>OX424551.1:4075628-4675628 GCA_949152445.1 Cerastis rubricosa | reverse complement strand
AAAATAGCTGACTATGAAGACTTAATGCATGATCCTATAATTCTTAAATACTTGAAAATGTTTTCCCTCCAAATTCCACGTCAGGAATTTTTCCTAATAATTCCGGAATATTTTCCATCCTCGCACGCTCTCGGAATGTTTCCCTGAGGCACCTTTATAGCCTGAACCTTGTGAGCATTTGCCATTAATCTGCGCAGCCAGATTATGACTTTATGATATCGTCTCTCCGCAAAACTTCGTTATAACGGAGGTCTTGGTATGGCTTTTGTAATTAAAAGGTTAACCAAACATAACTTTCATTTATTTTCAGGCATCTTTGGCCCCTAGATCTTACAAACATATATCGTAACAAACAAATTGTGTTGGTAAATATAAACTTTAAAACTATGTTGGTAGCACTTCACTGCTCTATGACACTGCGAGTTCATGTGGCACTTGCCCGTGGAAGCGTCAACATAGACACCAAAGACATTGTAGAATTGACGTGGGCTGCCAACAAAAAAGGTAAAACGCCAAAAGGTCACGTATGCCAGCCATTACACACAGCAAAGTGACATTAAAACATATACCTTTATTGAAACAGCTTTGTAACAGATCTACGCACCGACTCTATCCGGAAAAATACTGTCCCTTCCGGAAAATTAAAACTTGAACGAACGTTGCTGCGGGCACAGATAATACAATAACCTTTTTTTTTTTAGTTCATTGCCACCCTAACAGGCTATAGTAGTACCTACCTAGCTAATGTTGGTAGATAGCGTCTATGTTATCTGTAACATATATGCCGTATTTAAGAAGAAATTTATGCCAAAAGCTGGGAAGAGAGCGCTTGGTCTGAGCACCGCCGTGTCCTTGTAGCGGCTATTGGCAGCGGCAACCTCTCGCGTCCGGCCCTGGTTCAATCCATGGTCCGGAGCGAGAGGGAATGGGAAGCCGTCGCCTCCTTGGAGGCCAGAATGGTTACTTGCTCCATGTAAAATACTGGTATTCAGCTCCATACAGTTCGATTAGAAGGCGAACACAACATGATTATGAAAAAGACAGATCATTATCTTCATCTGTCTGCATTTTTCTATGTCGGGGTCGGCTTAATACCCTACGGCATTTCATACAAACTTTCAAGTCGTTATTTTCCGAAATGACTAAACAGATTTTAATGAAACTTCCTACGCATAAGCAGTATACATAGGTCTAAAAAGTTATTAAAAAACATTTTCAAAATGTCTTTTAAAAATTAAGATAATTGGAAATTTCTGTTTCTACAGATAATTAAAAATCGGTCTAATTTAGATGTAACATTATTTTTCGAAAATGTTTTTAGTTACGTTTGCAACAGCGCTGAAATATCGGGAATGCACAACAAATAATAAACATGGTAAATATGGTACCTAATATATTTACAAGTTTTATTGATAGTACTTACTACCTATATACTTTCTAGTGACCTTTTATGAAATAGCCTGTAGTAACAATACCAAAGAATTTACGTACCTATCTATGTTTATCTAAGCAATTTGGATCTAATATTCACCAAGCTTTTAAGACGGGTTACCTATTTATAACCAAACAGCACATCAGCAGACCTTTGACATATGTCTACAACATGTATAGGTACCTTATTTGATGTAGGTAGGGTCTTTAAGTACCTATCAGTAATGAATATTGACATGGGGAAGCTTCCGTCGCTTTGGTGGTTATTTTTGGCTTATTTACTTTTTATATATTTTACAGAGCACCATTTATAGGCTAATCTTCATAATTTGTCATATTTTATTACTGAAAACTATATGAAGTATGATAAATATTAACAAACATGCGATAGAAAACGGAAAGAAAATGCGTAGTCCAAAATTACCTGTCGACCATTTTTTCCGCCTCAAAGTGATCCAAGACTACATTTTAATCAGGCAAAGGTATCGCAAAACATAAGTCCTCTATCAACAATCGTATACAGAAGCACAGTACACACAACCTTCGACACCAAAACGCAGAAAAAAAAAACAAAAATAGAACACTCACCGATCGGTTTTCCGCGGGAAATAATCAGAAACAACACTTTTTTTTTCACACAGCACTAGAATATTTTTCGGAATATTAATATTATTTTACACAAACAAGAAATTGTAGGTTTTGGCTCACGTTGTTACCACGAGGGGCGACGCAAAAATAATGCCCGAGAAAATCGATTACTGGCAGGAGGCTAGCGAGGGAGCGAGATGGATGTATGTGAAAATGCGCGGGTAAGAAAGAGGGAGAGGAATGGGGGATGTGTGCATGGGGAGTTTGGATTTGTAGTGGTGTGTGTAGATCCCGGTAAATAGGGTTCATTAACTAAGGGATACTATCGGTGCCGGGAAATTGTGATTCGAGTTTTTTAATAAGGAAGAACTATAGATTCGGGAATCAATTAAAAAATATATTTAAATTGGAATCAGATTCACATATAATAATATCATCTGCCTAGCCTTTATCCAACTATGATAGCGTTGGCTTCCAGTCTAACCGGATGCAAATGAATACCAGTATTTTACATGGAGCGACTGCCTATCTGACCTCCACAACCCAGTTAGTACTGGGTAGTACGATGGTAAGACTGGTTGTCAGAATTTCGGGCCACTGACTACTTCTAACGACTGTTAAAGATCAACAAATGGTAGCTGAGGCGGGACCAACGGCATTATTGGCATAATTTTCTTCTAAAATACGGAAATAAGAACATAGCCGCTACCAAGTCACATATTATAAGCTAGGTACTTACTACTTTAATAGTATGTAAGTGGACCTACGGCTTATGGTGCTTTCCGAAGCACGGTGAAAACTCGGTATTTAAAGGGCAAGTACAAAAAGCCGGCCAAGTGCGAGTCTTACTCGCACACAGGGT
Source organism: Cerastis rubricosa (assembly GCA_949152445.1). Taxonomy (NCBI): domain Eukaryota; kingdom Metazoa; phylum Arthropoda; class Insecta; order Lepidoptera; family Noctuidae; genus Cerastis; species Cerastis rubricosa. The sequence goes on along the minus strand of OX424551.1, from coordinate 4,672,747 downwards.
TCCATAGCCCCAAAAAATATAATAGCAATATTTTGAACTGTCACTCATTACTATTCATTAGTTAGTAGTATTAGTTAGTAAACTTCCACTCAACCGCAAAACTAAATTTGGTTTTCATAGTATGTTTATGAAAAACAAAGTTACTGCTGCAGTTTGATGAAAAAGTCCCATATCTCAAAAACTGAACATCATATCTTATTGAAACCAATTTTCGTTAGTAGTTTTTTTTACGTTCTACAAACCTAAATATTTTCAGAATTTTCCTCCTCTTACTTTAGAAATTAGAGGGGGGGACACACATTTTACCACTTTGGAAGTGGCTCTAGCACAAACTATTCAGTTTAGTTAAAAATGAAATTAGAAACCTCAATATCATTTTTGAAGACCTTTCCATAGATACCCCACACGTATGGGATTGATGAAAAAAAAATTTTTGGTTTTCAGTTCTAAGTATTGTTTTTTTCTATTTTTGTGTGAAAATCTTAATGCGGTTCACAGAATACATCTACTTACCAAGTTTCAACAGTATAGTTCTTATAGTTTAGGAAAAAAGTGGCTGTGACATACGGACGGACGGACAGACAGACAGACATGACGAATCTATAAGGGTTCCGTTTTTTGCCATTCAGCTACGGAACCCTAAAAACACGATTTTCTTTCTACTCTCACTTTAAGATCTTAACTAGCTAGCTAATCTTTCGGAATACAACGGAATTTGGGCTACAGAAATTTGCCTTGTTGGTTCAGCGGTCGCAAGCGTGACTACTGACCATAAGGTCCTGGGTTCAATTCCCGAGTCGGGCAAAGTGTTATTGGGTTTTCTATTATGAATTTCTCAGTAGCAGCCACGGAGTCTGGATTAGTTCTCGGTTAATAGCAATAGTCTCGGCCTTTATTACATCTAAACTAATATTATAAAGAGGAAAGATTTGATTGTTTGTTTGTTTGCATTGAATAGGCTCCGAAACTACTGGTCCGATTTTAAAAATTCTTTCAGTGTTAGATAGCCTATTTATCGAGGAAGGCTATAGGCTATATATCATCACGCTACGACCAATAGGAGTGGTGCAGCAGTGATAAATGTTGCGAAAACGGGGAAAATGTGACGCAAACGAAGTTGCGCCGGACAGCTAGTAGGATTTAAAAACATACATGTTAACAACTGGCAAAATGTGGCTGCACTATTAGGAACACCTCAAACTAACCATTCGAGGATTACAGGCGTTCTGTTGTTATGTAATATTTCCATTCCTTCCGTTTGATTTCTCACAATTTTATCACTCGATTCTCACCTCAACTGCTAACTCTGCAACTTTGCCGGATGAGATCCAATAGTTCCCCACTCTAGTACTGCCATTTTATCTCAGCTATCTGGAGCAGTACGGATGCGGGGGTGCAACCTCAGTACAGCCAGTGCATAGTACTACCACAGATTTGTACACCCCCTTTTGTTTTTAAATAATCTACAAGTTAAGACTTATAGGCCAGTGTCTCGAAGAACTTTGACAGCTAAAAAAAAGTTTGGAACCAAAGAGATTTTTTCGGAAAAGTAGAAAACAGACGATGAAAATGGTGGTGAGTGTTGTTTTTATTGATTAGCAGTGCATAACTGACCGGGGTCGGCGTGGCCTTTTAATTTAAAGTTCGTTTGCTTTAGTTCATCCATATGTTGTCTACAAGATATTGCTAACGAGGATAAGGCCGCTGTTGTGTTGATTTAGCAACACAGTGTTGTACAATAGTTATGACACTATTTTAATATACATCATCATCATCATTTCAGCGCAAAAGACGTCCACTGCTGGACATAGGCCTCCCCCAAGTCACATTGACATTTTGGGGGGTTTTGCCATAATCGCCACGCTTGGCAGGCGGGTTGGCGATCGCAGTACGGTTGTTACAAAAGCACAGAGTACGCTGCTGCGCATTCTCTGGCAAGTCCCTTAGTCGCCTCTTACGACACCCACGGGAAGATATGGGATGGTGCTAATCTTTACGTCCGACACCATACAGATTTTAATATACAATAAAGGATATTCTATTTATCTATGGGTATCATAAAGCCCTGTTCATGCGATACGAGTAGCTACGGCGGTCTGAGATGGTTATGAAAATAAACATAATTAAGATTAGCGTGCAGAATAATTAGATATTCTTTTTTTAAATTCGTAACAAAAACATAAATTTTCTACTAAATATTCAAAGGCAAGAAGAGGTCGGAATTTTCTTCAAACATGCAATTTTTTTTCTGGAAACTTTGTAAGTACCCCAGATGCATGTAACCAACTTAGGGATGATCGATATTCATCGATGGTGGATAAACATCGATGTTTAGCTGGAAAACATCGATGTTTTAACATCGATGTGTTGACTTCGATATCATCGATACATCGATGTTATAAGATTAAAATATCGAAACGAAAAATAATAAAAACGGAAAAGAATAATAGTTTGTCTGGTCAAGGTGACACGAATATGCCTACAGAATTACAATTTTATTTAAAATGCCCGGTAGCTGATTTAAAACAAGAGCTTTTATGGAAAGTGCTATAATCAAACTACCCAAATTTTAAAAAAATAGCTCTTGTGTATTTGTGTTGCACAGCGACATTTACAGCTTCAGAAAGGCTTTTTCCAAAGCAGGCCAACTCCTGTACCAGCAACGAAATAGACTAAAGCGAAAACGCCTGTCAATTTTTTTTTTTTTTTACAGTGTGCCCAAAAATACTGGGAATTTATTTTTTTCCTTTAACTTTAGTAACTTCAATAACAATCAACATATTTCATAAATATAATATACTGTTTTATTTGTTACCGAAAACATCGCTGTTTTTAGACATATCGATGTTTTTAATAATAAATAGGATATATTATTACTTGCTTACCAACGGTCTATAAAGTTCTTACATCCATTTTGAGAGCTAAAATTAACCAACATATTGAGAGTAATTCCATCATCTCTCCCTCTCAGAATGGATGTAGGAACGGGTCCCGCGGTACTAAGGAGCTGCTCCTCATTGATATGGCCATTAGCCAACAGGTTCGCCGCTCCCGAAGGCATCTGTCTACATGTTGGATAGATTATAAGAAGGCCTCAGTTCCGCATACATGGCTCATGAGGGTGCTGGAGTTGTACAAGATAGATGCAACTCTACGCGCCTTTCTTGAGTCGTGTATGGGGCAATGGAGGACAGTCCTTCGCTATCCAGGATGTCGACAAATGCAGAGGAACAGCGAACCAATAAGGATTGAGCGTGGTATATTTCAGGGTGATAGTCTGAGTCCATTGTGGTTTTGTCTAGCCTTGAACCCTCTTAGCACACTGCTGGAAGGTTCAGGTCTAGGCTATCGGTTGAGGAGAGGTGGTCAGGTCATATCTCACCTTCTTTACATGGATGATCTGAAAATCTTTGCCCCCAACAATTTGCAACTGATGAAGCTACTGAAGGTAACTGAAACTTTCAGTAGCGCCATCAGGATGGAATTTGGTGTGGACAAATGTGCAGTGAAGCATGTGAAGCGAGGGGAGATTACGGAATCCGTGGGAACTCAACTCTCGGATTCCGTTCACCTTAGATCCCTCTCCTCAACAGAAACCTACAAGTATTTGGGTATGTCGGAAGCATTAGGCATCAATACTGCTGACATGAAACAATCGTTGAGGGAACGTTTCTTTGGCCGCCTGAATAAGGTGCTAAGCAGTATTTTGTCAGGCGGAAACAAGGTGCGCGCCTTCAACGGTTAGGTCATGCCGGTTTTGATGTATTCTTTCGGCATACTCAAATGGACTCAGACGGAACTTGATGCCCTGGATAGGAGGGTCCGCGTACTGCTGACCGCAAATCGGATGCATCACCCAAGGTCGTCGGTGATGAGACTGTATATCCCGCGGAAGTGTGGTGGTCGTGGCTTCTTAAATGCTAAGACCCTGCACAACCGTGAGGTATGCAGTCTCAGGGAATACTTCTTAGCAGTCGACGTGGGGATGCACCGAGATGTGGTCTCAGTCGACAAGGGCCTTACCCCGCTCTTCTTGGCTAACGAGAACTGGCGCAAGCCTGTAGTATTAGACACTAATGACCGCAAGAAGGTATGGCAGAGCAAGGTGCTTCACGGACGCTTTTACCAGGCCTTACACGGGCCCGATGTAGACTTCTTAGCGTCTGTATCCTGGCTGCGTTTCGGTGACCTCTTCGGGGAAACTGAAGGTTTTGTCTGTGCAATAATGGACGAAGTTATGCTGACGAATAACTACCGGAAACATATTATGAAGGACGGGACGGTGGACGTGTGTCGGGCATGCCACCGTCCGGTTGAGTCCATCAGACATATTATTTCTGGTTGTTCTCGTCTGGCTAACGGAGAGTACTTGCATAGACACAACCTTGTTGACAGGATTATCCACCAGCAACTTGCTTTGAAATACAACCTTGTGGAATCAGAAGTGCCATACTATAAGTATGCGCCCGACCCAGTTCTCGATAATGGTAATATCACGTTGTATTGGGATCGACCTATCGTCACTGACAGGACTATTGTTGCCAATAAGCCTGACATTGTGGTGATAGATCGATTGGAGCGTCGCGCAATGATTGTTGATATAACGGTTCTACATGACGAGAACCTCGTGAAAGCAGAGAAAGATAAGCAATTCAAATATCTAGATCTGGCTCGCGAGTTTGTCGACATGTGGGATGTGAATACAGCAGTCATTGTGCCGATAGTCGTGTCGGCCAATGGCTTAATTGCCAAAAGCCTCGATCAACATCTTAGTAGGCTTTCGCTTGGCAGCTGGATCAAGGGCTTGATTCAGAAAGCAGTACTTCTGGACACGGCACGTATTGTTAGGAGGTTCCTCTCTCAAGAGCCCTGACCACCGGTAGCCCGGACCCTGTTCCCGATGCTGGTGGGCTACTATTTTTTATATTTTTAAATGTTTTTTTATACAATTTTATAAAAATATTTAAAAATGTAAATTATATGTGATTAAAATTAATAAAGGAAAAAAATAGGATATAAAATACTTCGAAATTATAATAGTTGTAATAATTGTATAATTACTCTTCTTTTGACAAGAAAAATTAGAGAAGCAGTCTTCCTCTCTCTACTTATTTAAAACTTGCTGTGCCCGACAGGGTCCATAATTGTGTCTATTTTTTTTTTATTCGACCACCTTCTAATTGTACATTATGGAGGCAATAAATGATTTGATTTGATTTTCAATCGATATTTATCGTACATCGATGCTTTCGCTTCGATGTTAACATCGATGTTTTTCTAACATCGATCATCCCTAAACCAACTTGCACGTAGCGCTCTGTAGCGCTCGCCGGCTGCCGTGGTACGCACGGCGACCAAGCCAGCTCTAAAAACCAGATTATGTGGATCTCTCATTGTATTGGAAATCTATACGAAGCGAGGCCATGTTTTACTGGAAAGGTATAACTTGTTGTGTCACTGTGCGTAGCGTTTTTCTTTGAGTAGTGGGATCAACAAGACGAATATGATGTGTAAAAATGTAACCCCTGTTCTCCCCCATTGTATTGGGGGTTACAGTAAATCCCGTTAAGTGTCCAGCAGAGGTCCTCAAACTTATGTTTGGTACCATGGCGATTTTCGTGATTTTTATTTGAATTCAGCGTTTTCCTTTTTCTACAAACTACAAACACGGAGTTTACTATGACGTCTTAAAGCATTATTGTTTTATTATTATTCCAGAGTGGGAAAGAGATGGAGCAAGACGACCCGTAGGTATAGCTTCGTCTCTTTCCCACTCATCATCTGCCTAGCCTTTTCCCAAACTATCTTGGGTTCGGCTTCCAGTCTAACCCGATGCAGCTGAGGACCAGTATTTTACATGAAGCGACTGCCTATCTGATCTCCACAACCCAGTAACTGGGTAATACGATACCCCTTGGTGAGGCTGGATGTCAGAGTTTTGGCTTCTGACTACTCGTAACGACTGTCAAAGATCTACAAATGACAGCAGGGACCAACGGCTTAACGGTATCGTATCACCCAGTTACTGGGTTGTGGAGGTCAGATAGGCAGTCGCTTCATGTTAAGTTTGGGAAAAGGCTAGGCAGATGATGATGAGGTCTGATTTCCTGTTTCCTAATAATATCTGGGAAGGCGGCTTGCTTTATTCACGAAAGGTTTTTTAGGCTTTTATAGCAAGGGGCTCTACCTTGGTGCTACATCGTAAGGTTTTTTTTAGTCTACCCTTCCTGCCTCCCCCCCCCCCCATCAACATGCATCATAATATACAGTTTTTATTATTGAAAAAATCAGATAGTTCAAATTTTGACGGTTGAGGGTAGGAACAGATTGAGAAACTGTCTCCGATTGACACAAGTTGATGTACAAGAATGTATAGATAGTTATGTTAGTTTTACTTCATGCTATGCATTTCCAGTATAACGGGGCATCAATTTGTATAGATTTCCCGTATAATTATAGATCCTTATAAACTGGTATTGTATGGCTTCATTGGTTGCGTGCGTACCTATTGAGCAGTGAACACCCTTTTTACAATGAAGATTCCACTGGATGCAAGGATTATTGAGGCATTTGCAGGAACCTATCGATACGGAAGGTAGCATTTATTTATGTACACGCAAAACACTTTACAGGACAATACATTAAGATACAAGAGCACAAAGGTACTGCTTATTTCAAAAAACTATTGTAAGAATATGATTGCACTAACTCATGCATGCGGCTGCGCCCACGTGCTGTTCGCTAATTGTCCGACGGGATTAAATGAACCCTATGTGTTAATCCAGGTCTCGCCCATGTTGAGCCCGGTAACTGTTCCAAGGGAACATGATGGGATTAAAATTGAAAATATCTTTTTAATACAGTTGCTCAAAAAGTGGCGTATTGCAGGGACGTATAGCGTTCGGGATGTGAGCTATTACACACTCGAGCTTTTTCTTTACCTTGTCCGAACTCGTGCGTTCTCTTTCCCAACTGTCAAAATAATGTCTATTAAAAAGAAAAAAAACCAACCACGGAGTTTTTACTAAAAAAAATCATAGAAGTTTTTATGATTCATGCAAATATTTCTAAAAAGAAGCTACTAATTTGTTTCAATATTAGATTTAATGACTTGATTCAATGAGTTAGGTTAGGTTTCATTTCCTTTCTAATTTCATATCAATTAAAAAAAATCTACTTAGGACTTGGCTGTATGGACATAGTTCCCTTTGCCTACCCAGAATGGGTAAAGAAAACAAAAAAAACTGCTTATATTCTTTTACGGTTGGCGCCATTTTCCAAAAATGTTCTTTATTAAATTGCTTCATTTTTTCGCAACTGTATATCGTGCCCTCACCTTCGGCTGCGCCTCGGCTCGGGTAGACATTTGTCGGAACTCTTTGCAATGACAGGCTTTCCGAACTCGTAATGAAATATACTATACCTTACCTATGTCGTAACTCAAGCCATGGCCTATCCGTGTGTGTATTTTCATACGAAGACATGTCATAATCAGGTAACAGACAGTCAGAATTACGCATTTATAATATGACAAGCTGTCCTGCGCAACTTCGTCTGCGTCACATTTTTCCCGTTTTTGCAATATTTTTCATTGCTGCTGCGCTCCTATACAGCGCCATCTATTGAATACTTACTCAATCCAGTCAACAGATACCGCTATCTGTTATAATCGTTTGGAGCTAACAGATAATTGTGACTTATTTTGCAATAAAACAATATTGCGACTATAAATTAAGATGTAAGCTCTCCTATCTTTCAAGTTGGATCAAACTGCACACGGTGTGCAAATTTGATTAAAATCGGTTGGGTAGTTTTTGGAGTCAATCCCCGACAAACAACGTGACACGTAATTTATATATATATAGAAGAAGGAGATAATAACTGTCCCGTTTCGTTCGTGCTCGCAAGCGCGACGGCTGAGCATTGCGTCCTAGGTTCGATTACCGGCAAATTGCAAATTGTTCTTGGGGTTTTCCATCCGGTATTTCTCAGATAGGTATATCCTCGATATCAGAAAGCAGCGGTGGCCCTGTGGTGGCAGCCCCGACTTACGATCAATAAGCCGTGGGTTCGAACCCAGGCAGGCGCATTACTTTGTATAATTTATTTCGTCACCGCTGCCCTCAAAAACGGTGAAGGAAAACATCGTGAGGAAACCGGCATGTCCTAGAACTAAAAATACGAAGACATGTGACATCTACTAACACGCACTGGGACCGCGTGGTGGATTACAGCCCACTCCCTCTCATAGAGAGTGTAGCACCGGGTCGTAGGTGTTGTTGCAGGATGGAGCGGCAGCGGAACAGGACTTCTTCAATGAGGAACACCAGGTAAGTTTCCGTATGTGCTTTATTGAAATAACTACAACCGGCCCAGTGGCCATTACGAACAGGAAGCTGAAGTGGCGTGTGCACGCAGTGTTGCCATACCACATGTACAGATTACCTAACATCTCCCTTTTTTTTTTTTTTTTTTTTGAAAGCGAAAATGAGAAGTTTTACAATTATTTTCCTTTCCCTAATGTTAACAAAAAAAAAATATATGTTGTCTATGGGCAATACCAACATGCAAATGGCAGGTAACATTGACAATAACAAAGTACAAATGACAGGTGACATTGACATTGTCAAAGTGCATTGAAGTGACAGATGACACAACATAACAAATAATTATTTTTTGAGAAAGACAAAATATATTTTGAAAATTAGACTTACAACTTAAAAATTAAATTAGCACACAATCCCTAAAATTGATCACAAAAACGCTTAGGTTTATTAACAATACGACCTGAACGAGTCTTAGTAAGTAAACTTGGTTGAACATTTTCTGCACTATCTATTTGTGTTTTTGTTTCAGGTACAACGGCATCAGGTGAAACATGAACTGTTGGTTTTTTAATATCAGTCATGGAGGAAGGCTGTAAAATATGTTCACGGTTCCTACGGAAAGTACCTTGTGGTGATTTGATGATGTAACTACGTGGATGGACATCAGTTTCAGATATAATACCTGGAGACCAAGTGCTGTGTGGTTTGTGTTTGAAATAGACCTTATCTCCTGGTTGTAGTACTGAAAGAGGTTTAGTATTTTTATTGTAGTAAAGTGATGATTTTAAGTTCTGTTTTTCAATTTTTTCTTTTAAGTTTTTCATATCTACCAAACAGGGTTTAAGTGAAGGTTCAATTATGGGTAACTTTGTACGTAATTGTCTTGACATACACAGCTGGGAAGGTGAATATCCAGTCTGTTTTGGGGTATTTCTATATAACAAAAGTGCTAAGTAGGGATCTGTATTGTCAGCTTTACATTTTTTTAATAGCGACTTGATAGTACCTATTGCTCTTTCAATCATACCGTTAGATCTACTTAGGTAAGGACTTGAAGTGCAATGTACTATTCCCCAAGCAGAAGTAAAATCTTTAAATTCTTTACTGTTAAAGGGAGGTCCATTGTCTGAGTTCAAAACTTCTGGAATCCCATGACGAGCAAATATAGATTTTAAGTGTGTTATTACTGTTCTAGAAGTAGAATCAGATTTTAGTAATGCTAGTTCTATATACTTTGAAAAATAATCTATTAGGATTAAGTACTTCAAACCATCTATTTCAAAAATGTCTACTCCCACCTTACTGAAAGGTAGTAGTTTATACTCATGATGTATCAAAGGTTGTTTTGAATTATTTCTTCTAAAAGTCAAACAAACATGGCATTGGTTAATGTACTTTTCTATATCATTGTCTATTCGAGGCCAATAGACAGTAGTTTTTGCCAAACGTATACAACTATTTATGCCTTGGTGGGCTTCATGAATTAATTTTAGAATGTATTCCCTCATATTTTCAGGAATTACAATATTATTTCCTTTGAATAAAATGTTATTGATAACATGTAACTGATCTTTTATAGAAAAATATGGCTTGACAGACTGACTTAGTGACCTTTTATGCTCAGGCCACCCATTTTGACAGAAAGATATAACCTGAGTTAAAGTTGAGTCTGATAAAGTGTTTTTCTTAATTTCAATTAACTTTTCTGGACTTACTGTTAAATTTGAGGTTAAAAGATTGACATGCAGATCGAGATCTTCTTCTAAGTCTCTAAGAGTACCTGTTGGAAGTGCTGCCCTTGACAGTGTATCTGCTATATAGAGGTATTTACCAGGTTTGTACAGCACATTTAAGTCGTAAGGTTGTAGTCTTAACATGATCCTCTGGAGTCTGGCTGGAATGTCAAAAAGAGGCTTTTTGAACAGTGTTATAAGCGGTTTATGGTCTGTCTCTACAGTTATTTTTCTACCATATATGTACTGGTGAAATTTTGTACACCCGAACAAAACAGCTAAAAGTTCTTTTTCAATTTGTGAGTAGTTCTGTTGACAAGGACTAAGAGATGCTGAACCATAAGCTATGGGCTGTTTATCGTGCATAATTACAGCGCCTAAGGCATCTTTTGACGCGTCTACAGACAACGTTAATTCTTTGTTTGTATTGAAATATGTGAGAACTGGCGTCGAACTTAATAAGTTTTTTACATTGTTAAATTCAGACTCATGCTTTTGAGTCCAAACCCATTCATTTTTATTTCCTAATAATTGTCTAAGATGTGATATTTCCTGGGACAGGTTTTTAATAAAGGGGCTTAGATAATTCACCATACCAAGAAATCTCTGAAGCTCTGTGACATTGGTTGGACTGGGCATGTTCATAATTGCTTCTACTTTTGAAGGATCGACACAAACTCCGTCCTGACTAAAAATATGACCTAAATACTTTACCTTGGTCGCACAAATTTTAGATTTTTCATCATTAAATTTTAAGTTGATGGAACGTGCCTTATCAATGACTTTTTGCAATATTAAATTATGTTCATTTAGGTCTTTAGCATGAATTAAAAAATCATCCATCATTATAATGACTCCTTTTATGTCACTGAATCGCTTCACCATCTCACTATGAAAGATTTCGGGTGCTGAACTAATACCGAAAGGTAGGCGTGTGAATCTAAATCGACCAAAAGGCGTAATAAATGTACATAGCTTAGATGACCTCTCCGTTAGCTTTAACATCCAAAAACCTTTGTTGGCATCTAAAGTAGTAAAGTACTTTGACCCGGACAGTTCAGATTTAATTTCATCAATCGTTGGTAGTTGAAAGTGAGGTCTCATAATGGCTGAATTAAGTTTGCTTGGATCAATGCATAGTCTAATTTTACCATCTTTTTTGGTAGTCAGAACAATAGGACTTACCCATTCCGTTGGCTCTTCTACTCTAACAATGATGTTTTGTTTCTCTAGCTCCTCTAGTTCTTTCTTGAGAGGCTCCCTTAACTGAAAAGGTATACGTCTACAGGCTGCAGCAGTTGGAGTGACATCAGGCTTCAGCTTCAGCTCGACTTCTAGATCTGTTATGCAACCTATACCATTTGTTAAGTCACGGGGAAGCTGTGGCACAAAATCAACTTTATTAATTCTTTTTAATAAATTAAGAGTTTTACAGGAATCTCTGCCTAAAATATTTTGACATTCTAAGTCAACAATATGAAAATTCATGTTATAACAGTTATTGTTATATTTGACACTCAGTATACATTGGCCAATAGTGGGTATAATGTCACCACTAAATGAAGATAGCCTATGACTACTTTTTTGTAAAATATTGTCTGAAATGTGTAGGGATTTAAATGTTTGAATTGAAAGGATATTAGTATCTGCACCTGTGTCCAAAATAAATACTACATTTTGGTTGTTTATCGACAATTCTGCCCTCCATGACTGAGATTGAACTGAATTTACCTTGACTGTACCTACAAAAAGATCGTCATTACTTTGATTAACACTAGACTGGTCTAAGGTTATGCTTTTAACACTTTTGCAAACTTGTGCAAAATGATTGTATTTTCCACATTTTTTACACTTTACACCTTTTGCTGGGCAACGGAACCTGTGAGTTTGTCCACAGCGATGGCAAACAGGAGCTGATGAAGACTGTGACTGACTGCGAGGACGATTTTGCTTGAATCTTGATGATTTTGATCTGTCCCGACTGTGATGTGAGGATTTGGAGACTTGACCAATTAGTGGTTCTTCAAGTGATTTTGCCAGTAGTTTTGTTGCTTCCATATTTTTGGCTAGCATAAGTGCTTTGTCCAGAGTGGCAGGTTTTTCTGAGAGAATCCTTTCTTTAATGTATTGATTGTTAGAATTGAGGTTAAGACTGAAGATATCACGTAGTATGCTATCCTGTAATGCTTCAAATTCGCATTGTTTAGCAATGTTCTTTAAATCTGTAATGTAGCTATCAATGGTTTCATTCGGGCCTTGTCTGCGATTGAACAGTTTATGACGTTCCATTGTTATGTTTACTTGTGGAAGGAAGTGTGAATTAAATTTTTCTGTCAACGTTTCAAAACTTATTGTGTCAATATCCAGATTGAAAGAATAAAAGGTAGTTAAGGCATCGGCTCCGATATAATGTAATAAAATTGCTACCTTTCTCATATCAGTTTCTCCTTCGAGATTGTTAGCTCGCATGTAAATCTTAAATTGAGTTAGCCAATTTCTCCACGTTAATGGCATATTTGAGCTACTCATGTCCAGCGGCGGAAGGTTGTTGCTGATTCTTACGGTTTGAGTCTGCTTCTTGTCTGCTGCGACGTTTTCAGCGTCCATCTTGTAGCGTGCGTCTCTAGCAGCTTACGAATTTTCTTAGCGTCTTCACTTCTGACACCATGTAGCACCGGGTCGTAGGTGTTGTTGCAGGATGGAGCGGCAGCGGAACAGGACTTCTTCAATGAGGAACACCAGGTAAGTTTCCGTATGTGCTTTATTGAAATAACTACAACCGGCCCAGTGGCCATTACGAACAGGAAGCTGAAGTGGCGTGTGCACGCAGTGTTGCCATACCACATGTACAGATTACCTAACAGAGAGATCCTCGATAAATCTGCAAGCGCTGCATCCTAACAGTATTTAATAACCATAGTTGTTTTAATAATTAGTAAATAGGCTTGTGTTTGGCTAGAACTCGCCAGATATGAAGCGATGACGCGGTCTAGGCTGGAGTACGCTTCCTAGAAGAAACCGATTCACTCGAACTTTGAAGAGATACACATGATCAGGGAACAGAGAAGCCGGCAGTGAATTCCACAGACTGACGGAAAATAACTCTAGAGTAATCATCATACCCTAGTGATCTTATGTAGGGTCAAAATCATTAAATTTTCAAGGGGTCACTTGGGTAAATAAATTATAAATTGTGGGTCGTATATTATGGTGAGAATAAAATACGACCTGTTTATAAATAGACGGGAATTCACGAAGTTATTTATTACGGCCGCGGCTTCGCTTGTGTTCCGCCATAACACTCGGAGATAATGTGCCTACTTACTGCTGTTAGTGAAATATTTTTTTGTCAGATTATAGTGAATTTAATGAGTGAGCGGAGCGAGCTTCATAACCTCAGCACCTCGCCGAGAATAGGTATATCATGTCAGATTTTCTTTTTAACAGTAATTCAAATAATATATTTAACTTAGTTTCGCAGTAATTACGAAATTTAACTAAAGAAATTTTTTAGCGAAAAAACTTTTCAAATTGAAAGAGCGAACGAAAGATCTAAAACATTTTGCATCGATACAAAAAGTAAAAAACCGGCCAAGTGCGAGTCGGACTCGCGCCCGAAGAGTTCCGTACCATCTTTTTACAAAAAACGAGCAAAAAAAATCACTTTTTTATGGGAGCCCCCCTTAAATATTTATTTTATTCTGTTTTTAGTATTTGTTGTTATAGCATCAACAGAAATATATAATCTGTGAAAATTTCAACTGGCTAACTATCACGGTTCATGAGATACAGCCTGGTGACAGACGGACGGACAGCGAAGTCTCAGTAATGGGGTCCCGTTTGACCCTTTGGGTACGGAACCCTAAAAAAGTGCAAAAAGATAAAAAATATGACAAATATCTACAGCAGCTACTAGAGGGCAAGCTAGAACTACGACAAGAGCTCTACTCTATTACTGGTAACTTTGAGGAAAAAACTAGGTGTTCAGAATCCGAAAGAGTAAAGTCTAATGACTGGACATGGGACAAGACACAAAATTCCGGGACATTTCTGGATTTACCAGCCATCTGGCATGTCTACAAGCTAATTAAGCACATGATAATGATGTTATATTTTATATAGATTTGCCCTTCGCATACTGCATTCAGCATGTTTTTTCTTTATAGGGTTTCGGTTTTCAAAGGGTGTCAATGAGAAGAAGGGTGTCTATCTGTCACACGCCTGTATCTTTTGAACTGTAATAGGTAGACTGTGAAAACAATAAATTATGAACAAAAATCGAAAATTAACAAATCTTCTCTTTTAGTTCCTGTGTATCGTAGCATCAATTTCCAAACGAAACATTTACTGTCAACTCACTAGTCAGTTTTTTTTTTTTTTTTTTTTTTTTTCTGGCTTCGCACGGTTTGTGCATTTAGCCAGTGTCAAGTTATTTAGATTGGAGGATTATTATTGAAGGAGACAAAGTTAGGGAAACAGGAATTTATCAATATTAATATTTATAACGGAATTTAGGATATAGGATCAGTAGGATAATAGGATTATAACTAACTAGATATTACTAATGAATGATGAAATACAATATATTGATGAAGTTAAATTTGTATTACAATCTAATATTATTAATGGTGATGAATGAAGCTATACATTTATATACAGGTAAACTATTTGTACAAAATAAAGAGAGAACTGAAGTAGGAAAAGGAATACGGAGAGACAATAGATCACTGAGAAAGGAAGAACGGTCATAGAGAGGACAGGAGAAAAGAATGTGGTTCAAATCGCCCACATCTGTGCCGCACGAACAACTGGGATCATTTATAATTTTAAGTTTGGCAAGATGAGCTGGAGAACAAACGTGACCGAGTCTCATACGTATGAGAACGGAGGTCTCCATCTTGCCAAACTTAGCCCCGCCAAACCACGGTTTTTCCGAAACTTCGGGGTGGATCAAAGAAAAATAACGACCCTTTTGTCTACTACTGATTTCCCAGGCTACCTTCCAGGTGTCCAAAAGAAAAGTTTTAGGTAAATTTATAATATCCGAGTTAAAATTTAAGTATGGAACTATGTCCCCACACTGCACCGCTTCACCGGCGAGAGAATTCGCCACTTCATTGCCCTCGATTCCAGCATGGGCTGGAACCCACGCAAATTGCAAAGTATTGCCCTCAGATAAGGTTCTGTACGCAAATTCTCTTATTAAATAAATTATGGGCAACTGGAATTTATGTGTCAGTGGAGATTGGTTGATGGCTAGGAGCGCACTTTGACAATCCGAAAAAATTATAATTTTTTTGAGCTTAAAAACCCGACTATATTCAATGGCTTTCAAAATGCCAAAACATTCTCCTGTAAAAACGGAAGTCTCCGGAGGAAGTTTTATTTTTTGAACGATTTTGTATTGCGAATGAAAAGTGGCAATCCCCACACAACCTGTCGGGGAACGCTTGGAAGCATCCGTAAAAATGTGATGGTAGTCCGAGTGTTCGGCCAGAAAATTGTTGAAACTTAAATGACAAACGGGGTCAGATTTACTAGTACAGTGAAATTGTGTGATGGGTTTGAAATGTAAACTATCATAACTACTGCTAAATATGGGAAGTTTGTTGGAACGGTGTACTGGAGAAGATAGAGAAAGGTATTTTTTATAGCTTATTACTAAACAAGGAGCACGTTTATGGGACCAGTAATCTGAAGAATCAATCAGCGTCACTAAAATGTCCAGTTTAGAAATGAGAGGATGGGTTGAGAACTGAATAATTCGGAACAAATACTTATCAGAAAGAAACTGTCTTCTAAGATATAAAGGAGCATCCCCGCATTCAACCTGTAAGGCATTTATGGGACTCGACTTCATAGCACCCGCAATAATTCGTAAAGATTTAGACTGGATACGGTCCAATTTTTTAAAAGCCATAACACTACCCGGTTCAAGAATAAATAATCCATAATCTAAAGTGCTTCTGATTATAGCATTGTAGATTAATTTTAAAGAAAAAGGATGTGCACCCCACCACACACCTGACAGGCATCTAAGCATGTTTATGTGGTTTTCACATTTGTTAACAATATAATCACAATGAGGGACACTACTTAATTTACTGTCAAGTATTACACCTAGATATCTGAAATTATCTTTAATCGGGATAGGAGTTTCCTTATAAAGGACATTTATTGTGGGAATATTTCTCTTTCGGGTGAATAAAACTGCCGCGCTTTTAGACGTGGATATATTCAAGCCGTTAAGTTGTAACCATGACTCCAAATTAGATAAAGCGGAATTGATAGCCTGGCTAGCCTGTTCGATGGATTGGCTTGAAGAATATAACAACAAATCGTCGGCATATTGAAGAACCGTAACATGATCAGATAAGGACGAGTCTAAATCAAAAGTGTAAATATTGTAAAGCAGGGGACTGAGCACAGAACCCTGTGGTAGGCCTTTCCACACAAGGTAAGATACCTCTTGATCACCAATTAGCATACTAATAGAGCGTTCAGTCAGGATATTAATAATAAAATTTGACAAATTCAATGGGACCCCTAGGGCTCTTAATTTATTTTGTAAAACTGATAATACAACATTATCATATGCTGAATTAATGTCAAGGAAAACCGCGACAGTGGATTGATTATTAGAAAATGAAATCCGAATATCCGATGTTAAAATGCCTAAACAGTCACTGGTACTCCTACCCTTTCTAAAGCCATATTGTGATTCTGCCAAAAGACCCTTACTTTCAACAAACCATTCTAGACGATTTTTAATTAAGTGCTCAGCTAATTTCATCAGAACTGAAGACAAAACTATGGGGCGGTATGAAGAAGCGTCAGATGGGATTCTATTTGGTTTAAGGAATGGCAACACCATTTGACGTTTCCATTCAACAGGGATGTTTCCAGTGATCATAATAGAATTGATAAGTTGTAAATAGTAACTGAGGACGTCTTCATTTAAATGAGCAAAAAAGGAATATGGGATGCCATCACTGCCAGGTGCAGAATCCTTAGTTTTATGAATAACACCCTTTAATTCAGTAAGAGTGAATGGGTCATTTAGAGTCGTATGGGTGTCCTGGTTATGTGGTCCGTTGGTTATTGACAATATTGGTAAGGACATGTTAGGGTTAACAGCCTCAGGGACCCAAGGCGGCGCTAAATTATCTAAAAATTCGCTGGCTAAAGAAACAGGTATAGGGGAAGGGTTCTTATAAATTGATCTAAATCTACGGATATTACGCCAGACAATCGTTGGGTGAGTGTTCGGTGAAATTGATAAACAGAAGTTACGCCAAGATTCAAATTTTTTCTTCTTAAAAAGTTTATAAGTTTCGTTAATTAGGTTAGTAACAGTTTCAAAATTAATATCAGACATATCCAGGTTATAATTGTATTCTGCCTCTTTACGTTTGTTAACTAATTCTGTACACTCAGAGTCCCACCATGGAGGCGAGGGTATTATACTGTTATTGTTATTTTTTACAGGAAAAACTACATCTGCAGTTTCAATTAACAAAAGTGCTAAAGCTTCAGCACAGCTGTTTTCATTGCCATCAGAAATTACAGGCAGGGAGCAAAGCTTACTGTCAACAAGGCTTCTAAATTTGTCCCAGTCACTACTATTTCTACTTGGTAATTTATGTTTTAAGTTAGATCTCCTTGATGAAGCCTTTGATTTGGAAAGAGGGTAAGAAATAACTATTGGGAAATGGTCACTTCCATAAGTAGAGGTTAGAGTATGCCAAGTTAATGAAGAGGCTAAGTTTGGAGAACAGATAGAAAGGTCAATTGCACTTTGGTTTTGGTTGGGATCTGAACGGCGAGTAGCAGCTCCTGAGTTCAAGATGCATAAGTTATGTGAGTCAATTATATCTAGTAAATCTTCACCATGACAATTAGAAACAGAACAACCCCATGATTGATGATGACAATTAAAGTCCCCCAATATTAAGAAAGGCTTTGGAAGAAAAGAAAAGAGATTATTCATCTCTTGAAGAATAGAAGAAGAAGGGTGAGGAATGTAAATAGAAACAAAACAAGTTTGGTGCACCTTAATAGCTACAATAGAAATTTCCTCACTATGAGGAGGTAATGAAACAATATAGAAAGGAAAAGAGTTCTTGATAAGTATAGCTACACCACCATACCCATCAGATCTATCCTCCCTAATGGTTAAATAACCATTAATTTTAAAAATAAGATTTGATTTGAGCCAAGTCTCTGCTAAAGCGAAGACAAATGGCTCATATTTGTTTAAAAGGTATATTACATCACTCTTTTTGTTTAGTAGACTGCGGCAGTTCCACTGGATTATATTGGATGTGTTGTCCATTATGAATGGATTGAGGTACATTGAAAGTTGAGGCAACGTTGGACGGTGAGATGTTGAACTGAGAAAGAAGATTGTGTAATGCAGAGAGTAAATCATTTATAGAAAAGTTTACATCATTTTTATCATTATTTTGATTATTAGAAAAGGCACAACCATTAGATGGCTGGGGAATTTTAAAATCATTAATAATAGCATTGTGGGCCTCTTTATTGTAACCTTGTGTAGATTTGGGTGGAGAGCGTGGTTTCAGAAAGACAGTCTTTTTATAACTACTTGAAGCCTGCATTCTATTAGGTGAAGAGATTGATGGAGTTTCTGCAAAGTTTTTAGAAGGAGAAGATAAAAGTGTGTCAGCATAAGATTTAGTTACTGGGGGATATACTTTAGCTGCTTCAGCATAAGAAACTGAGCTATGTGCCATGTATGATTTAATCTGTTTTTGTCTAGATAATTCAGGACAAGATTTATTAATGGCATAGTGAAAGCCAGAGCACAGACAGCAAGATGCATTTTCTACTTCCCTTTCACAGCTATCTCCAGTATGGCCTTGACCACATTTATAACAGCGAGGTTTAGATCTGCACTGAATTTTAGTGTGTCCAAAACGACAGCAATTGAAACATTGTACAGTAGGGAAAATATATAAATCAACAGGTAATGCATTGTAGCACATAAAGATTCTTTTAGGTAGAACCTGTCCATCAAAAGTAACTACAATGGATTGGGATGGCTTCCAAATGGTTGTACCATCAACAACAGATTTAAAATTAAGGCGTCTGACTTTTAAAATTGGACCGCAACCAATTGGAACTGTAATATTATCAATTACTTCCTCAGGAGACCATTCTGCAGGAACACCACGTACTAGACCCATTCTTGTAACATTAAATGTGGGTATAAAAGCTTTGTAATTATATGTTTCCAGACTACTATGTGAAATAAAAGAATTTGCATCCAGATAATTGGAAAATGACAGAGAAATTTTATTACGCCCAATTTTTTTGACGCTTCCATTTATAATGTTTTTAAAGGCGTTATGTTTGAGATATTTGCCAAATGTGATTGGGTGCAGTGTAGTATCATCATCAGGGGAAACAGTTTTTTTCTGTAAATGAATAGTGTAAGGTGCACTGTCGGTTTTGTCGTATGCTTTACGACCGATTTGCGCGGGAACAGCTAAGGATGGAGCCTGAAAATCAGCAGCAATGGTTGGTATTACAGGGCAAATAGGTTCTGCTAAAGTTGTTGTAGGACTTTTAGGATCCGTGCAACCACAACCCGACGATTCGGAACCGTGGTTTTTTCGGGTGCGACGGCGTTTGTTACAGTGCTTGCACACATGTACGCGACTTCTTTTAAGGTTGCGAGCCGAGGACGACCCATCGGTATCCATGCCTGACTCATTGCTCACCACAGTAACAAAATTGCCTGCCGGGGGAACAAAGTCCCCCGGGTCTGGCGGGTCGTTCATTAAAAGGCTTCAACAATAATATAGTAAAAACTTACCACTACCGAAGAAAAAAAAAACTACAAAACTATAAATTAAAGAAGAGAACACTAAAACTAAACTACTGATCCTATTTTACAGTATTTTATAAAATAATTAATCTTTAATTCAAAAAGGACGCGTCCGTCTAGTTGAACGTTTCCCGCGCTTCCACTAGTCAGTTCTCATGTCATTTGCGTTCAGTGATGCCAACTTAGCAACTTTATAGCTAGATCTAGCTATTATTTGGTGACAGACAGCTACAATTTAATGAAACTTGTAGCTAAACTTTTTAGCTACTTTTTTTAGCAACTTTTGAGGCTATCGAGATTCGTAAAGTAGGGTACCGAGTCTCGTAAAAAAATATAATACTAAACTCGAATGAACTCGAATCTATGTTCATAGATGCTATGGTAGGTACAGGTCTCAGGAAAAGTGGTAAATGCTGCTATAACTGTGTTTTGCTTAAAGATATACTACAAAAAAAAAAAAAAAAAAAAAAAAAAAAAAAAAAAAAAAAAAAAAAAAAAAATGGGCACCGCTGAAAAATATTTTAATTCAACGAAAGATACTTAACCCCAGCCATCGACATCTTCTTCTTTAAATAATTAATTTTTAATTTATTTTTTATTCAATAACGTACACAACACATTTTTAACTCTCTTGTTAGTATTAATGAAAATAAAAATGATTGTCTTGATTGTTGAGGAATTTACATTTCATTTTAACCTACTTATCTACTGTATATAACATTTAGCTACTTCTAGCAACTTTTTGGGGTACAAAAAACTGGCAATCTAGCAACTTTTAAAAATTATCTAGCTACTGGGTAAAGCTAGCAGTTGGCAACACTGTTTGCGTTGTGTCTGTCAGACTTTTTGGCGGGAAGTCAACCGAGGCGGTAATTTTGATTTCACAAAAAGTTTGTAAATTAATAATTCTAAGGAAATACCATATTAATAACTTCAAAAAGACCTCAAACCACCATGAGTGTCACCAGTGGCGGTGAAGAGCCGCCAGATCCGGGAGTGAATAAAAAACGAAAATACAACTATACTCGAAATCCTGACTCAACTAAGTATAATATTTTTACTAAACCAAACTATAAAAGACTTTTCATAGAAAATACAAACTCTGAGTATGTGGTATACGTCGAATCAACAGAGCAGGAGAAGGTAGGGAATAAAAACCCTATCACTCTCACAAACTTAATATCCGACAATGTTAAGGGTGTATTAGGAGTACACAGAATAAATGCGCACAAAATAGGAGTGACATTCAGAAAGGCGGCTGCGGCCAACAATTTTTTGAAGATGGAAGACTTCCTAGGTAAAAATAAGTTAAAAGCCTTTATACCATCGTATTTAACAGAAAGGATTGGTGTATTGAGGTTTGTGCCTAAAGAACTCTCCAATGAAGAAATATATAAAAATATTATGTGTGACTCTGAAGTTATTTCTATTAAAAGATTCATGCGTAAAGTAGAGGGAAAATTAGTGCCTCTTAATACAGTTGCCGTCACATTTGCATCAACAACTTTACCGCAATATGCATATTTAAAACTATTTAGATACGAAGTCAAAGCATACATACCACCATTATTGCAATGTTATAAGTGTCTTAAATTTAATCATTCTGCTAAGGCTTGCAGAGGCGAGCAACATTGCTCTTCTTGTGCTGGTCGTCACTCCTACAGAGAATGCGATGTCGAAGAGATCACATGCATCAACTGCGCAGGTAATCATCTTGCCATTTCACGAGACTGTCCTATTAAGAAGCAAAAAATTGAAGAGAAAAAGGCCAAATTTCTTAAGCAGCAATCGTATGCCACTGTTGTGAACTCACCCCCTACATATAATGAGAAATCTTTCCCTGCTTTACCCAAGGTTACTGATAAGGCTAAAACCAATGATACTTTGGACATTAAACAAGTAGCAAATAATGATATTATAATTAATGCAATTGTCAAATCGTTGGTCGCATTAGGAAACAAGAGTGACTCTGATGGGCCACTCACACATAAGAAAATAAAAGAAATATTTTTATCTAATTTAATTTAAACATGGATTTTTACCTAAATATTTTACAGTATAATATACAGAGTTTACAGAGTAAAAAGAGCCTATTGCAAAATTTATTAATTGAAAAGAACATAGATGTCTGTCTTCTTAATGAGACTTGGTTCAAATCTAATTCTATAATTCCACACTTTCCCTCATATAATTTAATCCACAAGAATTCCATAAATTCTCATAATGGAGTAGCCATTTTGGTGAATCATCGTTTAAAGTACAAAGTAGTTAATACACACTTCTCAGAATCTATTCAAAATTTATGTATCACTATAGAAACACAATTTGGAGCAATGGCAATACTTTGTGTGTATAGCCCTCCCAGTATCAGGTTTGACTCGGCAAAGTTAAAGGACTTAATCAATAACATACCTAAACCTTGTATAGTTATGGGTGACTTTAACGCTCATAACATAGCCTTTGGATGCCATAGTGATAATAATAGAGGTAGATGTTTATATAATATAATTGATGAATTTGACTTATGTATTTTAAATGATGGATCACCAACAACTGTTCCTTATCCTAATAGACAAGCTTCAGCGATAGATCTTGCGCTTGTTAGCTCCTCAATAGCTCATTTATGTAACTGGTATGTTCATGACGATCCCATGGGTAGCTATCATCTTCCAACCTTACTTGAGATCAACATTCAACCATCAGCGTATGATACATCACCTCCTGTGGATCAAGAGAAATATATTTATAGTAAGGCAGATTGGGACGAATATTATAGACTATCAGAAACTTGTTTTTCCAACTTGGACTTAATAAATGATTCCCCTATCAATGCATATAACCATTTTATAGAAACATTAAATGACCTAAGGAATAAAACAATTCCAAAACGAAAATTAGGTGCAAACACAGCTATTAAAAAACCAGTACCATGGTGGAATACAAAATGTAGTGATGCTGTCGCAAAATCAAAAGATGCATTAAAGTATTATTTTTCACAACCGAACATAGAAAACTGGATAAACTATAAAAAATTAGATGCAAAAAAGAAAAGAATTCTGAAGGAAGAAAGTTCTTCTTCTTGGCGTAATTTATGTAGTAGCTTCAATAGGTTAACTCCAGTGTCTAGGATATGGGGATACATTAAAAAATTTAAAAAAATTGGATCAAATCGAAACAAAAACCTCAATGATGAGTGGGTTCCAAGTTTTTTAGATAACTTAGCAGATTCTACTGAAATAGATGATAATAGGCTTGAGTATTTGTTCGAAAATGCTACGGAAAATGATGTAAATGTATTTCTCAAAAACAATTTCACTATTGAAGAGTTGAAAACATCTTTAAATAGCAGGAAAGATACTACACCGGGATTGGATGACATTCCTTACATGTTAATAAAAAAATTACATCTAAATGCTCAAACGACATTACTTAACATTTATAATAAACTATGGGATGAATTAGTAATACCAGAGTCTTGGAAGACACAGTGTGTCATTCCAATTTTAAAACCTAATAAACCTGTAAATAGTGCTTCTTCATATAGACCTATTTCTCTATCATCTTGTTTAGGTAAACTCTTTGAAAATATGCTGAAGTTAAGATTAGATTACTTTGTTGAATCGCAAAGCTTAATTCCTTCTATACAGTATGGCTTCAGAAAAGGTAAAAGTTGCTCTGAAAGCTTTGTATCTTTATTATCAGATGTAAGACAGGTTAAATTAAGTCACTCTAATGCAATCTGCGTGTTTTTAGATGTAAAAGGTGCTTTTGACAATGTAAATATAGAAGAACTCATTCAAGTATCTCACAACATTGGTATACCTTGTATATCATATTCTAAAATGGCTCTATTCCTTTTTAAATAATAGAACTGTATTTGTTAAATATAATAATAAATTACATGGACCTAGGACTGTTAACAAAGGCACAATGCAAGGGGCAACTTTGTCTCCTTTACTTTATAACTTGTATACTTCGGAAATATTAAAATATGTAAATGTACCAGGTGTAAATATCCTGCAATTTGCAGATGACTTGCTTTTGTACAGCATTAATCAAAACATAGATATAGCAATGTCTAATATCAATAAGGCTTTGTCTCAATTATACAGTTATTACCATAATAAACTTAAATTAGAAATAAGTCCAGAAAAGAGTTCAGTTTTAATTATTAGTAAAAATGAAAATACTCATAACAATGTTAAAATTTCATACAATGACGTAGAAATTCCTGTTGTTAAGCAACATAAATTTCTAGGCATTATTATTGATGACAAATTAAAGTTTGATGAACATATTAAACATTTATGTAACAAAGCACTGAATGGTATTAATCTATTGAGGCATTTAGCAGGAAGTTTTTGGGGATCTGACCCCAAAGTTATGAGTATGCTGTACAAAAGTATAGTGAGAAGCCATTTTGATTACAGCAGTTTAGCTTACATGAATGCTAATAGCACCTTGTTACGAAAATTAGATGTGATTCAAAATATGGGACTGAGACTTATTTGTGGTGCTATGCGCTCCACACCTATTAATTCGTTAGAAGTTGAGACATGTATACCTCCCTTGACATTACGAAGGTTGTTATTGGCTGAGAGATTTTTATTAAAAGTCATGACATCAAATGATAATCCTTTACTTAAGAAATTAACAATACATCCTGAAATCTCACAGTCAATTGCTTCCAATGCGATCTCTGCTTCTTCTTTGGTTGGTGGAACTCTACCTGAAATGCCAATAATATTTGAACATGTAAATAATAATTCAAAAGACATTGTTAAAAACAATATTTGGCCTATATACAAAATTCCCTATAATGGTATTATTAACAGCTTTGAAATCTATTTAGATGTGGTACACAATGAATTTGATTTGTTACAGTTCAAAGACAATAGACCAGAACATTATGTTATATACACAGATGGATCTAAAACAGATCATAATGTAAATGCAGCTTTCTATGATCCACAGGTAGAGTTCACTAAATGTATTAAATTAAACAGGATGTGTAGCGTTTTTACTGCAGAATGCTATGCAATTTATTGTGCACTGCAACATGTAAATAGTCTTGTACATAGGATACATAATATTTTGATAGTTACAGACTCCAGAAGTGTTTTGTCTGCTCTACATAATGTAAATATTTCTTATAAGTTAAATTATATTATTTGTAATATTAGGCTTTTAATCAAAAATTTACTTGATAAGGATATAAAAGTAGAATTAGTATGGGTACCTTCACACAGTGGCATTCGTGGAAATGAAGTAGCTGACTCTGTGGCCCGTTCAAACCATGACGAGGATCGATCAGAGTTGATCAAGGTTCCATTCACCGATTACTACAGCCTCTTTAGAGAACGTAATAGACAATTATGGAAGGAGTATTGGGAGATAACCTTGGAAACGAAAGGCAGATGGTATGCTGGAATACAAAATGAATTACCGATTAAACCTTGGTACTATAATTTCAAAAACTTCACAAGAAAATTTATAACTATTTTATCACGCATGAGATTGGGACATTGCTTAACTCCAGCTCACCTGAATAGGATTTGCATAATTAACAATAGCCGATGTCATCATTGTGGAACAGAGGATGCTGATTTGGATCATGTTATCCTAAAGTGTTCAAGTTTTAACTTTCAAAGATTGATTTTGGTCAGTGAATTAAGTGCATTAAATGACAATGACGTTAGTGATATTGATCATCAAAGTGTTCCCCGCTGCGTTCAGGATTTATTAATAGATAGGAAATATTTTAGTGTATTGTATAAGTATATTTGTAATACGGTAGAAAAAATATAATTTAATTTGATTGATTTGAATAAATGTATATAAGTTTATTACACCCAACCCGAAAGGGCGGCAAATTGGATTCTGATTGTTAAAATTAAATTTTATGTAGCTATTAGTGAAATATGTATTTTAACATTTTGTGTATTAAAACAACAACATTGTTAAAACCACGGAGCACAACAACCAGTGGTTGTTGTGCTCCATGGTTAAACCCCATCTATGTTTTCGACTGAAAGACATTGCATCTATGGTCATGAATAAAAAATTTAAAAAAAAAAAATGTGTCTGTCACTGTCAGTTTACCTTGGCGACTGTCCGAGCGTTTTTGTTTGGCTCGTCGACGGAAAACCGAAAACACGCTCGTTGTTTCAACACATTTCACTAGAATTTTTGTGAATTTACACAACGTTAACCACCCAAAATGGCTGTAAGTACAATTCAAAGATAGACTGCCCAAAACGCAAACCATGCTATTAAAACCGGCAAACTAAAAAATAACCTCACTTTTAAAAACAATAATCATGTTTTTTTTTTGTTTCAAATAATGAGTTTAAGTTTTAATTTCTTTTCTTTTATTTCTAGTCTATAGCTGCAGCTCAAGTGCAAGAAGTGCGTTCGATAACTCGAATCGAACGTATTGGGGCGCATTCACACATCAGAGGGTTAGGGCTCGATGATTCCTTGGAGCCTAGGGCCGTATCCCAGGGCATGGTGGGACAGAAGATGGCTAGAAAGGCCGCCGGAGTCGTCTTGCAGATGATTCGAGAAGGTCCGTATTGAAGAAACTTTGTTGCCATGGTGATGTTAGCTTGTTTGCTAAAACAATTAATTTAAGAGATAAGGGATCTTTTTAAATTGCTTGACAAAAAAAACTAATTTATTCTATGTCACACAACTATGACCGGGAATATAACATTATGCCTGTTTTCTCTGATGGGATATGCAGTACCACCTATTTGACATAAATTAGTACTGGCGCAGATTAGGGACAGCAGTGTAACAGCGCTAAGCTTAGCTAAAGATCCTCCTACATCACTTTCATACATTTTGTGTGAACCACTGCACACTAAAGAGACTTTACTTCACTGAAATGGTTTTTACGGTTCCGTACCCAAAGGGTCAAACGGGAGCCTATTACTGAGACTTTTCTGTCTGCCCGTCCGCCTGTCACCAGGCTGTATCCCATGAACCGTGATAGTTAGCCAGTTGAAATTTCTACAGATTATGTATTTCTGTTGCCGTTATAAAAACAAATACTAAAAACAGAATAAAATTAATATTTAAGGGGGCTCCCATACAAAAATGTGTTTTTTTATAAATAATGGTACGGAACCCTTCCTGCGCGAGTCCAATCTGCACTTGGCCGGTTTTAAACTTTGCGCCAAAGTGAATTTGTCCTGTCATGTGTGTGCTTACAAACATTTAAACTTGCATGCTCTAACAGCCAGACCGAAGTGATGAGTGGTTAACCAAAGCACACTAATACTGTAGTGACCTACCAAAAGCAGCTTATAACAAAAAAGTACTACAGCGCCATCTATGATAAAACTGAAGAACTAACATGGTCTGCATCTCGCAAGCAAAGTTTACATCGAATTAAGACTATTTAGAAAAACCCCACAACTGTCGGACAGTTGCCCACCAGACATAACACCTGTCTGGTCGGAAGATCCTCCCTTTCCTATAGGGAATGAAGAAGTCTACACCCTGTTCCTCATACCCCTAAATAATAATATCCTGTTGAAATATTGTCTTGTATTTTAGGTAAAATCGCAGGCAGGGCAGTGTTGTTAGCAGGACAACCTGGCACAGGCAAGACAGCTATTGCCATGGGCCTGGCGCAGGCTTTAGGGCCTGATACACCTTTTACGAGCATGGCCGGTAAGCAGTATTTATAATTACATATATTGAATTATATTTTTTTTTCTAGATGGAGGTCTTGGCTAAATAATAACAGCCGAACGAGTCGATCTTTAAGGTTAAGCTGTGCTTGCCGACGTTGCTTCGTTGATGGGTGACCATAATTATATACCGAGTTTCCTCCGTGCCTCGGAAAGCACGTCAGAAGCCAAAAGTCTGACATCCAGTATTACCAAGGGGTATCGTATAACCCAGTTACTGGGTTGTGGAGGTCAGATACGCAGTCGCTTCATGTAAATACTGGTAAAAATTTAAATAACCGACCGTTCAAGTATTACGTAAGCACTATAGGGGGGCGGCGGGGGGGTCTTTGCTTTACTTATTTTTAATGACATGGGGGATGGGGGTATCTAGATGGTGATTACTTCAGCAGTAATTATTTACTCTTTTACACATATGGCAACCCATACATTGTCTATGCTTGAAAACGAAATGCATTTTCGGGGATTCCTACAAAAATAGTGAGTAGGGGAATTACCGCGCGCTGTGCACTTGACTGTCACTTATAACTGCTGCTCATGAATCAATCAATTGTACCAATGTTTACGTAAGAATGGGGGGGAGGGGTAAGAGCTATGCTTACTTTTGCTGACGAGGGGGAGGGGTGGGTTAATAATTGCAAAAAATCTACTTACATGCTTACGTAATACTTAAACGGCCTCTAATCTATTAACTTAGTTGCAACCGGTTAGACTGGAAGCCGACCCCAACATAGTTTGGGAAAAGGCTAGGCACATGATGATGATATTGATTTATAGAATTTTTTGCAACAAACAGTGTTGGGAGATTTTTGTATAAAGTGTGGCTTGCGTCTCCGGCCTTTGTATTTTCAAAATAGTGGTCATGCGTAAAACCTATTTTAATCAATTGCTGGTACAAACAAGTTTTATCTCAGAGAAATTTTTCTAAAGTGTCATGTTTCCAACATATAAGATATTAAAGTTAGAATCTTTTTATTGATGGTACCATCAGTAAAACTTTGGTTTTATTAGCCATGCAAAACTAGTACCCAGTTTATTCATGGTCAATCTTCTTTATCACGTGGTTAGTGATAAAGAACCTGGTGTGTGAGTTTGTATGCCTGCCCATGGTCCTTCTGACTTAGCTTTACATGCCGTCGAGAAATCTCTCATAGGCATGCTGGTTTCCTCACGATGTTCTCCTTCACCAAAGCAAGTGATAATTAATATAAAATACGCACATGAAACTGTAACACCAGAGGTGTATGTCTTGAGCCAGTGGACGGTGAGTAATGGGCTAGCTCACCGTCCGTCCGTCTTATGACGACAGGCTGTGTCTGTGGCCGAGAATTGAGAGCAGCGGTGGCCCAGTGGTGGCAGCCTCGACTTACGAGCAGTAAGCCGTGGGTTCGAACCCAGGCAGGCGCATTACTTCGTGTAATTTAATTCATCACCGCTACCCCCAAAAACGGTGAAGGAAAACATCGTGAGGAAACCGGCATGTCCTAGAACAAAAAATCGAAGACATGTGACATCTACCAACCCGCACTGGGCCTGCGTGGTGGATTACAGCCCACTCCCTCCCATAGAGAGGAGGCCTGTGTCCCAGCAGTGGGAGCATTATAGGCTGATGATGATGACAAGATAATTGGATGGACTTAATCAAGGTTTCAAATGTTACTCCTTCCAGGTTCTGAAATATTCTCCTTGGAAATGAGCAAGACTGAAGCTCTTACTCAAGCCATCAGGAAGTCTATTGGTATCAGAATCAAGTGAGTTCTATCTTACTATTTCCTTTGTAACCCAATATCGAAATTACATAAAATACTGCATAAATCTGTAACAAATAAAGTTTTAATGGAATTATTCAGCTTTGTTGGTGCCGGTTTTGGAGATTTTATACTTATTTACGCCCAAAATTGCTTTGAAATTAGCAAGAAAAACGAATAATTTTTGGGTCGTAACTTTTAATGGTTTTTTATTTTACTTATAATGACAAAACAGACAACAAAACAATATAATGTTTAATTTTAGATGTACAATCTAAAAAGCACGAAAACATTTTCGAAAAATAGTGTTACAGCTCAATTAGACCGATTCTAAATTATCTATAGAAACAAAAAAAAAATAGGCAGATGATGAAGATAATTTTTTAGACCTATGTATCCTGCTTATGCTTATGAACGTTCATTAAAATTGGTTCAGTCATTTCGGAAAATAAGGACT
Source organism: Cerastis rubricosa (assembly GCA_949152445.1). Classification (NCBI taxonomy): domain Eukaryota; kingdom Metazoa; phylum Arthropoda; class Insecta; order Lepidoptera; family Noctuidae; genus Cerastis; species Cerastis rubricosa. Next base: position 4,642,929 of record OX424551.1, on the reverse strand, counting down.
TGAAATTTTGTATGAAATGCCGTAAGGTGTAAACGCTCTTAACACAAGCCGTTATCACTAGGCCCCACTGCTTATTTCGAGTAGAACCCTGAAATATTAACCTCCCCTCATTTCCAGAGAAGAATCGGAGATAATCGAAGGTGAAGTAGTAGAAGTCGTGGTGGAGAGAGCGGCTGGTGGTGGCGGGGCGCGGGTCGGCAGACTGACCCTCAAGACTACTGATATGGAGACCAACTACGATATGGGGGCGAAGATGATTGACTCACTGCTAAAGGAGAAGGTAAGAGACGGGATATGTAAAGTGTAAACAAACCCTTCGGGAATCCGTTAACCAAGCGTTCTGTACACCAAATTATGTCATCATCATCGTCAGCCTATAATGCTCCTACTGCTGGTACACAGGCCTTCTCTCTATGAGAGGGAGTGGGCTGTAATCCACCACGCGGGCCCAGTGCGCCCAGTTGGTAGATGTCACATGTCTTCGAATTTTTAGTTCTTGGACATGCCGGTTTCCTCACGATGTTTTCCTTCACCGTTTTTGAGGGCAGCGGCGATGAAATAAATTACACAAAGTAATGCGCCTGCTTGGGTTCGAACCCACGGCTTACTCAAACTAAGTACACAAAAATTATTGCTGGGAAACGACTCTTTTTTTTTTGGAGAGGAAAATAACGTTGTACGATTTTACTATACTGCTAATTATTGATATCTAAAAAATATGTCAACTTTGGTAAGTTTGGCGAAGTTGGTAAGTTTGACAGTCTCCCCAAAATTTGTTAAAATAATTTTGAATTGAAAGTATGTTTGGGCGTTGGGGAGTAAGAAAAGTTGAATTTCGGTGAGTTTGGCAAAGTTTTAAAACTTGACAGGCTTGCCAAAATCTATGAAAATAGCAATACTAGGTGAAAGGAACAACGTTGCGAAAACTGTTACGACGTATACAGTACATCGTTTTGAGCTCCATGGAAATTCTGCATCAGTTTTTAGGGTTCCGTACCCAAAGGGTCAAACGAGACCCTATTACTGAGACTTCGCTGTCCGTTGATTTTTGTCCGTCCGTCTTGTCACCAGGCTGTATATCATGAACCGTGATAGTTAGCCAGTTGAAATTTCTATAGATTATGTATTTCTGTTGACGCTATAACAACAAATAATAAAAACAGAAAAAAAAAAATTGAGGGGGGCCATACAAAAAAGTTTTTATTATTAATGGTACGGAACCCTTCGTGCGCGAGTCCGACTCGCACTTGGCCGGTTTTTTTTTTTAATTATTGATTTAATCTTTTACTCTGGACGTTCTTAACTTGCACGTATTTCTTCATCGTTCTCACATATATTTGTAATTCTCATCATGAATGATGTAACCAAGATTTTGTAACATATTTTGATTTAAAAGAGTGTCCTTGGAGTTTTTTGCCCATTCTTCTCCATAGACATCTACGCTTTGGAATGGGCAACTACAGTACTTTCACAAGTTATTATGCCTTGTGACTGGGACTGTAGCTCGCTGAGCTACCTAGAATTTAAGGAACATATGTATCGTGACTGTCGTGTGTGAGGAGGTCTGACCTCCTCACACATGACAGTCACGGTAATAACACCCGCACGGGTCGATCTTTAAGGTTAAGACGGCTTAACCTTAAAGATCGACCCGAGCTTGCTGAGGTTAGTCCGTGGATGAGTGATCATAATTACATACCGAGTTTCCTCCGTGCCTCGGAAAGCACGTTAAGCCGTTGGTCCTGACTGTCATTTGTAGATCTCTGACAGTCGTTACGAGTAGTCAGAAGCCAAAAGTCTGACATCCAGCCTTACCAAGGGGTATCGTATTACCCAATTACTGTATTGCGAAGGTCAGATAGGCAGTCGCTTCATGTAAAATACTGCATCCGGTTAGACTGGAAGCCGACCCCAAGATAGTTTAGGAAAAGGCAAGGCAGATGATTTGAGCATAGTAAAGTATGAAAATGTCGACTAAGTGTCTAAGTTATTCCAGTCTTGCCAAAAATCAACACAACAGTACTACAATGAAATAGTGACACCGGTTTTTTAAACAACAGGTCCAAGCTGGTGATGTGATAACAATTGACAAGGCGACCGGCAAAATCAACAAGTTAGGGAGGAGTTTCGCTAGAGCCAGGGATTATGATGCTACTGGTAAGTTACTTTATTTTTAACCCCCGACCAAAAAAGAGGGGTGTTATAAGTTTTACGTGTGTATGTGTGTGTCTGTCTGTGGCATCGTAGCTCCTAAATGCATGAACCGATTTTGATAAAATTGGTTTCGTTTGAAATGTGTTTTAATCGAGAGTGTTTTTAGCTATGTTTTGAATAAATCTGCCCAGCCGTTTGAAGGTCCTCACCACTTTTTCTAGTGTTTTTTTACGGGTCTGGTTGATTTTTTTAATTAACCCTCTTTTTTAGGGTTCCGTAGCCAAATGGCAAAAAACGGAACCCTTATAGATTCGTCATGTCTGTCTGTCTGTCTGTCTGTCTGTCTGTCTGTCTGTCTGTCTGTCCGTCCGTATGTCACAGCCACTTTTTTCCGAAACTATAGGAACTATACTGTTGAAACTTGGTAAGTAGATGTATTCTGTGAACCGCATTAAGATTTTCACACAATAATAGAAAAGAAACCATAAATTTTGGGGTTCCCCATACATAGAACTGAAAACCAAACATTTTTTTTTATCATACCCATAAGTGTGGGGTATCTATGGATAGGTCTTCAAAAATGATACTGAGGTTTCTAAAATCATTTTTTTCTAAACTGAATACTTTGCGCTAGAGCCACATCCAAAGTGGTAAAATGTGTGTCCCCCCCCCCTCTAATTTCAAAAGTAAGAGGAGGAAAATTCTGAAAATATTTAGGATTGTAGAACGTAAAAAAAACTATCAACGAAAATTGGTTTCAATAAGATATGATGTTTAGTTTTTGAGATATGGGACTTTTTCATCAAACTGCAGCAGTAACTTTGTTTTTCATAAACATACTATCAAAAACCAATTTAGTTTTGCGGTTGAGTGTAAGTTTACTAACTAATACTACTAAATAATGAATGACAGTTCAAAATATTGTTTGGGGCTATGGAACCCTGTGTGCGAGTAAGACTCGCACTTGGCCGGTTTTATTCTCTTGTTTAGATTTAAGTATTTTTTTGTTAATTTTTGTGTATTGTTGTGTGTACTTGTGGCATGTGCTAAATAAACTTATTTTCTTTCTTCTTTCTTTCTATTCGAAATTTGAAATTTTGTCACTTGTCACCATGGGCATCAACGGGGAGAGTGAGAAAAGTGGAAGGAATGGGAGGAGACCTTTGGCCAAACGGACATTCAAGGCTAAGAAAAAAAATTTAAGTTTAAAAAAAAAAACGAAATAATAGTACATTACTGCCGCGGTCTATAATGACTACTTTGCTGGTCGCGCGGATTATGGCCGACAGCGCAGCGTAGCGCAGCTCCAGGCCGACACTGCGGTTAGCGTGCAGCACTTGATGGACGAGCTGAGATAAAGGCCGAGACCGTAGGTCGAGGCCTTTACAGCGAGGACAGCAAGGGCTGCAATGATGGCCAAGCTGAAAGGCCTAGAGCGTAGCTAGGCTAGCTCGAGGCAATCATAGCGTGACCAGCGAAGCAGTCATTGCGGGCCAAGGTTTGAATAGTGCATTACTCAAAAATGCAAGTACCTAATCTAAATAAAACCAGCAAGTCATTTAAATAAAAAATATATTAATTAAAATTTTCGCTGAACCGCGCTTTTGTTACTTCTTTGTTTTTTTTTTTGAGCAATGGTAGTTGGAACTATACAGCCTAATATGGAATAAAATCTTTTTGTACCTATCTCTATAGATACAAACAGCTGTGTTCTAAATAAAATATTTTTGGATTTGATTTTTAAACGGTGAATCGTCAGAGTAGCGGCCGGCAAAATTGCCGGCCTGTTAGAGCGGCCAGCAAAACTTTGCCGGCCGCTCTTTGAAACAGAACGGCAAGGTCGACTTTGCTCAAACAAGGTTGTCAAAATAATGACCACATTACATGCATTTTTGAGTAAAAATAAATATCTGCAAGGGTTTTTTAAATTTTTTATTTAATTTTTATAGAATACTACCTGCTGCACGCGACTTCGTTCGCGTGGAAATCTTGATGTGTTTTTCAGGGAAAAATTTATACATATAAACCTTCCTCTTGATTCATTCTGTCTATTGATGTAAACGACATCAAAATCCGTTGTGTAGTTAACCAGATCTTAGCGTACTGACGGCGGCAAGCGACTTTTAAACCATTCGTGTCGCTACGTACGTCACGAGCATGTCGAGGTCATCGGTGCCGCGAACACGTATCTTTTTCCCCTATCATAAATCGCTCAACGCGGCTAAAAAAAATTCACTTAATTAAAAGTACCTTTCTTTCAACTATGTTGTAATGTTATCATTAATCACTACAAAACCGATCACAAAGGATGTCTTTTTTGCTTATAAACAAAACAGTGAAGAAATGTTGTATGAAATATTACGAACCTTGATAAAGTGAGTAATTAATGCACTCGTGTTAATTTAGTGCACCAACATAACACTCGTGCATTAATAACTCACTTTGCGCTCGATGCAACAATCTACTATTATAACATTTTTATTTGTCTATAGGCCAACAAGCCCGTTTCGTACAATGCCCGGAAGGCGAGCTGCAAAAGCGTAAGGAAGTCGTCCATACTGTGACACTGCATGAAATTGATGTCATTAACTCGAGGACTCATGGCTTTCTGGCGCTTTTCTCTGGTAAGTTCACACAACATTATCCTTTTTACCCCAGAAGGGTTAGGCAGTCTCGAGAGGGCCGATGCCTGCCAAGGCTGCGGGACTGTTCGAAAGAGATACCGGGACTAAGAAGGAACATGGATGGGTCAGTACAAGTCTGACGCTCCCTTCCGCTCCGCCTAGAGCGGGAGGGGTCATTTGATGATTTCCCTTGCGCAAAAACAGAAAAAGGGTTAGCCAGTAGTGTAACCATAGTACACATTTTGACAGTTACGTTACTTAAAATTTTCTCATGTTTTTGCTATTTGCACGTCAATCTCAGGCTGTATATTAAACGAAATATGATTCGCGACCGTAACACGTATGTAGTTAGAGTTATAATCATTTAAATCATCTATTCAACCCTAAGTTCATTAGGATTATGTCTGGACCTTGAAAAAGACCTCCGAGTTTGTTTCGGCTGTTTCTTCTCAGAGTAGTCAGGTACAAAAAAACGGCCTCATCAAGTTTAAAAAAAAAACACGAGTTGTAAAAGTGTTATAACTATTTGCAAAATAAACATCATTTATCATAGCTTGGCAAAGGATTCATCAAAAACAATTAAGGTTTTTTAGAAGCCAATGATAGTGATAAGTTTGTAATATTTCCTACAGGTGACACCGGTGAGATCAAATCAGAGATCCGCGAACAGATTAACAGCAAGGTATCTGAGTGGCGCGAAGAGGGCAAGGCAGAGATGATACCCGGAGTACTGTTCATTGATGAAGTAAGTTTTATTCCGTATAAACAGCGTCGGGCACAGCACGATACCCTGAGGTATTCCTCTCAAACCCATCGCTTCAACCTTTTTATAAGATACTTGGAGTATTGTTTATTGATGAAGTAAATTTTATCCCGTAGCAACAGAGTTAGGCCCAGCACGACTCCCTGAGGGAATTCCTCTCAAACCTATCGCTTCAAACGGTTTTTAGAACAGTTGAAACTAAGACGGTGTCAAACGCCAAGTTTTAATTTAACTTGCAATGTTTGTTTAGATCAAATATTGCAACTGAATTATAAAACAGTTATCCTCAACCGATTGGGCTAAAATTTTGCAAGCACGTTGAGTTTGGATAACAATTGATAGTTAGCTTAGTGACGTCATTCTAAATCCAATATGGCGGACTCCCAAAGATGACGGACTAGTTATTTTTTATGTATACCCATGATATGGGTATCAATTTAAAGAGTACGAAAGCAACGAAAAACATGAAAATAAATGTTTTTTTTACTATGAATTTATTCAAGTCCAGAAATACTGTCAACTGGACTGGATTCGTTGGTCGAGTCGCAAATGCGACTGCTGAGCGTGAGGGTCCTAGGTTCGGCTCCCGGGTCGGGCAATGTGTTATTGGGTTTTTCCATCAGGAATTTCTCAGTAGCAGCCACAGAGTCTGGATTTGTGCCCGGTTGATGGCAATAGGTTCACCCCTATTGCATGGGACTTAAACATTACTGGCGAAATGTGGATGGATGGCTTTAAAAAAAAAATGACATTGCCTCACACTAGGAATTTCTCCTGTATTGTGGGTGCGTTTACAAACATTTAAACTTACATACACAAACAGCCAGACCCGAAACAACTATCAGCAGGCCATACAAATGTTCGTTCCGTGCGGGGATCGAAGCCGCGACACGCAGCGCAGCAGTTGATTGCTCAACCACTGCGCCAACCATGCCGTCGCTATACTGTATGTTATCCTGTCAACCGCGGCTACTACAGAAGTTTAAAAATTCTTCTCCATCTGCCCCACAGGCCCACATGCTGGACATAGAATGCTTCTCGTACCTCAACCGAGCTCTAGAGTCGGAGACAGCCCCCGTGGTCATTATGGCCACCAACCGCGGCATCACCCGCATCAGGGGTACCAACTACCGCTCCCCGCACGGCATACCGCTGGACCTGCTTGACCGGATGATCATAGTGCCCACCTCCCCCTACTCGCTGCAGGACCTCAGGGAGATACTCAATATCAGGTCAGTTTAAGGATACTACAGGATTCATGACAAAAAAGAAATGCTGCTTTAACTAATACTTGCATAGACACAACCTTGTAGCCAGGATTATCCATCAGCAACTTGCTCTAAAATACAGCCTTGTGGAATCGGAAGTGCCGTACTATAGGTATGTGACCGACCCAGTTCTGGAAAATGGCAATATCACACTGTACTGGGATTAATCCATCATCACTGACAGGACTATTGTAGCCAATAAGCCTGATATAGTGGTGGTGGATCGATCAGAGCGGCGCGCAATGATAGTTGACATAACGCAGAAAGCTGTACTTCTGTACACGGGTCGTATTGTTCGGAAGTTCCTTTCTGTGGAGCCCTGACCGCCGGTTAAATAATAATGTATACTTTGAAATGCATTCAGTAAAAAGCTCATCATCATTTCAGCCGAAAGACGTCCACTGCTGGACATAGGCCTCCCCCAACGCCACATTGACATAAGGGGGGTTTTGCCGTAATCGCCACGCTTGGCAGGCGGGTTGGCGATCGCAGTAAGGTTGTTACAAAAGCACAGAGAACGCTGCTGCCCATTCTCTAGCAAGTCCCTTAGTCGCCTCTTACGACACCCACGTGAAGATATGGGATGGTGCTATTCTTTACGTCCGACACCATACAGAACAAAACACACACAGAGTAAAAAGCTATTATTTTGAAATTACAAACAGACACTTCAATTTTATTTATTTGTATGTGTAGATAATCTCATTACATTATTTCTTTTGCCCTCAGATGTGAAGAAGAGGACTGCCAGATGTCTGCGGATGCCCTGACGGTGCTAACGCGAGTGGCCACGGAGACTTCGCTCCGTTACGCTATACAACTGATTACTACGGCTTCGCTTGTGGCTAAACGTAGGAAGGCTACTGAGGTATATATATATTTTTTTTCGATATAGTCGTTTTGCATCCTCGTCAAAATTCAAGAGGATGTCACAAAAGACATAAATAATCAATTTAAATTACGATACCTAGTTAATTATTAATAAACGCTGTTTTTTTTTTTGTTGTTTAAGTTTGTCAGTATTTCAGAATAACCCCCTTAACGTGGTTCAGGGAATGATAAATGATCGAATAAACGTATGAGATTGTTTGTATGTGTGTAAGCGTGTTATAGGGCGAGGTCAGACGGGCCGCGTTTAAAACACTTACCGACTTCCGTAAAGAAACAAAAATTAAAAACCTATCAATTTTATTATTGATTCGGGTCGAGAATCATTAGCATAGTTACCTCCTTGAATTTGACGAGGATGCAAAATAACACCTTGTATAATATCATCTATATCAACATAAGATAACAAAAACGAATGCCAATTATTTAAGGGTCAATTCTTAGTTTGGCGCCAGAGGCACGTTGTTGCGTCGTTGTTTGACGTGGCTGTCAAAAAGTTAAATAAATAGCAACTTTATATCATCATCATCGTCTCAGCCCAAAAGACGTCCACTGCTGGACACAAGCCTCCCCCAAGTGTCGTCACATAGACATTTTGGGGGGTTTTACCATAATCGCCACGCTTGACAGGCGGGTTCGCGATCGCATTAAGTACGGTTGTTGCAAAAGCACAGAGAACACTGCTGCCCATTCTCAGGCAAATCCCTTAGTCGCCTCTTACGACACCCACGGGAAGATATGGGATGGTTTGTTCTTTAACTTTATATGATTAGTTGATATTGTTACACCGTATTTTATTTTCCAGGTCAGCATGGAGGATGTGAAGAAGGTGTACTCTCTATTTCTAGACGAGCATCGTTCTGAACAGTTCCTGAAGGAGTATCAAGATGAGTTTATGTTCAATGATGGTTCTGGTGGTAAGTTATCAAGTAATAACATTGTTTATTAAAATAAAATAAAAAGCAATGATAGCCTAGTGGTGTGGAGGAGCTCGGGGTTAAATAATAACAGCCGCACGGGTCGATCTTTAAGGTTAAGTCGTGCTTGCCGAGGTTGGTCCGTGGATGGGTGACCTTAATTACATACTGAGTTTCCTCCGTGCCTCGGAAAGCACGTTAAGCCGTTGGTCCCGGCTGTCATTTGTAGGCATTACGAGTAGTCAGAAGCCAAAAGTCTGACATCCAGTCTTACTAAGGAGTATCGTATTACCCAGTTACTGGGTTGTGGAGGTCAGATAGGAAGTCTAGTAGTTATTCTTGTTTTTTTTTTTATATTTTATTATTTGTGTGTGCTAGCTGACATGAGACATTAATTTGATGTAATGGATTCTTTGTTTATATAAACTAGAATACTATTGTGTAGAATCTGGTTCTTCTAACTAACCCAACAGACAGATGTGTGACTGGGGGGTTTGTTACGCCACTTCTTCTTCCCAGCTAAAACACTAGGAAGTGGAGAAGAGCGGGCGTTTTGTGGGACTGTCTCTTGTAATTTTGACGTTCAAAAAGTGCTGATTATCAGCCTAATTGAATAAATGACTTTTGATTTGGCTTCATGTAAAATACTGGCACTCAGCTGCATCCGGTCAGACTGGAAGCCGACCCCAAGATAGTTTGGGAAAAGGCTAGGCAGATGAAGAGCCTAGTGGTGTGACTGTCGGACTGCCAAGTCAAGTCACGAGTTCGAACCCAAGGCACGCACCTCTGATTTATCACATTCATGTGCGTATTGTATAATTATCACTAGATTCGGTGAAGGAAACCAGCATGCCTAAAAGATATTTCTCGACGGCATGGAAAGCCAAGTCCATGCCCATGGGCACCATACAAAAGATATACAAAAGAAAAAAGTGTAATAAAACTCCATTTATTTATTTTGTTTTGTTTCAGACGCCCCTCAACTGATGGAAGTTTCGCAGTAAATAATTTCTCCATGATTCCAAATACCCTGCTTTAAGAGAATTAATTTTCAATAGAATGTCATTTTGGTTCTACAAGAAGTCGTATGTTTAAGTTAGTATTAAGTTTTTATTATGTAAGTTTATAATAAATGTCTAGATAAACTATGTACCTACTTTGTTGTTTTTTTCAAAATGCTGATTTTAAAATGTCCTAAGTATAAAATTCCCATAGTCGTTAATTTAAATTGCGTAATAATCTACAAGTCAGATAAGACAATAAAAAAACTAAAACCTCCACGACATACTTAAAACCACTCGTTATTAATAAGATTTTTCTACTAAAACTGCCATGTTGGTGATAAAGAGCAACATTTTTAGTACTTTAAATTTATTTGGTGGCAACATTAAACTAGTGCCGTTCTAAATCATACTAATACTTGGATATTTCGATTGCCATCGATTTTACGCTAAATATCATTTTAAGAACACCTTATGAAATGTAAAAAAAAAAACAAGATTATAGTTTTATGTTATTTTAAAGCAGGATGGTCTTTTTCTATCAACTTATTTTTCCCATGCAACAAAAAAGCGATTCACTCGACTAAAAACATGAAATTTGAATCAACTAAATTCAAATGGTTCGACACTGACGTTTCTACAACCCTAAACTGCGATTGATTTTTCGTTCGACATTGCGTCGTGAATATTTTTGGTGTCATTTTTCGAAGCTAAGTTATCAGTATAAATCAAAATGTTCGCTGCCAGGAGTCTGTTCAAGGCTAACGCCAACATCCTGAAGAATGTTGCCCAGCAAAGGAACATGAGCGTAATCGCTACGCCCGCCAGGAACAAGATTACCAAAGCCGTAAGTATATTTTGGTGTTTTTCGCATGATTTTCCTCATATTCTATCTTATTTAATAATTCACAACGTACGAAACGAGTGTCCCGTGTTATTTTTGCATGTTTTAGTCCTTCCGCAATTTGAAAATCGGTTTTTGAATTACGTAATTGTATAAGGAAAATATAGGTTATCTATGACTACTGTACTGAAATCATAAGTACTTTGTCTAATAGAATGGCATTTTCAGTATGATTTTACCATCATTAAAATAAATGGTATGTTTTGCATTTAATGTGTTATCCTCTTTTTTACATTTTTGATAAAATATATTCTTAAAATTACAAAATATTTGTTTGTTATCTATTTTAGTGTACCAGTCTGAATCCAATTTGATAGTATAGCTACCTGACTTTATCAAATGCTTTATAGGTTATGTATGACTATCTTAACATTATATATAGGCATAGATAAACAAAAAGCACAAATTGCTACTCAAATCTTTAAATTTGTTACAATATGAGACTAGAATTCTCTCTGTAGACCCAATATTTTCTGAAAGACGGCCTATCAAAATTTATATTTTTTTCGATATTCGCAATTTTTTGCAGTATTCTATTTCCCATATCACCATATGATATCTGAAGCGAGTGGTACAATTTCTTCAGGTAGTGAATGGATATTGTAGGATAACATTATTAATTGCAGACACACCCTTGGATGGCACTTTTTGGAAAGTTTCAAAGAATAAGAGAATTTCTCTGTACAAGTTCAAAAGCAGTGCTTACTTAGAAACTTCAACAGATGGGCTATTTTATTCTCGGGACATGACAAATCATAGGGAGTCACAGTCATCAGACCGGATTTGACGCTAACTCGCGAGCCATAAAGTTATTGGACTATTTAAGAGCTTGGTTAAAATGGACATAAGTCCTACAGAATTAAAATATGTATTGTATATCTCAAATCATAGCTCGCAATAAGTTCTCCAATGAAAACTTTTGTGGCAATTACTAAAGCTGCTGGAGACCAGAGCTATGGCCAATCAAAAATTTCATCCTTATTTGCGACACTATTGAATGCTGTAATAAAATAATAGTTTTTTTTTTCCTAAAATCAATGGGTTCTATTCCTGCTTATGAATATTTTTTTTTGTTTTTAAATCAAATGAAACAGTTCTAATTTTAATTTAATCGAGCTCGATCCTCATGGTTTCGGGCATGGACATCCACACCCTCTTCAGCCTGCTATGTTGTTGCACAACTTTAACTAATTTCTTTCTTTCCGTTTTCAGGAGATGTTCTTCCTAGTAAGCGCGATGGTCGTCGGCTGGTCCATCGTTCCTGCCTGGGTTCTGGTCAACATCAAGAACTACAGGAACAAGGAATAAGCAGACAGACAGCTTAGACAATTAAATGTAGATACAGTGTGATAACAGTTATGCATTATGTTAAGTAAAGGGTTAATTTAACGAGATCAGTTTTTTATTTGAGACAAGATCACAGAGAGCAGCGGTGGCCCAGTGGTGGCAGCCCCAACAAACGAGCAGTAAGCCGTTGGTTCACAACCAATTTATTTCATCACCGCTGCTCTCAAAAACGGTGAAAGAAAACATTGTTAGGAAACCAGGATGTCCTAGAACTAAAAACTCCCCAGCAGTGGGAACACCATAGGCCGATGATGATGAAGATCACACCTATTGAACTGTCTCCGGACTCAAGTGGGAAGATGTAACTCCAGCTTTGTTAAGTGGGGCTACTTCAATTAAAGTTGGTGGAAGTGGTTGTCTATGCTGCAAACTATTCCCCCACCTATCCTGCCCTTTTAGCAACATACTCTTATAAACATGCAGCCAAAGTGACCTTGGGTGTGCTGTCACCGCGGACGCAGTGTAAGGGATGAAGTTCTGGGCTAACAAATTATAAAAATTGTAGTGCCAGCGACACGAAGAATAAGACCCGAAGGGATCGGCAGAGGTGTATTTACATTTCTCTGTTATGTCCTAGGCCTATGTAACAAGTGAGCATATTAAACATCAGCATTAAAATTTAAATAGGTTTGCCATCGTTCGGGTTTCCCTGGATTTATCCTGTTTTGGGAGCCATCTGGTAATTTTATTTAAAAGAGTCCGGTTAAAACACGGTCACCGTTCTATCAGGGGTATCTCGTATCGGCGCGTCGCAACTGTGTATACTTGGTATGTGGAATATTTCGGCGCCCCGAAAACAGTGCGCAAGTGGAGCTCTAGCTTAATAATAACAGCTGCACGGGTCGATCTTTAAGGTTAAGCCGTGCTTGTCGAGGTTGGTCCGTGGATGGGTGACTATGATTACATACCAAGTTTCCTCCGTGCCTCGGAATGCACGTTAAGCCGTTAGTCCAGGCTGTCATTTCATTATGGTTGTCATTTTTTTTGTTGATCTTTGTCTGGTACCTACTCAGCTGCATCCGCTTAGACTGGAAGCCGACCCCAAGATAGTTTGGGAAAAGGCTACGCAGATGCAGCCTAGCCTCTACCTTGGTAGATTTAGTAGATGGAGGGAGTGACTCCTCAATCAATGCCCTGTGTAGCACGATACCACTGGATAAGTCTGGTGGACAGACTTGTACTAAGTACCTATCAGTAGGGCTTTAAAAGGTTTTCTGAGGTAGTTCTACCTTCACGCATATTTGTGCTGGCTTCCAGATTATTGAATACTAGCAGCCCGCCCCAGCTTCGCACGGGTATATAACAAAAAAAAAAACAATCATTTCTTCTGGATCTGTATGGTGTCGGACGTAAAGAATAGCACCATCCCATATCTTCCCGTGGGTGTCGTAAGAGGCGACTAAGGGACTTGCTAGAGAATGGGCAGCAGCGTTCTCTGTGCTTTTGTAACAACCGTACTGCGATCGCCAACCCGCCTGCCAAGCGTGGCGATTATGGCAAAACCCCCTTATGTCAATTTGGCGTTGGGGAGGCCTATGTCCAACAGTGGACGTCTTTCGGCTGAAATGATGATGATGAATCATTTCTTGACGTTGAGTCCCGTACGGCCCGAACCACATTGACGCCTACATCGAATAAGGTGCTGCCTAGCTAGCTAGCTGAGCAGTGAGAGTGGCGACCACGCAACTTTTTTCTAATAGGTACTTACATTTTTAAACTGTTGATATCTTTCGAATGGAATCTCGGAATTGAATAATTCAAAAAGTTAAATAAAGATATTAAAGCAGTCTTGAGTATGAAGTGATAATTTATTTTGATAAGGATTAATACCAAGATACAAATAAAGAGTATTTTCTAGCGGGGGCACTTCAATTAAATTTATAAAATAAAAGAACAGTTATTGTGGCATAACTATAATAGTTAGACATATGCTGTCGTGACACTTTTTGTAAATAATGATGTGTTCTGCAAAGTCGTAGTACATTATTTAATTCTATCATCAATAGTTTTGGCAGCGCACGCGATGTAAAAAATATTTTAGGTAATTTTTTACACGTTGGGTTATATTATTGGAGTTTTATTAAGGATCACAATGTTTTTTTTTAAATGTAATATAGCGTAAGTTGCTCAGTGATAATGTAGCTTTCTAATGACAAAAGAATTTTTGAAATCGGTCCAGTAGTTTTTGAGTTTATTCTATACATACCAAAAATACAAATATTTCCTCTTTATAATATTAGTGTAGAAAGACAAAATGAAAACTACCTGGGTAATTATTAACATTTTATTTATCACAAAATATAAAACATTATTCTTACAAAGTAACATGTACAGTACCTATATCTCATCAACGCTACTGTATAAAAGTCCACCTTTATCAATAAAAGAGCTCCATTATTTTTTAAATAGTGATGCAACAATTTTCTTTCAAAATAGGCACGCTTAACAATTGAGATATTTGGGACAAGCCCGTCATACTTCCACCACTGCAATTCCTGTAAGCCAAAATTAACAGTGGCGACCACCTGAAAAGCGCCGCGATAAGCCCAGTTACTAAGATACCTACTAGTCGAGACCTTTTTTATTTTTAGGTTTTATTGCATACCATAAGAGCGTTTACGCCTTACGATATTTCGTACCTACCAACTTTTAAGTCCTTATTTTCCGAAATGACTGAACCGATTTTAATGAAACTTCATACGCAGAAGCAGAATACATATCGAAATTGGACCGATTATAATTTATCTATAGAAACAGAAATTTAAGTTTTTTTTTAAAGACTTCGAAAATGTTTTAACTACTTTACTAGTAACTAACTTTTTAGACTTATATATCCTGCTTATGCGTATTAAGTTTCATTAAAATCGGTTCAGTCATTACGGAAAACAAGGACTTGAAAGTTTGTATGAAATGCCGTAAGGTGTAAACGCTGTTAACCCAAACTCACAGTTTATTAAAAAAAGTGTCGTTATGGTCTTCGGGGCTGGTCGTAAATACCCAGAAACTGTGCCTCCGATCAAGCTGAGTGGTGTACCCTTAACAAGGGTACGGCAGTTCAAGTACTTTGGGCACGTATTGGCTACTAGTCTCGAGGATAATGACGATATTGAGCGAGAGCGGAGGGCGCTGTCGGTGACGGCGAATATGATTGCCCGCAGGTTCGCGCGTGCTTCTAAGACCGTGAAAGCAACGCTATTCCGAGCTCACTGTACTTCTTTTTATCCCTGTAGCCTGTGGGTACATTTTACGCAAAAGTCGTACAGCGCCCTTCGCGTTCAGTACAATAATGCTTTTAGGGTGCTGATGGGGCTGCCTCGCTTCTGTAGCGCATCAGGGATGTTCGCAGAAATGCGAGTGGATTGCTTCTATGCTATAATGCGGAAAAAATGTGCATCCTTGGTGCGCAGGGTGCGGGCCAGCTCCAATAGCATCCTGAGCATGATTGCGGATAGGTTAGACTGTTGCATTGTGAATCGTTGCTCCAGAATTTCGGGTGGAGTTCTGCAGCGGTGATTCATAATGTATTTTCTTTTCTTTTTTAATTGATGTAAATAAAATATTAACATAGTCTTAAGTAAATATTGTTACTAACCGTTTTATATGAGTCATAGTTACTTGAAATAAATAATTTATTATTATTATTATTAATTTCGTTTATTCATTTTAAACAACATATTTTTTACATTTTTAAATATTCCTATACAAAATCAATAAAATAAAAAAAAACATTTAAAAATATAAAAAACAGGTTTCCGCCGGTGTCGGGAGCAGGGTCCAAGCTACCGGTGGTTAGGGCTGCAGAGACAGGAACCTCCTTACAATGCGAGCCGTATCGAGGAGTACTGCCTTCTGAATCTGGCTCTTGATCCAACCGCCAAGTGAAAGCTTCGACAGATGGTCGTCGAGGCTCTTGGCCATAAGGCCATTGGCCGTTACGACAATCGGCACAATGATAGCCGAGTCCACATTCCACATATCGACAACCTCGTGAGCCAAGTCGAGATATTTTATCTGTTTCTCTTTCTCAGCTTTCACGAGGTTTTCGTCATGCGGGATGGTAACATCGACTATCATTACGCGGCGCGCTGATCGGTCTATCACCACTATGTCAGGCTTATTGGCAACAATAGTCCTGTCAGTAATGATAGGCCGATCCCAGTACAGCGTGACATGGTCTTTCTCTAGAACTGGGTCGGGCACATACTTGTAGTACGGTACCTCAGATTCCACAAGTTCGTATTTCAAGGCAAGTTGCTGGTGAATAATCCTGGCTACTTGGTTGTGCCTGTGCAAGTACTCGCCGTTAGCCAGACGAGAACAACCAGAAATAATATGTCTGATGGACTCACCCGGACGGTGACATGCCCGACACACGTCCACCGTCCCGTCCTTCATAATATGTTTCCGGTAGTTGTTCGTCAGCATAACTTCGTCCATAATCGCACAGACAAAACCTTCAGTTTCCCCAAAGAGGTCGCCGAAACGTAGCCAGGACACGGACGCTAGAAAATCTACATCGGGCCCATGTAGAGCCTGGTAAAAGCGCCCGTGAAGAACCTTGCCTTGCCATATTTCCTTGCGGTCATCGGTAGTCAGTATTACAGGTTTGCGCCAGTTCTCTTTAGCCATGGACAGCGGGGTGAGTGCCTTGTCCACTGCGACCACATCTCGGTGCATACCCACCTCTGTTTTTAAAAAATATTCTCTGAGGCTGCACACCTCGCGGTTGTGGAGGGTCTTCGCATTTAAAAAGCCTCGACCCCCGCACTTCCGCGGGATGTACAGTCTCATCACCGATGATCGTGGGTGATGCATCCGGTTTGCGGTCAGCAGTGTACGAACTCTCCTATCCAGGGCGTCCAGTTCGGTCTGACTCCATTTGAGTATGCCGAAAGAGTACATTAAAACCGGCATGACCCAACCGTTGAAGGCGCGCACCTTGTTCCCGCCCGAAAGAAGGCTATTCAGTACCTTCTTCAGGCGACCAAAGAAGCGCTCCCTCAACGATTGCTTCATATCAGATACGTTTATGCCTAACGCTTCCGACATACCCAAATACTTATAGTTTTCAGATGAGGAAAGGGATCTTAGGTGTATGGAATCAGAGAGCTGAAGTCCCTCGGATTCCATAATCTCCCCTCGCTTTACATACATGACTGCACATTTGTCCACACCAAATTCCATCCTGATGGCGCTACTAAAATTTTCTGTTACTTTCAGTAGCTCCATCAGTTGCAATTTGCTGGGGGCAAAGAGTTTCAGATCATCCATGTAAAGAAGGTGAGATATGACCTGACCACCTCTCCTCAACCGGTAGCCTAGACCTGAATACTCCAGCAATGTGCTTAGAGGATTCAGGGCTAGACAGAACCAAAGAGGACTCAAACTGTCGCCCTGAAATATTCCCCGTTTAATCCATACAGGCTCATCGTTCCCCTGGATCTGTCGACATCCTGGATATCGAAGGACCGTCCTCCACTGCCTCATACATGACTCAAGGAAGGCGCGTAGTGTTGCATCAATCTTGTACAACTCCAGCACCCTCATGAGCCATGTATGTGGCACAGAGTCGTAGGCCTTCTTGTAATCTATCCAACATGTCGACAGATCCTTGCGGGATCGACGAACCTGTTGGCTAATGGCCATGTCGATGAGGAGTAGCTCCTTAGTTCCACGGGACCCGTTCCTACATCCATTCTGAGAGGCCGACATAATAGAATTACTATCGATGTGTTTGTTAATTTTCTCTCTCAAAATGGATGTAAGAAGTTTATAGACCGTCGATAAACACGTGATCGGTCTATAATTTTTGGGTTCCGTAGCACTACCTGACTTATGGAGCAGGTGGGTAACACCCGTTGTAAGAAACTCTGGTAGCGACCCAGACTCTAAGCATGATTGGAATTGAGATGCCAGGCGAGTGTGTGAACTACTTAGCCATTTAAGCCAGAAGTTGTGCAGTCCGTCCGGTCCCGGAGATTTCCAGTTCGGCAACGGACGAACTGCTCTGGCAACATCTAACGGCGTTATTACAATTTTATCCATTTCTGGTATAGATTCACACACTCGCTCGACATCTCGCATCCAGTCACCCTCAGTATGACAGACGGGCACCGACCAGATGCTGCGCCAGAATGAACTAGTGGCGGCATCATCTGGACGGCACACGTCTATCACATTTTGCTCGGGTCGCTCCCAATGTCTGTATACGTACGTTATTATTATTATTAATAACCTAACCAAACAACAACAATACTAATTGCCGCCAAAATCGGTGAAGACTTGAACAATATGGCGGCTCCTCGGACAATTGGCGCGCATTCTCTCTCCAGCCATTCGTACTCGTCTGTCAACTGTCTCCGGAGAAGAATAGGTCCGATAGTGTTCAGGACTCTGTGGTGGTAGTCGTTTAGGTATTGTATCTGAAAAATAAATATTTTAGTATCAAGTAAAAAAAAAGTTGATGAAGGTCGTCTATTATCCTGTAAGTCGTAGCTCCCAGCAAAGAGGTAACAGATAGTAATATGTGGGTAACAGCTCACAGGCACGTTACTTTCTGCGATTTATATCATCACTATTGCTCTTAAAACTCGAATGAAAATACCGTGGGAGATCAGACAGGTCCAAGAACCGAAAGATTGATCATTTATCTCATTAACCAATCCGCACTGGACCCGTGAAGAGGTGACTAGTATACTAGTATTGGAAACATAGTCTGCTGATGCTGCCATTGTGGTGCCAGCAACTTACGAGCAATAAGTCGTAAGTTCGAACCCAGGCAGGCGCATTCTTTGTGTAATTTATTATTATACACCGCTGCTCTCAAAAAACCGGCCAAGTGCGACTCGGACTCACGCACGAAGGGTTCCGTACCATTATTCATAAAAACGAGCAAAGAAATCACTTTTGTTGTATGGGAGCCCCCTTAAATATTTATTTTATTCTGTTTTTAGTATTTGTTGCTATAGCGGCAACAGAAATACATAATCTGTAGAAATTTCAACTGGGTAACTATCACAGTTTATTAGATACAGCCTGGTGACACACGGACGGACAGACAACGAAGTCTCGATAATAGGGTCCCGTTTGACCCTTTGGATACGGAACCCTAAAAACGGTGAAGAAAAACGTCGTGAAGAAACCGGCATGTCCTAGAACTAAAAATTCGAAGACATGTGACATCTACCAACCCGCACTGGGCCCGCGTGGTGGATTAAAGCCTACTCCCTCTCATTGACAGGAGGCCTGTGTGTGTCCCAGCAATTGGAACATTATACAGGGTGTAACGGAAAGGGTATATACATACTTAAGGGTGTGCTACAGACCATCAAACTGAACATGTTTCTCCACAAAAAAACATCGAAATAACGAAAAAATTATCTGCTGTCCCATAGAAAATTTCAATACCTATTCGACCAAATGTATGGGGCAGCTGATATTTTTTTCGCTATGACGATGTTGGTCCGATGGAGAAACATGTTCAGTTTAATGGTCTGTAGCACACCCCTAAGTATGTATATACCCTTTCCGTTACACCCTGTATACTGATGATGAATCTCAAATTAAATTGCTAATTTAAGTTTAAAAAAATAATTATAAACGCAGGGTACAGACGGTGACACATCAAGCTATTAATTTCCGGTATAACATAACCTCGCTTAATATAGATTTCCAATACAATAAGAGATCCGCCATTAAACTGATTTTGTATGGCTTGATTAATCACCGTGGTCACGTGTTAGATACTTACTTCAAAATCAGTAAGGAGGTCGATATCCAAGCAGGCCACCTGGTGCGGTGCCAAAGATATTGTGTGGAAGCCCACTGCGCCACGACCGGCGAAGTCTCCTACCAAGTCCGGAGCCTGTAACAGTTACATAATTAGTGCACGCTTGTAATCTTGGAAGGGTTAGGCAGAGAAGTACGGGCACGAGCACTAATTTGTCATGGTCACTAACACTATCAATAACACTTGTAACGGGATATTTACCATGTTTATTATTTGTTTTGAGTTCTTGATATTCCGGCGCTCTTGCGAACGCCATGAACGAGAAAAACCGTATTTGTAGCCGTATTAGTTCGCTTGTGGACACAGTGAGTTTCGTGTATCGGGAACAGAATCGAGTTGTGAGTGACAGTGGTAGTGGTACGAAGCGCAAAAAACGAACAAGAAAGAGGGTAGACCGATTTGTCTGCTCATAAACACCCACCCGCAATAACTTCAGTTTATTCGTGATCATGGCGTTTGCAACAGCGCCGAAATATCGGGAACTCAAAACAAATAATAAACATGGTAAATATCCCGTTATAAGTGTTTTTGATATTTTTTTAAGTATGGAGCGAGCCTATCGCCATCAAGCTGGGATAAATCCAGAATCCGGCTACGACTAAAAAAAATCCGAAGAAGATTTACCTACTAACGAAAGCCTATAAGAGAGCGTTGTTCGTTGTATTTTCAACGCTCATTCCAACCCTGACAGTTGATATTCGAACAATGGAAAAATATTGAAGGATTGTATACTGATTCGCCACTAAATTGAATCTGTATAATCATACTAGTAGCATAGACTTTTCCCAATTATGTCGTGGTCGGCTTCCAGTCTAACCGGATGCAGCTGAGTACCAGTATTTTACACGAAGCGACTGCCTATCTGACCTCCACAATCCAGTTAGTACTGAGTAATACGATATGGTATGACTGTCAGACTTTCAGGCCACTGACTACCTGTAACGACTGTCAAAGATCTACAATTGACAGCCGGAATCAACATCTTAACGTGGTTTCCGAGGCACGGATGAAACTCGGTCAAAAAAGTGTGTTAAAACGTCATCGTTTTAAAACATTATTGTTCCATTCCTATTCCACAGTGAAAAAGAGACGGAGCTATACAGGTCGTCTAGCTCCATCTCTTTCCCACTCTGGTATAGGAATGGAACAATAATGTTTTCATTTATGAAAGTAGTGTTTATTTGATCCGAGTAGCGGGTGGAAGATGCTACTTCCCACCTTTGGGCGGGAAAGACTCATAGTAATTGCTTTCCTCCCTAGGGTAGGAATAAACTCCTCTCACTAGAGCCATAAGTGTGGTGAATGAGAGGGTTGATGTATTGTGGTACAACTTGAGTGAATTTGCAAAAGTTACATTATATATACTTACTATGTTACTTAGATTAAGAATTAAGTATATTATTTACAAGATGTAGAATTGTAGATGTAGGATTTAGTTTGTTTTTTTTTTGTATTGTTTGCCAATCTATCGCATTGGATCGCAGATCTGTAATGACAGTGTTAGGTAAGATTTGTATAAATAAATAAATAAAAAAATAGAACTAAATTTGGTTTGGCAGACGGCTGTAAAAAATCTAACATAATATGCTGCGGACTTGTGAGTGTATAAACGGCCAGTGTGAATTAAAAAAAGAAGTAAGCGCGTCCACCCGCGGCAGTGACGCGGCGTGTTCCATAGTGAAAATTTTAAATGGACTATATAATTTGGCGGGATACTAACTCAGTAAGCTGTATCGAAATCGAAGTAATTTCTTATTAAAATGAGTTCAAGTGATGCTGAAATGTTGACCAAAGATTCTGTTAAAGACGAGGCAAACAAATAAAGAAAGTACTTAAATACATAAATGACTTTATAATAAATATTTACAAAAAACTACTATTTTTTACTTTCCTTATATTCGAAATGAAAAGTAGAGTGCTTAACACGGGTGAAAGACATCAATTCCTACTCGGAATATAGCCGCCCTCGCTGCGCTCGGGCTTCTAAATACCTCGTATGGGAATTGATTTCTTTCGACCCTCGTATAACAATCTACTATTTTAGCGTCATGGTACGGACACAGATCATGCACATTATATTAATTTTTGTGTGCAATAAGAATAAGTGGTCAACTCATCCACATACGAACCTAGGCAGGCACGGCTTACCCTGAAGATCGACCCAAGCGGCTGTTATTAATTTGCCTCGAGCTCTTAAATTGACTCTGTATAATTATAACAGGAGCAGCGGTGGCACAGTGGTGGCAGCCCCGACTTACAAGCAGTAAGCCGTGGGTTGGAACCCAGGCAGGCGCATTACTTTGTGTAATTTAATTCATCACTGCTGCCCTCAAAAACGGTGAAGGAAAACATCGTGAGCAAACCGGCATGTCCTAGAACTAAAAATTCGAGGACATGTGACATCTACCAACCCGCACTGGGCCCGCGTGGTGGATTACAGTCCGCTCCCTCTCATAGAGAAGAGGCCTATGTCCCAGCAGTGGGCTGATGATGATAATGATAAGTAGGAACTTACTCGGATATGATCAGAATCCCTGTTAATTTCTATAGTTTCAACCAGATCTTCATGACGGATGCCGTATTCATTGACCTCGTAATAACCCGGTTCTAAAAAGAAATAAAAAAGCTTTTTATAAACAACACTTACAACACCATCAGTTTCTTGCACTGGTCCAATATGACTGCTTCGCTGGCAGTGGCGGATTAACAGCAGGCTGAGTAAGCTGGAGCCTAGCGCTAAATTTGAGGACCGAATTTCTTTTTTTTTTTTGCAAACTTCTAGAAATCAAAAAGATTTCTGCATGGCGGTTTTCTGATGTTTTACAGATAAAAGTCTGCAACAAATTTTGCGGATGACTTTCCCCTCTCACTTGTCATTGTACATTCGGTGTAGCAAACTTCCATATTCTAGAGTGAAACAGCTAGTTCGCCCCGCTACCAGTAATCGGCCTCTGCGCCCTCAGCCCACACTTTGTATGAGTGTTTTGTTGAGCTTTCATTAGCTCATAAATAAACCGATAAAATATTTTGCATGCAATTTCGATAAAATTGTAATATTAAAGTATGGAATTTTTATTTATCATTACATATTTACATTATTTACAAACTACAAATATATCTAAAATAATAATAAAATATGTACAAATATCAAAATTACAGGGCGTCAAAAAATTCGTCCACATCGCTGTCAACAGGAATAGTGCCCAGAACGCTGGCCGAAAGAATCAGCATTGCCATCCAACGTGGCAATGCGGCCAGCGTTTTGGGCACTTTTCCTGTTGACAGCGATGTGGACGAATTTTTTGACGCCCTGTAATTTTGATATTTGTACATATTTTATTATTATTTTAGATATATTTGTAGTTTGTAAATAATGTAAATATGTAATAAAATTGTTGGATTGTAAAAATAATCTAAGACATGAAAATTGTAGAGGCAAGGGCGCGGCATAAACTTTACAGCCTATTCCTTGAAAATTTGTAGTTCCGCCACTGCTCGCTGGTCTAGAGTGGTCGCTAGCGCGATTGCACCGACTGCTAAGCATCGAGTCCTGGGTTAAATTCCCAGGTCTCTTCTCTCCAGATTACTTTCAGCCAATTCTGATGCGACATGCGGCACACTTGCCCTGCCCAGTTCAATTTTAATTTGCCGACTGGATAACTGGAGTAAATTTTTAGACCTCTGTATTCTGCTAATGCGTATTAAGTTTAATTAAAATCGGTTCATTCATTTCGGAAAGAACTTGAGCACGGTTATAGGGCGATTATCAGACCGGCCGCGTTTAAAACACGGGTGGTTCAAACAAGTTAATGATTTCCAGAAAAACGAAAAAAAAAAAAAATTACGTACTCATTATATTATTGACTAGCTTCTGCCCGCGGCTTCGCCCGCGTGGAGTTCGGAAATTGCCTACATATGTGTTACCCGGCAAAATAATGTCGAAAATAGGGGTCCATATTGGCTCACCTAAAGTTCTTTACCCGAAATTGTTCTTCCTAATGATTTGTAATCCGAATGATCACTCTTCCTAAAATTTTTCATCCTAAAGTTTTCAGTCATACTATTTGTAGTGCTACCGGCGATGTTCATAACACTCATGTTTTCAAAAATTGTAATTAATAATATCATTAATGTAAATATATTTAAACTCCTACTGTTTTTTATCATAACGCATATCCTTAAACATAATTACCATAATATTTTCACTCATACTAAACAACTGTTCACATTTTTACATTTAGCCATTTTATTTTTGGTTATTGTTGTTACATACCTTATTACTATAACTATACCTGAGATAGTTATGTCTAAAAACCAACTGTTTAGAATGATTAAAGGTCGTTTCACTGATTTTTGTCTTAAATGAATGAAATTCAGGTCAGAGTGTCGTCTCGAGGGCACTATGAAAAAAATACTTAGAATTTTTTTGCCGCGGCACCGCTCGCTTCGCTCGCTCGGCTCGCGCGTAGTTGGTCACAGTTCTAACCTAACGTAACCTATGGATATCTTTGCAGGTACACACCGCTATAAATAAAATTAAAGAAGACGCTTTTATTAATAAAAACAAAAAACCAATTCATATAATTGACTGAATGAAAACATGTATTTAACTACTTGTACCATGGTACTATTATTCTTAAATGTTATACATGTTATGTGAAAATGAAGTTATGCAAAATTAATGTATATAATACTGATTATTAGGAATAAAAAGAAATGTAAACAAAAAAAATATGACTTTGAATAATAGTGTAAAAGATGGTTATGTTGAGAAAATATAGGAAAACAAATAAAAGTATAATAGATAGAAAGTAGGATATATCCCCAATCAGTCGAAAATCTAAGAAGATTTATACAAACTTTCATCCTCTATTTTATCCCCTTAAGAGTGGAATTTATCAAAATCTTTTCTTAGGGAATGCCTACGTCATAATAGCTTTATGCATGCAAAGTCTCAGCCCGATCGGTTTAAAAATGACAAAGTTTCATCCCCTATTTTATCCCCTTGGAGGTAGAATTGAGCAAAACCCTTTCTTAGTGGATGCCTACGTCATAGTAGCTTTATGCATGCAAAGTCTCAGGCCGATCGGTTTAAAATTGACAAAGTTTCATACAAAGTTTCATCCCCTATTTTATCCCCTTGGGGGTAGAATTGATCAAAATCCTTTCTTAGTGGATGCCTACGTCATAGTAGCTTTATGCATGCAAAGTCTCAAACCGATCGGTTTAAAATTGACAAAGTTTCATACAAACTTTCATCCCCTATTTTATCCCCTTAGGGGTAGAATTTATCAAAATTCTTTCTTAGCGGATGCCTACGTCATAGTAGCTTTATGCATGCAAAGTCTCAGCCCGATCGGTTTAAAATTGACAAAGTTTCATACAAACTTTCATCCCCTATGTTATCCCCTTGGGGGTAGAATTTATCAAAATCCTTTCTTAACGGATGCCTACGTCATAACATCTATCTGCATGCCAAATTTCAGCCCGATCCGTCCAGTGGTTTGGGCTGTGCGTTGATAGATCACTATGTCAGTCAGTCACCTTTGAGTTTTATATAATATATTTAGATTCTGGTCGAGAAACATTAGTTTTGTAACCTCCATGAATATGACGAGGATGCAAAGCAACAGCTTGTAGAAGTTTCACATAAAAAAAACTTACCATTACTATAGACCATTTTAGGCGCTATGCCAGGATCATCAGCAGTGGGGCCGCTGAGTATCCAAATGGGACCTTCGTGGACGTTCAGAAAGTGGCCCACACCATGACCCGTACCGTGCCCGTAGTTTAGACCTACGTCCCATAGGGCTTTCCGGGCTAACACTTCTATTACGTTCCCCTGGAATAATAGAAATACATAATAAGAGCACATGAAGTCACAATTTTACTCATAGATTAGAAATGATTTTTAAGACAAAATAAGCTAGAAAGTGACGGCGTTAGCCCGATGCAAACCCAAACTCAAAGCATTTATTTAAATTCGACCATTACAGGTACTTTTGAAAGTCAAAACACAAAAAAATAACGGGATGCTACAGTCCCAGTCACAAGGCATAATAACTCAACTCAACCATATTGAAGGGAACTAAATGACCCTACACACCCGCTACCATCAGCGTGACATTCGAGTGTGCTTTTTTTTATTAAAAACCTTGCCCCTCACTAGGAATTACTCCGGTATCGTGATGCGTTTACAGACATTTAAACTCACATACACAAACAGCCAGACCCGGAATAACTACCTGTAGGCTATACAAATACAAGGTGTTGTTTTGCATCCTCGTCAGAATTCAGGAGATTGTCAAAAAAGACAAATAATCAATTTAAATCACGGTTCCTGGTTAATTATTAAAAAACGCTGCTTTTTTTGTTGTTTAAGTTTGTCAGTATTTCAGAATAACCCTTTTAACGTGGTTTAGGGAATAAGAAATGATCGAATAAACGTTTGAGATTGTTTATATGTGTGAATTTACGCGGTTATAGGGCGAGGATCAGACGGTTCGCGCTTAAAACACGGGTGGTTCACACTTACCGATTTTCGTAAATAAGACAAACAAAAAAAAACCCTACTAATTTTATTATTGATTTGGGTCGAGAATCATAAGCATAGTTACCTCCTTGAATTTGACGAGGATGCAAAACATCAGATTGTATTTGTTCCGTGCGGGGATCGAACCCACGACACGCAGCACAACAGCCAATCGCTCAGCTACAGCACCAACCGTGCCAGCTTTGTCCTTACCAGTGTTCCTCTGGGCAGCACTGTGGTAGCAAGCGCGATCTGTCCTTTCATGACCCGAGTAAACGTCATCCGCTGTTCAGCAGTCGGTGTTCCATTCATGTGGCGAGTACGGGTTATGTCAGTGGTGCCTTCTCTAAAATATTAAAGGAAATTAAAAGCAATCGTATAAGGAACACCACACTGCGCTCCAGAACTCAAATTTCTGACGTTGCTCATAAAGCTGCCAAAGTAAAATGGGACTGGGCAGGCCATGTCTGCCGGATGCTGGCAATGCTGTGGGCCCATATTTCACAAAACTGGAGCCCTGAGACAGCTAGACGAGGTCGCGGCAGACCGAGAAGAAGATGGCGGGAGGCCTTGGATGGCTTTCTTGTTAATTGGCGAGAAGAGGCAAAAAACAAAGAAAAGTGCAAGGAATGGAGGGGAGGCCTTTGCCCACGAGTGGGAAAGATCAGGCTAACAAATAATAATAAACAATCTCGACTGCCTCCTTGGTCTGCTGAGCAAGAGGTCATTATCATCATCATTTCAGCCGACAGACGTCCACTGACATAAGGGGGGTTTTGCTATAATCGCCACGCTTGGCAGGCGGGTTGGCGATCGCAGTACGGTTGTTACAAAAGCACAGAGAACGCTGCTGCCCATTCTCTGGCAAGTCCCTTAGTCGCCTCTTACGACACCGACGGGAAGATATGGAATGCTGCTATTCTTTACGTCCGACACCATACAGCTAACCCAAGTCTGAAATATTAAAGAAAATTAAAGCAATCTCGACTGCCTCCTTGGTCTGCTGAGCAAGAAGTGATCGGTTCTATCCCCGGGTCGGCCTAGGTGTAAGTTTTTCAATAGCAGGAAATTCTCAGTACCAGCCACGGAGTCTAGATCTGTGCCCGATTGATGGAAATAGGATTGGCCTATATACATCATCATCAGCCTACCGCAGTACACTGCTGGACCTATGTCCACCAGCCTCTTCAATCGCTCTCCACTTAACTCGATTCTTAGCAACTCTCATCCAGTTGCTACCAGCCACCTTGCGAAGATCATCACTCCACCGAGCCTGAAGGCGTCCCCACCTTACACTAGCCGATTCGCGGTATCCACTCAAGAACACGTCTACCCCAACGGTCATCGGTTCTACGGCTAATATGGCCAGGCCCAGCTTACTTATTCTGTGGGCTATGTCGACTACTCTGGTTCTCTGTCGGATCATCTCGTTCCGGAGGCAATCTTTCAAAAAGACTCCAAGCATGGCTCCATAGCTCGCTGAGCGACCTTGCCCCAATTACATGGGACTTTAACATAACTGCCGAAATGTGGGTTGTACTACTAGGTACAGTTTTGCCTAACCCTACAAGAATTACAGGCGTGGTGTTGTGATGTTATTAATAGCAATAAACAATAACAGTAGACATATGTCGCAGTTGTCTTGATTTATTCCGTTAGACACGGTCATCATGTGGGCAGAACATGGGTTCCGTGCTATGAAAACACACACTACACGAGGTACACTGCTTTTGTCGAACTCACTTACTACTCACAAATTACTTGAAATTACAATCCAACACAATAACACTAGGCACCATGAATCGGGGAACAGTTTCGAGACGTCTTGACTCCGCCGTGGTCAGACACAGACTGTCCGCCTCACAGCGAGCTCGAAACATCACGACTCTGTAGAAGCGCGCTTAGGTGTGGGTAGACTGGTAAGTAGGTCGCGTGCTACCTTTGACGCGCTTGCCGATTCATTTTCTGTCCGTACTAATGACCGGATTCTACATATACAATAAGACATAGAACTCGTGGCTAAATAATTGCAGACGCTCGGTCGATTTTCAAGGTTAAACTACGCTCGCCAAGGTCGTTCCGTGGATGAGTGCATCCATTACTTACCGAGTTCCCTCCATGCTTTGGAAAGTACGTTAAGCCATCGGGCTGACATTTGTAGATTTTTGACAGTCGTTACTGGTGGTCAGTGGCCCGAAAGTCTGACAACCAGTCTTACCAAGGGGTATTACACAGTTACTGGGTTGTGGAGGTCAGATAGGCAGTCGCTCCATGTAAAATACTGGTACTCAGCTGCATCCGGTAAGACTGGAAGCCGACCCCAACATGATTTAGAAAAAGGCTAGGAAGATGATGATGAATTACAACTTTACTTTAAATGGATAGGTCCGCCATGATCCTTGTACATTTGTAGATCTTTGACAGGCGTTACAGGTAGTCAGTGGCCCGAAAGTCTGACAACCAGTCTTACCAAGAGAGGGGGTCTTACACTGTATTACCCAGTACCTACAAACTGGATCGTGTAGGTCAGACAGTAGTCTCCTTGTAAAATACTGGAATTCAACTGCATCCGCGACAGCAGCGGTGGCCCAGTAGTGGCAGCCCCGACTTACCGAGTAGTAAACCGTGGGTCTGAACCCAGGCAGGCGCATTACTTTGTGTACTTTATTTCATCACCGCTGCTCTCAAAAACGGTGAAGGAAAACATCATGAGGAAACCGGCATATCCTAGAATTAAAAATTCGAAAACATGTGACATCTACCAACCCGTACTTGGCCCGCGTGGTGGATTACAACCCACTCCCTCTCATAGAGAGGAGGCCTGTGTCCCAGCAATGTGAACATCATAGGCTGATGATGATGATGAACTTCATCCGGTTAGACTGGAAGCCGACCCCAACATGATCGGGATAAGGCTAGGCAGATGATGACTGTACTTACAAGTATTGACCCCCAGAGTCCACAAGCAGCATATCACCAGCTGTGATCAGCCGCTGTGGTCCGTCTCTCCTCGGACTGTAGTGAATGATAGCGCCGTTCTCCCCAGCGCCCGCAATCGTGGAAAATGACGGGCCCATAAAGTTTTCTTCTTCGCTGGAAAAGAGAAATAGACATTTAGGTTATCATTTTAAGTAAACTTTGTGAGGAAACCGGCATGTCCTACCTGATATCCACCAACCCACACTGGGTCCACGTGATATTGGTTTTTAAAATGATGGTTTCCTCACGATGGTTTCCTTGGACTTACCACTCCTTTTAAAACACTGAAGGAGTAAACTATAGTTCGGTTCAAACTTTATTACGAGTAGTATACGAGTGACGTTCTGCGCAGGTATAACGGTTCAAATTTCATGGCGGTTCGGAAGTTAGCTGCGAGTGACGGTCTGCGCATTATACAGTCAAGACGCGCCTCGTTGATACCAAAGAGTATAGTAATATAGATGAAATAGAGAGCCCTCTTACGCGAATTTTGGACACCCGTATTGAACGGTGTCGCCGTCTGGTACTATATCCGTTGAACTAATCCCTATAGCTATACCTATAATATAGGTACGTACCTATAGCTGCTGTGCGTACCTATATTTATATCTATATCTTTGTTATTGAATAGGTTTTCTATGGGTGGACAAGTAATTTGAAATGTAGGCCATATAAAAAACAGTTTTGAAAACAAAATGAAACAAATACAGTTAATGTTTACAAAACTGAATGTTAACAGAATCGAAAAACCACATAAATTACACAAAATGGGAGAGATTTCCAAACATGCGCACACGCCGAGAGTAGTGGCCATTTTGTAAAAAAAACAATTTGCGTGATAATGTTGCCAAACCTAAAAAGAAATATTATCGAAATGAAAATTAAAAAAATGGTTTCTTAAAATTAGAATTTATTATTTTTTACTCAATTTTCATTCAAATAAAAAAGGTATGGTACACTGGCAATAATTGGCGTAAGCACCATCTATGTCATTATATCGTACTAAATCTCAAGTTTATGCGGATTTTTCTAGAGATGGTGCTAGTATCTTTGTGAATAATTGGACGCCTATGTCAAGTATGGCAGTGTCTCCCCCCTGGTTGATACCTAAAATTGCGTTTTGCGTAGGTTTACGTTAGATGTTCCGAGCCGCCATAAAGTTTGAACCGTTATACGCAATCCTTTAGGCCTACTATACTACTTCAATAATAAAAGAGCTTTCTGAATATTAAGTGTGTCTTTTATTTAACCAGAACTGTATTGCTCAAGGAATTATCATCGAAGTGATAACAAAAAAGGAATACTGGAGTTCCTATTGTCTTTCTCGCTTTCCTAGAGATTTAGATTGAGATTGTGGTTGTTCTTTTTTATTTTATTTTCATTGGTTGGCACAACGTCGAACAAAATTTATTAAATTAAGTAATAGTAATAATCGAACTCATCCAGCATTACATAGTAAGTTTCATTTGTATTTGTATGTTGCATTTACATAAATGCAAAACAACAGATTTTACTTATTTAGTTACACAAATATAGACATTTGTTACATAACAAATGTCTATATTTGTGTAACTAAATAAGTAAAATCTGTTTTTCTATTTTTATACTCCTATGTTAAATAAATGCATGCCGTGGCAGCCTTTAATTAAGGCTACACTATAAATTGTAAAATAGTATGAGTAGTTTAGCATGTATTTTTGGTGTAAGCTTTGTTGGTTGTCCTTAAATAAATAAATAAATAAATAAAGAACCGAGAATCAAACAGTCGCTAGGAACTATACCAGTGCCTAGTTACTGGCACACACCTTCACACATTTTCACACATAAACCGCTGAACGAATATCATTCATACTTACATTGATTCCAGGAATACCCGGTTTCCAGATTTGAAAAAAAGAAACCGGTGCTGTTGTATAAGAAGGACTCTCGGAAGACCCGAAAAACACTGGTTCCCCGGTTTTGGACAATACCCAAAACGGATAAAAACCGGTTCTGAAATATGGCCTGTTTTGGATGCCCTAACTTCTTCTTCTTCGACAGTGTGTCGATGGCAATTTAAACTGAGTCATCCAACAATTTGGCGACGAGTTTTGGCACTTTCATTAACGCAGCTCCTGTGATGTGCAAGCAACAGGACAGGTAGGACACGATTTCAACTGGCCCATCGTTTAACTCGTATGCCCAACTACTATATTATACATCGTCATCATCATCATTTCAGCCGAAAGACGTCCACTGCTGGACATATGCCTCCCCCAAGCGTCGCCACATTGACCACACACACTGCCACTTAAGATTGGCAATTCGTCGGGCTACGTCGGTAACCTTGGTTCTCCTGCGGATGTCCTCATTTCTGATTTGATCACGCAAGGAAACTCCGAGCATAGCCCTCTTCATTGCCCTTTGGGTGACTTTAAGCCTTCTGATGAGGCCTGTTATGAGCGACAACGTTTCGGTCCCGTATGTAATCACTGGCAACACACACTGGTCATAGACTTTCGTCTTGAGACACTGCGGTAAGTAGGACGAGAAGATACCACAAAACTTCCTGAACGCTGCCCAGCCGAGTCGGTTTCGACGATTGATGTCTTTTTCGAAGTTAGACCTACCCAACTAGACCGTTAACCGTGGACTACTATAAACACTATTGTACTACTTGACTCACCCTCTCAAGTGCTCCATCTGATCTGACAGGTTTATTTCGGACACAGAGGCGCCTGCTTGGACCTGCCGTTCCACCCAGTATAGTGCGCGGACAACTGCTACTCCATCCTTGATATGGGCTCGACGGAAACCCTGGGGATTTAGGAAAACATATTGAAATCAAAATCAAAATATTTTATTTGACATAGGCCTACATGGGCACTTATAAAACATAGACAAAAGGTGCTCGGTTCGGGTTGGTCGTTTCCTATGAAGAAGAACCGGCAAGAAACTCCATGGTTACTCTTTTAAAATCATTTGGTTTTAACAATATTTGAATGTTAATACTAAAGTATGGGAGGACAGCGTAGGCCCGATAATAAGTCGTTGCTTACTACAAAACGTAGAACAAGCTAAACCAAAAAAAAAATAGATTGACTAAAAGCTTGTCCAACACCAAGGGGTAGGCAGATGTCTCATTAAATTAGCTAAACTAACTTCAGACGTCAACCCCAACAACCACATTACCAAACACAACACTTATAAATTGCACCCCAAGCCGGCTTGTCACCGTGGGGGAAGAAGACAAACACCCTCCATCTAAATCAAAACATTACAATTCGAAACACCCTAAAGCAAACCTATCTAGAAAAAATATGCACAAAAAGAAAACAATTCAAACAAAACTAAATAAAAAGATAACTGAACATATACATGTCTGCACACTGAATACTCGGACACTAAGAACAGAAGAGAGCCTAAAAGAACTAGAAATAGCCATATCCAACATAAAATGGGACATAATAGGCATCAGCGAGATGAGAAGGCCAGGAGAAGGGATAGAAGAGAGGAACGACTATATTATGTTTCACAAAGGAGAACACACCGGACAAAAAGGAGTTGGTTTCCTTATTAAGTCAAAACTGAAGAAGAACATTATGGGATTTGAAGGAATTTCTGACAGAATTGCGGTAGTTCATCTAAAATTTCCGGGTTATAAGAAAAACTGGGCCATCTTTCAAATATACGCCCCAACAGAACAGGCGGAGAAATCAGACGTAGAATATTTCTACGAGAGTATCTCAGAAGCAATAAAACCGCACTACAACAACAACATAATAATCATGGGCGACTTTAACGCACAGGTTGGAGAAAGGCAAATTGGAGAAGAATCCTCAATCGGGAAGTTTGGGCATGGCAAAAGAAGCCAAAATGGACAGAAACTAGTAGAATTCATGTTGGAAAATAACCTTAATTTAATGAACTCACGTTTTAACAAAAAAACTAAAAGCAAATGGACGTGGTCCTCCCCAGGTGCAAAATACAAAACTGAAATTGACTATATTATAACCAACAAAGCAAGCGCGTTCACAGATACCAACATAGTTAAAAATCTCAACTTTAACACAGACCACCGTATGGTAAGAAGCTGCCTAAGCCTAAACCAACCCAAAAGTTCCAGGAAAAACATAGTCAACAATAATAAGTTGTATCAAATATCAGAACACAGTCATTCCACTAATTCCCGCACAACAAATTCTCTCAATGAAATTATTACCTCCGGTGCAGAAACTGGGAGTAAATACAGGAGATTACAAACCAAATTAAAAGAGATGCTAGTCAGCAAACCCAGAAGTAAAGAAAGCTATTTAAGCAAAGAGACACTAGAACTATTAGACCAAAGAAGAACACTGATATCAAATCAAAGGGACAAAGAAAGACGCCAAAAAATTGCAAACCTCAGCAAGGAAATTAAGGAGAATATGCGGAAAGACCGCAAGGAGAAAAGAAATAGAGTTTTGGAAGAAAATATAAAAAGAACAGGAGGTACAAAAAAAGCTATGAAACAACTAAGCGAACATGGGAAAGAATGGATACCGAAACTAAGGCAACGCGAATCTTACCTAACTAATCGACTCTCAATACAGAAACTAGCTACAGACTACTACCGCTTACTGTATTCAGATAAATACGATTCAGGGCTGGCCACAATTCCGGAAGTAAACGAAGCAAAGGAAAACACGGTAGACGAAGTTCCTGAAATCCTTGACTCAGAGGTAATCAAGGCAATAAATTCCCAAAAACTCGAAAAAGCCCCAGGGCCGGACAAGATACCTAATGAAATTCTCAAGGGAACCTTAGAGGAAATCAGTCCTGTGCTGGCAAAACTTTTCAATGAAATTTTACAAACAAGGCAAATTCCAGAAGAATGGACCGAGTGTCACATAATTCTACTACATAAAAAAGGCCCTAGAGACGACATTGGGAACTATAGGCCAATTTCTCTAATATCAAACATATATAAAGTATTTGCTAAAGTGATCCTGGAAAGAATATCATTAACACTAAACGAAAGCCAACCAGTAGAGCAGGCAGGATTCAGAAAGGACTTCAGCACCATAGATCACATCCACACAATAAAACAGTTGATACAGAAGTACAACGAATACAATAAACAAATCTACTTGGCGTTTATAGATTACTCAAAGGCATTCGACAGCCTTAGGCACCAATACATATGGCGGAGCCTTGAACAACAAGGGGTCCAGAGCAACTATATAGAAATACTTAAGAGTATATACAAATCTAGCAAGGCCCGTATTAAATTAGAATCAACAGGAGAATCATTTCCTATCAAAAAGGGCGTACGCCAAGGCGATCCTCTCTCCCCTACGCTGTTTAACGCCGTACTCGAGCACATCTTTAGACAGCTAAACTGGGACCACTTAGGTCTGAACATCAATGGAGCTCGCCTAAACCACCTAAGATTCGCCGATGATCTGGTGCTTCTTGAAGAGAATCCAGCAGCAATAGAACAAATGATGCAGAGCCTCGCAAATGCGAGTAGAGAAGTTGGTCTAGAAATTAACGCCAGTAAAACAAAATTGATGTCAAACTCAAGGGAAATAGACATTATGGTAGATGGCAACAAGATCGAATATGTCAGAGAATATATTTACTTAGGACAGATAATATCCCCTTCAGATGAGATGACAAAGGAAATAAACAGGCGAATAGCCCAAGGATGGAGAAAATACTGGTCTCTGAAGGAAATCGTGAAAAGTAAGGATCTAGGCAATCACTTAAAAAAGAAAACATTCGAGACCTGTATTCTACCAGTTCTTACTTATGGTTGTGAAACTTGGTCAACAACACTTCACCACAGGGAAAGGCTAGCAAAATGCCAACGTGCCATGGAAAGAAGCATGCTAGGGTTAAAAATCAAAGACAGAGTCAGGAACTGGACATTTGCTACGCCATCCCATTAACAAATGGAGCAAGCAAGTCACCCTCTGGCAACCAAGAGACGGCAAAAGAAGTAGGGGTCGTCAAGTCAGGAGATGGGAAGATGACTTGAAACAGACAGCGGGACCATTCTGGTTGAGAGTGGCAAGGGACAGGATCCACTGGAAGGAATTGGAGGAGGCCTATGCCGAAAGGCACACCGAACTTAGGGACCTCTTGTAACCCTATGTTTAGGAATAAAAGGCTATTATTATTTTCTTTATTCATTTTATACACATTCATTTTACATTTTTAAATATTTTTACAAAATTAAATACAAAAACATTTAAAAATATAAGAATAGTAGCCCACCGGTATCGGGAACAGGGTCCAAGCTACCGGCGGTCAGGGCTCCAGAGAGAGGAACCTCCTAACAATACGAGCCGTGTCCAGGAGTACCGCTTTCTGAATCAAGCCCTTGATCCAGCTGCCTAACGAGAGCCTCATCAGATGTTGGTCGAGGCTCTTGGCAATTAGGCCATTGGCTGATACGACTATCGGCACAATGATCGCTGAGTCAACAGGCCACATGTCGACAACCTCGCGAGCCAAGTCAATATACTTGATTTGTTTATCTTTCTCGGCCTTCACGAGGTTCTCGTCATGTGGAACCGTTATGTCAACAATCATTGCGCGCCGCTCTGATCGATCCATCACCACTATATCAGGCTTATTGGCTACAATAGTCCTGTCAGTGATGATGGATTGATCCCAATACAGTGTGATATTGCCATTTTCGAGAACTGGGTCGGGCACATACCTATAGTACGGCACTTCCGATTCCACAAGGCTGTATTTCAGAGCAAGTTGCTGATGGATAATCCTGGCTACAAGGTTGTGTCTATGCAAGTATTCTCCGTTAGCTAGACGAGAACACCCGGAGATAATGTGACGGATCGATTCGCCCGGACGGTGGCATGCCCGACATATGTCAACCGTGCCATCCTTCACAATAAATTTCCGGTAGTTATTCGTCATCATAACTTCATCCATAATTGCACAAACAAAACCTTCGGTTTCTCCAAAGAGTTCCCCGGAACGTAGCCAGGCTACGGACGCTGCATGGTCTACATCAGGCCCATGCAAGGCACTGAAGTAGCGTCCGTGAAGCTCCTTACTCTGCCATACTTCCCTGCGGTCATTAGTGTCAAGCACTGCAGGTTTGCGCCAGTTCTCTTTAGCCAAGGAGAGCGGGGTGAGGGCCTTGTCCATCGCGACCACATCTCGATGCATCCCCACGTCGGTTTCTAGGAAATATTCCCTGAGACTGCATATCTCGCGATTGTGGAGAGTCTTGGCGTTTAAAAAGCCTCGACCTCCACAACTCCGCGGGATATACAGTCTCATAACCGAAGAACGTGGGTGATGCATTCGATAAGCCGTCAACAATGTACGGACCTTCCTATCCAGGGCGTCTAATTCTGTTTGAGTCCATTTGAGTACGCCGAAAGAGTACATCAAAACCGGCATGACCCAACCATTGAAGGCACGCACCTTATTTCCGCCTGATAAAAGACTATTAAATACTTTTCTCAGGCGGCCAAAGAAACGCTCCTTCAACGATTGCTTCATGTCAACAGCATTGATGCCCAGCGCTTCCGACATACCCAAATACTTGTAGGTTTCGGTTGCTGAGAGGGATCTAAGATTTATGGAATCTGAGAGCTGGGTTCCCACAGATTCCACAATCCGACCTCGCTTTACATGCATGACCGCACATTTGTCTACACCAAATTCCATCCTGATGGCGCTACTGAAAGTTTCTGTTACCTTCAGTAGCTCCATCAGTTGCAAATTGTTGGGGGCAAAGAGTTTCAGGTCATCCATGTAAAGAAGGTGAGATATAACCTGACCGCCTCTCCTCAACCGAAAGCCCAGACCT
Source organism: Cerastis rubricosa (assembly GCA_949152445.1). Lineage (NCBI taxonomy): Eukaryota > Metazoa > Arthropoda > Insecta > Lepidoptera > Noctuidae > Cerastis > Cerastis rubricosa. Next base: position 4,605,953 of record OX424551.1, on the reverse strand, counting down.
GAATCCTCTAGCAGCGTGCTTAGAGGATTCAAGGCTAAGCAAAACCAAAGCGGGCTCAAACTATCACCCTGAAAAATACCACGCTCTATCCTTATCGGTTCGCTGGTCCCTTGGATATGCTGACATCCTGGATAGCGAAGGACTGTCCTCCATTGCCTCATACACGACATCAGGAAGGTGCGCAGAGTTGCATCTATTTTATACAACTCTAGCACCCTCATAAGCCATGTATGTGGCACCGAGTCATAGGCCTTCTTATAATCTATCCAACATGTCGACAGATCCCTTCGGGAACGGCGAACCTGTTGGTTAATGGCCATATCAATGAGAAGCAGCTCCTTAGTACCGCGGGATCCATTCCTACATCCATTTTGAGAAGCGGACATGATCGAATTGTCATCAATGTGTTTGCAAATTTTAGCTCTCAAAATGGATGTAAGAACTTTATACACTGTCGGAAGACAGGTAATAGGTCTATAATTTTTGGGCTCCGCAGTACTACCAGATTTATAGAGCAGGTGGGTGATTCCAGTAGTTAAGAACTCGGGCAGCGACCCTGATTCTAAAGCTGACTGGAATAGGGCCGCCAAGCGAGCGTGCGACCTCTGGATCCACTTAATCCAGAAGTTGTGCAGTCCGTCCGGCCCTGGAGATTTCCAGTTAGGCAACGGACGGACTGCACGAGCTACATCTTGGGGGCTGATAGTGATAGCCCCCATTTCTGGAACTGGATCGCACACTCGCTCGACCACCCGAGTCCATTCACCCTCGGTGTGGCTGACAGGCACCGACCAGATACTGCGCCAGAACGAGCACATGGCGTCATCATCCGGCAGGTGCGTGTCAGCCACACCATGGTCCGGTCGCTCCCAACTCCTATAAACCCACCTTTCGTCTCTTTGGAATGTGCGATTCAGAGTGTATCGTTCCACCCGCCGCTTATACCTACGGATACGGTTTGCCCATGCATACACTTTCTGCTTCAGGAAGTCGATGCGCTCTGTGATACGGGACATATAGTCACGAGGACTAATATCAGTATCCGCAAATGCCCGCTTCACAAAGCGCATCACTCGAGGGCGATTGTTGCCCTCCCTGAAGCAGATTAGTTTGCCGATGAGTGTTCTGGCCCCACTAATACGTCGCTCAATCCTGCATTGCCAAGCCGGAACGGCAGGTTTAGGTCGTGTAGCTCTGTCATCAGAAAATTTTACATGAGCTACACGACATGCCGCTACAGCCGCACAATACAGGATTGAGTGAGCATCAGTTAGGTCTTCGCAGTTATCAAAATAGTTTGACAACTGCGAATCCAGGACAGCCACCAGCGCCCTATTTCTGTTATGCATGGGCAAACGAGGTAAGCGTGGCCTAAGTTCGGGCGACATGAACCGATATTCTCGAATCGCACCCTCCAAAGCACTCCTCATTTCCTCACTGCATTGGGTACTTACATTAGTAGCCACGTCATTACTCACTTCGTCAGCGCGATGGAATAACTGACTAGACTGTGGTGGATCCACAGCCTGCGACGGAGGGACAATGACGTGGCTACTCTGCATTTCAGTTCGCAAGCGATCAAGTACGGTGTCGTCCAACATACGATTACGTTGGATGACCCGCACCTGATCCGACAATCGTTGCGCCGACACGTTGACAGCTGGCTCAAGCACCTGAAACAGAGAGAGCATCCGAACACGGTACGCGGTCAGGTTGTTTCCTCCCTCTGTAGCCCCATAGTATGAGCGCATGACATTTTCATTGATGGTTCGCGTCCATCGCATGCGCTGCACACTTCCGCCGGGAGCTGGGACCCTATCAGAAGCCGGTGGGCCTCGCGGTCCTAAGCCGTCCGGCGGCCGGCGTCCTCCCCGTCGACGAGCAGGTGGTGGCGTCGTGGGCGGAGAGAAGTACTCGTCGCTGTCGCTCGACGCAACTGCCACGGCCGGTGTCACAGCACTCACGGTGAGGCTGGGTTCCGGTGGCGGCGAGGCGGAGCGGGGCGACGAGTCCGGAGGCGGTAGGCGTGCACGAAGAGCAGCTGATCTAGTCAACATTGGTCTTCATTCTTCATTTTATTGAGTAAATTTTTTCTTGTGACGTGATCTGACACTGTATGTCAGATCAATGAATTGTTGTGGTTTTTTCTTTTTTCGGAAACATTTAGCCATTTTATTGATATAATATATTAGAAAAGTCTATTTGAATTGGATGGAGTAAATTAAAATCACAAGTTCAACTATTAAGTATTAAATATTTAGTAAAAATGGTAAATCAGAATAGAAGACGTTTATGTGACGTAAGTGTTGCCAGCTTATTATTATTATTACTTATTATTATTATTATTATTTTTCGGAAAGTGTTTTTCTTCTCAGCCCTTAGACTGGATTTTAGCTACATTTACGGGCCGAAACCAAAGCAAATGTAGCGTGTGGTGTGTAAATTTAGTGTTTAAGTGTTATGATGAGGTCCTATTTCGTTCTCTTCTATCTGCATGAACTTTCTAACAATCCTACATGTGTTTAAAATCGCAGCTTTTTGCAGTGTTATGTAGAGGGTTTCTTTAAGGTCTAAAAGTTTTAAGCTATGGAGGAGATGATTTGGGATTACCCCTGTTGTAGAAAGGACTATTGGGACTACATATACTTTTTCTTGTCGCCAAATTCTAGTAACTTCTTCTTTGAGTTCTGCGTATTTACTTATTTTTTCAGTTATTGTTTTTTGGATGTTGTGCGTGTTGGGGACTGCGATGTCTATCAGGTATGTTACTTTAGTTATTTTGTCCTGTAGGATTATATCCGGTCGGTTGTAGTGGATCGTCCTATCAGTGAGGATAGCACGATCGTAATAGAGCTTATGTGTTGTATTTTCTAGGGTAGGTTCTGGTTTATAATTATAGTAAGGAGTGTTGATATTTTGAATGAGTGTGTGTTTGAGTGCTAGTTTTTGGTGAATGATATTGGCCACTTGATTGTGCCTGTGAGTGTAGTCGGTTTGCGTGAGAGTTGTGCATGCTCCTGTAATGTGCTGAATGGTTTCTGGTTGGGTGTGACACTTGCGACATTTATCATTTGTTACTGTAGGATCTTTGATTATGAATTTTCTGTAGTTTTTTGTGTTTATGATCTGATCTTGAATAGCTATTATAAATCCTTCAGTTTCCGGGAATAAGTTACCTATTTTGAGCCACTTATTTGAAGCTAATTTATTGATGTGGGATTGCTCTAAGTCGTGGGGGTGCCGCCCGTGGAGTACTTTCTTCTTCCAGTCTTCCATTTTATGTTGCTGCGGGTCATCACTAGTTGTGTTTATTGTTTCTGTCTGATGACTTAGATTAAGTGGAGTGTAGTTGACATCATTTGTCACTATGGCTTTATGTATGTTGCTAGTTTGGGATTTTGAGTGAAAGAATGATTTTAATCGACTAACTTGTTTCCGCCATAGGTGCTGAATGTCGATTAGGCCTCTCCCTCCATGTTGTCGTTTAATAGTTAGTCTCTCTATGGCGGATTTAGGGTGTAAATTGTTATGCTTTGTAAGTGTCGTTCGCGTAGTACGCTCTAACTGTTCAGTATCTGTTTTGGACCATTTTATAACTCCAAATGAGTACGTTAATACGGGGATGGCGAAGGTGTTTAAAGCCTTGATGAGATGTTTTCCTGAAAGTTGCGTTTTACACACGGCGTTTAGTCTCCTTTTGTACTCAGTAATAAGTGTATTTTTAATTCGTGTATGATCAAGACCTTTCAGTTGCGCGTACCCTAAATATTTATACAAGTCAGTCTGTTCCATTGCTGTTATAGTGTCTGTGTTATTGACTACATAGTCGCCGGGTCGTACCTTGCCTCTCACAATGTGAAGTGTTTTACATTTGTCTAACCCGAATTGCATGTTAATATCTCTACTGAACTCTGCTGTAACATCTACTAATTTCTTCATGTCTTTTTCTGTTTTGGCATAAAGTTTGATATCGTCCATGTATATAAGATGTGATATGGTTGTTTCGTCAGTATTGTGTTTGAGGCAATATCCAGCCCCACAGCTCTGCAGCAAATGAGACAAAGGATTTAGCGCGAGACAGAACCACAGCGGGCTCAAGGAGTCACCTTGGTATATACCTTTTTTGATGGAGATTTGTCGAGTAGTGACAGTATTGTGGCTGCTGTTTATTTGCAGTGTTGTTTTCCACAGAAGCATTATACGACGTATAAAATCTATTATTTTCGGGTTTATTCTATAAATCTCTAATATTTGTATCAACCAGGAATGAGGAACACTGTCAAAAGCTTTTTTATAATCAATATATGTGCAATGCAAATTTCTGTTTTTAGAGGTGGCATGTTTATGAATAGTGGAATCAATAATCAGCTGTTCTTTGCATCCCATGTGGCCCTGCCTACATCCCTTCTGTTCCTCTGCTATTATATTATGGTGTTCGATGTGTGAGCTAATTTTCTTCGTAATTGCAGATGTCAATATTTTGTAAATTGTGGGTAGGCATGTAATTGGTCGGTATTGGGCAGGCTCAGGTGAATTTTTTATTTTAGGTAGCATGTAAGTAATTCCTGTTGCAATAAAATCGGGTGTGTGCTGTTTTCCTAATATAATATCTGTCAAATTTTTTGCTAAAGATTTGTGTAATGAAGTTAACTTTTTGTACCAGAAATTATGTATTTTATCGATACCAGGTGATTTCCAGTTATGTAATCTGGCTGTTACGTGTGTAATGTCGGCCTCTGCTACCTCTACAAATTCCATTTCGTCAATAGCTCTCCATTATTACTATTTTTCGGAAAGTGTTTTTCTTCTCAGCCCTTAGACTGGATTTTAGCTACATTTACGGGCCGAAACCAAAGCAAATGTAGCGTGTGGTGTGTAAATTTAGTGTTTAAGTGTTATGATGAGGTCCTATTTCGTTCTCTTCTATCTGCATGAACTTTCTAACAATCCTACATGTGTTTAAAATCGCAGCTTTTTGCAGTGTTATGTAGAGGGTTTCTTTAAGGTCTAAAAGTTTTAAGCTATGGAGGAGATGATTTGGGATTACCCCTGTTGTAGAAAGGACTATTGGGACTACATATACTTTTTCTTGTCGCCAAATTCTAGTAACTTCTTCTTTGAGTTCTGCGTATTTACTTATTTTTTCAGTTATTGTTTTTTGGATGTTGTGCGTGTTGGGGACTGCGATGTCTATCAGGTATGTTACTTTAGTTATTTTGTCCTGTAGGATTATATCCGGTCGGTTGTAGTGGATCGTCCTATCAGTGAGGATAGCACGATCGTAATAGAGCTTATGTGTTGTATTTTCTAGGGTAGGTTCTGGTTTATAATTATAGTAAGGAGTGTTGATATTTTGAATGAGTGTGTGTTTGAGTGCTAGTTTTTGGTGAATGATATTGGCCACTTGATTGTGCCTGTGAGTGTAGTCGGTTTGCGTGAGAGTTGTGCATGCTCCTGTAATGTGCTGAATGGTTTCTGGTTGGGTGTGACACTTGCGACATTTATCATTTGTTACTGTAGGATCTTTGATTATGAATTTTCTGTAGTTTTTTGTGTTTATGATCTGATCTTGAATAGCTATTATAAATCCTTCAGTTTCCGGGAATAAGTTACCTATTTTGAGCCACTTATTTGAAGCTAATTTATTGATGTGGGATTGCTCTAAGTCGTGGGGGTGCCGCCCGTGGAGTACTTTCTTCTTCCAGTCTTCCATTTTATGTTGCTGCGGGTCATCACTAGTTGTGTTTATTGTTTCTGTCTGATGACTTAGATTAAGTGGAGTGTAGTTGACATCATTTGTCACTATGGCTTTATGTATGTTGCTAGTTTGGGATTTTGAGTGAAAGAATGATTTTAATCGACTAACTTGTTTCCGCCATAGGTGCTGAATGTCGATTAGGCCTCTCCCTCCATGTTGTCGTTTAATAGTTAGTCTCTCTATGGCGGATTTAGGGTGTAAATTGTTATGCTTTGTAAGTGTCGTTCGCGTAGTACGCTCTAACTGTTCAGTATCTGTTTTGGACCATTTTATAACTCCAAATGAGTACGTTAATACGGGGATGGCGAAGGTGTTTAAAGCCTTGATGAGATGTTTTCCTGAAAGTTGCGTTTTACACACGGCGTTTAGTCTCCTTTTGTACTCAGTAATAAGTGTATTTTTAATTCGTGTATGATCAAGACCTTTCAGTTGCGCGTACCCTAAATATTTATACAAGTCAGTCTGTTCCATTGCTGTTATAGTGTCTGTGTTATTGACTACATAGTCGCCGGGTCGTACCTTGCCTCTCACAATGTGAAGTGTTTTACATTTGTCTAACCCGAATTGCATGTTAATATCTCTACTGAACTCTGCTGTAACATCTACTAATTTCTTCATGTCTTTTTCTGTTTTGGCATAAAGTTTGATATCGTCCATGTATATAAGATGTGATATGGTTGTTTCGTCAGTATTGTGTTTGAGGCAATATCCAGCCCCACAGCTCTGCAGCAAATGAGACAAAGGATTTAGCGCGAGACAGAACCACAGCGGGCTCAAGGAGTCACCTTGGTATATACCTTTTTTGATGGAGATTTGTCGAGTAGTGACAGTATTGTGGCTGCTGTTTATTTGCAGTGTTGTTTTCCACAGAAGCATTATACGACGTATAAAATCTATTATTTTCGGGTTTATTCTATAAATCTCTAATATTTGTATCAACCAGGAATGAGGAACACTGTCAAAAGCTTTTTTATAATCAATATATGTGCAATGCAAATTTCTGTTTTTAGAGGTGGCATGTTTATGAATAGTGGAATCAATAATCAGCTGTTCTTTGCATCCCATGTGGCCCTGCCTACATCCCTTCTGTTCCTCTGCTATTATATTATGGTGTTCGATGTGTGAGCTAATTTTCTTCGTAATTGCAGATGTCAATATTTTGTAAATTGTGGGTAGGCATGTAATTGGTCGGTATTGGGCAGGCTCAGGTGAATTTTTTATTTTAGGTAGCATGTAAGTAATTCCTGTTGCAATAAAATCGGGTGTGTGCTGTTTTCCTAATATAATATCTGTCAAATTTTTTGCTAAAGATTTGTGTAATGAAGTTAACTTTTTGTACCAGAAATTATGTATTTTATCGATACCAGGTGATTTCCAGTTATGTAATCTGGCTGTTACGTGTGTAATGTCGGCCTCTGCTACCTCTACAAATTCCATTTCGTCAATAGCTCTCCATTTTTCTTCTTCTTCTGCTATCCATGATGCTTTGTCGTTGTGTTGTACTTGCTCTTCCCAAATGCTAGCCCAATATGCTTCTACTTGTTCTTTTGTAGGTAGGTTCGGTGTGTTTGTGTTATTTTCATCTGTTGTGTTTGTTTGTGGTTTGTGTAAGTTTCTATAAAACATTTTTTCGTTTGTGGCAAATGTGGCGTTATCGTTTTTGCGATTTTGTGCTTTTTTATATCTTTTGAGCCTATGAACTTTGAGTGCTAGTTTTTGTTTTAAGGTGTCTAAAAATTCTTCAGGTTTTCTGTTACTTTTTTCGTGCCTGGTGTGCATGGAATTGTTTCTAAATATGACCTCAACTCTTTTTACAAGTTTATTAGATCTGCAACCATTGATGTATTGAGTGAGTCTACCAATGTCTGCCCTTAATTTTTCAATATCTTTTTCTAGTCTCTGTTGCCATGCTGGTGTTATATTCTGTCTTATTCTTGGGGTTCCTGTGTGATCTGTGATTTTAAAGTTTAGTTCTTCAGATATAACTACGGCTGTGCAATATATAAGTAGGTGTATGTCAATAAGTTGTGTGTCATCAGATATAAATTGTGTAAGTAAACTCTCGTTGAATAAATTAACGAGACGAAATAGGTTAGGTGTGTATTTAAGTTTAGGTAACCTTGGTCGAGCTGCTGGGTCCATCCCAGAGTATTGTGTAATTGTTGATCTAAATTTTTCATTAATTTCTTGAATATATGTATCTGTTGTTAATTGTTGATCTGGGACGACTATGGTCTCAATATCATTTTCTAGCGTTAGGGTAATAGATTCGGTTTGTGTGGATGTGTGCGATATTTGTGTATTGCCTTGTGATTGGTTGTACGGTTGAGATTGGGTTTGTTCTTGATGGGTAATTTCGTTTAAGTTTTGTGTGATGATGTTAGTGTCTGTATGATTAGCTGTTTCTTCTTGTAGTAATTGTGTTTGTACTTCTTCTTTTAATTGATCTATAACTTCTTGAGATAGAAGTTTATTCCTAACTATTATTCTTCTTTGGTCTGAGATTCTTTGTTCTGAAACCGTAATTTCAGGATATTGTCGGGTGAAAAGTGTATGTAATTGGTGTCTGTATGTGGTCATATCGGTCTCTAATTTCGTTATGTATAGATAAGTTCGCATGATAAATAGATTTACTTCTTTACTCCATTTCATGCGAACTCTTGCTTTTCCAGCCTTGGTGGACGCGGGCAAAAAGGTAGATACCCCCCGCGCAGCACTCAAAACCTGAGTAGATGGGACTGTATTTAAACTAATAATGGGGGGTGATGAAAGTGTAGGTGACGATGGTAAGGATGGTGATGATCGCCTAGATGGTGTGTATGAGACTGTGCTAGGACTGTACGGTTCAACAGGGGTGTCTGTCCTGTCTGTCAGTCTGTCATCATCGTCAATGATTTCGGCTGTAGTATCTTTGTCGGTGGGAGCCCGCCTGATCAACTCCGCACCGCTGACGGTTCGCATGCTGAGACACCCAGCGTCAGCTCCAGGTGCGCCCCGGCGATCGCCCCCGGGCAGCGGTCCTATACGTTTTTTCTTTGAACGAGTCTCCATTTTTTTATGGGTTTCCAGAGCCACGTTAGCCACGCCAGTAATTTCTCATTCGTGTGTCCGCCCCCCACGTGATTAGATGGTCAATCAGGACGTGTGGTTGTTTAGGGGGCTTATTACTATTATTATTATTATTATTATTATAACTTCAGACGTGATTGATCATTATCATCATCTGTCTAGCATTTTTCCAATCCTTGTTGGGGTCGGCTTCCAGTCTAAGCGGATGCAGCTGAACCAGCTTTTCCTCAAGTTTTTTTTTCTTAATAACAGTAGGTACAAGTTTTTAATGTTATAATTATAAATAACAGCCGCACGGGTCGATCTTTAACGTTAACCCGTGCTTGCCGACGTTAGCCCGTAGATGGGTGACCATAATTACATACCGAGTTTCCTTCGTGCCTCGGAAAGCACGTAAAACCGTTGGTCCCGGCTGTCATTTGTAGACCTTTGACAGTCGTTACGAGCAGTCAGAAGCCAAAAGTCTGACATCCAGTCTTACCAAGGGGTATCGTATAACCCAGTTACTGGGTTATGGAGTTCAGATAGGCAGCCGCTTCATGTTAAATACTGGTACTCAGCTGCATCCGGTTAGACTGGAAGCCGACCCGAAGATAATGTATGTGGGTAACTTGAAAACCCCGCCTGCAAACTCTGCACGTATGTATTTTGTTTACCTCTAGTTCCACGTCATTCTTCACACATTTCTTCAGAGCAACTGGAGAAATTGAAGTCGAAAGAATTCGAGCCGGACCACGCTGAAAAAGATGGAAATTGATTTTTATTAAAACATTAAGAGCGTTTACGCCTTATGACATTTCATACAAACTTTCAAGTCCTTATTTTCCGAAATGTCTGAACCGATTTTATGAAACTTATTCTACTGCAGCAGTAAACATAGTCTAAAAAGTTACTAAAAAACATTTTCAAAATGTCTCTTAAAAAAAGATAATTCGAACATTCTGTTTCTTTGGATAATTTATAACCGGTCTGATTGGCCTGTAACACTATTATTCGAAAACGTTTTTAGTAACTTTTTAGACCTATTTATCCTGCTTTAAATGCGTATTAAATTTCATTAAAATCGGTTCAGTCATTTCGGAAAATAAGGACTAGAAAGTTTATATGAAATGCCCTAAGGTGTAAACGCTCTTAAGAGTATGTGTAAAATAACTGACGTAAAAAAGTGCAAGTACTTAATACTGTTACGTCGGCTTTACGAGAACATTCTAGAAGAAGTTCGAACCTAGAACGTTCCACTATGGAGTTGTGAATACGGTTCAGAAAGCTGGGCTTCCTTGAAGGATCAGTTGTTGACATATAAATAGCCGTCATGTTTGCGGAAACAGGCCCCTCCCCGACCCTCGCTCGAGCCAGCCCGCGATGCTGTGCCAGTAGTTTTAAATCAGCCCCTAAATAATGATATCACTCAGATCCAGCCTGTCCCCATGCTGTCCTCCTCCAGCGACGAACCTAAGCCGAGACTCGTACCCCACAGGGAGTGTCCGCGAGCGTGTAGTTGCGCTGTTTGTAAGTTTTTATGCCCTGGCTGGAGGCCTTACACTCAAGGCACCCACAGGATAGCCCGGTTAAGCAGACGACAACTTCAGTTTAACTGAAACGGGGACTGGCAGTCTGATTTTGGCTACGTATCGAAGTGAAGTACAAGACAAAGACAGTCTGAGTGTGTGTCTAAGTGTGTGTGTGTGTGTGTGTGTGCGTGTGTGTGTGTGTGTAGTGAGTAATACTAAGTTTACCGGGTATACCTAAGTTTACTTCTTCTTCTAGCATATTAGTGCTCATGACTGTACCACCCACAATTCGTCAGTCATGCATCCAGTGTCAAGTATAACTTCCAGATAATAACGGTTAAATAAAATTCGATTTGTTAAAAATATGACACTCACAACACAACGGAAAAAGTAAAACAAAACAAAACTTACTTCGATTGCTAGTAAGACGGCGTGGCTGGCTTCATTGGATACCCAGATAGTTTGTTGGTTGCCCAATTCTGTCTGAAAGTCAAGGAAAATAATTAATAGGGAGTCTCAGAAATACCCGCCATTTATTTAGTACTCTGCTTAGTAGTGTTATTGAGAACCTGTCATTTTGCTAATCTGTCTTTATCCGAACCTAAGTTTTTACTAATCTGTCTTTTTAAGATTCTGACCATTTGTGTCAAAATACTAACACCTGACAATTTGCAAATCTGTCATTTTGCGTTTCTGACGTTCTTCGCCCAAACTATTTTATATCGATGTAGGTCCATTAAAAAAACTCTGCTTTATTGCCCTGAATTTTGAAAAACCTTCACTACTCCAATTTGTTCTATTGAGGAATTGCGCCACAGGGAAGAGGAAGACCACAGAAAATAAGAATGGATTGTGTGAGAAATGAAAAGAAGGAAATTATAGCGAGATACACTTTTTAAAATGCCAACTTTCTCCCCTGGCACCACTCCCATGAAAAGGTAATGCACCGTTCTTGAGAAAAACCAATTATTGTAACATAACCTCAAAACATTTTATATTCGCCTAAAAAGCGTAGTCGACGTAGCTCCGCTACGCGGGGCTCCTATTTCTGTCTGTAGGGTTTACAGTAACTTAACACGAAGGGGATGTCGGGGTCTTAGTTGGCTCGCTCCGCTCGCTCACTAGACCCCGCCATCCCCTTCGAACCAGGACACCATCAACCAACCACTGCACCAACTATGCCGACGTAGCGCTGATCCCAAGTAATATGGTGCTAGTAGACAGGAAGACGGTGATTACTTACCGATAGGTTTGTGAGGAAGTCAAATATATCTGAATAAGGTCTTGCTTCGACATTTGTAGTTTCTGAGGTAAAATGGGCAGTCACATTGCTGGCCAGTACTCCATCATTCCAAAACAGAATCACTCTAGCAAAATTGGGCTGCAAAGAGAAACATTTTTTTTTTAACAAGACTTCAAAAAAGGCAATTTCCGTGCAATAGGGATGAGCCTATTGCCATCAACCGGGCACGGATGCAGACTCCGTGGCTGCTACTGAGAAATTCCAAGGAAATACCCAATAACACGTTGCTCGACCTGGAAATCCAACCAAGGACCTTATAGACCTACAAAAAAGCAACTTACAACAAAAAGTACTATAGCGCCATCTATGGGAAAACAGTAGAACTAATGTGGTCTGGATCGCGCAAGCAAAGTTTACATCGACTTAAGAGTATATAGCGAAAAAAATATCTGCTCTCCATACATTTGGCTCAAATAGGTATTGAAATTGTGTATGGGGCAGCAGATAATTTTTTCGCTATTACGATGTTCGTCCGATGGAGAACATGTTTAGATTGATGGTGTGTAGCACACTCTTAAATGTACATAACCTTTCCATTACACCCTGTAGAGAAACCCGACAGCGACGGTCGGGCAGTTACCCACCAGACATAACACCTGTCTGGTCGGAGGATCCTCCGTTTTCTATGTAGTATCGAGGAACTTTACAACCTGGTCCTCATACCCCTAAAACCTCACGATGATGTAACATATATTTGTTAAGTTATTTCCTTTTGGTTTTCCTTTGTTTTCCTGTGTTAAAAGAAATAAAATAAAGTCATTTGAATTGAAGAGATTCACTTGCTCAAGACAGTTTTCTTGCTTACCGCGAGAGGGTCGATCCTTATAACAAGATAGGAGAAGAATACAGGATTGAACGGGATATCGGACCCACGAATGTTGAGTGTATCTGAAAATTAACAAAAATAAACAAAAAAAAAATATCGAAGATCTAAGAAAATCCGTAGCAGCGGTGGCCCAGTTGAAGAGCAGTGGTGTAGCCCAGTGGTGGCAACCCTGACTTACGAGCAGTAAGCCGTGGGTTCGAACCCAGGCAGACGCATTACTTTGTGTAATTTAATTCATCACCGCTGCTCTCAAAAACAGTGAAGGCAAACATCGTGAGGAAACCGGCATGTCCTAGAACTAAAAATTCGAAGACATATGACATCTTCCAACCCGCACTGGGCCCGCGAGGAGGCCCTGTGTCCCAGCAGTGGGAACATTATAGGCTAATGATGATGATGAAGAAGAAAAACCCTGGTGACAAGTGTTTTTTTTTGCTTTGGGATTTTTCTGGGACATTCAAATTTTTAACGGAAAAATGCTTACACTCGAATATATAACCTCCTCCATTTTTAACCCCCGACCAAAAAAGAGGGGTGTTATAAGTTTGACGTGTGTATCTGTCTGTGGCATCGTAGCTCCTAAACGGATGAAACGATTTTGATAAAACTGTTTTCGTTTGAAAGGTGTTTTAATCGAGAGTGTTCTTAGCTATGTTTCGAAAAAATCTGATCAGCCGTTTGAAGGTCATCACCACTTTAATAGTTGATTTTGGAATATAAACTTTTACGGGTCGGGTCAATTCGAAATTTGAAATCTTGTCACTTGTCGCCATGATCATCGCCGGGGTGGGGGGGGGGCGGGAAAAATTCAGGATTTTTTTAAATTTATAACTTTCCTTGTTTTCGTTAATTAGCGAGAAGATGCGCAACACCGAGAAAAGGGGAAGGAATGGGAGGAGACATATGCCCAGGAGTGGGACAGACAAGGCTAAGAAAAAATAATATTCAATAAGTTTAAAAAGCATGAAATAAAAATTTAATTTAAAAATCCCCCGACAGAAAAAGCCTCTAAAAAACTAAAAACAAATTAATCCAAGCGTCGTAGCATCGGGGGACGGCCGCTTAACACAAGCACAAAACAATGCGGACCCCTGACGCTACGACGCTTGGATTAATTTATTTTTAGATTTTTAGAGGCTTTTTCGGTCGGGGGTTTTTTAAATTTTTAATTTAATGTTTTAATTGGTAAAATTTATGATTCAAAAGAGGCACACGCTGCTAATTTTATTTTAGGCTTACGATGCGCAGTGCGAGTTTAAAAGTCGAAAAAGTTTAGCACTGCGATCAATGATGAAGCTAACTTGCTTTTGAGGACAAAAGCCTACAATAAAATACATTGTGAACCAACTCCTTTTTGTGAAGGCGGTAAATAAACTGGCTTCGCCCGCTTTGGCGTCAATAGATTATTACTGTCACTAAACATGAGTAACTTTAAAATTTGTTGAATAAGCAAGTTTTACAAGCTTAGCTTCCCATATCTTCCCGTGGGTGTCGTAAGAGGCGACTAAGGGACATACCAGAGAATGGACAGCAGCGTTCTCTGTGCTTTTGTAACAACCGTACTGCGATCGCCAACCCGCCTGCCAAGCGTGGCGATTATGGCAAAACCCCCCATGTTATGTCAATGTGGCGAAACTTAGGGGAGGCGTATGCCCAGCAGTGGATGTCTTTCGGCTGAAATGATGATGATGACAAGCTTAGTAAATGCCAACAATCTGACATCCAGTTTTACGAAGGGGTATCGTATTACCCATTTACTGGGCTGTGGAGGTCAGATAGGCAATCGATTCATGTAAAATACTGGTACTCAGCTGCATCCGGTTAGACTGAAAGCCGACCCCACAATACTTTGGGAAAAGGCTAAGCAGATGTTGACAAAGCTTACTAGATGGTGCGCCAAATCCAAATTCTGGCCCACCTTCAATAAAAGTTGAGCAACCTACAATACTTACAAGCAATATCGTCCAATGCAGTCAACAGTAACGCGGTGGCGCCCCGGCTGCTCATCTCTTGGAGTAACTGAAAGATCTTTCTGAAAGACGCCTCTCCTGAAAACGGAAATATTAAATTAATAGTCTATTGAAGAAGAAGGATATATAATATACTAGGTAGCTGTCCCGCGCAACTTCGTCTGCGTCACATTTTCCCCGTTTTCGCAATATTTTTCATTGCTGCTGCGCTCCTATACAACGCCATCTATTGAATACTTACTCAATACAGTCAACAGATTATACCGCCATCTGTTAGAATCGTTTGGAGCAACAGATAATTGTGAATAAATTTTCAATAAAATAATATTCCGACTATAAATTGAGATGTAAGCTATCCTATCTTTCAAGTTGGATCAAACTGCACACGGTGTGCAAATTTGATTAAAATCGGTTAAGTAGTTTAGGAGTCCATCCCGGACAAACAACGTGACACGTCACGTAATTTATATATATATATAGATAGAATAGATATAAGGCCAAGAAAAAAATGGATGGATGGTGTGAGGAATTGTATGAAAGAGAAAGGAGTAAATGATGCCGTGACGTCTAACGGGGGAGAGTGGAAGAAGAAAACGTGTTGCGCCGACCCCAAGTGGCATGGGACAACGGTAGGAAAATGATGATGAGTCGATTGGAGAAGTTTTGCGTCTTAACCTTTGTGTCATACCAGAACGTGTATCCACGCAATCCTTAATAAGTACACCCACAATTCACTAGTTATGTTAAATCCCATATTATAGGGCTCGAGCGTATTGTTATCACTATTGTATAGAATCTGGTTCTTCTAACTTAACAGACAGATGTGTGCATGTGCATGTGTGTTGCTGGGGAGTTTGTTCCGCCACTTCTTCTTCCCAGCTAAAACACTAGAAAGTGGCGAAGGCGGGCGTTTTGGGAGACTGTCTCTTGTAATTTTGACGTTCAAAAAGTGCTGATTATCAGCCTAATTTGAATAAATGACTTTTGGTTTTGATTTTTGATTTTATCAACCGACCACAAATCCAGACTCCGTGGCAGTTACTGAGGAATTCTTGATTGAAAAACGCATTCACACTTTGCACAACCGCGAGAATCGAACGAAGGATCTCATGCTTAGCAATCGCGCTCCCGACCTTACTTACGGCAGTCTTACTTACCGGTATATTGGACAGGCAAAGGCAGCAAGGCATTGTTGGATCTCTCCGGGGGTCCGTCGTTCAGGCTCCTACGAGCTAAATCCACGAGATTGTCGTTGATAGCTTCTAGTTTTACGTTCACTGCTGTTAGAGCGGTCTGAAACGGAAACGTTATGTTACGTCTCCTGCTTTACGAGAACATTCTAGGATTACGTTCGAGTCTAGAATGATCCAGTATGTCTAGAAGATTCGAGAATAATATTAGAATGTTCCACAATGGAAACGTCTAGAAAGTTCGAGAAAGTTCTGGACCTTTCTAGAACTTTCTAGAAGATTGGTTCCACTATGGAGCTATCTGGAAGGCTCAAGAAGGTTGTAGAACTTTCTCGAAGGATGGGTTTCCCCTAAGGAACTACCTAGACATTCACGGAAGTTGTGGAAGTTTCTCGAATATGGGTCGGCCATATAAATAGGCGACGGGTGCGGAAGTGAGTTTGACTGATTATGGCTACGGAACGAAGAGATCGAAGTGAACTACTAGTGCGATGTTCAAGTGATTAGTGATTAGTTGTGTATTTGTGATTGAGGTATTATTTTTTTGTGTTGTTTAGTGTTATTTAAGATTTTTAGTGTTTAATTGGTAGTGTGTTAATTTATCCTGTACCCAGCTCGTAACAGTTACAATTACAGCTGGCCTACCATGACGTCTTAAAACATTATTGTTTTACTCCTTTTCCAGTGTGGGAAAGAGATGGCGCTAGACATCCTGTATAGTTCCGTCTTTTTCCCACACTGGAATAAGAGTAAAACAATACTGCTTTAAGAGGTCATGGTAGGCCAGCAGATCGGGCACGGTTACGTACCATCATCTGCCTAGACTTTTCCCAACTATGTTGGGATCGGCTTCCAGTCTAACCGGATGCAGATGAATACCAGTATTTTACATGGAGCGACTGCCTATCTGACCTCCACAATCGAGTTAGTACTGGCACTGGGTAATGCGATATGCTTTTTTTTCGGATGGGAAATCATGAAATGACCCCTCCCGCTCTGGGCGGAGCGAAAGGGAATGTCAGACTTGTACTGACTAAAACCCATCCATGTTCCTTCTTAGCCCTTTGTGTTCCAGGGCCATGGTTTCTCTTTTGAACAGTCCCGCAGCCCTGGCAGAATACGATACCCTAAGCTTGGATTCTACCATCTTTTTACTTAATCTTTGTTCCTCACAAGGATTTTTTCCTGTATCGTGGGTGCGTTTACAAACAATTAAACTCATATACACGAACAGCACCCGGAATAACTACCTACCTGAACTTTAGGTCACAAATATTTGTTCCGTGCGAGGATCGAACCCGCGATGGGTCTCAAATTCGTACCCAATAGATCCGTGCACTGTTTTTCCGGATTCATGTGCGTATTGACTTTTGATTCTCACTTGCTTCGGTAAAGAAAAATATCGTGAGGAAACCAGAATGCCTCTTTTTTTTCGGATGTGAAATCGTCAAATGACCCCTCCCGCTCTGGGCGGAGCGGAAGGGAGTGTCAGACTTGACTGACTAAAACCCATCCATGTTCCTTCTTAGCCCTTTGTGTTCCAGGGCCACGGTATCTATTTTGAACAGTCCCGCAGCCCTGGCAGGCATCGGCCCTCTCGGACCTTCCGACTTGCTGACATCTCCTTGTGGCGCGCGTGGAACACGATCGCGCCGTCGACACGGCCTGTCGTCATAAGACGGGCGGACGGTGAGCTAGCCCATTACTCACCGTTCACAGGCCCGCAACTGGCATGCCTGAGAGATTTTTCTCGACGGCACGTAAAGCCAAGTCAGAGGCCCATGTACGACATACAAACTCTGACCAGGTGGCCCAACAAGACGTCTTAAAACGTTATTGTTTTACTCCTTTTCCAATGTGTGAAAGAGATGGCGCTAGACATCCTGTATAGTTCCGTGCTCCATCTTTTTCCCACACTGTAATAAGACTAAAACTGCTTTAAGAGGTCATGGTAGGCCAGCAGGTAAGGCACTAACTACACGATATACTTACTCGTAGAAGAAGCAAGACTTACTTCTAAGGCCCGCCAGGAACTCCTTGTATAAGTGGTAGGATCAACAGCCACGACACTCACGGCAGTGCCATTAGGCATGTTGGCAACCAACCAGTCTTGGAGAGACAGATCTTGACCTGGGAACAAGACAAATAAAAATAGAACAACACAATTTTGATGTTAAGAGAGTTTCTGGAATATTCTTTTGAGAGCAGTGGTGGTCCATTGAAAACAGACCCTACTTCCGATTAGTAGGTCATGGTTTCGAACACATCCAGCACGCGTAGCATGCAATCGAAATCGAATCCGAACGTTTGTGAATACGGTGCCAGATAGGTTATGTCTGGTGGGCAACTGCCCGACATTTGCTGTCGGGTTTTCCTATATAGTCTTAAGTCGAGGATAATTTGATGCAGGCCATGTTAGTTCTTCACATCACAACAGCTCTGAAAACGGTGATGAAAAAACCCCACTAGACCACCATGGTAGATTACAGCCACTCTCTTAAACAACGAGGTCTGTGTCCCAGCTGTGGGAACATTTTATGCATATATGCAATGCATGGCACAACCGTTGAATTTCTTGACAGTTTCTTTTTTTTTCAGCGTTGCTTCTCAGTACGAATTTCTCATGTATAAATATATATATATATATATATAAAAGGGGTCGTGGGTGCGTTTACAAACATTTGAACTCACATTCACAAACAGCCAGACCCGGAAGGCCGGAACAGCTATCTGTAGGCCCTACAAATAGTTGTTCCGTCCGGGGATCGAACCCGCGACACGCAGCTCGGCAGTCGATGGCTCAGCCACTGCGCTAACCGTGTCAATTCTTCTGGAGTTAGCTTCAACTTTCTGACTGACCTTTTAGATAGGCACACTCCATGTAAAATACGGTATTCTGTATGGTGTCGGACGTAAAGAATAGCACCATGCTATATCTTCCCGTGGGTTTCGTAAGAGGCGACTAAGGGGCTTGCCAGAGAATGAGCAGCAGCGTTCTCTGTGCTTTTGTAAAAACCGTACTGCGATCGCCAACCCGCCTGCCAAGCGTGGCGATGCAAAACCCCCCTTTTGTACACTTGGGGGAGGCCTATGGCCAGCAGTGGATGTCTTTCGACTGAAATGATGATGATGATGTAAAATACTGGAATTCAGCATTACAGATTAAATTATCCACTCCAACATACGAATAGTTGGGAAAAGGCTATGCAGATGCTACTTACCTTGCCTCATCAGGGTCCACAAGGTCCCATCGACCTCAACTTCAAACTGAGTCCAGTATCGAGAATCAGTCCACACAAGGGCCTGCCTAGCCGTCACTAGCGCTGTGCCTGATGATCCTCGAAGACCTGACAGCCATTCGCGACGGGCGTCGGCTGGAGATATGTATTGTGACTGGAAGGAGGAAAGATGTTAAGTTAGAAAGGTTTGACGATAGAGCTGTTTGAGTAAGGAGGAGTAGTGAGCCAGAAAAGCCATCAATACTTCTACTTCATCATCATCTGCCGAGCCTATTCCCAAACTATCTTGGGGTCGGCTTCCAGTCTAACCGGATGCAGCTGAGTACCAGTATTTCACATGAAGCGACTGCTTATCTGACCTCCACAACCCAGTAACTGGTAATACGATACCCCTTGGTAAGACTGGATGTCAGACTTTTGGCTTCTAACTACTCGTTACGAATGTCAAAGATCTACAAATGACAGTCGATACCAACGGCTTAACGTGCTTTCCGAGGCACGGAGGAAACTCGATATGTAATTATGGTCACCCATCCACAGACCAACCTCGGCAAGCACGGCTTAACCTTAGAGATCGACCCGTGCGGCTGTTATTATTTAGCCACGAGTTCCTCCTAAAATCTATAATATCCCGAAATCTATAATTCTACTTATAATATTATAAAGAGGTCTTTGTTTGTATGTAGAGGGTAATCTTAGAAACTTCCGAAAATTCTTTCACTAACGGGAAGCTACGTTATCGCCGATTGCTATTGGCTACATTTGAAACGTTCCCGCGTAGTATTGTGTTACCCAGTTACTGGGTTGTGGAGGTCAGATAGGCCGTCGCTTCATGTAAAATACTGGTACTCAGCTGCATCCGGTTAGACTGGAAGCCTACCCTAAGATAGTTTGGGAAAAGGCTAGGCAGATGATGATCTCCGTAACTAGAAGGTTCTCCAGGTATGGTCCAGTACAAAAATAATCGCAATGACGAGGAGAACAAGTGCGTTTTGGCTTTGTTAAGGATATTTTTACCCCCATTATTATAATCAAGCTACTTACATTATGGGCATCAGCAGTGGGCACGATGTACGCGTCTACTCTCCTATCAGCCATCACGCTACGCACAGCCGAGAGGCGGGCAGCAGCATTCTGCCGAGTCATCTGGCTGAACGGGATGTTACTTACTGAAAAAATAAAGAATATTTACCAATAGTGGGTGATAAGCTCGTAGCTCTAGTGCAGGGGTTCCCAAACTTATTTTGTCTACTGCCCACTTTGAGAATAAATTATTTTTTGCGCCCACTTTTTTTCACCTACCTACTTAAAAACCACTATAACTTCAAATTCAATTAATTATTGTGAACTATTAGCGGATATTAAACATTCATGTCAGTCAATAACTGTAAGTCATCATACCAAAAATTTTAAAAAAAAGGTCCTTAAAGAGTACAAAATTTCCGAAAAAAAGTGTCGACTCCCGGAACTCTAGCTTCGAAAACAAAAATTTTTATTCAATGTTGAAAGTATCGTTCCGTGCGATTTTTGATTATTTTTAGAGCTAGAGCGAACGGAGCGACCGATTGACATGATTTTTATCTTATTTATTTAATAAAACAGGACAGAACTACGCGGAAAGAAATATCGAACCGAGTTAGTTTGAGCAATCTCTTAATTAATATTAGTTAATGTTCACAAGTTGTTGTCGAGAGTCGAGAGCTCAGTCGGTGTCTAAGAGTCCTCCTAGTAGATGAAATTACAAATCGCCCCCCAAGGCTCTACACAACTAGCGGCGATTGGCGGCGGCGACCTCTCGCGTCCGGCCCTGGTTCAATCCATAGTCCGGAGCGAGAGGGAATGGGAAGCCGTCGCCTCCTTCTGCGAAGCAGTCATGCTAGCGAAGGAGGTGGCGGAACGTGAGAGGGAGAGAACCTCACGTCCCAGCCGCCGCGGCAGACGCCCCGGGCGTCGGGGGGCAACCAGTGGCCCCCGGCCACCGTAGGTGCGGGCCTGTGGACGGTGAGTAATGGGCTAGCTCACCGTCCGTCCGTCTTATGACGACAGACCGTGCCGACGGCGTGTTCGTTTTCCACGCGCGCCTCAAAGAGATGTCACCAAATCGGAAGGGGTCCGAGAGGGCCAATGCCTGCCAGGGCTGCGGGTTGTTCGAAAGAGATACCGTGCCCCTGGAACGCAAAGGGCTAAGAAGGAACATGGATGGGTTTTAGTCAGTACAAGTCTGACACTCCCTTCCGCTCCGCCCAGAGCGGAAGAAGTCATTTGATGATTTCCCATCCTAAAAAAAAAAGGCTCTACACAACGGCCCGATTTTTTTTCTGGGTCTCTTACCGCCCTCCTTTAGGCTTGCAGCGCCCACAAGGGGGCGTTATCGTACACTTTGGGAAAAGCTGCTCTAGTGGGAAGCACGACTGCTCAGCATGAGCTAGGATCGATTCTAAATAGTCAAATACTCACCGAAAGTAGGTGCATCTGGTTCAGCGGAGTTATAATAAGGGATATGGCCAAAAGCCACGTTTGCTGTCAACCTGAAAAAGAGCATAACGGCATAATGAGCAATTTCTATGTAGTTTGTATTGTATAGCGGGCTGGTTTCTGCAACTCCACGTCTAAAGCGCGTATTTTGCGTACCGGCAGTTCTAGCTTTTGATACTTTAGGAGTATGAGGAACAGGGTGAAAAGTTCCTCGATAGACCTTAGAAAAGGGAGGATCCTCCGACCAGACAGGTGTTATTTCTGGTGGGCAACTGCCCGACAGTTGTTGTCGGGTTTTTGTATATAGTCTTAAGTCGATGTAAACTTTGGTCGCGAGATGCAGAGCATATTAGTTATTCAGTTTTCTCATAGATGGCGCTGTAGTACTTTTTGTTGTAAGTTGCATTTTGTACGTCGCTACAATACTATGACTCAATTCGCGCAACTTGAATGAGTATGAGTTTTGGAATTTCCTTCTGTTCGTCAAGCTATGTATATTTTTTTAAAACAATCATTAAACCCAGGGGTATAATGATTGTTTTAAAAGAAATATAAAACAATCATTAAACCCAGGGGTTTAATGATTGTTTTAAAAAAATATACATAAAGTGAAAGGAACACCGACGCGAAAGCACTTACCACATACTCATTACATCATTCTGAACCTCCCCACATAGAAATATCTTATCGGTAATTTAAAAAAAAACAGCTGCTCCATACAACTTGACCGTGTAAGTTGCACTTCATATTAAAGACCGGCTTTCGTCTACTGTGCAACTACGAATATTAAAGTTCTTTGGTCACATCACTAGAAATGAGAAGTCGATGGAAAGACTGGTGGTTCAGGGCCATGTGGAAGGCAAGAGATCACGCGGCCGATCACCAACTCGCTGGACTGACCCTGATCAAGAAAGCTACTGAGTCCACCATGGTCCAGTGTACTCGCAACGTCTCCGGCAGAAATGGAAGCACATCGCTGAAAGAGCAATCCTCGGTGAAGTCAACGACCCACAGAACATCTCTCCGTGTACCTCGTCTGCGCAACCAGGACCACTCTGACAAGAGTCAAAATCAAAATCAAAATATTTTATTTTACATAGGCCTATATGGGCACTTATAAAACGTCGACAGAAGAGGCACGGTTCGGGTTGGTCGTTTCCTATGGAGAAGAACCGGCAAGAAGCTCCATGGTTACTCTTTTAAAATCATTTGGTTGTACAATATTTGGATGTTACAGCGTTAGTACCTAAGTATGAGAGGACAGCGTAGGCCCGACAATAAGTCATCGCTTACTACAAAAGGTAGAAAGGTGTTTCGACTAATAGCCTGCGTATACGACGGATTTTTGTCCGCGAACTTTTTTTTTTAACTTCTTTGTATGATACTTCAAAAAAAGAGTATTACGACCGAAATTTAAAGAAAAACTTGTGGTGATGATCGCACACCGCGTGCGTTGAGTTTGTGGTAAATCCGCGGCAGACTTTTTATTCGCGGAGCGTATTTTTTGCCGCGGAGAAAAGTCCGTTGTCTGCGCAGGCCTCTAGAAGAAGTTGCACTTTTTGTAATTTCCGATGAAGAATTTCTATGTGGGGGGTTCGTCGGTGTCCCTTCCTCCTTGTATAGTGACGAAATAAAACAGTAAATAAATAACAATTCTACTTACATAAAACATATCGTAAACACCCAACCACGTATCTCCGCCATTTTCGACCAAATACACCTAACATTGTACTGTTTTATCTAATGTTTTGTACTATCAGTAGCTTTGTTATATCTACAGCAATCGGTAATTGCGGATTAGATTAAATATTTACCTATTTAATCCATCGCACGCGATACTGAAAATATCCTTGATAAAGATTTATCAGAAAACGGAACGTTTTTTGCATCATCTGCCTAGCCTTTTCCCAACTCTATGTTGGGGTCGGCTTCCAGTTCAACCAGATGCATCTGAATTCTAGTATTTTACATGGAACTACTTACTGACCTTATCTGTTAAATTACCCAGTTACTGAGGGATAGGATTCACACGATGTTACGTTATCAGTGATCGGAGTAGGTAGATTGCCTTTTGGTACTTGTATCACAAATGCACGCAGAAAGAATAAAATGGATAAGCCATTTTTCACGAAAGTAATTCCGGTATTTCCGGATTCAATTAATTAATGTTAATGTTGGTAGTGATATTTATTACTACTCAATTCAAAATTTAAGGAAGGTATCAAAATTAAATTAATTTATTATTTATCTGTTGAATAATAAAAACAATCGAATTCCGATCGAAGTATTAACAATTATTTTTATTTTAGCCTTTTTATGGCCACAACTTTTTTTACAATACACTTAAATTAAAATCAAATCAACCAATTCCGGAGGAATGTCCATATTTATGTAAACGTTTCGGATCCATGACCCCAATTCAATCTACCTACTCCGATCTCTGGTAATAAATACCAGTTCCTTTTATAAAATCCAGGCGTTGCATTTGCATCATGCTTTATCATCTCACAGCGAGTTTTCGATCTTCTATCTTCATCGTGTGGTTAGCGCCTAGCTTAGTGTCATCAGGCAAGATAATTGTGAGACAACAAACACTTAAACACTTGGTTGCACTCCACGAGAGTTTTAAAACCGCACATGGGCCAAAGGTCAAAGGATTCAAGTTCGAACCCAAGACACGCACCTCTGATTTTTCGGATTCATGTGCGTACGAGTATTGTAGGTATAATTATCAGTTGTGAAGGAAAACATCGTGAGGAAACCAGCATGCCTGAGAGATATTTCTCGACGGCATGGTCCATGTAGTGATGGTAAATTCCCGAGAATATTCTCCTTGCGAGAACTTTGCTGTTAAGTTCTCGAGAATATTCTTTTGGCAGGGAATTTACGAGAATTTAAAAATTGAATGACTCTTTTGTGTCGATCTATTTAGGAGTAATAGTTTTTAGTGCATTTTGAACTTTTACGAAGTTTGCGTTAAAATAATCTACTCCACAACTTAAATTCTCAGTAAATTCTCTTGAGCAAGAACATTCCCGAGAATATTTCCAAGAACATTTTCATAAATTCTCTTAAAGTTCCTAAGGTATTAATGTTAAATTAGGATTTCTGTATCAGAACAAACTTTATGAGTTATACAAATAATCAGCTTTAGTAAAATTTAAAAAAATAACATTATAAGAACGGTGTATGGTGTACCTAAATAATTAAAAACAGAGTAACAACCACAATCTTAACATTTCTTGAAATCGAATCAAATTGCTAATGCAATAATGCTATTCGTCTATTGATAACGATTGATCCATGCCATCTAAGTTGATGTGGTCTGTTTCCGCCAAGATTACTGGCTCATCCTCTGCCTCTTCTTCTGATGATCTCTCTTTAGATTCGTTGTCTAAATTGATTGTAGGCTCTTCTCTTTCGCTTGTGGCAGAGGTAGTGGATTTGGTTCTTCAGACTCTTTGTTTAAACGTTGTGGTTTGTTCATAATTTTCCAATTGTGAGCAATCCAACAAATTTTGCATAAAATTTGGATTTCAGCAGAACGTCAGGTAGAGCAGTCACGCGATCTCATGGTGACATGGAGGGAGCGACTGTCGCAACCCGGTGCAGGGCACGCCACAATAGTGGCGATAAGTCCCCTCTTTGAGAAGTGGCTGGAGAGGCGACACGGCGCCCTCACCTTCCGCCTGACGCAGATCCTCACCGGACACGGTTGTTTCGGGAGGTTCCTGCACCGAAACGGGCGTGAGGAAACACCCGGGTGTTACCACTGCGAGGATCGGCCGGAGGACTCGATGAAGTTCACCGTGGACCTCTGCATCGCTTGGGCTGAGCACCGCCGTGTCCTCGTAGCGGCGATTGGCGGCGGCGTACTCTCGCGGCCGTCCCTGGTTCAATCGATGGTCCGGAGCGAGAGGAAATGGGAAGCCGTCGCTTCCTTCTGCGAAGCAGTCATGCTAGCGAAGGAGGTGATGCAAGGTGAGAGGGAGAGAGCCTCACGTCCCAGCCACCGCGGGAGACGCCCCGGGCGTCAGGGGGCAACCATTAGCCCCGCCCACCGTAGGCGCGGGCCTGTGGACGGTGAGTAATGGGCTAGCTCACCTTCCGTCCGTCTTATGACGACAGGCCGTGCCGACGGCGCGTTCGTATTCCACGCGCGGCTAAAGGAGATGTCAGCAAATCGGAAGGGGTCCGAGAGGGCCGATGCCTGCCAGGGCTGCGGGACTGTACGAAAAAGATACCGTGGCCCTGGAAAACAAAGGGCTAAGAAGGAACATGGATGAGTTTTAGTCAGTACAAGTCTGACATTCCCTTCCGCTCCGCCCAGAGCGGGAGGGGTTATTTGATGATTTTACATCCGAGAAAAAAAAACCTGAGAGGTGTCAAGGGACACCCGGATGGAACGAAGTTCCTTTTAACTGGCTTGCTTTCTATGAGAGAGAGTGAGAGAGACAGACAGAGAAACACGCACACGCCGCACGGCTTACAACTATAGCAATTTTCCCTGTCCCTTTCCCTGTCCTTGTCCCTGTCCCTGTCCTGGTCCTTGTACCTGTCTCTGTCCCTGTCCCTGACACTGTACCTTTCCCTGTCTCTGTCCCTGACCTTTTCCCTGACCCTGTCCCTGTCCCGGTCGATGTCCCTGTCCCTGTCCATGTCCCTGTCCTTGTACGCCGCATGGCTTACAACAATAGCAAAAACAGGTCAAGTGCGTGTCGGGCCACGCGCAGTGTAGGGTTCCGTAGTTTTTATAACAGCTAAGTGCCGGTCGTATTCGCTGACTGATAGTTTAGTACCATGCTCTAACTAAAAGCCAAACATGACTACCTACCTAATTTGACTTCCTATACAAACAACAACAACAACAACTTATTTAGGAATGAAACACTGACAACGCGAGACAACTGACGCTTAGCGCCATCTTCGTTCGAAATTTTCGAGTCAAATACCGACTATTACTCGTAAACTTGTAAAGCCTACTTAAGTGTGATAGTTTTCCTTTAAACTTCGTTATATATAGGTACTACTGCCGTGACATTTTTGTATTTCTAACTACAACCGTTTAGTCTGTAGAGGGGTCCCTCCCTCTACAGACTAAACACTTAACCCTAACGAAAATTGGTACTTTAAAGCTAGATAAGTACTTAATCAAAAAACGGTCTTCCCTAACCCCTAATATTTTTGAAAGACCTATCCAAGAATATCCCACACTACAGGATGGACGAAAAAAAAAAATATCATCCCCGCTTTACATGTAGGGGAGGTACCCAAAATAATTGTTTTTTTCAAAATTTTATTTTACCACTTTTTTTGCGTCATTAACGTGTATACTCATGCCAAATTACAACTTTCTAGTACCAATAGTTTTTGAGCTAAACCGCGGACAGACAGACAGACGGACATGGCGAAACTATAAGGGTTCCTTGTTGACTACGGAATCCTAAAAAGTGTCGTTACAACTTTTTTGGTCTTAATTTTTTCCTTCTAGCCCCTTTCGCAACGCGCGATAAGGAACTTCGTTCCAAAAAAAAGTTAGAGCAGTCAGTAAATCCAATTTTAAATTCTCGTAAATTCTCCGTCGAAAAGAATATTGCAGAATATTGCAGAATATTCTCGATCCGAGAACATTCTCCGTGAGAGAATATTCTCCCGTCCCATCACTAGGTCCATGGTACCGAGTCAGAGTTTGCGATGAAAGAAAGAAAGAAAGAAAGAAAGAAAGAAAACACATTTATTTGGCACATGCCACAAATGCACACAACAAAAAATAAAAGCTAAAACTAAACAGAAAAAGATAAAAGATAGTATTGTGTGTCTCACGGCTGCGCCAAATAGGCCCAGTTCAGCAAACTGCCGAGCAGCTAATGCCCGACGCTGGTTTTCAACTGGACCCGAGATAATGACGTGACGGACGAAAAACAGTTTTGTAAGTATGTATATATATATAAATATATTGTGTTATGAGTAATGTGTATGAATAGGTATGTACTTATATACAATAAATATCAGTGCAATAATTACAAATAAAACTACGTTTTAATAAAAATCAAGAAAAATGCAAAACAAAACAAAACAACCGATAGGTACCCAAGTAAAAGCGACGGACGAACGGAAACATAAAACCTGTTTCGCACGTTTCGTTACTAACTAGATGCACAATATTTAATTAATCCATGCACTTCGTCAATACGCTGCAAGCAGCCGAGCGCGATGGACCAATAGTAAAAAAAAGAAATAAGAAATAACGGAAAATATTGGCGATGCGATGGTAATTGTGTGGATACATAAAACGTTATAATATTAAATTTGACGGAAGTGGAGCTAAAATATGCAAGCGAAGATAAACAAAGCCCATAATATATATATAAAAAAAAAGGAAAAAAGGTAAGCTGGTATATAAGTTGTTATGTTTGGATAAAAATGTCATATACCTATTTCGAAAGTGAAAAACACCTTTGTGATATTTTAATTAATTTTTGCATTTACAGATGTCAAGATTCACGACAAAGCCACTGACCACGCTCAGAATCAGCCTCTGCCAGATGTGATTGAAAGGATTAGTGAATGAAGTCATCCCGTCGCCGTCTGTTCCAGTCGCCTGCAAGTGGGCCACACACATTGGGTAAGAACGTGCAGACGTGTGTTGTGTAGCTGCAAAGTGTTGGTTAAAAAAGTAGGCGGTTATTTTAGTGTGTTATTTTATAAACCGTAGGTCTCACAAAGAGCGGTGTGACGTTGCGGCGCGGCGCGGCGGCGCGCGGCGTAGCGGAATCACGACAGCACCCTCCGGCTGAGGACACAAGTGACGTTATGCTTAGCGAGACGAGCGTAAGCATGAGCAGAATAATTATGTCCAACACCATTTTGTGATTTTGTGCAACATTAGTCGACAAAAATATTGTACCGTATTGTATTGTAGGTGGGTTCATAGTTCGTTCATTATATAATTGAGACATTCAGTGCGACCATATCCAAATTACGTTGTGATTCCATTAGAAACTGCCGTAAACGTTTTCTGAAGGTATCTATTGTGCCAATCATTCTTATCGGTGGTGGCAGGTTATTCCATACTTTGGAAGCCGCATAACGAAAGCTTCCTCGGAACGCTGCTGTGTGATGACACTGAGTCGAGAGTTGTTGTGAACATTGTCTTCTCTCACATTCGCGTCTACTAGATAACCAACTAAGCTTATTGTATAAGTAGTCCGGTTTTTTACATTTAACCACACCGAACAGGAGGCATGCCAAATGTAATTTGCGTCTGGACTTCATTTTTAGTGATAAATGCTTGTTTAGGAAAGGTGTAACGTGGCTACGCCGAGGAATATTGTAACAAAACCGCGCGCAAGCGTTTTGTACTCTTTGAATGAGTCGATCCGTACGAGCTAATAGGCGCGGGCCATATACTGTGTCAGCGTAGTTTAATCTAGACAGAACCAAGGTTTCCACAAGCTGTTCCCGTAGTGACTCTGATAAGAAGGGCCTCATCTTATATAAAACCTTCAGGCGATAAAAACAGTTTCTGACGGAGTCTGCTATATGCGTTTCAAAACGAAGGGCTTTATCCATCGCAAGACCTTGATTACGCGCATCATCGACTCGCTCAATTTGTTCACCCATTAGTACCAAATCAAAAGTTAAAGGCAGTCGGGCCAGCTGCTGTCTTGTGCCAAAAACTATATATTTCGTTTTGTTGGGGTTCAGTGACAGGCAGTTCTCCTCAGACCAAACGGCGATTCGTTGAAGGTCTTCGTTCAGATCCCTAATGGCGCTGCCATACTCGTCTGGTCTGAAGGAAATATACAGTTGTACATCGTCGGCATATATATGGTACTTGCATCTCTGGAGGCATCTTATTATGTCAGCGCAGTACAAAATGAAGAGAATGGGACCAAGAATAGAACCCTGCGGGACTCCTCTCTCAACGGGGATAGGTTCCGATCTAAGAGTAGTGCCATCACTCAAACGCAGGTCAACAAACTGTTCCCTATTGCTTAAGTAACTGCGGAACCATTGCACAGCTTCTCTGTCGAAACCGTAATATTCTAACTTTGTCAATAATAATGGGATATTTATAGCGTCAAATGCCCTGGAAAAATCTAGTAAAACCAGTATGGTGCACATTCCCTTATCTTGGGCGGATAATATGTTGTCAGTAACATCCAGTAAGGCAGTAGATGTACTGCGTTGTTTCCTAAACCCTGATTGTAAGTCGGGTAAAATGTTATTTTGTTCCAGAAACAGCGTAAGTTGATGACTGACAATTTTTTCTAATACTTTGTATAAACACGGTAATACACTGATTGGGCGTAGATCTTTTAAGGTTTCAGGATTTGAATTTTTTGGCAGGGGCCTAATGGAGGCAATTTTCCATTGGTCCGGGAATGTTGACGTCACGATGGAGTGGTTTATTATATCCGTTACAACATTTAACGTGTGCGGCAAAGTCATATTAACCATGTCCAAGTTAATGTTGTCGTAGCCTTCGGCGTTACTTTTGAGACTAGCGATAGTTCGTGAGACATTGTTCTGGTCCACTGGAGAGATTGTAAAAACTGATTCACCGTGGGTATGATTTTCATAAAAATTCATAAGCAATGCGCTTGGCTCGGGGTTACCGGGGACGATCAAAAAGTTTCTATTAATTAGGTCAGGGTCTGTGAAATGCGACGGAAGGTCTTGTCTTGATTTAAAAGGTAATAATGTGGATTTCAGATTCTTCCAAAGCAATTTGGGGCGTTTTATTTTAGCATTGATGTTATGCTTGAAATACGCAGTCTTTTCATTGAACAGAGAACTAATCACTAAGTGCTTTAAGTCTTTGTAGTATTTCTTTTTGGTATCTGATTTAGTTTTCCTAAAACTACTTAGTGCCTCGTCACGTAATCGCATCATAACTTTGATTGTGTCTGTAATCCACGGATACGATTTATCCCTTATGGTACATGATTTAACAGGTGCGTGAGCATCAAACAAGGAAGTTATAAGGGTGTTGAAGACATGTACCATATCATTAACGGAGTCGAGCGTTGAAATAATACCGATGTTTAATGCAGATAAGTCTATGTTAAATGTTTCCGTGCATACGTTTTGAAGAGGGCGAAATTTTACGAAGTACGGTTTGAATTTGTCACGCTTAATATTAAATTCACTCACTACAATGGAATGGCCGTTGAGCGAACCGAAAGATTCTACCGTTGTGTGTCGTGCTCTCAAGTCAGTACACAGAAGATCGATGAGACTTTCACTGGATGCTGTGTAGTGAGTAGGGCTTGTTACCAGCTGAGTAAGATTAAGAGTGTTAAGAAATTCATTGATATTTTTCGTTTTTATCCCATTTGTGTCATTCATATTGACATTGAAATCGCCAAGTAGAATATAGTGATCGCAATTACCCAAAGAACTAATAGAATCTGTTATGGCATCGAGAAAGAGGACAAGATTTAACCATGGCGGACGGTACGCTGTTCCTATGGCAATTTTTTTACCGTTCAAGGAAAGTGTTAACCACATTTGTTCAACCGATTCGAACCTGGGATCGACCGCACTAGTCCAAGTACGCACGCTCAGCCCGCGCCGCACATAAAACCCGACGCCTCCGCCTCGGCCCGCGCGAACACTCGCTGGTCGAGGCGTGTGACGCAGACGATAGCCCGGCACCACCGGAGCGCGCCCCTCCTCGCCCGGTCTGAGCCAAGTCTCGTTAATGGCCATAATATCAAAGCAATGCCTGTCAATTACACTAATCAAGTCATCATGACCAGTACCCAAAGAACCAGCATTAAGCAATCCAACTTTAAACAATTTGTTCCGTGTATTCGTCATTGTAATATTTAAAATAAGCTCCGTCGTTTGGCAAAATAAGTATTATCATCAGAGCACATTTAATTGTAATTTGATATAGTAGTAGTCTAGGTCGAGTTGTGAATTTGGAGATAGTGTACATAGGTTTTAAATTGTGATGTGTAAATAGTATGTTTGTAAAATAGAATAGTAGTTGTATGATAAATAGGTGTAGGTAAATATGTGTTGTGTTATAAAACAGGTTTGTTACACGTAGTTTACAGAGGTGCGCCGCGAGACACACATCTGCCAATACAAAACATGGCTTATACCGTGAAAACAAAGTTATTAATATTACTGTTGACAGGCTGGTACATACTTTTACTAAACTTACTTCTAAAGAACACGTAACTGTATATACATAACTAATGTAGTTTTCTAGAAAAAAACTAAAACATACAAAATAATAAGTACAAATAATTGAAGAGAATAAAGAAACATAAATAAACAGGACAGCTTTTCTAAAGAGCGATATTTGCGCTGGTTTCAGGTGGCAGACCGAAGGTGCGCAGTATGTCAGCCTCACTGCGTATGTGACAGGTGGCATCACCGGGTTTATACCGGGCGAGTATGCGACCACGCTTTGACCACACGAACTGCCAACCGAGGCGACTGCCGGCCTCACGCGCGGACCGAAACAACTCCCGGTTCAGCTTAGTAAGTCGTTCGTTGACGTAGAAGCGCGTCGCGGGACCCGGCAGATCAAGATCCGCTGTAGTCATGCCGCGACGCACTCGTGCTCCCTCTAGCAGCTCGTCCCGTAGGTCGCGGCGCGCGAGGCGCACGACGAGGAAGCGGGGGCGGGTCTCCACCGACGCCGTCGCCTGCGTAGCGTTGATGCGCCTGCCCCCAACACGCTCGGCGCTCACAATATCACGCGCCTTGATTTTTACACCAATCTTTACCGCCACTAGCATGGCAGTGTGGGTAGGGTTTTCGCCATTAACCTCAGGTATGTTTGAGATCTGCAGATCATTGGCGAGCAAGTCCTGGTCACGGTCATTGATGTCATTCCTTAACTGACTTATCAGCTCGTCCACATCCGACGATTGTGACATTTGGGTCTGGGCCAGTTTAGTCTCCATTACCACTACTCTTTCCTCCAAGTTGCTCATCCTATCGTTTGTGGACTTTAGAGAGGACCTTAGCTCCGACAGATCGTCACGCAGTTGCTGAAATTCATTTCGCACAACCTTCAAAAACTCGTCCTTAAAATTACTTAGCTCTGCCCTGAGGATGTCAAGGTTGAGCTCCTGTGTGGCATCTAGGGCTGTGCTATTTATGGGACTGGTGTCCATTAGGTTGACAAGGCTATCCTCGTGCTGAGCTGGTGCTGGTGCCCGCGCCCTTACCGGTGTTTCAGCCCGGTTATCCCTCACCTGGTTCTTTTCGCAGTCAGGGCAGGGCCAGGGCGTCTGTACGGGACCTTGACTCTCGATGCCCACGCACCCTCGATGGTACCAGCGCCTGCACTTGCTGCAATTAACAGCTTCTGCCGATGAAAGAAATTTACCGCATCCACCACACTTGACCATGGTGACCACTTGACTGGTTTGTTTACAAAACGCAGAACAATTGATGAGTCCAAGTAGTACACCGATATAGCAACAGATGGCGCTATTCACACGATCACGTTTATGGCAGTTTTCTATGGTGTGTATGGTACGGCCAACACCATAAGTTAAGCACAGCAACGGAGTAAAGGTCCGCACACACTGATGTTGTGTCACAAGTTGGTTTTCCGTTCCCCAAATAATTACCGTTTATATACTGTGGGTATCGGGTACTTATACACTTGCTGGGGTCCACTATAACTTTATTTACGTTTTATTTATGTTAGCACAGCACATAAACACCAGACAATAATGTTACTTGTAAGTTGCATTGACAGAAGTATTTAGAAAATAAACTTAAGCGAATTAAACTGGTATTTTTATTTGTTAATTGCGAGAAGAACACAGAGAGCTTATGGCTGTTTGACATCCGTGACGTCACTCCTGATGAACTCCTACGTCGGTCGGACCATTACAATTAAAAACGTGAGTACAATAATTGTAAACATTGATAAAATATTCAATTGATTAGATTAGAAACAACAGTATAGAAAATGACAATTAACTTTTTGATAAATTCGAACTATACATATAAGTATCCATTTCTAGATAAGTTTCAGAAAACTTCAGTAAGTGCCACGATTTTATTTCGCTGTTGTAGGTTTGATTGACAGATTGAGCAAATTGTAATGGAATTTTCCATCAGGAATTTCTCAGTAGCAGTAGCCATGGAGTCTGGATTTGTGCCCGGTTGATGGCAATAGGCTCTCCCCTATTATATGGGTCTTAAACATAGTGACGAAATGTGGGTTTATTACAACTCTGCCCTAAAAAAATTACAGGCATGATGATATGATTAAAAAAAAAACGGGTTGCACTCCGGGAGTGCCGGCAGAAGTGAAAACTTGAATAGTAACGTTGTGCATTTTTGGATAGGGTTAGGAAATAATTTTGAACGAATTGCTTTAATTTTCTAGTTCTATCATTTATGTGGTAAAATACAATATTCATTTATTGCGCTATCATACACAAACATGACAACTTACATTACATAACAAATTTAACACAGAAATATTACGATACGTTTTACGAATTTTACCTCTTTAGAGAAATCGAAGGTTTTGTTTGTGCATAAGATAATTATCCAGTTTTGGAAAACCAAACTCAATGACAGATGTCATAAAGTTCAAATTCCTTCGCAACCTAATGTCAATTCGTCTTACGAATTTTCGATCAGGACACGTGACCTGACGCGAGTTTAAGATTTTATACCCATTACAGAAAAAGTGCTCAACGCCGCTAAAGAAGTTTTCACTTCAAAAAAACAATCAATTGATTTATCCATTTATTTTAACAACAAAAAATACGATAAAATCCACCGTTTCTTAGTGATAATAACTACATCATGATTTTTTATATTTTAGTAAAGAAGGCCTACCATGACGTCTTAAAACATTATTGTTTTACTCCTTTTCCAGTGTGGGAAAGAGATGGCACTAGACATCCTGTATAGCTCTGTCTTTTTCCCACTTGTTGCTTCCCCAGCAGTGGGGACAACGAAAATACTGCAATGCTTCTTGTTGTCACTAACAGCGGTGGGGCGGAGTAGTGGGGACATTGAAATGACGATTTTGCGATTTCCCGTTGTCCCCCGTGGGGATAACGGGAATACA
Organism: Cerastis rubricosa; assembly: GCA_949152445.1. Taxonomy (NCBI): domain Eukaryota; kingdom Metazoa; phylum Arthropoda; class Insecta; order Lepidoptera; family Noctuidae; genus Cerastis; species Cerastis rubricosa. The sequence goes on along the minus strand of OX424551.1, from coordinate 4,571,540 downwards.
CCCATACAGATTTTTTTGGAATGTGTTTTATTTCATTCTAATTTACTTTAGTGAACGCACGGCGACCAGTCAATCTATACAAAACCAGTTTATGCGGGTATCTCATTGTATGCTAAATCTATACTTAGCGAGACCATGTTATTCTGGATATGTGTAGCTCTTGATGTATCGCGTGTACATTCGATTGTCATTTAGCTTAAAAGATATTGTATAAATAGTTACAGAAATCATCATCTGCCTAGCCTTTTCCCAAACTATCTTGGGGTCGGCTTCCAGTCTAACCGGATGCAGCTGAGTACCAGTATTTTACATGAAGCGACTGCCTATCTGACCTCCACAACCCAGTAACCAGTTACTGGGTTGTGGTAATACGATACCCCTTGGTAAGACTGGACAGACTTTTGGCTTCTGACTACTCGTAACGGCTGTCAAATGAAAGCCGGGACCAACGGCATAACGTGCTTTACATGGCACGGAGGAAACTCGGTATGTAATTATGGTTACGCATCCACGGACCAACCTCGGCAAGCACGGCTTAACCTTAAAGATCGACCCATGCGGCTGTTATTATTTAGCCACGAGCTCCTCCTATTTCGTTTCAAAATAAAGCTGTTAAATTAAAGGAAAATGCTTTCCCTTTGTTAATTTCTTCCTTGAAGTAAACTCTACTTATATCCGATCTCTGCAAATAACAAAACAAACAATAATACGAATATTGTACCTACAGACTAAGTAATTATAATAGAAAATATCGGTTCACAAACATTTTCTAAAGAGTGTAACGGAAAGGGTATAAATATACTTAAGAGTGAGCTGAGGTCTGCTGCAGGCCATCAAATTGAACATGATTCTCCATCGGACAAACATCATAATAGCGAAAAAAATATCAGCTGCCCCATAGATTTGGTTCGAATAGGTATTAAAAATTTGTATGGGGCAGCGATATTACAATGTTTGTCCGATAAAGAAACATGTTCAGTTTGATGGTCTGAAGCACACCCTTAAGTATGTATATACCCTTTCCGTTACACCCTGTATAATGATTGTTGTCCGATAAATAAATCCCTGCTTCTTGGGCAAGATACATTAAATTTAATCTTTCTATATATATATATAAATTACGTGTCACGTTGTTTGTCGGGGATGGACTCCTAAACTACTTAACCGATTTTAATCAAATTTGCACACCGTGTGCAGTTTGATCCAATTTGAAATATAGGATAGCTTACATCTCAATTTATAGTCGCAATATTATTATATTGCAAATAAAGTCACAATTATCTGTAGCTCCAAACGATTCTAACAGATGGCGGTATCTGTTGACTGGATTGAGTAAGTATTCAATAGATGGCGCTGTATAGGATCGGCGCGGCAATGAAAAATATTGCGAAAACGGGGAAAATGTGACGCAGACGAAGTTGCGCGGGACAGCTACATAGTTGATATATCAGTAAGGTTCAAAAAGTTTCCGGCCGACAGACATTACATTAAACAGAGATACAAAACTATCATGTCACAAAATTACTGAAGATTTCTCTAGTTACACGCAGTAAAAAAGTAATATTGTTGTTCAATAAAGACTCTCTATATTTCAATCCATTTTTATTTCGATTTTAATTCTTAATTTTATAGTTGAAGTCGGAAACTTTTGGACCTTACCATGTTAATATATGATATGATTAAAAATTAGGAGGAGCCTTAAGGCTCCTCCTAACTGGTCAAGCAAAATAATTTGATTGAGTTGCGAGATTAACTACCTCGTTGGTCTAGTAGTTGCTAGCGCTACTGCTAAACATGAGGTCCTAGGTTTCATTACCGGGTCGGGAAAAGTGTTATTGTGTTTTTCCATCAGGAATTGATCATTAGCAGCTACGGAGGGCTTGTGCCCGGTTGCTGGCAATAGGGTCATCCTCTATTACATGGATCTTGAACAAAACTTGCGTGAAAGGACCATATGAGTTAATGGATCATTTGAGTGAATAGATCACTTGAGTGAATAGATCACTTCAGTGAATTGATCACATGAGTGAATGAATAACTTTAGTGAATGGATAACCTGAGTAAATGGATTATTTGAGTGAATCTCGTGTCAAGTCTGTGGGGTGACTGTGGAAGTTTGTGGGGTGGCTGTGGAAGTTTGTAGGGTGAATTTGGACGCTTGTGGGGATATTTTTGAGGTGACTGTGAAAGTTTGTGCGGGTGACAGAGGAACTTTCTGAGGTTGCTGTGGACGTTTCTACGGTGATTATGGAAGTTTTTGGATGACGGGAAGTTTTTCGGGTGGCTGTGGGTGTGGTGAATCCGTGGATGTGAAAGTATGTGAGGTGACTGTGGTAGTTTGTGGGGTGAGATTGTAGTTTATGTGGACAGATTTGATATTTTGTCAGGGAGTTCTCTAATACACCGGGAATGTCTTATCAACATCGTAAGCCCACGCGTGGAGCCCTCCAATCATATCCTTGACCTTGTGCCGATGCTCTTCCGGTAACATGTCGAGTACCATCTTAGCTGCTAGCTGGGAGTCATTGCCCCGGCGACAGAGAAATATCACTGGAACAATAAAAACATACTTTTACAAAGATAGCTAGTGAGAGGAGGTACCTTATTCGAAGATCCGCCTATTACGGCCAAGAATTCTAGGAATACGATTTGATGGTTGTTTTTAACTGTTGTAACAAAAGTAATGTATGTATCTACTCACCACTTGCAGGACTCTGTTCCACACAATGGAGCAGGTTCTCTAAAGTAGCGCCGCACAATACTCCGACAGGCCAGTTGTGCGCCCCAGATATGTGGCACATGTGGTATTCAGAGTCAGCACGAACATCTACCATGTATACTTCCTTCTTCTCTTTCAGGAGTTGAGAGACTTCCGGTGCTGATATGCGGTTGCGCTTCGGGAGGATTTTGAGGTCTAGTTCCTGTGGAATACGGAGTGTCTCTTTTATAGCTGTTCTACGGCGTGGAAAGGACACGGACGCTAAAATGGTTACTACATATTTAGAAACATCATTCCGAAATTTTATGCGGACCGGCACATCAAAATTGTACGCCAATAATTAAGAGCGTTTACGCCTTACGAAATTTCATACAAACTTTCATGTCCTTATTTTCAGAAATGACTGAATTGATTTTAATAAAACTTCATACGCATTAGCGAGATACATAAGTCTAAAAAATTACTTAAAACATTTTGGAAACGTCTTTAAACAAAAAAAATATAATTGAAAATTTCTGTTACTATAGATAATTTAAAATCGGTTATTCTGAAATACTGACAACTTTAAATAACAAAAAATTAGCGTGTATTAAAAATTAACTGGGTATCGTAATTTCAATTGATTATTTATGTCTTTTGTGACAACACCCTGAGTTTTGACGAGGATGCAAAACAACACCTTGTATAGAAAATATTCATTGCTTGTATCAGACACAAAACATACGTTTGCGCAGCGCCTTAACCGTTTTTGCATCGATGTCCCTTTCACCTTGCATAGTCTTGACGAATTTTTATCAGACAACATGTACTAAGCACACTAGTAATATTTTTAATTCTGAAAACATATGGCTGAAAGTTGGTCTACTAAAATACTAAACTGAGTGCGCGAACAGCGACTGCATGTTCGGTGATGCGAGCTCACAGCTACTACGTGTGCGCGCGCGATTGCTCTAGAGCATTTCGGTGAAATGCGCACATTTGTTCATGTTCACACTGAAAGAAACATTTGTGCTGCACACTGTGCGGCACTGTGCCCCACACCGGCGGAATCAAACCATTACATGCAAAAATGTTTAGTTTAGGAACGACTACTGTCAAATAGTTTTTGACGCTGAAGCCAATTGTTCAAACATTGTGTATCTTGTTATCCTGTGTTTATTTCAAGCTTTGGCAGGTAAAGATCATGCCCATGCAATATCAAGAAACATGCAAAAATTAGCGTCAACTTTAAGAGCGTTTACACCTTACGGCATTTCATACAAACTTTCAAGTCCTTATTTTCCAAAATTTCTGAACCGATTTTAATGAAACTTCATACGCATAAGCAGCATACATAGGTCTAAAAAGTTACTAAAAAACAACAAAAAGTAACTCTTACTTTTTAGTTTACTATGAAGAAGTCGTAAGGTGTTAACGCTCTTAAGAGACGATTTTTATTATGTACCAAGCTTAGTAATTAGAGGAGTAATGGCGTATCCACACATGCCGCCGGCTTATGCCACCGGCTTTCAGACCGCCTTGCCACTGAATTTGCCGCCGGCTTTATCAGCGGCCTGCAGATGCGGTTGCAACAACACTACCACTCCATATCGAAGCCGCAAGCAAACTGCCGCCGGCAACCAAAAGCCGCGCGTGCCGCAGGTAAAAGATGCACGTGCCGGCGGCATGTGTGGATGCGCCATAAGGGGAATCGGAAACAACATCTTGACCGGCCCAAATGTCAAAACCTCCTGCACGCGCTATCAGGCGGAGATACAACATAATGTTATCGCCGTGTTTCCTGCTGAGTACCAGTATTTTACATGAAGCGACTGCCTATCTGACCTCCACAACCCAGTAACTGAGTAATACGATACCCTTTGGTAAGACTGGATGTCAAACATTCGACTGCTGACTACTCGTAACGACTGTCAAAGATCTAAAAGTGACAGCCGGGACCAACGGCTTTGCATTCCGTGTGTAATAACTCGGTATGTAATTATGGTCACCCATTAACGGACCAACCTCGGCAAGCACGGCTTAACCTTAAAGATCGACCCGTGCGGCTGTTATTATTTAGCCACGAGCTCTTCTCGACAAGCGACATTTCATGACTCTCATGGGACATAGTGGCAGTGGTTTCCCGTTGCCTTCTGCTCCAAGTATCTAAGGAGTTATTTGGACCCCAAGGCCGTTGCTGCTCTCCTCTGACCCGCTATCGGGCAGGGGGTGAGTGGTTAAACCACCACTGACTCAGACGAAAGAGCCCCGTCTGTTGTCTAGCAGGAAGCACCGCGATAACATGTTTTTTTTTTCTTAGCAACAAATAAAACAAGAGTAACATTTACAAAATGTATAATTATTTATTAATATTTATAACAACAACTTTTTCGAAGTCAGTTAAAACAATACAATACAATAAAATCAGTCCATGATAAGAGATTCTAATAAATTCAAAACTTATTAAATTATTTGTTACTTTCAAAAAAGTTCTGCTGTTTTTTTTTTTAACTTTCCCCAACCGTAGGAATTTCTCCTGTATCGTGGGTGCGTTAACAAACATTTAAACTCACATACACCAACAGTCAGACCCGGAACAACTATCTGTAGGCCATACAAATATTTGTTCCGTGCGGGGATCGAACCCGCGACACGCAGCGCGGCAGTCGATCGGTTAGCCATTGCGCCAACCGTGCCATAGACGTAAATTCGAGGACAAGTAATACTTTTATTGCAGATATCAAGAGGTACTTTAATTTCGACACTGCTACATAAGCATTTCATATTCCTGGCTTTAAGCGCATCACAGACAGGTAGCGAGCGCGGGTCTCGCGCGGTACTGGCGCGGCTCTAATATTATTCAGCCACAAGTTCTTAGTTACCATAATCATCATCTGCCTAGCCTTTTCCCAAACTATCTTGGGGTCGGCTTCCAGTCCAACTGGATGCAGCTGAGTACCAGTATTTTACATGAAGCGACTGCCTATCTGACCTCCACAACCCAGTAACTGGGTAATACAATACCCCTAGGTAAGACTGGCTGTCAGACTTTTGGCTTCTGACTACTCGTAACGACTGTCAAAGATCTACAAATGACAGCCGGGACCAGCGGCTTAACGTGCTTTCCGAGGCACGGAGAAAACTTGGTATGTCATTATGGTCACCCATCCACGGACCAACCTCGGCAAGCAAGGCTTAACCTTAAAGAATGATCCGTGCGGCTGTTATTATTTAGCCACGAGCTCCTCAGTTACTATATACAGTATTCAGTTTATTCAATTCCAGTTAACCTAAACTCTAACATGTTTTTTTTCCATTTTATCAGGAACATTCTACAAATGTTTCAAATATTTCACTAAACCCTACGAAGGCCACTGCTCATTTAAATTACTAACTTCATAATAAAACGCATCGCATTTATCTCCCTGAAAACTAAAATTAATACTATTATGCTCTTTAACCAAATCACAAACATCCCTCTCATGTTTAGGCTTAAAAATTCTTAAATTCTTCCTACTTAGAACTTTTGCAAACGTTTTTCTAGAAGCCGGATTGACACCTTTTTCCGACATATCTTTTACATAAATACTATATAACTGAAATTGATTTTTGACATTCAAATCTATGTATTTAATATTGTTGTTTTCGCTGAGACAGTACTGGCATTTAGAGTCCATTTTTGGTAGATTTTCTATATATTCAACAACATTTTGCGACTTTAAAGGCACTTTTGGGGATCTTTGTTTAGTTTCTTTGACCAACCAGCATCTTATCATTGCTTCTTTTACACCTAAAGTGTTTAAAAAGGTCACTCGACACACTTGCACCTTCTCTGTATTAAAAATTAGATGGTATAATTTCGAATCCCCTTTTCTAGAAGTCAAACCTTTGTGCGTAATTCTTCTTCGTTTGGCAGGCACAGAACGTATTAGAGATCTAACAAATTCTTTTTTTTCTGTCCATTCCAACTGCCAGAAATGTTGAAAGATCTTTCTTCTGTCAGAATCTGTCAACTTATGACAGTAGCGTGTTTTACTCTTTGAGCAGTGTTCGGACTTGCAAGGAGGCCCTATTCTTCTTTCTGATTTCAGTACATCTTGTACCCAAATCTTCTTGTCCCCGTCGCTAGTGGTTCGGAAACCGAAGTAGCTTTGCCCTGTCATTCGTTTTTCTTTCTCTTGCTTTCTTCTTTCTGATTTTAGGCGGGATTCTTGTTTCTTCTGTGGGAGAAGAATAGATTGTATAGTGACGTGGGAAAATGAGTTGGTTATAACGGTTTTTGTATGGGTTTGATGAGCTTCTTGTTTAAAATTACACAAACAAGAAATTGATGGAAATTATAAGAGAAAGAAAAATATTACAAATATATGGAACATTATTTTCATTTAACATAAAATTGGAGCGTATCATTAAAATGTAAAACAAATGAATTTCTTGCACAATTCGGTCTACATTGGGATATAATGTAGCATTTATTCTTAAACATTTATATACTGCTCTTCTTTGTAATCTATATATACAAGGTGTTGTTTTGCATCCTCGTCAAAATTCAGGATGTTGTCACAAAAGACATAAATAATGAATATAAATTACGGTACCTAGTAAATTATTAAAAAACACTGCGTATTTTTGTTGTTTAAATTTGTCAATATTTCAGAATAACACCCTTAACGTGGTTTAGGGATTATAAAATTATCGAAAAAACGTTTGAGGTTTTTTGTTTGTGTGTAAGCGACGTTATAAGGCGGGAATCAGACGGCCCGTGTTCAAAACACAGGTGGTTCACAGTTACCGATTTCAGTAAATAAATAAAAAAAAGAAAATTACCTACTCATTTTATTATTGATTCGGGTCAAGAATCATTAGCATAGTTACCTCCTAGAATTTGACGAGGTTGCAAAACAACACCTTGTATATAAATTACGTGTCACGTTGTTTGTCGGGGATGGACTCCTAAACTACTTAACCGATTTTAATCAAATTTGCACACCGTGTGCAGTTTGATCCAATTTGAAAGATAGGATAGCTTATATCTCAATTTATAGTTGCAATATTATTTTATTGCAAATTAATTCACAATTATCTGTTAGCTCCAAACGATTCTAACAGATGGCGGTATCTGTTGACTGGATTGAGTAAGTATTCAATAGATGGCGCTGTATAACAGCGGAGCAGCAATGAAAAATATTGCGAAAACTGGGAAAATGTGACGCAGACGAAGTTGCGCGGGACAGCTAGTCTTTAAAAGAATTTTTCCATGATTTTACTATTGAATAAAATTTAAAAATATTGAAATCGTAAATCTTCACTCTGTTTTGTTTGCCCAAGGTACAAGCTTGCCCAATTTGGGCCCAATCTTCTTTATTGTGCGGTTAATGCTTAACCTGATGTCAGAGTTTTTATGGTGCCCATGGGCCTCTGACTTGGCTTTACATGCCGTCGAGAAATATCCCTCAGGCATGCTGGTAGAGGGCCCGATGTAAAACTCTTTTTTAATGTTTTTGGCAATAAAGTTTCAAAGATCTTGTAGAAGAGAGAGTATTCAGAAAAGATTTGAGATTTCGTAGATAAGTTCTTTTAACTTGTCTACGAACTCTTTTTTCCCTTTTAAGGGAGGCGACGCTGATGCGTGCTTTCCGCACGCTCAACCTCATAGTGAGTGAAACGGACTTATTTAATTGTTCTCCGAGTGAATTCACAAGTAATGCATTGTTTGTCATTAGTTATAGATATTAGTTATAAGTATAAATTTACGTTATTATTAATTAAGGCGCATTTATCGCATTGGGTTAGTCTGTAATGGTAGATGTAAATATATAACATTTCAAAAATAAATACAAGAAGTAGAAAATAAAAAGAAGCTCATTTTAAAACCAAAATGTCAACACCGCGAATGTTACTAAAGAAAAAAAAATGAAAATAAAATAAAAAGCCCAGAATAAAATATGAAACTTATTAATTTTGAATGTAAACTTACCTTGAACATTCGCAGTTTTGATTTTCATAAACACTCTTACAAATATATTTTTAATATTTTATGGAGGTTAATAATTAACTTATAAACAATGTTGATTTGGGTACATTTGTCCATAGAGCCGTGGGCATTATCGTTTGTAAGTGCCCATTAGTTTTATAAGTGCCCATGTAGGCCTATGTGAAATGATTTTTTTTGTTGTTTTTTATTTTTTGGGGCAGTTATTGCATTGTCGGGTAAACATAAATGTTATTAGTTTTAAGTTAGAGTTAATGTTACAGCTATATATATTGAGGTCAGAGTAAATAAAGGCTATTTTTATTTATTTATTTTATGTGCTCTTTTTTGTGGCTCTGTATGGTGTCGGACGTAAAGAATAGCACCATCCCATATCTTCCCGTGGGTGTCGTAAGAGGCGACTAAGGGACTTGCCAGAGAATGGGCAGCAGCGTACTCTGTGCTTTTGTAACAACCGTACTACGATCGCCAACCCGCCTGCCAAGCGTGGCGATTATGGTAAAACCCCCCAAAATGGCAATGTGTCTTGGGGGAGGCCTATGTCCAGCAGTAGACGTCTTTTGGGCTGAAATGATGAATGATGATGATTTTATGTGGCGGAAATATTTGGAACTACTGATTCGATTCCAAAAATTCTTTCACTAACACGAAGCTACGTTATCCCCAAGAGCGTTTACGCCTTACAATATTTCATACAAACTTTCAAGTCCTTATTTTCCGAAATTACTGAACCGATTTTAATGAAACTTCATACGCATAAGCAGGATACATAGTCGTAACGAAAGCGAAGTCGCGAGCAAAAGTTGATTAATGTTTTTAGTCATTTCGGAAAACAAGGACTTGAAAGTTTGTATGAAATGTCGTTAGGCCTTTAAAATACCGCAGAAAAACTACCATTTTTGATACTTTTATAGACACAAATCTCACATTCACTAACACTCAGAACCGAAATACTACTTGCATAGAAAAACGTTCGTCATATAGGACTAAAAAAATAAAAAATAAAATATTTGTAAGTTTTTTTTTTTTTTTTTTAATATTTCATATTAATTTATTCATCAAACAATTAACATTGAAATTTGTAAGAGTCACTTACATACCACCCCTGTTATCGAGAAAGCGAAAAAAATATTAAAAAAAAACATTATTAATTCAATAGTATCCGAATGTAAACATTATTTGAAGTACCCATCGGACATTGTATTTTTTTTAAATTTGTAATACAATTGGATTTTATATTTTTATTATTTATTTATTATTTTTGTGTTATTTTCTCCTATTCAGTGTACTTTGTGTTAGTTTTATAATTTTAATGAACGTGTTTTTATGATTTCAAACACAATGTAAATTGTTCGTGAATAAATTGAATTGAATTGATATTCGGATGCATATTTACCTAAAGTTTGAGTGTTGACTAGTAGGGAGTGCGAGTTCGAGTATCAAAATAAACATTCTTTGTAACAATGACTATTATAATTCTACATACTTTTATAGACACAAATCTCACATTCACTAACACTCAGAACCGAAATACTACTTGCATAGAAAAACGTTCGTCATATAGGACAAAAAAAATAAAAATATATATTATTTGTAAGAGTCACTTACATACCACCCCTGTTATCGAGAAAGCGAAAAAATGATAAAAAAAAACATTATTAATTAATTAAACAGTATCCGAATGTGAACATTATTATAATTACCCATCGGATATTCGGATGCATATTTACCTAAAGTTTCGAGTGTTGACTATTATGGAGTGCGAGTTCGAGTATCAAAAAAAACCGGCCAAGTGCGAGTCGGACTCGCGCACGAAGGGTTCCGTACCATTATTTATAAAACGAAAAAAAAAACTTTTTTTGTATGGGAGCCCCCCTTAAATATTTATTTTTTTCTATTTTTATTATTTGTTGTTATAGCGTCAACAGAAATACATAATCTGTAGAAATTTCAACTGGCTAACTATCACGGTTCATGAGATACAGCCTGGTGACAGACGGACGGACGGACGGACGGACGGACGGACGGACGGACGGACGGACAGCAAAGTCTCAGTAATAGGGTTCCGTTTGACCCTTTGGGTACGGAACCCTAAAAACTAATAATTAAAATTTAAATTATTAAAATTCTACTAGCTGCTGCCCGCGACTTCGTTCGCGTAGAAATTTTGATGGGTTTTAGAGGTATGAAAAATAGATGTTTGCCGATTCTCAGACCTACTCGATATGCACACAAAATTTCATTCAAATCGGTTCAGCCGTTTCGGAGGAGTTTGGTAACAAACACCGCGACATGAGAATTTTATATATTAGATTAGAAAATCCAACAGAAAAATTTGAATTCAGTTATTTAGCAACTAAATAAAGTATTTTTATGTGTTTCCATGAATGTCTAGCCTAGTTTTTAACAGGATAAAAAAAAATATTATTCTTAGGAATACTACATTTTATAAACACTACATCTTTTTTTTGATCAAGAAAAATAAATATCATAAGAAGTCACTTCAGACTTAGGTAAATAAATGTATCTGAATATCCGATCCCAAATTATAACTAGAGATCGGATATTCGGATGCATATTTACCTAAAGTTTGAGTGTTGACTAGTATGGAGCGCGCGTCAGTATGGCAAAAGGAGTTTATTTAAAAAATAAAAACTAGTCCAGTTACTTTTTCGTTTAGCTCCAAATGAATTATGCCCAGACATATTTACCATTTTGTTTTAGCATTCGACATTTCAGCACAAAAATACGAATTCAAATAGTTGTTGTATTTTTTTCCTTGTTATTTTCAACAAATTTGCCAGGTTTTAAATAAATTTAAAATATTCGTTACGATATTTTGAGTACTACATTTTATACTTACTAAAGAATTATGAAATTTCGCAATCCCGCGACAAAAATTGGCATTTAAATAGCCGCTTCCATACTTTTGTACCTTTTGCCAGGAAAGTACGTACTTTAGGTAAATATGCATCCGAATATCCGATCACTAATTATAACACACGGAATCTTAAGAACAAGACTAGAACAGGAGTTTGTTCCCGTTGAGTTACATCATTTTGTGTTACACTGGTAACAGTATCAATGAAATTTTTTCCGACGAGAAAAAAAACGTGGCATTGAGTTACAGTGTTACTAATCGATCATTTTTTTCCCAATGGGTAACAGTGTAACACAAAATGGTGTAACTCAGAGGGAACAAAGGAGAGGAGAACAGGTAGTGACAGACGCCACGCTTCGTTTTTTTTTTTTACTTGATGTGACTATCGCTACTGAGGTTGAGGTCCTAGGATCCCAGATCCGATCAAAAGTATACTCATCATCTGTCTAGCCTTTTCCCAAACTATCTTGGGGTCGGTTTCCAGTCTAACCGGATGCAGCTGAGTACCAGTATTTTACATGAAGCGACTGCCTATCTGACCTCCACAACCAGAAACTAGGTAATACGATACCCTTTGGTAAGACTGTATGTCAGACTTTTGGCTTCTGACTACTCGAACGACTATCAGAGATCTACAAATGACAGCCGGGACCAACGGCTTAACGTGGTTTCCGAGGCACGGAGGAAACTCGGTATGTAATTATGGTCACCCATCCACGGACCAACCTCGGCAAGCACGGCTCAACCTTAAAGATCGACCCGTGCGGCTGTTATTATTTAGCCACGACCTCCTCCTGGTAAATTTTTCAAGTGGGTGTGGATGGCCAAATCTAAAACTATGAAAATACCGAAAAATGCTCAAAGGAGTGTCTAGCCCGATTTTGATAAAAACTGCTGTTAATTTGAAATTACAAACAGACACTTCAATTTTATTTATTATGTATAGATTGTTACAACTACCGGTTTTAGCGGTGTCATTGGCTAAAAGTTGAAAAATATTTTCTTAGTTCGATATTGTGTGCGTTATGTTTATTAAGAAAAAAAAAACTATTTTCGTACCTTATCATTAGCAGGCGCCTTGCAGTAAGCTTCGTAATCTACCAGGTGCGTGATAGTCGGGTTGTCGGAGCAGGCTGCGCACATAGTGTTGCGCTTGCGCAGACGAACTGGAATTCAGAATCATAAATTCACGTCAGGGGGTCTACTCTCTTTCTCCGAAACGTAACTTCGGCAACAAACGAAAATTAAACCTAGTTACGTTTGTGCCCCTAATCTATATCGTTTGCGGACGCACACAAGAAGTTCGAATTCACAAACAATTAACGTGAACGAATGTATTAAATGTTATTGTGTGCGTCCGCAAATAAGGTCACCAACGTTGCTACGTTTAATTTTCGTTCGTTGCCGAAGTTACGTTTCGGAGAAAGAGAGTAGACCCCCTGTTATCCGCATGGCACTGGTGAAATCAGTGATCATATGCTGCTGGTGGAATAGCAATAAACCTCCTAGTTTTGTAGAAGCCGCTGAAAAAGGAACTTTGGAGTTATCTATCAGGAACATGGAACGTTGTTTTTCATGCTCCTTTGAAAATGTTCTTCTGACCAGACGGGTATTCTTACTGGTGGACTATGGAAAGCAGTAGTCAGGCTATTGTATAAATCTGTTTATTTCGCGAAAATTTTAAATTGCGATCAGTTTTGACCCTGAAGATAATAATATGTAAATATGGTGCAGTGCATATTCGTGCACCCCATTTCCTGACCCAGGTGCATTCATAATGGAAAATATTCCGTTTAAACAGCGTTTACGCCTTACGATATTTCATACAAACTGTCAAGTCCTTATTTTCCGAAATTATTGAACCGATTTTAATGAAACTTCATGCACGCCTTTTGCGTATGAAGTTTCATTAAAATCGGTTGTCATTTCGGAAAATAAGGACTTAATTAAGGACAGGAGAAGGAAAGTTTGTATGAAATGTCGTTAGGCGTAAACGCTCTTAAATACCGTACAAAAACTACTACATATTTTGGACACTTATAGACACAAATCTCACATGCACGAACACTCAAAACCGAAATACTACTTCAATAGATATTGCAACCAGAAATAATGAAACTTAATATGCCTAAGCAGGATTCATTGGTCTAAAAAGTTACTGAAGTGAAAACATTTTCGAGTGTTACAGCTAAATTAGACCGATTATAAATTATCTATAGAAACAGAAATTACCAATTATACAGGGTGTAACGGAAAGGGTATATACATACTTAACGGTGTGCTACAGACCATCAAACTTAACAAGTTTCTCCACAAAGAAAAATGATCATAGCAAAAAATATATCAGCTGCCCCATACATTTGGGTCGAATAGGTATTTAAATTTTGTATGGGGCAGCAGATAATTTTTTCGTTATTACGATGTTTGTTTCTGGAGAAACATGTTCAGTTTGATGGTCTGTAGCACACCCTTAAGTATGTATATACCCTTTCCGTTACACCCTGTATTTCTTTTTATGAAAATCATTTCCAAAATGTTTTTAGTAACTTTTTAGACCTATGTATCCTGCTCTTATGCGTATTAAGTTTCATTCAAATCGGTTCAGTTATTTAAGGACTTGAAAGTTTATATGAAACGCCGTAAGGTATAAACGCTCGTAAGTGCTAATGATAGTGTCAAAACTTATAACAAAATAGTATTTTGGAAATGAGAGTTACAACTCACCAGTTCTGGTCACCATATCCTCCGCGTCGAATATGAACATCCTCTCGACCAGTAACTTTTGCGGAGACATATCCAGGATGTATTTGAGAGCCTCCATTGCTTGCAATGTACCTGGATAGAAAGTATGGATTAGTTGCAAGCTGTCAACTTTTTTTATTCCGTCCTGTTTGTACTTATTTTTGCATTGTATGTTTATTGTTTTTTTTTGTCATTTTATATGCACGTCATGTCTCTGCGACAAGTCAATATTTTTTCTTTCTTATTAGGGTTCCGTACACAAAGGGTCAAACGGGACCCTATTGCTGAGATTTAAAACCAGGCAAGTGCGAGTTGGACTGGCGCACGAAGGGTTCAGTACCGTTATTTATAAAATAAAAATATTTACTTCTTTGTATGGGAGCCCCTTAAATATTTATTTTATTCTGTTTTTAGTATTTGTTGTTATAGCGGCAACAGAAATACATAGTCTGTAGAAATTTCAGCTGGCTAACCATCATGGTTCATGAGATACAGCCTGGTGACCTCCGGACGGACGGACAGCCTCAGTCTCAGTAATAGGGTCCCGTTTGACCCTTGGGTACGGAACCCTAAAAAAAAGAGATAGTTGCTGTGTTTCTCATGGCTGCGCCAAATAGGCTCAGGTGAATCGGTTTCTTAGGTGCCTTCTGACCTTATTGAAGATGCTTTTCAGAAAGTTCAAGCGTACAATATACGTTTTTTAAAACCCATATCTTACCAATAACACCAGGTACTGGTCCAGCTACTCCATGCGCTGAGCACGAACCCACAGCATCAGGTGATGGTGGTGTTGGAAACACGCAACGGTAACAAGGCCCCCTGTACGTAACACCCTGAAAATTTAACAGGCACGGGTTTAGCAGACCACAACAGCGATAGGGGAATCATCATCATCATCATTTCAGCCGAAAGACGTCCACTGCTGGACATAGGCCTCCCCCAAGCGTCACCACATTGACCGGTCCCCTGCGACTCGCACCCAGCGGATCCCCGCAACCTTCACCAGGTCATCGGTCCACCTAGTGGGAGACCTTCCAACGCATCGTCTTCCGGTTCGCGGTCGCCACTCCAGAACTTTTCGGCCCCATCGGCCATCCGTTCTGTGAGCAATGTGCCCTGCCCACTGCCACTTAAGTTTGGCAATTCTTCTACGCTACGTCGGAAACCTTGGTGCTCTTGGTCCTCATTTCTGATTTGATTACGCAAGGAAACAGCAGCAGCAGCAGCAGAGGAATGTGGCAAACGAAATGTAAGAGTCAACAAATGGGATGAATGTATCGGGGGCGAGGGAGAGAGAGAACGTCAGCAAGATGGCGTAGACGATAACACGACGAAGACATGTGCTAGAGCTTTTGATTTAAAATAAATTGAGTTACTGGATTATTCAACTGCTTCACTCTGAGCCCAGTGTTTGGAGCAGTGATAGCTTAGTGGTGAGAACGTCGGACTGCCAAGTCATAGATCTCAAGTTCGAACCCAAGATACGCACCTCTGATTTTTCGAATTCATGTGCGTATAAAAGGAGGAGCTCGTGGCTAAATAATTATGTTCCTTCCCGACCCTCACTCGAGCCAGCCCGCGATGCTGTGCCAGTAGTTTTAAATCAGCCCCTAAATAATGATATCATTCAGATCCAGCCTGCCCCCATGCAGTCCTCCCCCAGCGACGCCCTAAGCCGAGGCTCGTACCCCACAGGGGGTGCCCGCGAGCGTGTAGTCGCTTAGTTTGTAAGTTTATATGCCCTGGCTGGAGGCCTTACTCTTAAGGCACCCACAGGATAGTCTGGTTAAGCAGACGACAACCTCCTAGGTTGAACTGCGAGATGCCATTCCAAAAAAAAAAAAATTATAACAGCCGCACAGGTCGATCTTTAAGATTTGTAAGGTTAAGCCGTGCCTGCCGAGGTTGGACCGTTTTAGGTGGGGGGGGGGGGGTGAATTTACGCAAATGGATAAAATAAGAAATGAGTACATAAGAGGAAGTCTGAAAGTGGCGCCGGTGACTGAAAAGTTGTGTGGTAATCGGTTGTCGTGGTATGGGCATGTGATGCGGGGGAATGAGGAAAATGTCGCGAGGACAGTTTTGAGTATGAATGTGGATGGGTATAAGAGTAGAGGAAGACAAAGAAACGATTAATGGACTGTGTGAAGGATGATATGGCAAGAAAGGTGTCTGATGAGGTGACAAGGAATAGAGCAGTATGGTAGAAGACATGCTGCGCCGAACTCAAATAAATTGGAATAGCGTTTGATTAGAATTGGGATATTAGAATCAGCAGTTGAAAAGGAAACATACATTCAATATAGGATTCCACCATCACCTGCCTAGCCTTTTCTCAACTATGTTGAAGTCAGTTTGAAGGATGATATGGCAAGAAATGAGGTATCTGATGAGATTACAAGTAATAGAGCAGTATGGAAGAAGACATGCTGCGCCGAACTCAAATGAATTGGGATAGCGATTGATTAGGAATGGGATTTTGGAATCAGCAGTTGAAAACGAAACATACATTCACTTTAGGATACCACCATCACCTGCCTAGCCTTTTCCCGATTATGTTGAGGTCAACTTCCAGTCTAACCGGATGCAGCTGAATACCAGTGTTTTACATGGAGCGACTGCCTATCTGACCTCCACAACCTAGTTAGTACTGGGTAATACGATACCCCTTGGTAAGTCTGGTTGTCACACTTTCAGGCCACTGTCTACCTGTAATAATATATGATACTACTAGCTGTACCGCGCAACTTCGTCTGCGTCACATTTTCACCGTTTTCTCAACATTTTTCATTGCTGCTCCACTCTTATTGGTCGTAGCGTGATGATATGTACCCTATAGCCTTTCTCGATAAATGGGCTATATACCACTGAATACTTTTTTTAAATCGGACCAGTAGCTTCGGAGCCTATTCAATGCAAACAAACAATCAAATCTTTCCTCTTAATAATATTAATTTAGATAATATCGCATAAGCAATCGCTCTTCCTATCCTCGTTCCGTATGATGTCGGACGTAAAGAATAGCACCATCCCATATCTTCCCATGGGTGTCGTAAGAGGCGACTAAGGGACTTGCCAGAGAATGGGTAGCAGCGTTCTCTGTGCTTTTGTAACAACCGTACTGCGATCGCCAACCCGCCTGCCAAGCATGGCGATTATGGCAAAACCCCCCTTATGTCAATATGGCGTTGGGGGAGGCCTATGTCCAGCAGTGGACGTCTTTCGGCTGAAATGATGATGATGATGAATCACTCTTACCTTCTCACTCGTATGACTATCGCTTCGATATCCGTACACTGTAAGCTGCCCCTCCATTTTGAGAGCGCTGCCCGATATAAGAGGTTTCTGTAATGAAGAACATGAGTGTTAAAGCAGTGAAAATCATGCTTCTGGGTAAGCTCGTGACATCGTCGACTTTGTCTCTGTCATCTCTGACCTAGACTAGAGTCAAGAGGAAACCCATTGCAAAAAAAAAAACTAGCCAAGTGCGAGTCGAACTCGCGCACGTGTTCCGTACCATTATTTATAAAAAAAATTGAGAGGTGTCAAGGGACACCCGGATGGAACGAAGTTCCTTTCGATTAATTAGTGAAGGAATTGTATTTTTTTTTTAAGTTAGCAAAATGTGTCGTTACAACTTTTGGTCTTAATTTTTTTCGTCTAGCCCCTTTCGCAACCGCGATATGGAACTTCGTTCCAAAAAACGAGCAAAAAATTCCCCTTTTTTGTATGGGAGCCCCCTTTTTTTTTTTTTTTTTTTAGGATGGGCAATCATCAAATGACTTCTTCCGCTCTGGGCGGAGTGGAAGGGAGTGTCAGACTTGTACTGACTAAAACCCATCCATGTTCCTTCTTAGCCCTTTGTGTTCCAGGGGCACGGTATTTCTTGCGAACAACCCGCAGCCCTGGTATGGGAGCCCCCTTAAATATTTATTTTATTCTGACTTTAGTATTTTTTGTTATAGCAGCAACAGAAATACATAATCTGTAGAAATTTCAACTGGCTAACTATCACGGTTCATGAGATACAGCCTGGTGACAGACGGACAGCGAAGTCTCAGTAATAGGGTCCCGTTTGACCCTTTGGGTACGGAACCCTAAACAACTGATGGAATAACCCAAAAACACTTTGCCCGGCCTGGGAATCGAATCCAGGACCTAAGGGAATACAACTGAATATAAACAAAAGCGTGATGTTTGACTTTTAAACTTACTGTATGCCGGGCCCGAAGGCACCTAAGAAGCCGATTCCTGCCGGCTTACCTTTGGGAACAAGGCAATGTACGTAGTGTCTAGTGTCTACTGTAGTCAATTAGTAAATTATGTACACATCTGTGGTTATTACATTACAGTACAGGCATTAAATACATCGGATTGAAAAAAAAATACCAACATTTTTCATGTCAACAAAGAAAGCAACATGTGGCGCCAAAAGTAAGCCGGAGCTCGGGTGTCAGAATTCAGAACTAAATTCGAATGGACGCGGACACGTGACTTCGCGGCTATCAGCAGCGTTTTGTAGGGACTAGGTAAGCCGAAGTTTATCGAGTTACGACCATGTTTGTATGTATAGAAAGTTAAATTAGAACCACTTCCCGATGTCCGATTGAGCTGAAATTTTCCACACACCTTTGTTTCTAAGAACAATACATTCTTATGACAAACATAACTTAATCTTGAAGTCAGGACCGTCTCCTCACGAGGGAACTCCTCAACGTTTAATAGCACAGACACGAAACTTTGCATACAAGTTCATATTTGGTGGATAATCACAATTTGTATCATGAACTCATCCTAGCGCCAGGATCGTCTCCTCACGAGGGAACTCCTCATTGTTTAATAGCACAGACATGAAACTTTGCATACGAGTTCATATTTGATGGATAATCACGATTTGTATCATGAACTTATCCTGCAGCCAGGATTGTCTTCTCACAAGGGAACTCCTCAACGGTTAATAGCACAGACAAGAAAATTTGTATGCACGTTCATATTTGATGGATAAACATGAATTCTATCATGATCTCATCCTGCAGCCAGGATCGTCTGCTCATGAGGGAACTCCTCAACATTTAATAGCACAGACACGTAACGTTGCATACTAGTTCATAATTGATGGATAATCACGATTTGTATCATGAACTCATCCTACCGCCAGGATCGTCTCCTCACGAGGGAACTCCTCAGCGGTTAATAGCACGGATAAGAAACTTTGTAAATTTACGCGTTCACTTTTTATGAATAAATATAATACCTGAAGCTTGTCGCGTGAATGGTAAATGCTATAAAAACTAAACTAAGCTTTTGTGAAAATTATCCTACATTTATTTTTTTCATTTTCTTCTTTTCAGTTCATATTCATAAAAGCTTGTTTCAAAAAGGTTTTTCATATTTTTTTTTTATACAGTGTTTTATGTAGTTCTTGTGCATTTAATCGTTTCATTACATAAGTTATGAAAAAAAGATCAAGTTGGATCCTTCGAAAATGTTTGTTACTTTTAGCATGGGTGACATTTTCGTGGTTTTCGAGGTCGCTGATAAAGACACCAAAATTAAAAATAGCGCCAACGAGCGACCTAAATTTCTGTTTTTTTCGTCATGGGTGTCATTTTCGGGGTTTTCGGGTTGGCTGATAATCAAAACGAAAATTGAAAAATGCGATGAAGAAAAACAAAATTAAAATTCACATTTTTTTCTTCGGCTTCCCCTTTCAATATTTTCACCCTTCGCCACTGCTGTATGCCCCTATATAATGCTAAAGTAAAAACTGGTTAAAAAGGATTCTAGTTTGTGAGTACCTATACCTAGGTACTCACAAGCTCTAAAGCTAAGCTAAGCTTTTTTCGAATGACTAGTTCTACCGAACTAGTCATTCGAAAATCAATTTAATTTACATAGACAGAAAGTTCATATTTGTTTACCTACCTTAGTAAGACAGCTCAGATCAATAAGCAAACACCTAGTAGGTTCAATGTCAGTACAGTTCAGAATCAAAATACCTACTACTAGTTATTTGAAAATCATCTTTATTCTTAGAGCAGTAAAGTTGACATTTGTTAAAAGGGATTAAAATTTGCAAGTACCTAGAACTAGTCATTCGAAAATCAATTTAATTTACAGAAGAACAAAGTTTACATTTGTTTACTTACCTTAGTAAGACAGCTGAGATCGCTAAGCAAATACCTAGTAGGTACGTTGTCAGTGCAATCCAAAATAACGTCGTATTTAGAAGCTATGTCCAAAGCATTTTTTGAGTCTAACTGGACTTTGTATGGTGTTATTTTTATGCGGGAGTTTATACTGAAAGGAAAAGAAAATAAATCGGTTAGTATCATCTGTCTAGCTTCATCATCATCAGCCTAGCCTTTTTCCCAAATTATCTAGGCTTCCAGTCTAACCGGATGCAGCAGAGTACCAGTATTTTACATGAAGCGACTGCCTATCTGACCTCCACAACCCAGTAACTGGGTAATACGATATCCCTTAGTAAGACTGGATATCAGGCTTTTCGCTTCTGACTACTCGTAACAACTGCCAAGGATCTACAAATGACAGCCGGAACCAACGGCTTAACGTGTTTTCCGAGGCACGGAGGAAACTTGGTATGTAATTATGGTCACCTATCCACGGACCAACCTCTGCAAGCACGGCTTAACCTAAAAGATTGACCCGTGCGGCTGTTATTATTTAGCCACGATCTACTCTGTCATCATCATCATCATATCATCTGCCTAGCCTTTTCCCAACTATGTTGGGGTCAGCTTCCAGTCTAACAGAATCAGCTGAATGGAACCAGTATTTTACATGGAGCAACTGCCTAAAGTTCTGCGACCGCGAACCGGAAGACGATGCGTTGGAAGGCCTCCCACTAGGTGGACCGAAGACCTGGTGAAGGTTGCGGGGATCCACTGGATGCGAGTCGCACGGGGCCGGTCAGTGTGGCGACACTTGGGAGAGGCCTATGTCTAGCAGTGGACGTCTTTCGGCTGAGATGATGATGATGATGATGACTGTCTATCTGACCTTCACAACCCAGTTAGTACCGGGTAATACGAGACCCCTTGGTAAGTGTGTTTGTCAGACTTTTTCACTACCTGTAACGTCTGCCTTAGAAGCAAACCCCGGAGATAAATCTGCCCAATTGGTATGACAGGCCGCTGCGACAGTCTGACTGGTTTATCTGTAAATCTAGAGTTTCTTTGATGGCGATATTGTTGATTGCGACCTGCCGCTCCCTGTGTGCGGTTTAGTGTGAGGCAAAGCTTTTTAAAAACAAAAGAAACAAAAACAATTTCCTTGGTTGCAGCGCTACTGTACTGTCGATGTTCCACATACCTCCGCAGTGTAGCAGCTGCCGAATCTGCCTTGCTAGTGTTCTCATCCTGCTCAAAGTGCAGGATCTGCCGATGTATGTTCGTCAACTCGACTACATCGTAGTCCATGATACCGATCTCACCTGCAAAAGAAAAGATCAATCATCATCATCATCAGCCTATAATGTTTCTACTGCTGGGACACAGGCCTCCTCTCTATGAGAAGGAGTGGGCTGTAATCCACCACGCAGCCCCAGTGCGCGTTGGTAGATATCACATGTCTTCGAATTTTTAGTTCTAGGACATGCCGGTTTCGTCACGATGTTTTCCTTCACCGTTTTTTAGGGTAGCGGTGATGAAATATATTACACAAAGTAATGCGGCTGCCTGGGTTCGAAACCACGGTTTACTGCTCGTAAGTCGGCTGCGGCACCTGGGCCACCGCTGCTCTCACCACTGAAGAAAAGATTATCATCAGCCAATAGCAGTTCACATCATGACAACTACAATAGTACCTATTAGTTATTCGAAAATCAACTTTAAGACCGTTTACACCTTACGACATTTCATACAAACTTTCAAGTCCTTATTTTCCGAAATGACTGATTCGATTTTAATGAAATTTTATACGCATAAGCAGGATACAAAAAAGACTACACTACAAACAACTTCAAAAAAGTACTACTAAAAAGTTACTAAAAAACATTAAAAAAATTCTGTTTCTGTAGATAATTTATAATCGGTCTAAACGCTGTAACACTATGTTTAACCCTCGACCAAAAAGAGGGGTGTTATAAATTTAACATGTGTATCTGTGTGTCTGTCTGTGGCATCGTAGCGCCTAAACAGATGAACCGATTTTGATAAAAGTGGTGTCGTTTGAAAGGTGTTTTAATCGAGAGTGTTCTTAGCTATGTTTCGAGAAAATCTGCTTAGCCGTTTGAAAATCATCACCTCTTTTCTAGTTGATAAAGGAATATAAACAACTTTCACAGGTAGTCTATTTGAAATGTTGGCACTTGTCACCATGGGCATTGCTGAGGGGGGGGGGGAGTGCACACCACCTAGCCCCATTTTTTTTTAAATTTATATCTTTCCCCGGTTTCGTTAATTAGCGAGAAGAGACGCAACACCGAGAAAATTGGAAAGAAAGGGGGGAGGCCTATGCCCAGGAGTAGGACAGTCAAGGCTAAGAAAATAATATAAGTTATAAGCATGAAAAAAAAAATTATAAATTTAAAAAACCCCCGACACAAAAAACATCTAGAAAGCGTCAAATAAATCCAAGCGTCGTAGCGTCGGGGGACCGCTAAGAAGACCTGCACAGAACAAAGCGGACCCCCGACGCTACGACGCTTGGATTAGTTTATTTTTGGCTTTTTGAGGTTTTTTGTGTCGAGGGTTTTTTTAAATATTTAATTTAATTTTATCGAAAAAGTTTTTAGTAACTTTTTAGACCTATGAATCCTGTTTATGCGTATTAAGTTTCATTGAAACCGGTTCAGTCATTTCGAAAAATAAGGACTTGAAAGTCTGTATGAAATGCCGTAAGGTACAAACGCTCTTAACTTATGCAACTTTACAGTTAATATTTGTTTGTACCATAATCAGCTTTATAATGTTCCCATAGCTGGGATACTAGCCTCCTCTCTATGAGAGGCAGTGGGCTGTATAGCAGCGTCTACTAGTAGCGTCACCGTCGCACTGCACCCAAGACACGCTCCTCAGATTTTACGCATTCATGTGCATCATCATTCTCTTGCCCTTATCCCAATTTATTTGGGGTCGGCGCAGCGTGTCTTCTTCTTCCATGTTATTACTTGTCATCTCACGAGACACCTCCTTTCTGGCCATATAATCCTTCACACAGTCCATCCATCGTTTCTTTGGTCTTCCTCTACTCTTATAACCATCCACATTCGTGCGTATTGTATAATTATCACTTGCTTTGGTGAAGAAAAACTTCGTGAGGAAAACAAACTAGCATCACTAAGAGATATTTCTCGACGGCATGTAAAGCCAAGTCTGAGGTCCATCATCGTCATCATCATTTCAGCCGAAAGACGTCCACTGCTGGACATAGGCGTCCCCCAAGTGTCGCCACATAAACATAAGGGGGGTTTTGCCATGATCGCCACGCTTGGCAGGCGGGTTGGCGATCGCAGTACAGTTGTAACAAAAGCACAGTGAACGCTGCTGCCCATTCTCTGGCAAGTCCCTTAGTCGCCCCTTACGACACCCACGGGAAGATATGGGATGGTGCTGTTCTTTACGTCCGACACCATACAGAATAAGAGAGTCAGAGGGTGGCATAAAAACCTATTTTTAACTCTTTGCCATTTTGACCGACCGCTACCCATAACGTGGGGTTTAGCTAGCTAGTTTAACTTGATCCTGGTCTGGTACTGCTTACCCACTCCAGCTGCAGCCAGGTACATGGCAGCGGGACAGCCAAGGCCACCAGCTCCTACTATGAGGACAGATGCTTCACAGATGCGGCTCTGGCCTTTCACTCCTATGTCGCGGAGCAGGATCTGACGACTGTACCTGTAACAAGCAAAGGTGTATCTTTTATATATTAAAATGAATCCCTATTTCCCTTGGTCACGCCGTAACCAATATAATCCAATATAATAATATTCTTAGGATGCTCTTGAAACTGCTCCGGTTCTGTAGCGCGTCGGAGATCTAAACTAATATTATAAAGAGGAAAGATTTGATTGTTTGTTTGTTTGTTTGCATTGAATAGGCTCCGAAAATACTGGTCCGATTTGAAAAATTCTTTCAGTGTTAGATAGCCCATTCATTGAGGATGGCTATAGGCTATATATCATCACGCTACGACAATAGGAGTGGAGCAGCAATGAAAAATGTTGCGAAAACGGGGAAAATGTGACGCAAACGAAGTTGCGCCGGACAGCTAGTGTTAACATAAAATCGTACTGACGGCTTCCACGCAATCGTGCGGAAGAAAATATCGTCGCTGGCAGCTGAACCCGGGTCAGTGCAACAGCATCCTAAAAACAGTGGCCGAGAGTTATCTCCTTTTATGAGGTATTTTGTGGAGAAGATGACCGAGTAAAAACTTGTTCATCTTCTGTGCAAAATGCTTCTCAAACTCGTTGTTATTGTGTACTATTTGATTACTGTTATCCGAATATTGAAAACAAATTATTATTATTATAACTTGAGAACGACTTAGCCGATTTGATTCATCTTTTTTTTAATGTTTTCTAATACTTTGTAGAAGGTTTTTAGGTAGGTAAGTAGGTAGGTAGTAGGTGGTAGGTAGGTAGTAGGTAGGTACCCGACCGAGTTGGATTGGACCGAGTGGTGGTCAGGGTTAGGCCATAGAAACCAGGGCCGTCCTAAAGCTCGTTGGGTCGACGATATCGTCAAAGTAGCAGGAAACACCTGGATGAGGGACGCACAGAACCGGAAAGTGTGACAGAAAAAAGGGGAGGCCGATACCCAGCAGTGGGTGACTCCGAGCTTATATGATGAAGATATACTGCTTAAATACATACCTTTCGATAGCCCATTTAGGTAGCTGCCCGCATTTGACCAGTGGCTCTGAAGCACTGCCCTCGGCTGGTGGCGCTCCAGTCGTAAAATCCCTGTAGTCAGGTTCTGCCTGTAATTTTAAACACATAAAATAACATAAAGCCTGAATCCCCGAGGTCATGTTTGCTCCCCGCAGGGTTAGAAGGTGTACCTAGTACCTACACCCGTATTTCACCAGTTATGTTTAAAGCCCATGTAATAAAATAAAATCGGAAAATTCGAAGCAAATCGGAAGGGGTCCGAGAGGGCCGATGCCTGCCAGGGCTGCGGGACTGTTTGAAAGAGATACCGTGGCCTTGGAACACAAAGGGCTAAGAAGGAACATGGATGGGTTTTATTCAGTACAAGTCTGACACTCCCTTCCGCTCCGCCCAGAGCAGGAGGGGTCATTTGATGATTTCCAATCGGTAAACCAAAAAAATAGAGGCCCATGTAACAAGGGGGCAAGCCTATTGCCGTCAACTGGGCACAAATCCAGACTCCGTGGCTGCCGGTGAGAAATTCAATCTAAATAACAATTTACCCTATTCGGGACTCAGACCCATCACCTCATGGTCAGCAGTTGCGACTGCAACCAACAGACCATTGAGGCAGTCAAAAATTGAATTTTGTGTAATTTTAAAATATCTCTTTTTTCTCTCTTCTTTATTGTGTGGTTAGTGCTGGTCTACCATGACCTCTTAAAGCAGTATTGTTTTACTCTTATTCCAGTGTGGGAAAGAGACGGAGCTATACAGAATGTCTAGCGCCAACTCTTTCCCACACTGGAAAAGGAGTAAAACAAAAATAAAATAAAATCTAAATGTTTTAAGACGTCATGGTAGGCCACCTGCCCCCGTATTCACAAACGCTTGGATTCGATGTCGATCGACAAGTCGTATGTCTATCTCGCTCGCTTTCGTAATGCCAAAACAAGATAGACATAAGACCTACCGAATGGAAATAGAATCCGAGCGTTTGTGAATAGGGGGCCTGGTGTCAGAGTTTTGGCATGGGCCTATGACTTGGCTTTACATGCCGTCGAGAAATTTATCTCTAGAATGCTGTTTCCCTTCACCGCAGAATTATAATTATATCTGTTTATTAATTCTTATTAACACACATCATCATGATGACTTGGTTATTGTAATTCTTGTTCCTTGCTATGCATGTTAAGATTCTTCAGCCAAAAATTTTAACAAAATATCGAACTGTATTAAATGCCTTATCAAGTAGGTAACAACGCCAGAAAAATTCAAATTGAACATTTTTACAATAAACTATTGTTTGAACAGGTGTAAAAGATTGTGAATTAATTAATTAATTCTGACAGCATTGAGGAGGAGTTTTTTGATGCCCTTTTATAGTTTGTTGCTAGTTTCTATTTTTTTTGTATTAGTTAATTGTTATAATTTATATAGTTAGTTTCAATACAAATAAATATAATAAGAATTAAGAAAAACCAAAAAAAAAAAATACAATTCTTGTGAACCACATAACTGCTTTTGCTTGTAAATTTTAAATTCTTCCAAATAATGTTTAGTTCTTCAAGGATTGTGACTAAAAACTAAAATTAACCTTTGGTATGAACATGGATCTAATCCCATTATAATGCCGGATTGCGGATCCACGACAAAAGTGCATCATGCATTTATATTCACATTACTTTAGCATAGTTTGCAGATCAATGTTCAACAAGTTAATACATACTTAGCTTTTTATGTTCCTACTGTTGGTTGCAGGGAGCTAAGCCTCCTTCCTGTAAGAGGGAGAGGGCCATAACCCACCATGCAGGATTTTTTTATTTGAGATGGTTTTGCCTTTGACTCTAGTCTAGGTCTGAGATGACAGAGCCAAAGTCAATGATGGTACGAGATTAGCCAGAAGAAACCTGTTCAGTATAACTTTGAAGGGTTGTAAGCATTTGGAAACAGACGCAGACAGAGTTCCACTCCTTGCTGTGCGCATTATGAAAGACATTTGAAAACGCTTTGTGCAAATTGGTGGATTAGCAACAAGGCAGGGATGGTAACTTGCAGTGAGTCTAGATGTCCGATGGTAGAAGGGGGCCGATGGGATGAGGTCGTGGAGTTCTTGGGCACACTCACCGAAGTACAACCTGTATAGGAACGACAAGTAGGCAACCTTGCAGCGATGATTCAAACTGTGAAACTTGGCATCCACCAATTTTGCATTGTCAATCAGTCTCTTGGCTCTGCTAGGATAAGTTAGTGTTTTAAGTATCTTTGAATTGGCTTCCCGTCTACTTCTAGTGTTATAGCGCACCATGGGAGAATGGGAGAGATATCTCCACCAGCGTGCTGTGATTGACTGAATTGAAAGTTGTAATTGTTTGTTGACTGTATACCGGCCGTCTTTTGGACTGTGTGAAGGATGATATGGCAAGAAAGGAGGTATCCTAAGAGATGACAAGTAATAACGAAGTATGGAAGAAGAAGACATGCTGCGGCGACCCCAAATTAATTGGGATAAGGGCAAGAGAATGATGATGCCGACCGTATTTTCACAACTGCATGATATTACCCCAGCATTAATCCACGTGTAACTTGATAGTAATAAATTATTTAAAGAAAAATACTTACACTGAACACTTCCCGGCGAATTTTCTCCATTTCATCCTCTTTTGCCTTTAAAGTTTTGCGTAATTCTTTGATTTCATTCTCTAATGTTAATAGCCGCTCCATTTTGGACGATTTAAAACTGTTCTCTTATAATTAGGACGTGTAAAATCTTAATTTTCGGTCAATTTTATTTCTACATACTAAAATAAACAATAATGATAACACGTTGCAGGGCACTAAACAACTAAAACGTTTGCATGTAGTGAGATAGTCATAGCGTTTCTCGCAAGAGTGAAAGAAATAGTAGAAAAACAATGCTTTAGAACAAAATGTTTGCAACTAATTCGTTAAGGAAGGCGCCAGAATTTTTTGAAGTTTCTAGTGATGCAACTAGGGTGCAACAGGTAATTAATAGTCGATAATTTGATAAAACAAAAAAAAAACGTTGGTCGTCACGGGACGCACGGCAGATGTGAAACCACTATCCATACTTAATATTGTAAATGCGAAAGTCACTCAATTTGTTTGTTTGTATGTTACCTTTTCACTACGAAACGGCTGATCGGATCTGGATGAAATTTGGCAAGAAGATAGATTTCAACCTGGGGAAGGCAGGACATAGGCTATATATCATCACGCTACGACCAATAGGAGCTGAGCAGCAATGAAAAATGTTGCGAAAACGGGGAAAATGTGACGCAGACGAAGTTGCGCGGGTCAGCTAGTATTTTTCATAAAATTAATCATTAATAAAAACCTATAACGAAATATGGAGTAAAAGAAAGTACAAAAAATTGGTGCTGGAACTTTCAAAAACAAAACAAGATCAATCCAAAACAAACTTTATTATGATGGGAAAATGTTTATTTTACGTAGCATAGGGGTGAGGGCAGAACACCAGTTCCCGTACCGTATGCCGCTCTGCTGTTACACTTAAATAAAAAATAGTGCGTGGAGTCCCTCCACGCGGAAGAAGTAAAACTTCGTAATGTGGAAATGAGTGCTTTCATACCAGGGGGTACGCAACCTTGATCACCCATCCACATACTGACCTGGGCAACCGTCGCTTAACCTTGATCACCTATCAACAAAATTTAATTTAGGCTATAGCACAAAGAGAACCACGCTCGCGCTGGCCTGTAACAGGTATACTACGCGCATGCGTTCGAGTGCCGCGCATTCACTCTCGCTCTATCTCTTTCTATTACCCCTCCATGGTAGCATTAAACGTTTAACGCAACCTTGTTGGGAGTCGCATAAGAAGTTTCACTTAAAAAAATACTCGAAACGTCAACCATTAACCGATGAAGTATGCTATAATTTTAGTACGTGTACTATGTACAGGTACCAGCCCACCAAGCTACCCGAAACTGTCTTTTCCCAATCAACCTTGAACGCAAAACCTTAACAATAAAGTTGAAAATCGATTTGACATATTGTTGTAGCGTGATTTGCTATGCGCTGTTACTTCTCTTGTTCTCGGGGATCGAACCCGCAACACGCAGCGCAGCAGCCTATTTATTATTATTATTATTTATATTTATTTATTTATTAGCCTATCTCTCAGCCACTGCGCCAACCTTGCCGTGATATTAGTATAGATCATCGCCACAACTACCACTCGCGAAGGCCAATGGGTTTTTACCTGCTTTACAGACAGTTTTACCTTTTCAGCAGCATTGTCTATGACAGCGCTTTATGACGGGAATTTCCCGTATTCTCTATGACAAAATCATTCGCCCCATCCACAATCCGTCAGTCAGGTATTCCCCTAATCATAAACGTAGGTTACATAGAGGAAAGTAATATATCGGGTTATCTATTTACAAAACAAGAGTGAAATACGTGGAAGAATTATAAACAAAGCATTGTATTACAATCGTTTTTATTGACGAGTCTTATATTTAGTAAAAAGTGTAGGTACAGTTCTATCTAACGAATATGTTTTGGTTACACTGTCATAGTGATATCATCGTAAGTAAAATATATGCTTCTAATACTTAACCTACATAATAAAAGTGTTTATATATAACCATTGATAATTTTTACAGTTCTGACATTTTATAGTTCATATTGCAGTAAATTTTTATTCTAATATCAATTGCTTAACTAATGGATTTTAGGTGCTTAAAATAAACATAGTCACGAAGGTAATTAAGAACATTTTAAAATCAATTAAATTAAAGATAAGACATTCCTAGAATAGTAGATGCCTCATTATTACAATGATATGCATGATACAACATCACGGCTGTAATTAGGACGTGTTGCCGTCTGCCTAATAGTGCACTGTCATTTTGCCAGCACGCGTAGCATGACAAATGTAGAAACGAGTTTTGTCTACGGAAGAATCGACATAATGACAGATATACAATGACAATGTGTCAGTTTGTCGTTTCTTTCGTCGACATAGCCCGTAGTTATGTTTTTTAAGTCCAATGCAATATGGGACGAGCCCATTTCCCCTAAACCGGGCACAAATCTAGACTATGCTATATTCTTTTAGGCATGTCGATGACAATTCAAATTGAGTCTGCCCAAAATTTGACGACGTATATTTGGCAATTTCAGTAGCGTCGTATTAGTTTGCTATACTGATTCCTGATCATCATTATCTGCCTACCATTTCTCTAACTGCCGGTCGAGCTTCCAGTATAACCAGATGCACTTGTATACCAGCACTTTATACGGAGCGACTGCCTCCCTGACACCAACACCCACTTGTGAAGATCCAGATTCCGAGGCAGTGACGTTTCTACATCATTAGTACTTGAAAGAAGTCAGTGTCCCGAAAGTTTAACCATCACTTGAAAAGAAGTATCAGCAGTACTTTATGTAAAATACTGGTATTCAGCTGTATCTGGTTAGACTGAAAGCCGTAGCCAAAACAGTTAACGCTAGGCAGATTATCACCTCTTATTGATTTGATAAGACTTCCTTTATGGTTACAGAAAAGTTAAAAGGAAATCGACTGTGTGTGTGTGTGGACATGTGATGAAGAGGGACGAATCGCATGTGGCTAAAAGAGTGATGAGTATAAATGTCGATTTACGGAGCGCCAGAAGAAGACCAAGGAAACGATGGATAGATTGTGTGAATAATGATATGAAAGAAAAACGTGCAAATGATAGCGTGACGGTTGTCAGAGAATTGAAGACAAAAACTAGTTGCGACGACTCCACGTAAAATGGGATAAGGGCAGGGAGGTGATGATGAAGACGTCCTTTACCTAGATATCTGTAGATAATTCTGTATGGTTATGGTATTGTTCTGTATGGTGTCGGACGTAAAGAATAGCACCATCCCATATCTTCTCGTGGGTGTCGTAAGAGGCGACTAAGGGACTTGCCAGAGAATGGGCAGCAGCGTTCTCTGTGCTTTTGTAACAACCGTACTGCGATCGCCAACCCGCCTGCCAAGCGTGGCAAAACCCCCCCTTATGTCAATGTTGCTTTGGGGGAGGCCTATGTCCAGCAGTGGACGTCTTTCGGCTGAAATGATGATGATGATGAAGTAGATAATTAGTTACAGGTTAAAAACTGTCGTTTAAGGAGTCATTCCCCAGTCTATATCATGTTATACAGAGAATAAATAATAGGTACTATGAATTATGTAAATGCTTAACTATTTGGGTGTGAATGTGGATGGGTATAAAAATGAAGGTAGCCCAAAAAAACGATGGATGGACTGCAGAGAATAAAGAATGTTTTATGAATTATTTAGATGCTTAACTATTTGAGTATGAATGTGTATGGGTATAAAAAATAGCCCAAAAAACCGATGGATGTACTGTGTGAAGGATGATATGGCCAGAAAGGAGGTGTCTGATGAGATGACGAGTAATAGAGAAGTATGGAAGAAGACATGCTGCGCCGACACCAAATAAATCGGGATGAGAGCAGGAGAATGATGATAATGTGAATGATAAACTAATTCTCTATGCTTAAATATTATTTTTTCACATAATATCATAGCACGCCTTTATTTTTCGAAGAGGTAGGCAGAAGAATATTATTAATGTATATAAAACATCCTCATTTCACCAGTTATGTTAAAAAATCCCATGTGGTTCATGGCAATAGTCTCGCCCCCAATGACGAACCTATTACCATTTACCGGATAAAAATCCAGACTCTGGGTTGCTATTAGAAACCCCTCCATGGTAGCGTTAAACGTTTAACGCAACCTTGTTGGAAGTGGCATAAGAAGTTTCACTTCAATAATACAGTAAGCTGCAAGTCAGTGTTTGCAAAACCAGTTTATGCTAATCTCTTATTCTATTGAAGCCTCATTTACAGTATGTCAATCGTTTAACTTAACGCCCACAATAAAAACAACAGAAAAAATTTAAATATATAAAAATAGGCGGAATCAAAGACACTACTTGTTTTAAAATATTAGTAGGCCATTGGAGATTACCGAAACTCTAAATTATATGTAGGTACATTAACACAAAACTTATTAATCTACCGCCTATATCTTATCGAAATGTAAAATAAATAAAATTATAAAATGTTGAAGAAATTCTTGTGTCCGTCTTTGACGGCTCAGTGGAAATACATTATTCTAGTGCTTTTTCTGCGAGAGCATGCATGAAAAATGACTTTTTTTGTTAATTTTAAGTATTTTATTTAATATTTTTATTATTTCTTTTATCTTTGAACTTTGCAAAAGCTTTGATTTGCCTGTTTTGTTAAGATTTTTATCTCTTATAAATAAATAAAACGTTAGATACGGATATACCATGAACGAGGTTACTACTCTACACAATCTGCACAGAAACAATACTATACGAAATTAGTTATAAATCATAATTATCATTATTTCAGTCAAAAGGCGTCCACTATTGAGCAACCAGAAGACTTATTATGTCCAATAGTGGACGCCCAAGGATCACCAAAACCACTGGCCTAGTCAATTTATCCGAAAACAGTTTCCATTGAACTTTATAAAAATAAAGGATGGAAGCGACACCGACGCACAAACGGTTACCATGTATTCAGTATACAGGGTTATTGGTAAAACACCAACCTCTTAAGAGGTCATTCTACTACTCAACATTATGAACAACTTTTACTATGAGACCAAAACCAAACCCGAAATCGTGAAAAAAAATATCAGCTGTTCCCTACATTTTGACGAGTTATGTGAACATAAAGTACGGAACAGCCGATTTTTTTTCACGATTTCAGGTTTGGTCCCACAGTAAATGTGGTTCATAATGATGAGTACAACGACCTCTTAAGAGGTTATTGGTGTTTTACCAATAACCCTGTATCATTCAGAACGCCCACTTAATTGCTTTTCGTTTTTTATATTACCTATGAAAAAATTAAATGGGTTTAAAAAGAAACTTTAGGAGTTGCTATGTAAAAAATGTTAATATAATTTAAACGACTTTCTGAATGATACTTTGACATCCTAATTTTTATTATAATATTTCATGTACATATTTTGTAATCTACACTTACACTTTGTCATCTCTCTTTGATAGTTTAGACATTGAATAATATTTCGACATTATCCTAAATAATATTTTGACTGATATGCCTAATATTGTAATATTCAATAATATCAATAGTATTTTTTTTTTTTGTTTTCTAATAATTCTATTTACATATCTAATATTTGCGCGCCCTACGTGGCAGAATGTGATGAGACCATTTATTAAATTAAAGACTATGTAATGTACCATATTCCTAAAGGTACGATGGGCTTCACATATCTGTTTAGATAAAAAACCCCAAAACAAATAAAGAGAAAAAAAGTACCATATTCGGACAAATAAATGAATTGAATGATGAATTTGTAAAAAATCTGTGGAGGGGGGGGGGGGGGTCAGAATGATGTACTGAACACGTGGTTACCGTTTGTGCGTCGGTGTCGCTTCCATCCTGTATTTTTACATAGTATAATGTAAATATAATATACTTTACTTCTTACTATTTTGTTACTACAAAATATATACTCGTAGCTACCTATAATATCAAATTATACTAGTCTTACCATGATAATAATCCCTACATTTTCATAAAGCTTCTCAGATCAATATAAACGAATCTTCGTTTTCACAAACACTAAACTACACTTATATGTATGCCTGAACATAAGCATACTGATATATTTTCCAAATTCCAACACTATAATAGTTTACCAATTAAGTTAGATATCGCTTTGTGTTTGAAAAAACAGGTATTAGATCGTAATTATGAACTGTTATTTTATCTTTTAAGTTCTGTTTGGCTTTGCCCAGGCTGACCGTAGCGTAAATCAAAGTACTTTTTAATTACATTGAGTTAAAAACTTTATAATCAGAGGCTTTGATTAAAAAATGTGGGTTTTTGCAATTTGCAGGACAGTGTCACGGTCGTAAATCATATTTTAATCAAAATGCAATCCGACACTAACCAGGAAATTATGAAAACGTAAGAACATTTGAATCCAATTATTTGGATTTAGAAATATTTGTGACATAGGTATTTCAGTTTTTCTTTCGTTTCCGCTAACCTTCATAGGAAATTTTCCCCTTAAGCACAAAATCTTTGAACATTTGACTTTGTTTTAAAGCTCTCAATCTTTCCTTATTACAATCCTCCATCAACACTACAGGAGACAGTTTTACCTCAGTTCTGGGGGACGCAACTTCAGGAGTATAAACCTTTTTAGAAGTAGAGGGATTCCCGCAATTCGTACATGGTCTGTCAATAGTATGAACGCGTATATCCTTGGTCTGTTTGTTAGTACACAGACGTGCTTCGTCCTTTATATGTATATAATTCATTTTAAGTGAATGTATACCCGAACTGCTAGGGTTGATTTGAACTTTTGTGTTTACGTTTGGCGACCTAGATTCAGCTTTTGCTGGATTTGCCCCCGCGTCTAAGATAAGCCTCTTTTTCTGATTTGATTTTTCGTCTAAATATGCCAGTTTGGCGTGTAATCGTGACATAATTTGTGGCAAAACTACAGATTTTTCGTAAAAGTCTGGGCCTTTAGTGTAGTTAGCGGTTTGACTTTCAGGTTTTACGATACGTTTCTTTTTATAAACTTTTTCATCTTTTTGAATGGCTTTGACTGCAAAGTTTGCCAAAGAGTTGTTTATTTGACTGTCCGAATATGTTTCGGAAGGACGAGAAACTTTCACATAACTTCCGTTATCCAAATTGTAATGTTTAATTACGCTATTGACCAAACTTGAACGAGAAAATTCTGGATTTATTTCAGATTTTTCGCCCGACTTCTTAACAGCGAAGACAGATTTATGTTTTTCATTCATTATTTTAGGAATTTCTTGCTCTCGCTGCTTGCTTACTTTAGGTGTATTATTAATACTGTCAAGAACTAGTTTCTCCATGTTTTTCTGCATCAATACTTCATGGATTATATCTTCGGGATCAGAATCAGGTTCCGTAAAAACCTTTGGCACCAAAACTCTCGGTTTCTTCTCAATAAAATCATGTTTAGTAATAGTTTCTTCTTCAGGCTTTGCAATGTTTGCCCAATCAACCTTTTCTCCAGACTCGAGTTTATCAAAGAATTCTTTAAAACCAGCATCAATAGCCGTAGAAACGCTAGAAGTTGCATCATCTTCATCAGTAGCGTCTTTATTTTTAATATGCTGCGGTGTCACTAAAATATTCTGGTACAAATCAACTAAATCAAAATCCCGATTTTTGTCAAGGAACATCGAGTGCAAATCCGAGTCCTGAAATCCCGAATCTCGTGAGCAATCGTCGATATCGATAAGTTTATCGACCTTGGTCGCGTCACTATTTTTAGCGCCATTTTTCTCAGGTTCCAAAATTTCGAAGGCGTTAAAATTTTTCAATAAATTCGGCGGAATCTTTATTTCACTTTCATTTGAAGATTGGCGCTGCATGTTTGTTGATTTATCTGTAAATAACCACACTCGGTTTTAATTATTGTTTAGAAAAAATGTTTTCAAGTCTGACAACAAAGGGATATCGTAATTACACAGCAACTGTTCTGGAGATGAAGAACTGAAGTTGTAAAAGTCAAATAAGCAGTCGCTCCATGTAAAATACTGGTAATCGGCAGCATCTGGTCAGACTGGAAGCCGCCCACAACATTGTTGAAAAAGGACTAGGCAGATGATGATAAGAAAGAATAAATAGGTACCAAAATATTTTTAGGTGCCTCATCGGTCTAGTGGTCACAAGACCTACTGCTGAGTGTGAGGTTTTGAATTCGATTCCGCGGTCAGGCAATGTTTTTGCATCAGGAATTTATCAATGCCCAGTTGATGATAATAGAATCTCCCTTATTGTTTGGGACTTACTAGATCAGTTAAACTTAACAGGTGAAATGTGGGTGCACTATCTGTACTTACACATCTGCCTAACCTTTGAAAATACAGGCGTAATTATTGTTAATATTATTATATTATGTTAAAATAATTGTACGGAACCCTTCGTGCGCGAGTTCGCCTCGCATTGGCCGGTTTTTAGGGTTCCGTACCTAAAGGGTCAAACGGGACCCTATTTCCTTCGATGCCCGTCCGTGTGTCATCTCATGAACCGTGATAGTTAGCCAGTTGAACTTTTTATAGATTATGTATTTCTGTTACTGCTTTAGCAACAAATACTAAAAACAAAATAAAGTAAATATTTAAGGGGGGGCTCCCATACAAAAAAGTGATTTTTTGCTCGGTTTTATATATAATGGTACGGAGCCCTTCGTGCACGAGAGACTCGCACTTGGCCGGTTTTTATATACATATATAGATAAGATAATAATACATACCTACAGTCTGTTCACAGTTCTTTTAAGTTAAACCATATTATATGAATATAATGAGAATAAAGGCCAGGATAAAACAGCAACATCAGAGATAAAATAATAATAAAAGAACAGTAGTAGCAGTGTTTAGCAGTCTAACAACCAGTTCTATTAAAGGGTATTGTATTAACCAGTAACTGGGTTGTGGGGGTCAGTGAGACTGTTGCTCAGATGACCTACCATGACGTCTTAAAACATTATTGTTTTATACCTTTTCCAGTGTGAGCAAGAGATGGCGCTAGACATCCTGTATAGCTCCGTCTCTTTCCCACACTGGAATATTTTATAGCAATTGAGTGTTTATACCCTACGGCATTTCATACAAACTTTCAAGTCGTTATTTTCTGAAATGACTGAACAGATTTTAATGAAACTTCCTACACATAAGCAGTATACATCCATTACATTCAAATTGAGTTATTAATCATTAAAAGTAACTACTTTTAATTTATTTATTTATTTATTTAACATCTATGGAAGACTAACAGCTAGCAAAACAGTTTAAAAAAATAGTACGTGCGAGACTGCCAGCCAATGACAAGTCTTCGCTTATAAAAAACAGAATGTAAATACAAAAACCGGCCAAGTGCGAGTCTTACTCGCACACAGGGTTCCATAGCCCCAAACAATATAATAACAATATTTTGAACTGTCATTCATTAGTTAGTAGTTTTAGTTAGTAAACTTCCACTCAACCGCAAAACTAAATTTGTTTTTCGTAGTATACTGCAGCAGTAACTTTGTTTATGAAAAACAAAGTTACTGCTGCAGTTTTATGAAAAAGTCCCATATTTCAAAAACTGAAAATCATATCTTATTGAAACCAATTTTCGTTGATAGTTTTTTTTACGCTCTACAATCTTAAATATTTTCAGAATTTTCCTCACATTTTACCACTTTGGAAGTGGCTCTAGCGCAAACTATTCAGTTTAAAAAAAACCGGCCAAGTGCGAGTCTTACTCGCACACAGGGTTCCATAGCCCCAAACAATATTTTGAACTGTCATTCATTAGTTAGTAGTATTAGTTGTAAACTTCCACTAAACCGCAAAACTAAATTGGTTTTTCATAGTATGTTAACGAAAAACAAAGTTACTGCTGCAGTTTGATGAAAAAGTCCCATATCTCAAAAACTAAACATCACATCTTATTGAAACCAATTTTCGTTGATAGTTTTTTTTAGGTTCTACAAACTTAAATATTTTCAGAATTTTCCTCCTCTTACTTTAGAAATTAGAGGGGGGGGGACACACATTTTACCACTTTGGAAGTGGCTCTAGCGCAAACTATTCAGTTTAGAAAAAAATGATATTAGAAACCTCAATATCATTTTTGAAGACCTATCCATAGATACCCCACACGAATGGGTCAGATGAAAAAAATCATTTTGGTTTTTAGTTCTATGTATGGGAAAACCCAAAAATAAAAGTTTTTTTTCTATTTTTGTGTGAAAATCTTAATGCGGTTCACAGAATACATCTAATTACCAAGTTTCAAAAGTATAGCTCTTATAGTTTCGGAACAAAGTGGCTGTGACATACGGACGGACAGACAGACAGACAGACAGACAGACAGACAGACAGACATGACGAATCTATAAGGGTTCCGTTTTCTGCCATTCGGCTACGGAACCCTAAAAAATGATATTACAAACCTCAATATCATTTTTGAAGACCCTATCCATTGATACCCCACACGTATGGGTTTGATGAAAAAAAATTATTTGGTTTTCAGTTCTAAGTATGGGGACCCCCAAAATTTATTGCTTTTTTTTGTATTTTTGTATAAAAATCTAAATGCGGTTCACATAATACATCTACTTACCAAGTTTCAACAGTATAGTTCTTATAGTTTCGGAAAAAAGTGGCTGTGACATACGGACGGACAGACAGACAGACAGACAGACAGACAGACAGACAGACAGACAGACAAACAGACATGACGAATCTATAAGGGTTCCGTTTTTTGCCATTCGGCTACGGAACCCTAAAAAGGAGTGTGAACAAAACAGCGCTGCACACATCAAAGAAAAAAAATAGGACAACGTCAAACCTTAAACTTAAACATATATCTTAAATACTACCATTATAGACTACTAGCACTTAAGTCTAATGAGCTTTAATTTAACCACATGATTACACACCTTTCACATAATGAATCTTAATAATATATAAAAAATATAAAACTACTCCTATCTTAATTAAAAAAGCTAAGGCTCAGGCACCTTCTGGCCGACGACACACTTGTTAAGAACGGATCCAAATTATGCTGTTTAGTTAAGAGGTTGAAGTTTTTGCTTGCACGCACAATAAATGAATTTTGCCTATAATTAGTGGAAGTAAATGGAACACGCAGCGGTGGGTACCATCGCTTAGACCTACCGGGAACGTTAAAATAAAATTTGGATAAAAGATCTGAGCTATTAATATTATTATTGAAAGTCTTAAGTAATAAAATAGTGTCAGAGATGGCTCGGCGGTTCGATAGCGGTAGTATGTGATCCTGCTTACAGAGACTGAGGTAATCTTCAGATCGGGTTTATATGAATCTAATACTTATATTATATTATTATACAATATAAAGCTAAAGAGTTTGTTTGTTTGCTTGAACGCGCTAATCTCAGGAACTAATGTTCCGATTTGAACCCATTTATCGAGGAAGGCTATGGCTATATATCATCACGCTACGACCAATAGGAGCGGAGCAGCAATGAATTATTTTTTTTGCGAAAACAGGGATAATGTGACGCAGACGAAGTGGCGCGGGACAGCTAGTTGAACAGTATTTGTATAAGAGATTAAATGTACGTGTTGTTGTCAACACTAATGCAAGAACAGTTAATTAAAAAAACCGCCCAAGTGCGAGTCTTACTCGCACACAGGGTTCCATAGCCCCAAACAATATTTTGAACTGTCATTCATTAGT
The DNA here is from genome assembly GCA_949152445.1 of Cerastis rubricosa. Lineage (NCBI taxonomy): Eukaryota > Metazoa > Arthropoda > Insecta > Lepidoptera > Noctuidae > Cerastis > Cerastis rubricosa. The sequence continues at coordinate 4,532,066 of OX424551.1, read as the reverse complement.
TATTAGTATTAGTTGTAAACTTCCACTAAACCGCAAAACTAAATTGGTTTTTCATAGTATGTTAATGAAAAACAAAGTTACTGCTGCAGTTTGATGAAAAAGTCCCATATCTCAAAAACTAAACATCATATCTTATTGAAACCAATTTTCGTTGATAGTTTTTTTTACGTTCTACAAACTTAAATATTTTCGGAATTTTCCTCTTCTTACTTTAGAAATAGGGGGGGGGACACACATTTTACCAGTTTGGAAGTGGCTCTAGCGCAAACTATTCAGTTTAGAAAAAAATGATATTAGAAACCTCAATATCATTTTTAAAGACCTATCCATAGATACCCCACACGAATGGGTTAGATGAAAAAAAAAAATTTGGTTTTCAGTTCTATGTATGGGGAACCCCAAAATTAATAGTTTTTTTACTATTTTTGTGTGAAAATCTTAATGCGGTTCACAGAATACATCTAATTACCAAGTTTCAAAAGTATAGCTCTTATAGTTTCGGAAAAAAGTGGCTGTGACATACGGACGGACGGACGGACAGACAGACAGGACAGACATGACGAATCTATAAGGGTTCCGTTTTTTGCCATTCGGCTACGGAAACCTAAAAATGTAATTGGTTATTTATAAAAATCTGCTGTTTCTTACTGCAATACTAGCATTTAATCTAAACTAATATTATAAAGAGGAAAGATTTGATTGTTTGTTTGTTTGTTTGCATTGAATAGGCTCCGAAACTACTGAACCGATTTGAAAAATTCTTTCACTGTTGGGAAGCTACACTATCCGCGGGTGACATAGGCTATATTATATTATACTGAACGAACGCGAGCGAGAGCGCGGACGTGTTTACTTGTGGAATAATTACTTTAATTTTTTGTTTAACTTATTGAAGTAGTAATCTAAATGGATACGAAATGTAACGGCTGTGATGATGTCATTAAAGATGTGTTACATATTATGCAGTGTTCAAGAGACAAATGTAAAAAACAGTATCACCTGAATTGTCTTGCCTTATCGGAGCCGCAGTTCACGGCTTTCACGACGGAGTACAAGGAAAGATGGGTATGTCCAGAATGCACATGCACTTTTCCGAAGAAAGGGAATTCTGAAACACCAGTCCGAGGAAACACAACGGTGGACGAAACTTATACACCTAGTTACGTTAACACCGAGCGTGGCAGTCGTCGCAATACAAAGGAAATCACTAAAATTGATAGCGGAAACCAAGTGCTTGATGAACTACGTGAATTTCGCTTAGAGATTAAAATTCGTCTGGATGACCAAAAGAAAGAATTCGTACAACTGAAGAATACATTAGTTAACACAGAAACAGAATTAAAGGATTTAAAAAGCATACTGAAGGTAGTTCAGGAAAAAGCAAATAAAGTCGATATTCTCGAGACTAGAATTAAAGTACTATTGGAGAAAAATGAACAATTAGAGAATAGTCTTACTGCCAAAAATATGGAGAAAAGGGAGACTGAAAAAGGATCTGAAAGGCCTGTAACTGTGTCTTTTGCTAACAAAGTCAAGGAAAGTCAACCGGAGGTAGTTGGTAATTTTGTACCAATTAAGGAATGTGTGGCCACGAAATCGGCAAACATAGTAATAACGGGGAAAAAACAAGAAACCAATAGAGAGAGGAGTTTAAATAGACCAGTTACGGTTATCGAAAAAGAAAATGAAGATCCAGGAAAAGAAGAAAAATGGACATTGGTTAATAGGAAAAAAAACAGATATCCAAATAGCGAAGTGAGGAAAGGAGGAAGCGTGGGTTCCTCTGAAATTCAGGGAACGGAGCGAAAGAAATATTTGCATGTATGGCGTCTGCAAAAAGAAACTACTGTGGAAAATGTAGAAAAACACGCGAAGATGCTATGCGGAGAGGCAGTGCCGATTAAAGTAGAGAAAATAAAACACAAGACAGAAAGAGACTATGCTTCCTTCATTATAGGCGTGCCGGAAAGCAAGTACGAAGTGTTGTGTCAACCAGAAAGTTGGGCGGTGAATATTGAGTTCTGCGAATGGGTGTGGTTTCGGAGACCAACCAATAAACAAAAACCCCCGGAGTAAATTAGTGCAGATATTTTACCAAAATGTCAGAGGACTCCGCACTAAATTGGAGGATTTTTATGGAGGAGTTTTGTCTTCAAGCGCAGACTTATTTGCCATAACAGAAACCGGCTGCAATGAGTCTATACATGACGCAGAATTGATTCCACCTGGTTACTCCATTATACGATGTGATCGAGCAGATGGGCGCAAACACGGAGGCGCGTGTCTCGTGGCCACACCGAGTTTTGAGCTGCGGCGAGTGTCCCTGCCCGGCGACGTCAACATCGATCATCAGGTATTTGAACTGGTTTGTGCGTCAGTGTACCAGCGGAATAGATTATTGTTTTTGTTATGTGTTGTTTATATACCGCCTAATAGTAACGAAAACGAATACATGGTCCTATTTAGAATTATTGAACGATTGTGTAAATCTTATAATGACACTATTGTAATAGGTGACTTCAACTTGCATTCTTGTCATGTTAACATTCTGAACTATTTTCAATGTTTTGAAACTTATTGTGGATTCACTCAGAGTAACAAAGTAGATAATTGCAATGGTCGACAGCTGGATCTTGTGTTGAGTACATTCGCGGAGGAAGGGAGTGTGTGCGTGCGCGCGGCGGAGGCGCCTCTAGTGCCGGTGGACGCGTATCACCCGCCGCTCGAGGTGTCGGTGAGTCTGCGCGTGCGTCAGTGCCAGCGCGCGGGCTCATCACCACCAACGTCGGATACCCATGAACATGTTGGCTGGAATTTCAATAAAGCCAATTTTTTCATGTTGTACTCATCAATTGCATCCGTAGATTGGGCTCCAATGTATGAGTTAGAATTAGAAACGAGTTTAAACTATTTTTATAATATTATTAATTCCATTTTAAATGATTGCGTTCCAAAGAAAAAGCGATGTCGTGTAAGCTCAAGGTACATTTACCCTGAGTGGTACACTGCTGAAATAATTCGCGACATAAAATTGAAGGCGGTCCTACATAAACGGTATAAAACAAGTGGGGGGAGGTCTGATTACGAAGCGTTTGCTCAGTGTAGAACCAAAGTTAAAAATTTAATAATATGTGCTCGCGAACAGTACGAGCATCGCGTTCAACATCAAATGCTGGAAGACCCTAAGTCGTTCTGGAATTATGCTAAATCTAGAAGAGGTAGTAGAAGTCCGCAAAAGATTTTAAAGAATGGGGATCCGTTAACTGACGAACAATGCGTTCGGGAGTTTGCTGAGTACTTTTATTCAGTGTATAGTACGGAGCAAGCCGAGTTAGATGTGAGTGCAGCTATGGCGGAAGCGGGCGGGGAGAACGGAGCGGCGCGGGTACATCTTGATCTCTTGCAACTGTCGGACGTATGTTGCGCGCTTCGACAACTTAAACCGAAAAGGTCTTCGGGGCCGGACGGCATCCCACCTTACATCTTTAGGGATTGTCGAATGGTGCTAGCCAAACCGTTGCAATATATTTATAATAAATGCCTGAATGGAGCCGTTTTTCCCGAAAGGTGGAAGATTACCCGCGTAGTTCCGGTGCCAAAGGTAGGCGGAGGGACGACGGTGGATGGTTACAGGCCTGTTGCAGTGCTGTCGACCCCGGCTAAAGTTTTTGAATCTGCTATTCATAAAAATATATTTCAACAGGTCCGCGGTCAGTTGTCAGACGCCCAGCATGGGTTCCGACCGGCAAAAAGCACTACTAGCAATCTCTTGAGCCATATGGTTAGTCTTCTGCCATCGGTGGACAGTGGGGGGCAAACCGATGCTGCTTACTTCGATTTCAAGAAAGCATTTGATCTAGTTAATAATGATGTTTTGCTTAAAAAGTTAGCAGTATTTGGTTTCACTCCTCATCTGCTTGGATTTTTTGCAAGTTACCTAAGCGGTAGGCAACAATATGTGGAATATGCGGGGCACAAGTCAGAGCCATATTTTACCAGGTCTGGGGTGAGTCAAGGCAGCAACCTTGGGCCTTTGCAGTTCATTCTCGTGATTAATGACCTGCCAGAAGTTGTTGAAGACGCAAAGTGTTTGCTGTTCGCTGATGATCTCAAGCTATCACTTGAGGTAAGAGGAGTGGATGACTGCGAGAGGCTTCAGGGAGACATAGACAGAGTGGTGACCTGGAGCAAGAAAAACCTCTTGCAGTTCAACACCTCAAAGTGTGTAACAATCACTTTCTCTCGCGCGCGTGCTCCTATTATATATAATTATAATTTGGATGGGTTGCAAATGGCTAGGGCTACGGAAGTTAAGGACTTGGGGGTGAAATTCAACACGGGGCTGACGTTTCGTGATCATGTCATAAGCTGCTGCAAAAAAGCTTATCGTAATTTAGGTTTTATGCTCCGTATGGTGGGAAAATTCACTAACATAAAAGCGGTTATAGCTTTATATAATGCCTTGGTTAGAAGTCAATTAGAGTGTAACGCAATTATTTGGGCTCCACATGAATCTAAATATAGGTACATGCTGGAGAAAGTACAAAACAAGTTTGTGAGATATTTATACACCGTGGCATTTTAATCGTCTTACAACGGCAGCCCACTTCATGTATCCAATGATTAGTAAACATTCATAATAAAAAAAAACATATTTATGAACATTTGAATAATTAAAAAAATGAAAATATTATTCTCTTTATTCATTTTCTTTACACATCCTTTACATTTTTAAATATTTTTACAAAAAACATATCAAAAAACATTTAAAAATATAAAAAATAGTAGCCCACCAGCATCGGGAACAGGGTCCGGGCTACCGGTGGTCAGGGCTCTTGAGAGAGGAACCTCCTGACAATACGTGCCGTGTCCAGAAGTACTGCTTTCTGAATCAAGCCCTTGATCCAGCTGCCAAGCGAAAGCCTACTAAGATGTTGGTCGAGGCTTTTGGCAATTAAGCCATTGGCCGACACGACTATCGGCACAATGACTGCTGTATTCACATCCCACATGTCGACAACCTCGCGAGCCAGATCTAGATATTTCAATTGTTTATCTTTCTCTGCTTTCACGAGGTTCTCGTCATGTGGGACCGTAATATCAACAATCATTGCGCGACGCTCCAATCGATCTATCACCACAATGTCAGGCTTATTGGCAACAATAGTCCTGTCAGTGACGATAGGTCGATCCCAATACAACGTGATATTACCATTATCGAGAACTGGGTCGGGCGCATACTTATAGTACGGCACTTCTGATTCCACAAGGTTGTATTTCAAGGCAAGTTGCTGGTGGATAATCCTAGTAACGAGGTTGTGTCTATGCAAGTACTCTCCGTTAGCCAGACGAGAACAACCAGAAATTATGTGTCGGATCGATTCTCCCGGACGGTGGCATGCCCGACACACGTCAACCGTCCCGTCCTTCATAATATGTTTCCGGTAGTTGTTCGTCAGCATAACTTCGTCCATAATCGCACAGACAAAACCTTCAGTTTCCCCAAAGAGGTTGCTGAATCGTAGCCAGGACACGGACGCTAGAAAATCTACATCGGGGCCATGAAGAGCCCGGTAGAAGCGCCCGTGAAGCTCCTTGCCCTGCCATACCTCCCTGCGATCATTAGTGTCTAATACTACAGGCTTGCGCCAGTTCTCGTTAGCCAAGAAGAGCGGGGTAAGGCCTTTGTCCACTGAGACCACATCTCGGTGTATCCCCACGTCGGCTTCTAGGAAGTATTCCCTGAGACTGCATACCTCACGATTGTGCAGGGTCTTAGCATTTAAGAAGCCACGACCCCCACACTTCCGCGGGATATACAGTCTCATCACCGACGACCGTGGGTGATGCATCCGATTTGCGGTCAGCAGTACGCGGACCCTCCTATCCAGGGCATCAAGTTCCGTCTGAGTCCATTTGAGTATGCCGAAAGAATACATCAAAACCGGCATGACCCAACCGTTGAAGGCGCGTACCTTGTTTCCGCCTGACAAAAGACTGCTTAGCACCTTATTCAGGCGGCCAAAGAAACGTTCCCTCAACGATTGTTTCATGACAGCAGTATTGATACCTAATGCTTCCGACATACCCAAATACTTGTAGGTTTCTGTTGAGGAGAGGGATCTTAGGTGTACGGAATCCGAGAGTTGAGTTCCCACGGATTCCGTAATCTCCCCTCGCTTCACATGCATGACTGCACATTTGTCCACACCAAATTCCATCCTAATGGCGTTACTGAAAGTTTCAGTTACCTTCAGTAGCTTCATCAGTTGCAAATTGTTGGGGGCAAATAAATATTATTTATTATTATGACGCATGACGTAGTTTGAAACACCCTGTTATGAGCGCGGTCCGAGCATTGCGTTCCAAAGGCGGCACGGACTGAAGCGGCGGCATCTTTAACAGAGTTCATTCCCCCTATTGCAAAAATGTGTTTCTTACTATTGCAATAATAAGAAATTACTATTGCAAATAAAAAAAAAAAATCGTGTCTGGAGGTATTTTATGTCGGATACATTGAGTGGACCACCTTTGTAAGACGATTAAAATGCCACGGTGTATATGAAATTGTATGGTGTATACCCATGTTATCCGCTTATGTACCCAACGTTATTCGTTTTGGGTATGGTTGGCTATAACGAACTGAGGGTCAGGAGGGATCTCACACTCACCTCGTACATATTCAGGGTACTCAGAGGGAAGGTACATAATGCGGATATTTTAGGGTACATAGGTTTGTGTGTTCCGGACAGGTACGTGGGGCGACGTCGGCAGCCACGCTTGCTGGCGGTGCCGCGCACGCGGACCAATTTGTTAGGGGAGGCCCCACTGACGCGTGCGCTCCGCACGCTCAACCTCGTAGACGTCGATATATTTAATTGTTCTCTGAGTGAGTTCACAAAAAATGTATTGTTTGTAATTAGTTACAAAATTTAATATTGTTATGGTGTACACTATCGCATTAGGTAAACCTGTAAAGATAGTCGTAAAATGGAGAAAAAATAAATAAATAAATAAATAAATAAATATTTTCAAAAAAAATAGGGATCCTTACTAAAACTACAATTATGTAACCCAAGGTGTATAAGAATTGCTCTGTTCCCTCTGCGAGGGGAACATCCTCCCCCGCCTATGGCTCCGCCGCTTGCGGTGCCGGAAGCGGACCACATCGAGGACGATGACGACATTCCGGAAGTGACCGGGGTAGACCTGAGAGCGGCGGTAGGCAGGCTTAAAGCCAAAAATACCGCCCCGGGACCCGATGGCTTGCCTGGCAAAGCCTGGGTCCTGGCCTCGGAGGCTCTCGGGCCCCGACTGGAAGGGCTCTTAAGCGCATGCTTGGAGAGAGGCCAGTTCCCGCTTCGTTGGAAGACGGGGAAGCTGGTCCTCATCCGGAAGCCGGGGCGCCCTGCGGACTCTCCGTCCGCATACCGGCCCATTGTGTTGCTCGACGAGGTGGGCAAGCTCTTCGAAAGAGTCATTGCTAACCGCCTCGCCGGGCACCTTGTGGGGATGGGGCCGGATCTGGCGGAACACCAGTTTGGTTTCCGCAGAGGGCGCTCGACGGTGGACGCCATCATGCGCGTGAGGGCTCTCACGACGGGGGATGCGGTGTCCAGGGGTGGGGTTGTCTTGGCGGTGTCTCTTGACATCGCCAACGCCTTCAACACCATGCCCTGGAGCTGCATTAGGGAGGCACTCCGGTATCACCGGGTGCCGACCTACCTTCGTCGTGTGGTCGGGGACTACCTGACGGACAGGGCCGTCATCTACCCCGGTCGCACCGGAGAATGGAATCGGCGAGAGGTGTCGTGCGGTGTCCCACAGGGATCGGTTCTGGGGCCGCCCTTGTGGAACATCGGCTACGACTGGGTGCTGCGCGCCGACCTCCCTAGCGGTGTCAGTGTAGTCTGCTACGCTGACGACACGCTGGTGCTGGCACAAGGGAGGTCGCACGAGGCGGCGGCCGAACTTATGACACGCGGGGTTGCGATAGTCGTGGAGAGAATTCGGCAACTGGGTCTCGAGGTGGCATTGCACAAGTCCGAGGCCATGTGCTTTCATGGGCCTCGGAATGCGCCACCGTCGGGATCCACACTGACGGTAGGAGGGGTTCCCATCGGCGTCGGGTCGACGCTGAAGTACCTAGGGCTTGTCCTCGACAGCCGGTGGAACTTCGTGGACCACTTCCGACGTTTGGCCCCCAAACTGGAACGGGCAGGGGCTGCGTTCAAGCGGCTCTTGCCCAACCTGGGGGGTCCAAACGCCTCCTGCCGGAGGCTCTACGCGGGGGTCGTGCGGTCCATGGCCCTTTACGGGGCCCCGGTGTGGGCGCGTTCTTTGAGGCGGCGAGCCGCCCATTACCTGAACGCGCCCCAGAAGGTGGTAGCCGTAAGGCTGATCCGGGGGTACCGCACGATCTCCGGCGAGGCGGCGAGCCTCTTGGCCGGATTGCCGCCATGGGATCTGGAGGCGATAGTCCTCGCGTGCCTGCACGAATGGCGCGCGGAGGCACTACGCCGGGGGGAAACTCCGCTGCCGCGGCAAATTGTCGCTCAGCGGACAGACCTCCGGCGCGATCTCATGGCGACATGGAGAGAGCGACTGTCGCAACCCCGTGCAGGGCACGCCACAATAGTGGCGATAAGTCCCCTCTTTGAGGAGTGGCTAGAGAGGCGCCACGGCGCCCTCACCTTCCGCCTGACGCAGGTCCTCACCGGACACGGTTGTTTCGGGAGGTTCCTGCACCGAATCGGGCGGGAGGAAACGCCCGGGTGTCACCACTGCGAGGATCGGCCGGAGGACACGGTGGAGCACACTGTGGAGCTATGCCCCGCTTGGGCTGAGCACCGCCGTGTCCTCGTAGCGGCGATTGGTGGCGGCGACCTCTCGCGTCCGGCCCTGGTTCAATCCATGGTCCGGAGCGAGAGGGAATGGGAAGCCGTCGCCTCCTTCTGCGAAGCAGTCATGCTAGCGAAGGAGGTGGCGGAACGTGAGAGGGAGAGACCCTCACGTCCCAGCCGCCGCGGGAGACGCCCCGGGCGTCGGGGGGCAACCAGTGGCCCCCGGCCACCGTAGGCGCGGGCCTGTGGACGGTGAGTAATGGGCTAGCTCACCGTCCGTCCGTCTTATGACGACAGACCGTGCCGACGGCGCGTTCGTGTTCCACGCGCGCCTCAAGGAGATGTCAGCAAATCGGAAGGGGTCCGAGAGGGCCGATGCCTGCCAGGGCTGCGGGTTGTTCGAAAGAGATACCGTGCCCCTGGAACGCAAAGGGCTAAGAAGGAACATGGATGGGTTTTAGTCAGTCAAGTCTGACACTCCCTTCCGCTCCGCCCAGAGCGGAAGAAGTCATTTGATGATTTCCCATCCGAAAAAAAAAAAAAAAAAAAAAAAAAAAAGGTGTATAAGAATTACCTAAAATATTCTTTACATCGCGTGCGCTGCGAAAACTATTGATGATAGAATAAAATAATGTATTACGACTTTGCAGAACACATCATTATTTACAAAAAGTGTCGCGACAGCATATGTCTAACTATTATACACACATCAAAAGTGTCTAGGGATCAACATATATTTTTGCAATAACTTTTCTCCTGATTGATATTAATTAAAATTTTCTTTAAGGATTCATCAAATAAAGTGTTTTCGTTTGTCACAGTAACGATAAACCAAGTCACCTTTGCATTAATAAAGAAATTTGCCATTTTCTAATAAAGGGATTTTTGACATTTGAACCACTAACATTAAAGTTCGAAAAAAAGACTGAAATAACAGTTTTCTTTAAAATTTTATTGGGTAACTTAAACAATTAATAATCCGTGTTTCTACCGCGAACACTAACAACACAAGAACATCGGTTTGGCATACTCAAAATGAGTTCATCCAAATCACGCTGTGGAATGGCCGCCCATGTTCGTTGCAACAACAAAAAAAGGTCTTCTTGCGACTGGATACCCTCCATATTCGGCAGAGCTCTTCTCTGTAGCATATCCCATGCATGCTCAATCGGGTTCAAGTCTGGCGACTGAGCAGGCCAGGGCAGGACATTGATGTTAGCTGCGGCGAGAGTCTGTCTTACAACTCTTGCGGTGTGCGGTCGTGCATTATCATGCATTAACTGAAATAAGGGACCGATTTGCACTTGTAGAGGAACGATGACGTCTGATACAATCGTCTCAGCATAAATTTGAGCGTTGAGGTTGCCTCTGATCCAAATCAACTCAGTTCTTCCGCCAATCCAAATACCCGCCCATACCATGATGGTTCCACCACTATAAGGATGGACTTCCTGGCAGGATTTTAATCGCTGTTGGCGTCCAGGGGTTCTCCAGTGTCGTATACGTCTTGTATCCGGTCTCATACCAAAACGAGACTCATCAGAAAAGCACACGAAACGCCATTGTTCTTCTGCCCAATTTCTGTGTTCAAGAGCCCATTGATATCGAATCCTACGATTGTGCATTGCTATAGGTGGTGTGGTGCAGCGATACCGTCCTCCATGGCGCTCAGCCACGGTACCAGTGCTTCGGTAACGTGTCCAAAGTCGACTGATAACACTCTGACTTGTATTCAGAGCTAAAGCTGGTTCCCGGCAACGTACTGTGGTACGTTGCCGGGAACCAGCTTCTATCATTCCCACGGCTCTGAGCATTTCTTCCCTGCTTAAATGACGTCGCCGCTCCATAATAACGTTGGTTTTAATCAGTAGTAGGGAAACAGTAGCACTAATAATGTCTTCAATGCGTTGTATGTTTTTATAGGGAAAATATTGACAGCTGATTTTCATCTTTTACTCGAATTTGATTCACAGTTCCTGATTCAAATTATGAAATGCACCAAAAAGGATCCATATAAATTTATAAAATCATAAATTTATTACAAAGCCACATCTCAATCTCAAGAAATCCGCATAAAAATGCTTGATCCCTAGACACTTTTGATGTGTGTATTTACGCCACAATAAGTGGTTTTTTATTTAAAAAAATATATTTTAATGCCGCCGTTAGAAAAGACTCTGTATTTGTATCTTGGTATTAATCCTTATCAAAATAAATTACTTCATATTCAAGACTGCTTCAATACCTTTATATAACTTTTTGAATTATTCAATTCGGACATTCCATTCGAAAGATATCAGGAGTTTAAAAATGTAAGTATTAGAAAAAAGTTGCGTGGTCGCCGCTCACCCCGCTCAGCTGGCTAGGCATCACCTTATACAATGTAGGCGTCACTGGGGTACGGGCCGTACGGGAGGGGAATATTCAAACTTTGTTTATAATTTTTTTTTTAGTTCATCATCATTCATCATTTCAGCCAAAAGACGTCCATTGCAGGACATAGACCTCCCCCAAGTGTCGCCATTGACATAAGGGGAGGGTTTTGACGAATCGCCACGCTTGGCAGGCGGGTTGGCGATCGCAGTACAGTTGTTACAAAAGCTCACAGAACGCTGCTGCCCATTCTCTGGCAAGTCCCTTAGCCGCCTCTTACGACACCCACGGGAAGATATGGGATGGTGCTATTCTTTACGTCCGAAACCATACAGAACCAGACACCATACAGAATTTCAAACCACAGAGATTTTTTTTTAGATACCTGACGCAAATAGAAGGGTTTTTTATGTTTGTGTATTGTTAAAACCCGTGCGAAGCCGGGGCGGGCTGCTTTAATTATAAACCTAAGAAACCTGTTCTGTATGGTGTCGGAAGTAAAGAATAGCACCATCCCATATCTTCCCGTGGGTGTCGTAAAAGCCGACTAAGAAATTTGCCAGAGAATGGGCAGCAGCGTTCTCTGTGCTTTTGTAACAACCGGACTGCGATCGCCAACCCGCCTGCCAAGCGTGGCGATTATGGCAAAACCTCCCTTATGTCAATGTGGCGTTGGGGGGAGGCCTAAGTCCAGCAGTGGACGTCTTTCGGCTGAAATGATGATGATGATGATGAAACCTAAGAAACAATATATAAAAAAATTCGTTGTTTTTATAAAAATCTGCTGTTTCTTATTACAATAACTGGCATTTAATTAGTTTTATAAAAAGAAAAATTCCTGAATAATTACAAGTTATTTGTTGATGTTCTTTATACAGGCTGAAAGGGAAAGTCAACCTAGACCTAGAAGAACGCTACGAAAAACTTTTTCGGAAAGTCTTTAAAAAAAAAAGATAATTGGAAAAGGCATTAGGTAAGTTTGTATGGACCAGTGGCATGATTTTTTTTCACAGCGGCCACAAAGATAATTGTTGCTAACGTACCTATAGTGGAATATATGATAATAATGACTCCTAAAAGAATTTTACCGAAAATTATATTGGAGCTAAAATATCTTTTTTTTTTTTTTTTTTTTTTTTTTTTTTTTTTTTTTTTTTATTCCTTTTCCATTTGCAATCGGTCGTCAGACCATAAGCGAATTTGTTCCAGATGATATGGCGTTGTGGTGGAGCAGCCAGTGCTGCGCCTCCCACTTATAGAAGGTGGTTCCTCTTCAGTCTATTTACCACCGCTGTCGGGTTTAAAAGTTCAGTTACTAGTGGATTTGGGTGCATGGTTAGGCGTGCCTTGTGTTGAAATTTGTACCGCTCGATTTCAAAGTTTACGGACGGCATTTGTAGGTAGTCGTGGATTTCTTCATTCCTAGTAAACCAAGGTGCATTTATTATTGCTCTTAGTATGCCATTTTGAACCCTTTGCAGGCAGAGAATGTTGGATTTACTGGCTACGCCCCACAATTGGATACCATATGTCCATATTGGTTTAAGGACCGAATTGTAGATGAGTAGCTTGTTGTCTACAGAGAGTACCGAATTTCTTCCCATGAGCCAATACAGGTTGCGGAACTTATGGTTTATCTCCTCCCTTTTTTGTTTAATGTGATGCTTCCATGTTAGGCGCCTATCTAAATGAAAGCCAAGATATTTAACACAATCTGTGTGTGGTAAGGTAGCAGGTCCAAGTCTAACAGGAGGAGTGAAAGTGTGAGTGGAGGAGAGGATGGAAACAATTGTTCATAGAAGAAAATGAAGGGCTCATTGTGGTCTTACTAATGAAATATTTTTCATTAGTGACCGCCGACTTAAAAAATCATGTCACTTTTACCCAAACCCCTTTCTGTTTCTATAGATAATTTATAATCGATCAGTAGTTTCGGAGCCTATTCAATGTAAACAAACAATCAAATCTTTCATCTTTGTAACAAAAAACAATTACTTTACTAAACTAATAAGTTTAGATGAACTAATCCTTTTGATGAAGATAAGTTAAATTAAGTTTAAATTATTCTATAAGTAGCTTTAATTTATTGCTATGAAAACAGTTGCCTATTTTACCTGTAGCGTAGGATAGTTTGAATTTAGTAAACTGAACACGGTTTCTTTTAAAAGTGCTTACCATAAATGAAGAGAGTTTTTTGTAAATGAAAACGAAAATAACAATTGATGGACTGTGTGCAGGATGATATGGTAAGAAAATAGGTATCTGATGAGATGACGAGTAACAGAGAAGTATGGAAGAAGAAGACATGCTGGGCCAACCCTAAATAAATCGGGATAAGGGCAAGAGAATTACTGGTAAATGAAAAGCTGAACACCTTCATCTGTCTAGCCACTTCCCAACCATGTAAGGATTGGCTTCTACTTTATCTGCAGCTTTAATGCATAAAGCGACTGCCTATCTGACCTCAAAATTCCACAAATAAATAAACAACAAAATTCGATTGTATGATAATTTACTTACCATCAGAATTCACTGTTATGAGGAATGTGTCAAAAACTTTATTGTCACAAACTTTTTTTGAAACTCGTAAGTTGACAGTAGTTACTCTGACTTGAGTAAAATGCACACGTTTCATAAATGAGGAACTTTAGCTTCCACCTTCCAGTCTCGACTAATTAATAATTAATTAGAGAACAGGATTACTATTCCAAAACAAAGGTTGCATTCATTGTAAGTAAACTGTACGTGTACAAAGTTACAAACAAATCAAATGTAAATAACTGTCAAAAACGCATGCATAATTCCCGTCCCAGACATTTGTCATTCGTCTTGAAATTAGTCAGTCACAATTTCAAGACCAATGACAAATGTCTGGGACGGGAATTATGCATGCCTTTAAGAAGTATTAGAAGCCTCAATATTTTTTTTTGCTGCAGCTATTGGCACCATGAATCGCATAGCTAATGCGCAAATGCAAGTAAATTGTAATTCCGATGGATTTAGAAATGGAGCAGGAAGTTCGTTGCGTTGCTGCGTTGTAGTAAAACGTCCCGCATTGCTGCACACTGCTTTGGAAGGTCCAAGAGGAAAGCGTCCTAATGCTCTGGTTAGACTACTTTATTAAACATAAAGCCCTCGAACTCACGTTGTGGATAGAAGGAGCTGTGGCTTTTGTAGCAATCATCTGCTTAGCCTTTTCAGAACATGTTGGAGTGGGCTGCAAGCTGGACGTCTGAATGTAGTTGAATAATAGAATTTACATGGAGTGACTTTGTTTGGAATGGTTTTGTTTTGTCTTACCCAGGTATTGGGTATTGTTTTGTACTAGGTTGTGCAGGTCAAATAAGCAGTCGGTCCATGTAAAATACTGGTATTCAGCTGCATCTGGTTAGACTGGAAGCCGACCCCAAGATAGTTGGAAAGAGGCTAGGCCGAGGATGACATGGAGTGACTGCCTATCTGACATTGGCAATCCAGTTAGTACTGGGTAATAAGATACCTCGGCTCTTGGTAAGAGTGGTAGTTAGACTTTCATGCCGCTGACTACCCTGTAACGACTGTTGAAGATTAACAAATGACAGCCGAGACTTTACGCACTTTACTTTCCGTACGTATGTACACGGCGGAAACTTGGTATTTAATGGGTAGTCACCTATCCACGGTAGAACCTAGGCAAGCGTGGCTTACCTCAACCTTAACTCAGCGCAGCGCAGCCACATCGCACGACGCAAAAGCTAAATACAGATAGATTATTCTTATGCTAAGCAGGAGTAGTCGAACTTTATTTAAGTAGCTTTGTTACACACATACCATGCACAGGAATGTGGGACCGCCTAACTTTTTCCGAACTAAATCGAGGAAGTCCAGTATTACCATCATTCATATTTTCAATTCGTGTTTCAAATCGAGGAAGTCCAGTATACCGTCATTCATGTTTTAGTCTGTTCGTTTAGGGTTTCTACTGCAATAATATAAGTATGTATGGAAAATAGGAGGCATGTGTGAATTACACTTTTGTCAGCGAATGAATTTCAAACAGCTGACAAATAGCTGTATATAAATAAAGCCGTAAAGGTTCTTGTTTGGTTCATGGTTCTTGTTTCCTATATTTAGTCTAGCAACACTAGTATTTCGCGAAAGTTTGACTGACACTGACAATCAAATTGACGTTTTGGACTCGCATCAGTCGCATCTTGCAAGTTTGCGTTTGCGATCTCCGGTTGTGAAGCTTTTTGTGAATTATTTTTTGCTTCGATAAAATAACGAATAAATTAATCACCAGGACTTATTATGAGTTCATAATTTGACTGATGCACAGTTCAGATCACTATATACTTGCCATTTTAGACTTAAACTGATGTTTTAGAGTGAAAATGTGATCGAAAATATGTGTCGGCGTTTTCAGATCATATTTCAGAGTTCCTATAACAATTTGCTTGATTGTTTCGTGAGAACCAAGTGTTGTGTTCGTGTTTTATGATTTAGCGTCCGTAGACTGTGCCAGATGTAAGTATATACGATAAATTTGATATTTATGCCAACCTTGATTCTCGTACTGTATAAGATCAGTTTTACAGCCATTTAGTCAATTATGAAGTAATTTACACTCATGGGCAGTAACAGAATGAATTACAACCTAGGGCCTTTTCTACCCGATGTTTTTGAGATATAAGAATGTGGAGAAAAAAAAAGAAATACATATTCATGGATTGCAGCAGATAGTGTTCTGTAGATTATGCTTACACCATGGGAAAAGCCCTGAGTTTATCTAAGATTGTGTCTTTTTGGATATATTGCTTTAAAAGTAATATTTCAATAAGATTCCAATTGCTTTGATGTAGTTAACCTTTCATAGTTAAAAGCAAACCAACTAGCAAGCTGTTTGTTGATTTGTTAGGTGTTCAGTCGGGCACCTATACCTTCGTTAGTGAGGCTGATGGGTCAAGACCACTGGGGGTCTACTCTCTTAGTCTGTCAACGAGCAGACGGGTCCATCCGTGGCCAGTTTTACACTTCAAAATGAACCCTACTCCCTAAAATTTTCGGATTCATGAGTTTTGAAAACACATTGGGAGTAAAGACAACTGTCCAATTGTGTTGTCATAAATTTTTAGTTTGTGCCTCTAACAAATCTTATGCCTGTAAGTGATATAGAGTAGAAAGCATCCGTAACCTTGGCCAAAACTACGAATTTTGTGCTTAGAGAGTAGACCCCCTGCATTGTGAAGCATTCCGCACTGTGTTATGTTTCCAATATTTATGTCGATTATAATACTAAATGGTCTGACTATTACCCCCTTATATTCAAATGTAGTCTTAATTTATTGCATATAGCAGCCCGCCCCGGCTTCGCACGGGTATTTAACAACACACAAACAAAAAAAAAAACCCTTCTATTTGCGTCAGGTAACTAAAAAAATTTCTGTGGTGTGAAATTCTGTATGGTATCGAGTTCTGTATGGTGTCGGATGTAAAGAATAGCACCATCCCATATCTTCCCGTGGGTGTCGTAAGAGGCGACTAAGGGACTTGCCAGAATGGGCAGAAGTGTTCTGTGGGCTTTTGTAACAACTGTACTGCGATCGCCAACCCGCCTACCAAGCGTGGCGATTATGTCAAAACCCCCCTTATGTCAATGGCGACACTTGGGGGAGGTCTATGTCCTGCAGTGGACGTCTTTTGGCTGAAATGATGAATGATGATGAACTAAAAAAAGTTTGAATATTCCCCTCCCGTACGGCCCGTACCCCAGTGACGCCTACATCGTATAAGGTGATGCCTAGCCAGCTAAGCAGGGTGAGCGGCGACCTCGCAACTTTTTTCGAATACTTATGTTTTTAAACACTTATTGTGGCATAAATATAATAGTTAGACATATGCTGTCGCGACACTTTTTGTAAATAATGATGTGTTCTGCAAAGTCGTAATACATTATTTTATTCTATCATCAATAGTTTTCGCAGCGCACGCGATGTAAAGAATATTTTAGGTAATTCTTATACACCTTGGGTTACATAAGTGCAGTTTTAGTAAGGATCCCTAATTTTTTTGAAAATATAATGTTGCCTATGTCACCCGCGGATAGTGTAGCTTCCCAACAGTGAAAGAATTTTTCAAATCGGTTCAGTAGTTTCGGAGCCTATTCAATGCAAACAAACAAACAAACAATCAAATCTTTCCTCTTTATAATATTAGTTTAGATTATTCTATCATCAATAGTTTTCGCAGCGCACGCGATGTAAAGAATATTTTAGATGAATGAAGATGAACTAAAAAAAAAAAAAATACAAACAAAGTTTCAAAGCTCTGTATGGTGTCGGATGCTCTGTATGGTGTCGGAGCTCTGTATGGTGTCGGAGCTCTGTATGGTTTCGGACGTAAAGAATAGCACCATCCCATATCTTCCCGTGGGTGTCGTAAGAGGCGACTAAGGGATTTGCCAGAGAATGGGCAGCAGCGTTCTCTGTGCTTTTGTAACAACCGTACTGTGATCGCCAACCCGCCTGCCAAGCGTGGCGATTATGGGAAAACCCCTATGTTATGTCAATATGGTGAATCTTGGGAGAGGCCTATGTCCAGCTGTGGACGTCTTTCAGCTGAAATGATGAAACAAAACTTAAATATTCCCCTCCCGTACGGCCCGTACCCCAGTGACGCCTACATCGTATAAGGTGATGCCTAGCCAGCTGAGCAGGGTGAGCGGCGACCACGCAACTTTTTTCTAATACTTATATTTTTAAACTCCTGATATCTTTCGAATGGAATGTCCGAATTGAATAATTCAAAAAGTTATATAAAGGTATTGAAGCAGTCTTGAATATGAAGTAATTTATTTTGATAAGGATTAATACCAAGATACAAATACAGAGTCTTTTCTAACGGCGGCATAAAAATATATTTTTTTTTAATAAAAGAACACTTATTGTGGCATAAATATAATAGTTAGACATATGCTGTCGCGACACTTTTTGTAAATAATGATGTGTTCTGCAAAGTCGTAATACATTATTTTATTCTATCATCAATAGTTTTCGCAGCGCACGCGATGTAAAGAATATTTTAGGTAATTTTTATACACCTTGGGTTACATAATTGCAGTTTTAGTAAGGATCCCTAATTTTTTTGAAAATATAATATAGCCTATGTCACCCGCGGATAGTGTAGCTTCCCAACAGTGAAAGAATTTTTCAAATCGGTTCAGTAGTTCCGGAGCCTATTCAATGCAAACAAACAAACAAACAAACAATCAAATCTTTCCTCTTTGTAATATTAGTTTAGACAAAATGGTGCTTTGAAGTAGTGTTTTGTATTTCCACTTATGTTTGGTCCGTGAATGGGTGACCATAACAAATTTCCTCTGGGCGTCGGAGAGCATGTTAAGCGATTGGTCCTGGCTGTCATTTGTAGATCTTTGACAGTTGTTACAAGTCAGAAACCAAAAGTCTGACATCCATTCTTACTAAAGAGTATCATATTACCCAGTTACTGGATTGTGCAGGTCAGATAGGCAATCGTTTCATGTACTCAGCTGCATCCGGTTACACTGGAACCCGACCCTAAGATAGTTTGGGAATAGGCTAGGCAGAAGATGATGATGTTCTTGAGCACACCCTAGATATGTTATAAACCAAAAATGTCTCTTCATAATCTATCTAAAGATCTATAAAATTAAATTGTTTCTATAACTGTAATATCTCCAAATTCCAGTCCACAATGATGGAAGGCTGCTGCTCCCGCTTCACAGCAGCCGAGGGCGGAGCCCGGCTGGCTGCGGCCGCTGCTACGAAGAACATCCTCGCCGTGGAGTACGCCAGCTTTATACCTGTGCGGCTACTGTATGAGAAGGCCTATCAGATTCGTGGGTGAGTTGAATTGAAAGTATTTTTTTCTTACCTCTAGCTGACCCATGCAACTTCATCTGCGTCTCATTTTTGTCTTTATTTTTGCATCATTTTTCATTGATGCTCCGCTCCTATTGGTCGTAGCGTGATGTTATACATATATAAATGTAGGCCATTTCCATCCAACACTAAAATATATTTTTATTAAATCCGTTCATTCCTGACATTAGCCCATTTAACCAAACAAACTATCCAGCTTTATACTATTAAGTGTTACTAACAAATTTCGAACCCAGGCAGGCGCATTACTTTGTGTAATTTATTTCATGACCGCTGCCGTCAAAAACGGTGAAGGAAAACATTGTGAGGAAAACAGCATGTCCTAGAACTAAAAATTCGAAGACATGTGACATATACCAACACGCACTGGACCCGCGTGGTGGATTACAGCCCCCTCCCTCTCATAGAGAGGAGGCCTGTGTCCCAGCAGTGGGAACATTATAGGCTGATGATAACGAACATTAATTTATTATCAGGCAACTTTAGCCCATAGAAATAAAGGGTGGCAGACACACCGACGCGAAAACAGTTACTACATACTCACTCAGTATATAATTCTAAACTCATCGAAATTTTTCATCTGTAATTGAAACCAGCTTGGGTTCGAACCAACGGCTTACTGCTCGTAAGTCGGGGCTACCATCACTAGGTCATCACTGCTTTAAATCAATCTGATTTTAATCAACCCATCTTCCTTTCCAGATCTCTCAAAGCAGGCAAGAAACGCTCAATCTACATCACTCGTGCCACTCGTGTGCTAGTAGTGGCCTTCGAGCTCAAGATCTTGACAGACCTGGGCACGATAGCAGCCCAGGCTTATGAAAATGTTGATGACTGGGCCGCTGAACTTGATGCTAAGGAGGTAAGGTTCCAGTCTAGATGAACATACAAAGTGTAAAACGGAACGGATCATGAACGGGTGCTGTCAGTTGTGACTGGTCATCTCTTAGCTGCCACGGTTTATTTTGATTACTTTATTTTTGGATTACTGATTCAATCTTTTACTCTGGACGGTTAACATGAATGATGTAACCAAGATTTTGTAACATATTTTGATTTAAAAGAGCGTCCATGGAGTTTCTTGCCCATTCTTCTCCATAGAGATCTACGCTTTGGAATGGGCAACTACAGTAGCAGCTAGTAGTATAGCTTAAAAACTTGTGATAGACATGGTCACTAACACTATCAATAACACTTTGCAATGGGATATTTACCATGTTTATTATTTGTTTTGAGTTCCCGATATTTCGACGTTGTTGCAAACGCCATGATCACGGATAAACTGAAGCAATTGCGGGTGGGTGTTTATGAGCAGACAAATCGGTCTACCCTCTTTCTTGTTCGTGTTTTGTGCTCCGTACCACTACCACTGTCACTCACAACTCGATTCTGTTCCCGACATACGAAACTCACTGTGTCCACTCGCGAATTTTTTTCGGCACGTTTTCGGCTTTTACACAGTTGAACCACTGGATTCCAGGCTCGTGTCAGTTTGAAAGTTCTTATATTTAGTAATTTCAATAGCTTCTCTTTAATTTCAATAGGAACTTTCACCTCCAATATCTTCGTAACTAGAAGGTTCACAGGTATGGTCCTGGACAAAAAAATTATCGCCATGACAGTGCCTATTACCTTCGTTAAGAGTATTTACACTCTCGTCGAAGTTGAGATACCGTGGCTCTGGAACACAAAGGGCTAAGAAGGAACACGGATGGGTTTTAGTCAAAGTCTGTCACTCCCTTCCGCTCCGCCCAGAGCGGGAGGGATCGTTTGATGATTTCGCATCCGTAAAATAAAAATTGTTAGGCTGAAGTGTCTAGTACACCCAATCTCGCTAGTTAATTTTTAGTGCCATGTAATAGGGGGCGAGCCAATTGCCATCAACCAGGCACTAATCCAGATTCCGTGGCTCCTACTAAGAAATTCCTGATAGAAAAAACCCAATAACTTTTTACCTGACTCGGGAATCGATCTTAGGACCTTTTGCTCAGCAGTAGTACTTGTGACCACTTAGACCAAATAGACTGTCATGAATAAATAATATAGACATGAATGTATTCGCAAAATGGACTCTACCTACCATCATCATCATCATTTCAGCCCAAAAGACGTCCACTGCTGGACAAAGGCCTCCCCCAAGTGTCGCCACATTGACATTTTGGGGGGCTTTGCCATAATCGCCACGCTTGGCAGGCGGGTTGGCGATCGCAGTACGGTTGTCACAAAAGCACAGAGAACGCTGCTGCCCATTCTCTGGCAAGTCCCTTAGTCGCCTCTTACGACACCCACGGGAAGATATGGAATGGTGCTATTCTTTACGTCCGACACCATACAGAGCAACTCTACCTACCAGGCAACAACTATCTAATTCCTCTAATTTTAGGAATATTTTCCTCTATATTGCAGGTCGTAATCTGCACATCCTCTGTACTGAAGAAGATTCTAGAAGAACAACTCCTGAAGATGTGTAATATAAACGTGCTCATTGTGGACAGCTGCCATCTGATATACAGGGATGAAGATTTGAAATATGTAAGTATCGAATCTTTCTCGTGGCTAAACAATAACAGCCGCACGGATCGATCTTTAAGGTTAAGTGGTGCTTGCCGAGGTTGGTCTGTGGATGGGTGACCATAACTACATACCGAGTTTCCTCCGTGCCTTGGAAAGCACGTTAAGCTGTTGGTCCCGGCTGTCATTTGTAGATCTTCGACAGTTGTTACGAGTAGTCAGAAGTCAAAAGACTGACATCCAGTCTAACCAAGTATTGTATTACCTAGTTACTGGGTTGTGGAGGTCAGATAGGAAGCCGACCCTAAGATAGTTTGGGAAAAGGGCAGATGATGATTCTTTGTAGCACAACATCATTTGGGTTATACTTTTGTTAAGCGCGTAACTTGTACAAGCGTTGACGCGCTTATAAGCTTGGAAAAACAATTATTTTTCGACAGAATCTATATTGCTACTAATAAAAAAAATAAAAAATATTTATTTGTCGCAGGGACATGACGTGCATACAAAATTACAAAAAAAAAAACAAAAAACCAAAAAAACCCAAAAACCCAAACCCACCCTAACCCTAAACCCCAACCCTAATGGTACCCATCATCTGCCTAGCCTTTTTCCAAACTATATTTGGGTCGGCTTCCAGTCGAACCTGTTTAACTAAAATGTTTGTAAACGCACCCACGATACAGGAGAAATTCCTAGTGCAACGATTCATCATCATTCATCATATCAGCCAAAAGACGTCCACTGCTGGACATAGGCCTCCCCCAAGCAGAGGGGGTTTTGCCATAATCGCCACGCTTGGCAGCCGGGTTGGCGATCGCAGTACGGTTGTTACAAAAACACAGAACGCTGCTGCCCATTCTCTGGATAGTCCCTTAGTCGCCTCTTACGACACCCACGGGAAGATATGGGATGGTGCTATTCTTTACGTCTGACAGCATACAGACTGCAATGATTATTTAAAGAAAAAAATATATATATATTAACTGTAATCTTGACTTGCTCTGCTTATCATCTTATCATTCTCCTGCCTTTATCTGAATATATTTGCGTCGGTGCAGCATCTTTCCTTCTTCCATACTTCTCTTCTCGTTATCTCATGAGACAACTCCATTCTTGCCATATCATCCTTCACACAGTCCATCCATCGTTTCTTTGGTCTTCTTCTACTATTATACCCAACCACATTCATACTCAAAACTTTTCTCACGACATTTTCCTCATTCCTCCGCATCGCATGACCATACCACGATTACCGATTACCACAGAACATTTCAGTCACTGGCGCCATTTTGTTTCATCGTCTCAGTTAATATTAATTATATATGCATTTCACACACAGATAATGAAATCCTACAAACGCTGTCCCCGAGAAGACCAACCGATAATCCTAGCATTAACCTACCCGCTATTCACGCCAAATAAAAAAGACACTGAAGAAAAAGACGAACCTCCGAGAAAGACTGAGATAGAAGATGAAGATAGACAAGGAAAGAAAGACATGAAGGATGCTCAAGCTGGTCTGTTACGGAAGAAGGAGACTGAGGATAAAACTACGGATGAGAAGGATCTGGATGAACCTTCAGGTTTGAAATACTTTTTTTTTTAAGTGACACCTTCTTTAGCGGCGTTATGCAGTTTTGTGATGTGTAAAAAATATTAAACTCGTCGAAAATTCGTAAGACGGATTGACATTAGGTTACGAAGGAATTTGAACTTTATGACATCTGTCATTGAGTTTGGGTTTCCAAAACTGGATAATTATCTTATGCACAAACAAAACCTTCGGTTTCTCCAAAGAGGTAAAATTCGTAAGACGGATTGTAATAGTTCTTAAGTGTTAAATTTTTAATCTAAACTAATATTATAAGAGGAAACATTTGATTGTTTGTTTGTTTGTTTGCATTGAATAGGCTCCGAAACTACTGGTCCGATTTGAAAAATTATTTCAGTGTTAGATAGCCCATTTATCGAGAAAGGCTATAGGCTATAGGCTAGGCGCCGGACAGCTAGTAATATTATAAAGCTGAAGAGTTTAGTTGGTTGAACGTGCTAATCTCAGGAACTACTGGTTCGAAATAAAAAAATATTTTAGTTTTGAATAGCTCATTTTTAGCTCATCTTACGCCTTTTCCAGTTGGGAAAAGACTAGGCAGATGTTGGGGTCGGCTTAGCTGAATACCAGTATTTTATATAGAGCGACTGCCTAATTCAATTCAATTCAATCATTTATTGCATATCACATGTGTTTTACAAGATCTTAAATAATAATTTAGTTCACATGGACCCTGTCGAGCACAAAAATTCATAAAGTATAATCATCATCATTCATCATCATTTCAGCCTGAAAGACGTCCACTGCTGGACATAGGCCTCCCCCAAGAAGGGGGGGTTTTGCCATAATCGCCACGCTTGGCAGGCGGGTTGGCGATCGCAGTACGGTTGTTACAAAAGCACAGAGAACGCTGCTGCCCATTCTCTGGCAAATCCCTTAGTCGCCTCTTACGACACCCACGGGAAGATATGGGATGGTGCTATTCTTTAAGTCCGACACCACACAGAACAAGTATAATAGTAGCATTCAAAAATCCAATATCTCCTTATAATACTAGTTTAGAAGTAAAATTTGACGTTTTTGTTAAAACTAATGTATACAAACAAATATCATTTATGTTTCAACAGAAGCCTTACCAAGAATGACAGTAACGAAATACGAAGAAATGGGCTTGTATGAGAATGTGGATGACTTTGATATGTATGAGAAGCTGGAGTGGAAGATTGAGGAGTTGGAGGAGGAGCTGTGCTGCCAGATGGACCTGGCTGAAGATATCGATGGAGGGAAGAGGTGAGTGGAGATTTGGAGAATCTTTTATTGTATCTGAGGGATTCCCCAAGATGTATTGTATAACGGGCTGGTTTCCGCAACTCCACGTCTAAAGCGCGTATTTTGCGTACGGGTGGGAACATTTAGCTATGAGATGGACCTGTATACAGCAAGATTTTTTAGTCACCGTCCAAATTTTTTCTAAGCATTATGCACTAACTCCATTTTTGAAAAAGAAAAACGATATGTGAAATTTTCATATGAAATCATTTTCTCGAAAAAAAAAACGGCTCTGCCTGGTCACTAAGTTAATCGTTAAATACTACACTTGTCGCGGGGGGCAGGTGAGGCGGGGGCGGCCAGCCCGCGTAGTTACCCAGCGTGTACCTACGCACGGCGCGGCACAGTCCATGATATCTCTATATTTTTGTATTGAGTGATACTAAAAGAAAAAACACGTATTCAATAGTTTTCTTCAAAGATTAAAATGTCTAAATTTGGACGGTGACTAAAAAATCATGCTGTATACAAGGTGTCTAGCGCCGTCTCTTTCCCAAACTGGAAAAGAAGTAAAACAATAATGTTTTATTTATTTTGAGAGGAGGCCTGTGTTCCCACTGTTGGGACACAGGCCTCTTCTCTATGAGAGGAAGTGAGCTGTAATCCACCGCGGCCCAGTGCGGGTTGTTACATGTCACATGTATTCGAAGTTTTAGTTCTAGAACATGCCGGTTTCCTCACGATGTTTTCCTTCACCTTTTTTGAGGGCTGTGATGGAATAAATTACACAAAGTAATGCGCCTGCCTGGGTTCGAACCGACAGCTTACTGCTCGTAAGTTGGGGCTGCTATAACTAGGCCATCGCTGCTCTCATTCCTAATATATCACCTAGCATTCCGATACCTCCAAATTTACCTAATTTACAGCTTAATCTCTTCCCAGGATATCTACCTCAGCTAAACCACGTGAGCTTATAATAGAGTACTCGGCCCGCCCTTCAGACGAACAGCTGCCTCCATTATACGTCGAGTTGGAGAAGTATATGAGAGACACCGTGCAAGATGCTCTGGACTTTATTGAAGACCATCGGTAAGTAAGCTTTTGAAACAGATCAAATATATAGGGTGACTGGTAATTATTGACCGATACTTAAACACGTGATTATACTCATGATAGTAAACAACTTTCCCTAAGACATTTTTTTACTTTTCGATCGCAATAACACAACAGCCGTATGAAATTCGCGCGCACGTGCTCCTGTGACCTATCAGCTGTTAGCCCCGTGACGCTGTAATTGTGTCTCATTACTATCGTTCCGTGCCTCAGTGGGTAGGCATAGCACCCGCATGGCTCGCCACCCTGAATTTTATACGGCTGTTGTGTTATTGTGATAAAAGATAACGAGTATAAAAAAATGTATCTTTGAGAAAGCTGTTTGTTATCATGAGTACAATCACGTGTTTAATTATCGGTTACTAATTACCACTCACCCTATATAATTATGTAGATGTTTCACATAAAAATTCACAACCTCATGCTTAACAGTCAGGATTGCGTCCAATAGACCAACGTGGCGGTCGCGCGATGGGTCGCTAGATTTCAATAATAATTTTGTTAGTAGCAATAATTTATCTTTTATCATTATCATTAGATAGAACTAAATGATAACAGCCGCATGGGTCGATCTTTAAGGTTAAGCCGTGCTTGACAGGGTCGGTCCATGGATGTGTGACCATAATCACATACGGAGTATCCTCCGTGCCTCGGAAGGCACATTAAGCCGTTGGTCCCGGCTGTCATTTGTAGATCTTTGACAGTCGTTACGAGTAGTCAGAAGCCAAAACTCTGACATCCAGTCTTACCAAGGGATATCGTATTACCGAGTTACTGGGTTGTGGAGGCCAGATAGGCAGTCGCTTCATGTAAAATACTGGTAGTCGGCCGCATCCGGTTAGACTGGAAGCCGACATCAAGATAATTTGGGAAAAGGCTAGGCAGATGATGATGATGGTAGAACTTTCTTTTTCTTATTTCAGACATGACCCCACAGAGATCTACGGTGACGAGATGTACGATGAATTCATGAGCATACCTCACCCCACAATAGATCCCAAGAATATATTCAAACAGTTCTTATATGTTTTGGACCAATTAGGTGAGTGTTTAGCATACTACGGTTAACCGGTATTTTTGCGCTACTTATACGTTATATATAGGCATCCTTAATCACGCGAAGTTTTTTGGGCCACTTTTATACCCCTCCCTTCCCCTTGGAGAAACGTCGTGAGGTTTTAGGCTACCCTCCAGCATCACGTTTTTTTTTATTATTGGACGTTCAGAGACGTCAAGCACTTTATTATATAAAAGAAGGTTATTTTTTTAAACAAATTCTCTTTTCGGGTAAATTTAATCCTATATTGATTAAAATTATTTTAAACGTCGGTCGTACCATTTCCTTTTATTTTGTGAACGAAAAAATACACGTGACTGTACCACTACACCACTTCCCGCGACTAAACATTTTTTCAGACACCTTCCCCCCTTCGCTTCCCAGTGTCCCCTTCTCCACCACCTCTTCCCCTTCCCCAATTCCCGATACCCTCCTTCCTCCTTTTTTTACCGTCGCGTGCTTAAGGGACGACCCCTTATTGTCACTTGGTCTATTGTCACTATTTTGATTAAATTTTACGATTCAGATAAGGCTTTTAAGCCGGTCGAACCATTTTAGTCCCGATCATTTTGTCGTTTTACTTTTTGAATTAGAAAGGATTGTAAAGTGTCACTGTTTAGATTTTTTCCACCGACATTATTACTATTGTATAACGCATCTCTGCGTTTCCTTTTTCGGAATACAGATGTAATATATCATTTTTTTCAGGCCCCTTTGCAGCCGACAAAGCAGCCATCTGCCAACTATCAAAGCTAGAAAAACTAAAAATCAAAATTCCTTACGAAAGACATTTTATTCTAATGTGCTTATGTACAACAGTCTTTTTAAAAATTCGATGTTATGCCGAATTACTATTCGACCAAATAGAAGACGAATGGTTGAGAATCAAGACGTTTTCGTCCCCAAAAGTATTGAGATTCGCCGAAATTCTAGAAAAATTTAAACCGCCGGATAGTCGGCCCCAGAATTTTCTTAGACAGAATAGTAGTGTCACGACGGATACTAAAGAAGACGAGATTGGTAGCTGTTGTGATAATAGAAACAAAGAAACCATAAATAAAATGTTGAACGATGTTGAAAGATGTGATTTTAAAAGTTTAGGTAACAAAATTCAAGACAAAGTTAATACTTTCGAGGCTAATTTAAAAGATCTTGATTCTCCCACCGAAGAAAACCCTATAACCAGCTCAAATAATCCGGATAGCCAGATAAGTGAGACGGATACTCAGAACAAAAGTCAAACTAGCAATGGTTCTTCAAATACCGCATTGGATAATGCTCTCAGTGAAAGTGATACTATCGGCAAAGCCGAATACTCGTTAACCAAGACGAATACTCAGCCGGATACTCGCGTTAGTGGAATGGATATTCGTGGTAATGAAATTATGGTGCAGCAGAAAGGTCTACTTGGATTTACAAGGCGTTCGGGATATCGACTGAGGTACAGTATTCTTTATACAACATGTTGTTTTGCAACCAACCTCGTCAAATTTAAGGAGGTAACTATGCTAATGATTCTCGTCCCGAATCAATAATAAAATTGGTAGGTAATTTTTGTTTTTAATCTCATTTACGGAAATCGGTAAGTGTGAAAAACCCGTGTTTTAAACTAGGGCCTTCTGATTCTCGCCTTATAACCGCGCCTCCACAAATACAAACAATCTCAAACGTTTATTCGATCATTTCTTATTCTCTAAACCACGTTAAGGGGGTTATTCTGAAATACTGACAAACATAAACAACCAAAAAAATCTGCGTTTATTAGTAATTAACTAGGTTATGTCTTGTGTGACAACCTCCTGAATTCTGACGAGGATGCAAAACAACACCTTGTATAGGGTGAGTGGTAATAAGTGACCGATACTTAAACACGTGATTGTACTCATGATAACAAACAACTTTCACAAAGAAACATTTTTTATACTCATTCAATTTTTAACCCCCGACCAAAAAAGAGGTGTGTTATAAGTTTGACGTGTGTATCTGTGTGTTTGTGTATCTGTGTATCCGTGTATCTGTAGGTCTGTCTGTGGCATCGTAGCTCCTAAACGGATGAACCGATTTTGATAAAATTGGTTTCGTTTGAAAGGTATTTTAATCGAGAGTGTTCTTAGCTATGTTTCGAGAAAATCTGCTCAGCCGTTTGAAGATCATCACCTCTTTTCTAGTTGAAGAAGGGATATTTAAACAACTTTCACAGGTCTAGTCGATTTGATATTTGAAATCTTGTCACATGTCATCATGGGCATTGCCGAAAAGGGGGAGGTGGGGGCTGCACGCCCCTTCCATCATCAAAGCTAAGAAAAGATAATATAAGTTTTAAAAGCATCAAATAAAAATTTAAAAAATCCCCGACAGAAAAAACCTCTAAAAAAACAAAAATAAATTAATCCAAGCGTCGTAGCGTCGGAGGACCGCTAAGTAGACCGCTTAACAAAAGCAAAAAAAGTGGAACCCCGACGCTACGACGCTTGGATTAATTTAGTATTTTTTAGAGGTTTTTTCTGTCGGGGGTTTTTTAAATTTTTAATTTTATCACAATAACACAACAGCTTGCTTGTTTTACAGGGGTAAAACACGACTACAGAGAAGCAACGCCGCCAGGGCACTACAAATGCAGCAGAATCCCGATGCGTTATGTGGCATCGTGTATATGAAGGAGCCACTGATAGCGAAAGTCATGTTCTCTGTCATGGTGGTAAGTCACATTTTAATTAAAGAAGATAGCTGTGGTCATATACCACTGTCCTCTAAAGTGTATGATCCCTAACTAAGTTACTACTGTTCTTCTTCTTCTTCTTCTGAGCGTGTCGATGGCAATCTAAATTGTGTCGGCCCAAAACTGAGCCACTAGTTTGGCGCTCTCTGTAGCGTCCATCAGTTCCTGTAACGAGCAAACAGCAGGACACGCAGGACACGATATTAAGTGCCGCATCGTTTGTGGAACGGCACCACATTTACACTCCAGGGCAGTCATTAATGAATCTCCACCTGAGCAGGTTTTCCTTGCTGCAACCAACCTAGGTCCGAAGTCTATTTAAAGACTTTCAAGTCAGCCATGGCAACTCATGTCCAGGTTGACAGACTTTCAGCTGGTGGAATGAATGGGTTAGGTAAGGAAGCACTACCTCGCCACAGCGTTAGTCTCTCCGTAGACCGCTCGCCAGTGAGTGGGGTGACACATTTAAAAAAACTGTTTTGGCTTTTCAACCTTTGCGACACGAGGGTATTTAAATGCATAGGTACTACTGTTAGAATGTATTGTTTTTTTAGGGTAAGAGGCATACCACCACAGCTATTTGTTAGTAGTCATGTGAAAATTGAAGTGTCTGTTTGGAATTTCTAAATAACAGCTTTTTTAGGGTTCCGTACCCAAAGGGTCAAACGGGACCCTATTACTGAGACTTCGCTGTACGTCCGTCTGTCTGTCACCAGGCTCTATCTCATGAACCGTGATAGTTAGCCAGTTGAAATTTCTACAGATTATGTATTTCTGTTGACGCTATAACAACAAATAATAAAAACAGAAATCTTCGAAACGGCTGGACCGGTTTTGAAGGGACTTTTAATGGCAGATAGCTGATGTTAAGGAGTAATTTGGGTGGCTTTTATTTTTATTTTTTTTGCAACTGTCTCTCCTCAAACTCACCAAACGTCATCAGGACATGACCCGCTGTAACAGCAGTCTGAACTACATCTCGGCGCAGTACTGCGCTACTGAGACTCCTGCCGACCCAGGTACGGAGCCGCGTGAGTGTCAGCGACAGGGGAAGAGGCAGGAGGATGTGTTGAAGAAGTGAGTATTCTTCCCACGTACTCGGTACATCATCGTTCTGAACCCCCACATAGAAAATTTGTCATCGGTAATTTAAAAAAAAACTGCTGTTTCCGACAATAGTGCAATACCTACACGGTATAAATGTATGGAACAGCTGTTCTTAGGGTTCCGTACCTCGAAAAGAAAAACCGGAACCCTTATGCTTTAAGTGCGCCGTGTTTCGCGCCAAAAATTCGCGCATGCGCATTTTTGCGAATGAACGTTGAAATTTGATATGTTTTGTGACCTTGACGAAAATTATTAGGCGTATTTCGAGGGCTGGACGGTTGAGCGGTGCCATTAAGCTGCAGAAGATTGTAAAAATATATTTGCATTGTATAGATTCAATCTCTTAGTATTATATAATTGCATAACACATGTTTGAGTACTATGTACTGTAAAGCCATCATTTACTGAGTACCTACATCTTTCATTGACGTGAAATTACCATGGGCCTCAAGTCTGCAATTACAATAGTGTCAGAATGGCCTATCATTGATTTCATAATTGTTGATTTTGACAAGTTTGGTAATCTACTAATTATAATGGCGTCATTATGACTTCACAAGAGTCAACCACTGACACTCCATTGAAAGAAATGGCATAGAATTTGACAGACAAATGACAGATCATTATGAATTTAGCAGATTACGAACTTTTAGCTAAAAGACAATGGGATCGTGTTGGAATGACGATGTTTATAAAAATAGCAGACTTAAGGCCCTGGTGGTTGAGTGAATGTCATGCTCACTTAAATGTCACGCTGATGGTGGCGGGTGTGTCGGGTCATTTAGTTCCCTTCAATATGGTTGAGTTGAATGATGGCTGACATATGCGCTATGTTCGTGAACGGGCGCTGCCAATTAACGACCCCAACGCGTGCAAAGCTATGTAATAAAGGAACCATGTATAATGAGTAAAATTCTTTCTATATCGGTAAATTTTCTTGTCCTTTTCTGCAGGTTCCGTATGCACGAATGCAACTTGCTGTTGGCGACGTCAGCTTTAGAAGAAGGCATCGACTTACCGCGATGTAACCTCGTGCTGAGATGGGACATACCGGTTTCGTGAGTATTCTTTGTTTATTTTTAACAGACTTTTAACGGTGGCTTTGTGTTCGGCCAGCAACCTTTGCTTTTGATTCTTTTTTATCTATTTACACCGATTTCTTCGTAATTACTGGCCCGATTGAAGTGATTTTAATTAAATTAGGTCGAGGAAACTTGCTTGTTTGAATTGATAAATTTATTATCATTGCTTCAGTAGTCAAAGAGTTAGCAGCGGTTTAATAATTTTAAAAGAACCGGCAGGAAACTCCATGGTAACTGTTTTAAAATCATTTGGTTTTACAAAGCGTTTTGCTTCCACATAAATTGTGCTCGCCGCTAGTCTGTGGAATTCACTGCCGGCTTCTCTGTTCCCTGATCACTATGATCTGGATCTCTAAGTTAATTTTAATTTTTTAATTTCTAAGTTCGACTGAATCGGTATCTTCTAGGCAAGCGTGCTCCCCCTTAGGCCGCGTCATCGGTTCACATCAGGCGAATAGCGGCCAACCGCAAATCTATTTCGTATGAATAAAAAAACTATCTTGGGGTCGGCTTCCAGTCTAACCAGATACAGCTGAGTACAGTCAGTGAGCAGCATTACCTGACCCATTTGCCTCTTTTTTGCTTTGTGAGATCGGTCAGGTATTGGTGCAGGGCACTGTACCAGTAGTTTACATGAAGCGACTGTCTATCTGACCTCCACAACCCAGTAACTGGGTAATACGATACCCTTTGGTAAGCCTGGGTGTTAGACTTTTGGCTTCTGACTACTCGTAACGAATGTCAAAGATCTACAAATGACAGCCGGGACCAACGGCTTAACGTGCATTCCGTGGCACGGAGGAAACTCGGTATGTATTTATGGTCATATAACTTCGGCAAGCACGGCTTAACCTTAAAGATGCGATGTGATATATAAACCAAACACTAAAAAATAATCACTCAAAAAAGCTCTAAACTACACTAACACTCACTCACTCTTCTCTCTATTCACTCACTCTGTTTCCTCCTCAGATATCGCTCCTACGGGCTCTGCCGCGGCCGAGCTCGCGCAACCAGATCAGCAGCCGCCCTTCTATGCAGCAACAACTCCGACACCACTCAGATGTTACTGCAGAACGTCGCCACCTATAGGGAGTTGGATCAGGTAAGACATTGATGGCTTGAGACGAGCTTAGGACACTGGACCGTGGGGGCTATCCAGCCGATCTTGGAACAGTGGGTACGGAGGCGACACGGGACGTTGACCTTCCGTATAGTTCAGATGTTGTCAGGGCATGGCTGCTTTGCCAAATACCTGGACAAAGTGGCGAGACGGGAGGAGCATTGTCCTGCTTGGGTGGTGCTGCGCCGTGCTCTCGCAGCAGCAATCGGGGCAGACCTCCCCTTGCCGGCTGTGGCCAAGGCCATGGTCGACAGCAGGGGGGCTTGGGAGGCAGTAGCATCCTTCTGCGAGGACGTCATCTCGCCCTCGCTGACGCGATTCGTCGTAGGAGGACAGGGCGGTGGAGGAGGCGCCATGGCGACTTGATGCCGCCCTAGGAGGTGCCAGCGGGCGATAGATCGGGGAGTCTATCGCTGTCGCATTGAACGGCTCTCGCGAGTGGTGGCGATGTCTCAGGTGAGCCCGGACATCGCCAAAGGAGTTGCTGCCCGGAGGCGGGCTGCGCTCGATGGGTCGCGAATGTCATGCGTAGCATTTCTCGTGGCCCATCCACCAAGGCGACAGTAGGCTCACGGTGGTGTTTCTTAGTGGGTGCAAGCCTCACATAACCAAACCGTCTCCCCGGACGACGCGGTATGCGTTAGATATTTTTTACCACTAAATAAACAAAAAAAAAACCGGCGTCGTGCGAGTCGGACTCGCTCACAAAGCGTTCTGTACCATTATTTATTAAAACGAGCAAAAAAATCACTTTACTGTATTGAAGCCAGTATTTGTTGTTATAGCGGCAATAGAAATCCATAATCTGTAGAAATTTCAACCGGCTAACTATCTCAGTTCATGAGATACAGCCTGGTGACAGACGGACGGACGGACAGCGAAGTCTCAGTAATAGGGTCCCGTTTGAACCTTTGGGTAACGGAACCTTAAAAAACCTGGGTAAAATAACTGAAAGTAACGTAATTCAAACTGACATATTTTCTCTCTTACAGATAATCAGCAGAAAATGCGGCTGTGGTATTCAAGACGAACCACCACAAAGCGAAGAAGACCACGCTGACGCATTCACAAACTTTGTCAAACCTTACTCTCCAAGTGACAATGTCACTAACTTTTATAATACTAGTCAGAGAAGTAAAGATGGTGTTGCCACTAATGCTGTCAAACTTCAGAAAACCCACTTAGAAGATACCAACAAATGTAAAGATAGTACTAATGCTGTCAAACCTGGAGCAGTTGTTGACAATGTCGGTAACTTAACAGGTAAAGGGAAAAGTAAGACTAAAGGTAAAAATAAAGATGCAAAAGAAAATGATTTAGAAATAGAAATAGATAGAGATAATGTCGGTGAAAAGGTAGACAAAGAATACGCTAAACGAATTGAGGATATATGTTTATATAACAATTTTATTAAAAATTGTAACACAAATGATATTTGTGAAGGAAATAACAACGATAATAGTTTTGAAGGAGTAAACAATACTGAAATAAGCACCAAAGATAATGACAACGACACTCCGATAACAAATAAAAAAGTCAACGAAGCAATGGTAATAGTAAGCGAAACAATAACCACAGTAAATGAAGCCTTTAAGACAGTAGACAGAGCCATAAAAACAGATGGAATGGATGATCTCATTAACCAAATGGAAAATTTGACCGTTGTTGGTAAGATACAACCTGAAAATACCCAACAGGACTCTGAAATAGAAGTAAGCAGCGGTGAAGATGAGACAGAAACTGAATTTGAGAGAAAGAGTGCGAAATTTATAAATAATCATAAAATTCCAGTACAATTAAACGATTTTCTCACACCCGAGGAAAGGGACGAGTTAGTTATAATCAAACCAACTGTCACTCAAGATCCAAATTCGACTTGTTTACTACGAGTGAGATTAAAAGATACTGAAGCATCTCAAAATCTATCTACAAAAGATACTCACAGTCCCTCCAATAATTTAGAACAACTGGCTATTTCAGAGACTGAGAATCTCGATACACAAAAACTTGAAAATATCAACGATAGTAAAACTACAATTGATCCATCCGATATCGCAACTGAGCAAGCTGACATTCAAAATATAAGGAACAACAATGAAAAATCGACTGATATTACAAAACAAATGACTACAGAAGTTGATAAACTTGAAATTCTAAACGTCAGCAACGATGATATTCAATATACTTCTAATATTTCAAAACAACTGACTGTCAATACTGAGCAACTTTGTACCAAAGATATTAATATTTCGCCCAATGCATGCGATATTTTAAAGCAACTGATTATCACAGACACTGAAAAACCTAACACACAAAGTTTAAGTATCAACACAATTCAAAATTCGACTGTATCAGAGACTGATAATTCTGCTCAAAAACTTAAAGAAGAAAGCCAGACAGAGAATCATGATACTGAAATATCAAAAGAAGAAAGTCAGGCAGAGCATCATGATACTGAAATATCAAAAGAAGAAAGACAGACAGAGAATCATGATACTGAAATATCAAAAGAAGAAAGACAGACAGAGAATCATGATACTCAAATATCAAAAGAACAATGTCAAAAGAGTGTGCATTGCAATAAATGTTTAAATGTAACGCTCAGTGGCGCTTGTCTATGTTCGAATGTCAATTTGTACTTCCAATTGATGGCTAAAGCTAATTTGAGCAAGAATGAGGGTAGGAGGAATTTGAGTGACTGTGACAGTACGGCCAGTGTGGATCTCAGTTCGGCTATTGCACTGATTAATAGGTGAGTTTTATTATTTAACTAGTTGTCCCGCGCACCTTCGTCTGCGTCACATTTTCCCCGTTTTCGCAATATTTTTCATTGCTGCACCACTTCTATACAGCGCTATCTATTGAATACTTAATTCAGTCAACAGATACCGCCATCTGTTAGAATCGTTTGGAGCTAACAGATAATTGCAATTAATTATCTGTTATTAATTATTTGCAATAAAATAATATTGCGATTATAAATTGAAATGTAAGCTATCCTATCTTCCAAGTTGGATCAAACTGCACATGGTGTGCAAATATGATTAAAATCGGTTAAGTAGTTTAGGTGTCCATCTCCGACAAACAACGTGACACGTAATTTATATATGTATATAGATATCTTGTACTCTGGACGATCTTAAGAGCGTTTACACCTTACGGCATTTCATACAAACTTTCAAGTCCTTATTTTCCGAAATGACTGAACCGATTTTAATGAAACTTAATACGAATAAGTAGGATACATAGGTCTAAAAAGTTACTAAAACTGTGTTTTAGAAAAGTCAAAAAAAAAAATATAATTGGTAATTTCTGTTTCTATAGATAATTTATAATCGGTCTAATTTAGCTGTAACACTATTTTTCGTTAATGTTTTTCAGTAATTTTTAAACCTATGTATCGTGCTAATGCGTATGAAGTTTCTTTAAAATCGGTTTAGTCGTTTCGGAAATTAATGACTTGAAAGTTTCTATGAAATGTTGTAAGGCGTAAACGCTCTTAACTTGCACGTCTTTCTGCTTCGTTCTTACCGATATGTAATCACAACATGAATGATGTAAACAAGATCTTTTACTTAACAATATTTTGATTTAAAAGAGTGTCCATGGAGTTTTTTGCCCATTCTTCTCCATAGAGATCTACGCTTTGGAATGGGCAACTACAGTACTTTCAAACGAAGTTTCGCCGGACAGCTAGTTTCATATATAATATCACTAGCTGTCGGCGCAACTTCGTTTGCGTCACATTTCTCCGTTTTCGTAACATTTTTCATTGCTGCTCCGCTCCTTTTGGTCGTAGCGTGATGACCTATAGCCTATAGCCTTCCTCGATAAATGGGCTATCTAACACTGAAAGAATTTTTAAATCGGACCAGTAGTTCCTGAGATTAGCGCGTCCAAGCAAACAAACAAACTCTTCTTCTTCATCTTCCTTCCTTTTGAATCACTATATCTATTAAAAAAAAAAACCGCATCAAAATCCGTTGCGTAGTTTTAAAGATATAAGCATACACATGGACAGACAGCGGGAAGCGACTTTGTTTTATACTATGTAGTGATGTAGTGATGATATATAAATTGGTGCTTCTTTAGATACTGCGGCAAGCTCCCCTCAGACACCTTCACCCGCCTCGCTCCGCAATGGTGGATGGAAGAAGTGGAACTACCCATCGCAGACTCAGAAGAAACTAGGACTGCCTACATCTGTACTTTACGTCTGCCTCTCAACTGCCCTGTGAAGTATAATATAGTGGTAAGATATCAGTCCGGAGGTCCGGAAAATAACATAGCATATACAGAGTGTAACGGAAAGGGCATATACATACTTAAGGATGAGCTACAGACCATCAAACTGAACATGTTTCTTCATCGGACAAACATCGTAATAGCGAAAAAGATTTCTGCTGCTCCATACAAAATTTATATACTTATTCGACCCAAATGTATTGTTTTGGGTCTAATAAATGTTGAAATTTTGTATGGAGCAGCAGACATTTTTTTCGCTATTACGATGTTTTTCCGATGGAGAAAACGTGTGCTACAGACCATCAAACTGAACATGTTTGTGGTGTGCGCACAGACACAAAAAACACACAGCTTAAATTAAACTAAAGCTAAAAGACATACTTGATAATTATATTACTATCTGTGCAACATGATATTGCAATCACCCTTATGATCTATGGTTGCAGATAATTTATTTTTAATGTCAATGTTTTGACATTTTGCATGCGCGCCGTAATTTGATTGGATGGATTTGTTTTTCCAATGACGATACTGAGGCACGTGCATACGATCTATAATGTTCCCACTGCTGGGACACAAATCGCTTTGTCACGCCTTTTATCCCCAAAGGGTTAGGCATAGAGGTATACCTAATAGTGCACCAGCATTTCGCCAATCATTTTTAAGTACCTTATAAAAGGGGAAAGCCCAAACCCGGGCACAAATCCCGACTCCGTGGCTGCGGTTGAGAGAATCCTAAAGCAAAACGGAATAACATTTCGCCCAAACCGGGGATTGAACCCAGTTCCCCGTATCCAGAGTCGTGCTTTCGACGACAAGGACCAACGAGACCACCGTTCTAATAAATTCCAAAGCACCTCCACTTTTGGAAGAACCTCAAGTGCTTCCTAAAAACATTATTTTCTTTCCAGGGTCACCCGATGCCAACGAAAGTGTTAGCCAGAAGAATGGTGGCACTCCAAGCTTGCAGGATACTCCACAAGTCTGGAGAACTGGATAATCAGCTGATGCCAATAGGTAATAGGTTCCTGAAGGCCAATTCCTTTAAGAGCGTTTACGCCTTACAACATTTCATACAAACTTTAAAGTCCTTAAGTTCCGAAATGACTGAACTGATTTGTTGGAGCTTCATACGCATAAGCTGGATACATAATATGTAATATGATGATAATATGTCGAAAAAATTTCTAAAAAACATTTTCGAGAAATAGTGTTACAGCTTAATTAGACCGATTATAAAATATCTATAGAAACAGAATTGGTTTTTTTAAAAGACATTTCGAAAATGTTTTTTAGTAACTTTTTAGACCTATGTATCCTGCATATTCGTATTGAGTTTCTTTAAAATCGGTTCAGTAATTTCGGAAAATAAGGACTTGAAAGTTTGTATGAAATGCCTTACCTAAGGCGTAAACAAGGTGTGGTTTTTTTTCTTTGACCTCCAATATATCGGTAACTAAAAGGTTCCCAGGTATGGTCCAGAACAAAAAAATGATCGCAATGACGGGGAGAACAAGTACCTATCGGCTTCTTGGGTCTATTTACAACCTTTATATTCGTGGGTCATTTTTCTTAGCCGTTGGTCCATTGACATTTGTAGATCTTTGACAGTAGTTAGGTAGTCAGTGGTTCGAAAGTCTGACAACCAGTCTTACCAAGGGGCATCGTATTACCCAGTACTAACTGGGTTGTGAAGGTCAAACAGGCAGTTCTTCTAAATAAAATATATCATCATTATGTTCCCACTGCTTGGACACAGGCCTCCTCTCTATGAGAAGGAGTGGGCTTTAATCCATCCACGCGGGCCCAGCGCGGGTTGGTGGATGTCTTCGAATTTTTAGTTCTAGGACAAGCCGGTTTCCTCACGATGTTTTCCGTCACCGTTTTTGAGGGCAGCGGTGATGAAATAAATTACACAAATAAATGCGCCTTCCTGGGTTCGAACCCGCGGCTTACTGCTCGTAAGTCAGGGCTGCCACAATTGGGACACCGCTGCTCTCCAAAATATATATTCAGCAGCATCCGATGAGACTGTAAGCCGACCCCAAGATAGTTGGGTAAATGCTAGGCAGATGATAATGGTTTTATCTTCGATTCTCAGGCAAAGAAAACTTCAAAGCAGTAGAACTGGAATCTGTAAACACGATGTGCACGTACATCGGAGGTGAGAACGACGTACACGACTCCGCACGTCCCGGTTCTACCAAAAGACGACAGTACTATTATAAACGGGTAAGTCTTTGTCATTTACATGTAGCGATTACCTATCTGTTCTGTATGGTGTCGGACGTAAAGAATAACACCATCCCATATCTTCCCGTGGGTGTCGTAAGAGCCGACTAAGGGATTTGCCAGAGAATAGGTCGCAGCGTTCTCTGTGCTTTTGTAACCGTACTGCGATCGCCAACCCGCCTGCCAAGCGGGGCGATTATGGCAAAACCCCCCCAAAATGTCAATGTGGCGACACTTGGGGGAGGCCTATGTGCAGCAGTGGACGTCTTTTGGGCTGAAATGATGATGAATGATGAAGTCTTTGTCATCATTCTCTTGCCCTTATCCCAATTTATTTGGGGTCGGCGGAACATATCTTCTTCTTCCATACTTCTCAATTACTGTCATCTCATCAGACACGTCCTTTCTTGCCATATCATCCTTCACACAGTCCATCCATTGTTTCTTTGGTCTTCTTCTACTCTTATACCCATCCACATTTATACTCAAAACTTTCCTCACGACATTTTCCTCATTCCTCGGCATCACATGCCCATACCACGACAACCGATTACCACACATCTTTTCAGTCACCGGCGCCAATTTCAGACTTCCTCTTATGTACTCATTTCTTATTCTATTCATACGCGTAACACCACACATCCCCTTGTAAGCTTTTGTGTACATCGATTATAATATCCTTGATGCCGGCTGTCATTTTAAGATCTTTGACAGTCGTTACAAATAGTGGAGTAGAGGCCCGTGGTCAAATAATAACAGCAGCTCGGGTCGAGCGTTACGTTAAGGCGTGCTTGCCTAGGTTGGTCCGTGGATGGCTGCCCACTTATTACAAACCAAGTTTCCTCCGTGCCTTGGAAAACACATTAAGCCGTTGGCGGGACTATGAGGTATTTTCTGGAGCTCGTGGCTATATAATAATAGCTGCTCGGGTCGATCTTCAGGTTATGCCGCGCTTGCCTAGGTTGGTCCGTGGATGGGTGACCATAATTACATACCGAGTTTCCTCCGTGCCACGTCAAGCCGTTGGCCCCGGCTGTCATTTGTAGATCTTTGACAGTCGTTTCTCAGCAAGCAGTTTTACGAAGAGGTATCGTATTTACCAATACTAACTGGGTTGTGAGGGTCAGATAGGCAATCATCATCGTCATTATCTCAGCCGAAAGACGTCCACTGCTGGAAATAAGCCTCCTCCAAAGGGGGGGGGGGGGTTGCCATTATCGCCACGCTTGGCAGACGAGTTCGCGATCGCAGTACGGTTGGCAAGTCCCTTAGTCGCCTCTTACGACATCCACGGGAAGATATGGGATGGTGCTATTCACAGATAGGCAATCGCTCCATGTAAAGTAAAAACTCTGGCATCAGTTTAGGCACCTTTTTTTTTTTTTTTAGAATGGGAAATCATCAAATGACTTCTTCCGCTCTGGGCGGAGCGGAAGGGAGTGTCAGACTTGACTGACTAAAACCCATCCATGTTCCTTCTTAGCCCTTTGCGTTCCAGGGGCACGGTATCTCTTTCGAACAACCCGCAGCCCAGGCAGGCATCGGCCCTCTCGGACCCCTTCCGATTTGCTGACATCTCCTTGAGGCGCGCGTGGATCACGAACGCGCCGTCGGCACGGTCTGTCGTCATAAGACGGACGGACGGTGAGCTAGCCCATTACTCACCGTCCACAGGCCCGCGCCTACGGTGGCCGGGGGCCACTGGTTGCCCCCCGACGCCCGGGGCGTCTCCCGCGGCGGCTGGGACGTGAGGTTCTCTCCCTCTCACTGCTGTTCCGCCACCTCCTTCGCTAGCATGACTGCTTCGCAGAAGGAGGCGACGGCTTCCCATTCCCTCTCGCTCCGGACCATGGATTGAACCAGGGCCGGACGCGAGAGGTCGCCGCCGCCAATCGCCGCTACGAGGACACGGCGGTGCTCAGCCCAAGCAGGGCAGAGCTCCACAGTTTATCAGTTTAGGCACCTTAGTTGCCATCTGGCATTATACTGAGCTGAGGCTCTTTTGGCATTATTAGTCTTGTTTGTTCTTGTTTTTGTATAATTTTTAAGGTGTTATTAATGCCGAATAAAATCAATCTTCTTTCTTTCACTTACGATATGATAGAGAAGAAGATTATCTGAGTTCCTTTGATCAAAACTTTCTTTTATTCACAGACAGCTTGGGCTTTCACGGATTGCCAGCCGGTCATAGACACGACTGACGCGGAGATATACCCGGGCCAGGACCCGGAGACCATAGACATTGAGAGTGACACCGAGGCGCCTAAGAAAGAGGGGGTAAAGAAGGAGAAGAATAGGGAGGGTAAAGTTAAGGAGGGGACGGGTAAGTTTGTATTAAAAGCTTATAAAGGTGTTGGGTGAGAGCAGTGGTGGCAGTCCCGACTTACGAGCAGTAAGCCGTGGGTTCAAACCCAGGCAGACGCATTACTTTGTGTAATTTATTTCATCACCGCTGCCCTCAAAAACGGTGAAGGAAAACATCGTGAAGAAACCGGCATGGCCTAGAACAAAATACTCGAAGACATGTGACATCTACCAAACCCGGTGCGCCCGCGTGGTGGATTACAGCCCACTCCCTCTCATTGAGAGGAGGCCTGTGTCCCAGCAGTGGGAACATAGCTGGTATCAATACATACAAGTTATGAATGAGACCAAATTAGAAACGTGAAAGCGCATATCTGTCTGAGCTATCAAAGTTAGAATCTGTTCACTGTTGGCACCACAATAATAAAAATTCTAAATTAGATTTAAAATTACAGGAAAATGTCTAAATCAATAATTAAAATGTCTAAAGTACATCATTTAAAGCAGGCCAAATAATTCAAAATCCTTTTCACCCTTTTTTTTAACAAAATATAATTCGCGAGCATTGACTATTTCATGAAAAATTCATTCGATTAGATTAAATGAACATGAAGCGAGTTTTGGAGGTCAGATAAGCATCTGACCTCCACAACCCAGTAACTGGGTAATAAGATACCCCTTGCTAAGACTGGTTGAGAGGGTTATATTGATGATTTTAAATACTGTAAACACATATTCATTTTAGCCCAAAAGACGTCCACTGTTGGACATAGGCCTCCCCCAAGTGACGCCACATTGACATTTTGGGGAGTTTTGCTATAATCGCCAAGCTTGGCAGGCGGGTTGGCGATCGCAGGAACGTTGCTGCCCATTCTCTGGCAAGTCCCTTAGTCGCCTCTTACGACACCCACGGGAAGATATGGGATGGTGCTATTCTTTACGTCCGACACCATACTGAGCAAACAGTAAACACATATACGTGTTAAGATATTTTAGTTTTTTTCTATTGTCTGCAGCCAAAAAACGCAACATGCTGTACGCAATCGTATCAAAGCTTTGGTGCGCGTTACCTGAGAGGTATAACACACGCGGCAGAAGACTACACGCGCCTCAGTTAGCGAGCCAAGCGATAGGCATCCTTATGTCCAGGCACGAACCTGACAAGTAAGTCGAAAATTGCTTATCTGCCTTTTCCTAACTATGTTGGGGTCGCTTTCAAGACTAACCGGAACGGAATAGCAGTATTTTACATGGACACATTGCCTATTTGACCTCCACAATCCACTTACTGGATACCACTATAATCGTTGGTAAGACTGGGTGTCAGACTTTCAGGGTTCTGATTACAGTACTGATGACTACATTTGTGTCAATTGTTTAATTAATTGTTCTTGGTTTTATTTTTACTTTTGTATAGATTCTTTTTCATTCATATTTTTATGAATGTGTGGTCATTGTAGGCTTTTTTTTTTTTTGCTATTTTCTTTTTCTACCTTTTGTAGTAAGCGATGACTTATTGTCGGGCTTACGCTGTCCTCTCATACTTAGGTACTAACGCTGTAACATCCAAATATTGTAGAACCAAATGATTTTAAAAGAGTAACCATGGAGTTTCTTGCCGGTTCTTCTCCATAGGAAACGACCAACCCGAACCGTGCCTCTTCTGTCGACGTTTTATAAGTGCCCATGTAGGCCTATGTAAAATAAAATATTTTGATTTTTGATATTTTTTTGACCCGTAACGGCTGTTCAAGATCTACGAATGGATCTGAGCAATCGTTGCTTAATCTTGACCTTCTTCGTGTCGCTTGCATGGCATTTTTAGGGTGCCGTACCCAAAGGGTCAAACGGGATCCTATTACTGAGACTTCGCTGTCCATCCGTCCGTCTGTCACCAGGCTGTATCTCATGAACCGTGATAGTTAGCCAGTTGAAATTTCTACAGATTATGTATTTCTGTTGCCGCTATAACAACAAATACTAAAAACAGAATAAAATAAATATTTAAGGGGGCTCTCATACAAAAAAGTGATTATTTTGCTCGTTTTTAGGGTTCCGTAGCCAAATGGCAAAAAACGGAACCATTATATATTCGTCATGTCTGTCTGTCTGTCTCTCTGTCTGTCTGTCTGTCCGTCCGTCCGTATGTCACAGCCACTTTTTTCCGAAACTATAAGAGCTATACTTTTGAAACTTGGTAATTAGATGTATTCTGTGAACCGCATTAAGATTTTCACACAAAAATAGAAAAAAAAAACTATTAATTTTGGGGTTCCCCATACATAGAACTGAAAACCATTTTTTTGTAGGGTATCTATGGATAGGTCTTCAAAAATGATATTGAGGTTTCTAATATCATTTTTTTCTAAACTGAATAGTTTGCGCTAGAGCCACTTCCAAAGTGGTAAAATGTGTGTCCCCCCCCCCTCTAATTTCCAAAGTAAGAGGAGGAAAATTCTGAAAATATTTAAGTTTATAGAACGTAAAAAAAACTATCAACGAAAATTGGTTTCAATAAGATATGATATTTAGTTTTTTAGATATGGGACTTTTTCATCAAACTGCAGCAGTAACTTTGTTTTTCATTAACATACTATGAAAAACCAATTTAGTTTTGCGGTTTAGTGGAAGTTTACAACTAATACTACTAACTAATGAATGACAGTTCAAAATATTGTTTGGGGCTATGGAACCCTGTGGGCGAGTAAGACTCGCACTTGGCCGGTTTTTTTTATAAATAACTAGCTGTCCGGCGCAACTTCGTTTGCGTCACATTTTCCACATTTCCGCAACATTTTTCATTGCTGCTGCACTCCTATTGGTCGTAGCGTGATGATATATAGCCTATAGCTTTCCTCGATAAATGGGCTATCGTACACTGAAAGAATTTTTCAAATCGGACCAGTAGTTTCGGAGCCTATTCAATGCA
This sequence comes from Cerastis rubricosa, assembly GCA_949152445.1. Lineage (NCBI taxonomy): Eukaryota > Metazoa > Arthropoda > Insecta > Lepidoptera > Noctuidae > Cerastis > Cerastis rubricosa. The sequence goes on along the minus strand of OX424551.1, from coordinate 4,487,703 downwards.
AACAAACAAACAATCAAATCTTTCCTCTTTATAATATTAGTTTAGATGGTACGGAACCCTTCGTGTGCGAGGCCGACTCGCACTTGGCCGGTTTTTTAAATATTTTGTCAGCCCAGAACTTCGTCACTTCCACCGCATCGTCGTTGGCAGCGCATAGGTCACTTCGGCAGCATGTTTTTTTGCCTAAGAAGGCAAGATAGGACGTAGAGCATAGTTTGCGACACAGTTCCGAAACCATGCCCCGCTGGTCTGTCATCGAGGTAGACCCAAGTAGAGTTACATCTTTCCACTTGATTGAGTCGGGAATCCGGTCAAGGACTTTTAGGTGGACCAAGGAATTTTAGACCCTGCAAGATGATGCTGAGCTGGGGTGCATGTAAGGAGCCTCCCCAAGTGATGTTAAAAATCGGTATCTAAAAACTGAGAGCAGCGGTGGCCCAGTGGTGGCACCCCGACTTACGAACAGTAAACCGTGGGTTCGAACCCAGGCAGGCGCATTACTTTGTGTAATTTATTTCATCACCGCTGCCCTCAAAAACGGTGAAGGAAAACATCGTGAGGAAAACGGCATGTCCTAGAACTAAAAATTCGAAGACATGTGACATCTACCAACCTGCACTGGGCCCGTGTGGTGGATTACAGCCTACTCCCTCTTATGAGAGGCAGTAGGCTGTAATCCACCACGCCTGAGAGGAGGCCTGTGTCCCAGCAGTGGGAACATTATAGGCTGGTGATGATGATGATCTAAAAACTTATCCGCTTGTAATTTTCAGTTTGCAGATCCCTTCTTTTCCTGTCTACACTCGTTCCGGTGAGGTGAGAGTGTCTGTGGAGCATGTACCTGATGCTGATGTCAGGATGTCGCCGCGACGGGCTAAACTTGTTAGGAGGTAAGATTACATAACTACTCTTTGCCATTTTGTGAATCGCAACAAACAACACGTATATAGGATGACTGGTAATTAGTGATACTTAAACACGTGATTTTACTCATAATAACAAAAGACTTTCCCAAAGGAATATTTTTTTATAGTCATTCACTTTGATCACAATAACACAATAGCCATATACAATTCGGGGTTGCGAGCCATGCGGGTGCTCTGCCTACCCACTGTGGCACAAAACGATAGAAATGAGACAAGAGCGTAACGCGGCTAACAGCTGATAGCTCACAGGCGAACGTGCGCGCGAATTTCATACGGCTGTTTCGTCGTCGAGTTAGTCCGTGGATGGCGACCATAATTACATACCGAGTTTCCTCCGTGCCTCGGAAAGCACGTTAAGCGGTTGGTCCCGGCTGTCATTTGTAGATCTTTGACATTCGTTACGAGTAGTCAGAAGCCAAAAGTCAGACGTCCAGTCTTACCAAGGGGTTTCGTATTACCCAGTTACTGGGTTTTGGAGGTCAGATAGACAGTCGCTTCAAGTAAAATACTGGTACTCAGCTGCACCCGGTTGGACTGGAAGCCGACCCCAAGATAGTTTGGGAAAAGGCTAGGCAGATGATGATTTCGCCAGTTATGTTTCAAGTCCTATGTAATAGGGACAATATGGGCAGACGCGATCAAGAAGGCTGCTGGAGGCAGCTTGTACCGAGCGGTTCATACTGCAGGAGACCGCATGGCTTGGAGACGTATCATATGTGGTCGCTATCCTCAGCAGCGAGGGAACGACGAAGAAGAATAGGGGACGATAGTACTGTTTTTTTTTAATCGTTGCTCCAGTCTAGGAATTTGTTCTGTATCGTGGGTGTGTTTACAAACATTTAAAGTCACAAACACAAACAGCCAGACCCGGAACAACTCTCTGTAGGTCATACAAATATTTGTTCCGTGCGGGGATCGAAAAAGTCATTTACTCAAATTAGGCTGATAATCAGCACTTTTTGAACGTCAAAATAACAAGAGACTGTCGCAAAACGCCCATCCTTCGCCTTCGTTGCCCCACACTATGAATTTCTCCTGTATCGTGGGTGCGTTTATAAACATTTAAACTCACACAAACATCCGGACCCGGAACAATATCTGTAGGCCATACAAATATTTGTTCCGTGCGGGGATCGAACACGCGACGCGCGGCGCAGCAGTCAATCGCTCAACCACTGCGCCAACCGTGCTATCAATTCCTGATGGAAAAACCCAATAACAATTTGCCCGACCTAGGAATCGAACCCTCGACCTCATGCTTAACAGTCGCGCTGCGACCAAGGATACAGTCAGTATAAGATTTAAAACTGACATGGTGACGAAAACTATTAATAACACTTGTAACGGGATATTTACCATTTTTATTATTTGTTTTGAGTTCCCGATATTTCGGCGCTGTTGCAAACGCCATGATCACGATAAACAGCGCCGAAATATCGGGAACTCAAAACAAATTATAAACATGGTAAATATCCCGTTACAAGTGTTATTAATAGTCAGTATAAGATATAAAAGTTATTGAATTGAAAAAGTATCATTTATGCTATTGTTTCGTCAGGTTCATGCGCTTCGTGTTTGCCGAAGTCCTGAGAGTACGTAGACGCGGTATGAAGCTACAGAGCGAGGGGTCTACACACAATAACTATTATATTGTGCCTACTGTAAAGAGTAAGTTTATAAAGTACTAGCTGTCCCGCGCAAATTCGTCTGTGTCACATTTTCCCCGTTTTCGCAACATTTTTCATTGCTGCTCCACTCCTATTGGTCGTAGCGTACGTACGACCAATAGACCTATAGCCTTCCTCGATAAATGGACTATCTAACACTGTAAGAATTTTTCAAATTAGACCAGTAGTTCCTGAGATTAGCGCGTAGCAAACAAACAAACTCTTCAGCTTTATTATTAGTATAGATATATGTTTTTTTTTTTTTTTTTTTTTTTAAATTTAGATAAATAAAAAAATTGACATGGTCACTAACACTATCAATAACACTTTTAACGGGATATTTACCATGTTTATTATCAATTGTTTTACTAAATATAAGAACTTCAACCGGGAGGATGGGTTTCAACTGTCAAGAGCCTGGAATCCAGTGGTTCAACTGTGTAAAAACCGAAAAAATGCCGTAAAAAGTTCGCGAGTGGACACAGTGAGTTTCGTGTCGGGAACAGAATCGAGTTGAGAGTGACAGTGGTAGTGGTACGGAGCGCAGAAAACGATCAAGAAAGAGGGTAGACCGATTTGTCTGCTCATAAACACCCACCCGCAATAACTTCAGTTTATCCGTGATCATGGCGTTTGCAACAGCGCCGAAATATCGGGAACTGTAAACAAATAATAAACATGGTAAATATCCCGTTACTAGTGATATTGATAGTTACAAAGAATAGTCCTTTCGCCGTAGGATGGTGCGGGTGACATTAGATGAACCGTCCATGGAGTTTGTTGGGGAGCATTCAAGTGTTACTTAACGCAATTTTGGAGGTTTTTGGCCTCCCCCTCCCGCCCACGTAAAGCGCCGTATTTTTTTTTCTGTACTGTGTATTTGTTTCTGTTTCCTCCCACGGCCTAGTGGTGGCAGACCCGACTTACGATCAGTAAGCAGTGGGTTTGAACCCAGGCAGACGCATTACTTTGTGTAATTTATTTCATCACCGCTGCTCTCAAAAACGGTAAAGGAAAACATCTTGAGGAAACCGGCATGTTCTAGAACTAAAAATTCGAAGACATGTGACATCTACCAACCCGCACTGGGCCCGCGTGGTGGATTACAGCCCACCCCCTCTCATAGACAGGAGGCCTGTGTCCCAGCATTGGGAACATTATAGGCTGATGATGATGATGATGTGTTTAGACCACTTATTAAAAAACACTTACCTTAGACTGTTTAAAAAAAAACTACACATCGCAACATTACTCCCAAAAATCACACCACCCACCCATCAATTTCCAAACCTCAGTAACCACCTTTAATTCCAGTGACCCAACCAGACGGTACCTCCAAAATAGACATCGACTGGTCATTCCTGGAATTAATCTACCATCACACGGAGGAGAAGAAAGTCGCCGACATAGAGAAGCCAATCATATGGCAAGAAACGACAGATGATGACCAGAAGTCAGAAAAGGATGGCAATAGACGGAAAAAGGGAAAGAAGAGGATGGCGAATCCGTTGTTAAAAAAAGGCGATGTTTTTGTTTTTGATGCCGAGAAGTATAAGGAGGCTGTCGTTACTCCGTGGTATAGGAATCAGGATCAGCCGCAGGTTTGTATAAAAAATATTTTTGTTTTTGAAATGACTAAATAAATAAAAGATCATTTATTCTCATAAGAATTACAATTCACATACATGAGAACATTTAAAGCTAGACATATAAAAAAAAAAACTAAATGTAAAATGCGATTGAAATGAGTATAGGACTAACCTCGCGCCATTTTGTGACGTCATAGCTGTCAAATCGAAAATCGAAGAAGTTGGGTAGGGTCAGCAAAAAGATATTTATACTTGGTAAGAAAAAAAGGGATTAGATTGGCCTCCAAATCAAACAGATCGACAGTACACCATTACAAAAAACAAATAACATAAAACAATAGGTATACAACTACCTACTAGGTATATAAATACACCAGTCGTGTCTAGGAGGAACTCGTGTCTAAATATTAACAGCTTGGATCAATCTTTAGGTTAAGCCGCGCTTGCCTAGGTCGGTCTGTCAATGGGTGACCACCCATAACATACCGAGTTACCTCCCTGCCTCGAAAAGCACGTTAAGCCGTTGGTCGCGGCTGTCATTTGTAGATCTTTGACAGTCGTTAAGTAATCCGATTCCCGAATGACTGACAACCAGTCTTACCAAGGGGTGTCGTATTACCCAGTGCGTTAGTATGTTAGAATAGGAGAGCAATAGGGAAAGAAGAGGATGGTGAATCCTTTGTTGAAGAAAGGCGATGTTTTTTTGTTTGATGCCGAGAAGTATAGGGAGGCTGTTGTTACTCCGTGGTATAGGAATCAGGATCAGCCGCAGGTTAGTTTAAAAATAAAAATTATCTTCTTGAAAATATTATACACCGTGACTTTTAGTCATCTTACAATTGCAGCTCACTTCATGTATCCAATGACTAAGAACATTCATAAAAAAATGATAAGTGTTTAAGACTAGCTGACCGGCGCAACTTCGTTTGCGTCACATTTTTCCCGTTTTTGCAACATTTTTCATTGCTGCTCCACTCCCATTGGTCGTAGAGTGATGATGCCCATAGCCTTCCTCGATAAATGGGCTATCTAACACTGAAATAATTTTTCAAATCGGACCAGTAGTTTCGGAGCCTATTCAATGCAAACAAACAAATAAACAATCAAATCTTTCCTCTTTATAATATTAGTTTAGATTAGAATACTTTTAAAATATAAATATTGTTCTTTATTAATTCTACCTACATACTATTTACGAAATTATAAAAAAATACAGAGTCCCAGCTACCGGAGGTAAGTGCTTTTGAAAATATTATTCACTAGCACTTCGCCCGCGACTTCGTCTGCGAAAATTGTGATATAATATATGTTACTCGGCAAAGATGTAGCTTTCTAATGGTGAAAGATTTTTTTAAATCGGTCGAGTAGTTTTCGAGTTACATCGTAACAAACAAACAAACAATCAAATCTTTCCTCTCTATAATATTAGTTTAGATTATTATAACGCATGGCGTAGTTAGAAACACCTTGTTGCGAACACGGTGCGTATTTATTTTTCTTTGTACGTATTATCTCAATGAATGGTAAAAAAATGGCGCTTAGCGGTATTTAATATCGGATACATTGATCGCGCATCCAGTCTCACCAAGGGGTACCATAATAACCAGTTACTGGGATATATAGGTCAGATAGGCAGTCGCTTCATGTATAATACTGGTACTCAGCTGCATCAGGTTAGACTGGAGGCCGACCCCAAGATAGTTTGGGAAAAAGCTAGGCAGATGATGACATTGAGCGGACCACCGTTGTTAAGGGACAAAAAACTCACGGTGTATACGTTTCAAATGACTATAGGACTAATCTGCCGCCATTTTGTGACTTACGAAGAACCGTCTCCTACGGAATATAAGCTTGATCATGTTTTCTTCTTTCCAGTTCTTCCTCGTAGCAGAGATTTGCTGGAACCTCACCCCAGACTCCTCATTCCCGTCTGCATGTCATCAGAGTTTCCGTGACTACTATAGTACTAAGTACGGCGTTAGTCTGACTCAGAGAGAACAGCCTCTACTGGATGTAGACCACACCAGCGCACGGCTGAATCTTCTTACACCTAGGTAAGTTATTTATAAGAAACAATAACATTCATTTTTTATCTGGCAACTTTGGCCCATAGAAACATACCTAACAGACTAACATACTTATAATAAAACTAGCACTTCGCCCGCGACTTCGTAATAGCGAAAAAAATATTATTACGTTGTTTGTCGGATGGAGAAACAGGTTCAGTTTGATGGTCTGTAGCACACCCTTAAGTATGTATATACACTTTCCGTTACAACCTGTATATATATAAAAAATACAATCATTGCATACCCTAGTATATTTCATTACGAGTGCGGAAAGCCTGTCGTTGCAAAGAGTTCCGACAAATGTCTACCCGAGCCGAGGCGCAGCCGAAGGTGAGGGTTGACAGTCGGAACAAGTTGCAAGGACGGTTCCGCACGTGTACTGAACAACTATTTTTAATACAGTTGCGAAAAAATGAAGCAATTTAATAAAGAACATTTTTGGAAAAAGCGCGCCAACCGTAAAAGAATATAAGCAGAGATTTTTTTTTGTTTTCTTCATCCATTCTGGGTAGGCAAAGGGAACTATGCCCATACAGCCAAGTCTTCAGTAGAATTTTTTATTGATATGAAATAAAAATGAAATTTAATGAGATGAAATTAAATGAAACCTAACCTAACTCATTGAATCAAATCATTAAATCTGATATTGAAACAAATTAGTAGCTTCTTTTTAGAAATATTTGCATGAATCATAAAAACTTCTATGTTTTTTTTTTTTTTTGTAAATACTTCGTGGTTGGTTTTTTCTTTTTAATAGACATTATTTTGACAGTTGGGAAAGAGAACGCACGAGTTCGGAAAAAATAAAGAAAAAGCGAGTATGTAATAGCCCACATCCCGAACGCTATACGTCCCTGCAAAACGCCACTTTTTGAGCAACTGTATTAAAATACAATGTTCTTTCTTCTCCCCACAGATACGTAAACCGTAAAGGCGTAGCCCTACCCGTCTCCTCGGAAAGGACGCGACGCGCGAAACGCGACCGTTTGGACCAGAAGCAGATTTTAATACCGGAGTTATGCAGAGTGCATCCGTTCGCGGCGCCGCTGTGGTTCGCTACCGTCGCGTTACCGTGCGTCTTGTACAGGTCAGTACTAATAATCATCTGTCTAGCCTTATCCCAACTTTATTACTTCCAGTCTTACCGGATTCAGCTGAATACCACTATTTTACATGGAGCGACTACCTATCGGACCTCCACAACCCAGTTAGTGGCTAAATAATAACAGCCGCACGGGTCGATCTTTAAGGTTAAGCTTCCGAGGTTGGTCCGTGGATGGGTGACCGTATTTACATACCGAGTTTCCTCCGTGCCTCGGAAAGCACGTGAAGCCGTTGGTCCCGGCTTTCATTAGTAGATCTTTGACAGTCGTTACGAGTAGTCAGAAGCCAAAAGTCTGACATCCAGTCTTACCAAGTGGTATCGTATTACACAGTTACTGGGTTCTGGAGGTCAGATAGGCAGTCGCTTTATGTAAAATACTGGTACTCCGCTGCATCCGGTTAGACTGGAAGCCGACCCCAAGAAAGTTTGGGAAAGGCTAGGCAGATGATCAGATGAAATAAAAGTACTGACAGGATCTTACTCACCAGTGGCGCCATCTACTAAGTATTCTCTATAACCCTCTACAATTTGTCCACAGAATAAACGCACTTCTCATAGCTGACGAGATCCGTCGCGCCGTAGCCATCGATGTGGGTCTAGGCATACCTAAGATTAATGACAAGTTTACACCGAAGTTCCAATGGCCGCCTTTAGATTTTGGCTGGAGTTTGGCTGAGGTAGGTACACAATTGTTTTTTTGAATTTCTTCTCGCTGTTTAAGCTATGAGGTTATCGTCTGCTTAACTGGACTATCCTGTGGGTGCCTTAAGAGTAAGGCCTCCAGCCAGGGCACAAAAACTTACAAACAGCGCTCGTACACGCTCGCGGGCACCCCCTGTGGGGTACGAGCGAGGCTTAGGGCGTCGCTGCCGGAGGACAGCGTGGGGACAGGCTGGATCTGTGTGATATCATTATTTAGGGGCTGATTTAAAACTACTGGCACAGCATCGTGGGCTGGCTCCAGCGAGGCTAGGGGAATTCAAATTCAAATTCATTTATTAATTTTGTGAACACAGGGTACAAAAATGATGTTGTATAAAAATGTTTGGTCCATCCTATGTTCCGCCGAAAGGCATACAAAATAGTGAGGTTATAGTGTCGATAAAGTCAATATTATCAAATTTAAATTAATTATAGAAGTACAAAATCTCATAAAATACAATGTCAGCAAATTAAATTTGTCAAAAATAAAATGAAGTAGAACAAAAATCGCACAAAAAAGAAAATAAATACAATGTCAACAATATTACAATTGTCAAACTAAAATTAATTTAAACAGTACAAAAAATCATAAAAAATACAATGTAATAAAATTTAAAATTATCAAAATTAAATTAAGTATAAGAATTATTAAAATTAAGTTATATTATAAACATTAAATTAATTATATCCGTAACAAATTCCACAGTAATACAATTTCACCAAAATTAGATTTGTCAAAGTTAAATTAAATTGTACAAAATTATTTAATCATTTTGTCATTAAGGAATTCATCGACAGAATAATATGCCTTTTCATTCAATAATTTAAAAAGCTGTCGTTTAAAATTATTTAGGTTGTTAGCTGAAATAATTTGATTTGGTAATTTATTGTATAGTTTGGGAGCCATTGCAAATATGCTTTTATGGAGAAATTTGGTTTTTGTGTATAGCAAGTGCAACTTATTTGAGCGTCGTTGACTTTCGACAGGTTTATACAGATGCATATTCAGTTTTACAAAAACACAGGCTTCATAGATATAAAGTGAGGGTACGGTCAATATTTTCAAGTTCTGGAAATGTGGCTTGCATGAATCCGTCCGTTTTATTTTGCATATAGCTCGGATGCATTTTTTCTGTGCTATAAGTACTCGATCAACTTTAGCACCATTGCCCCAAAATATCAGGCCATATCGCAGGGTGGACGCAACGTAACCATGATAAGCTGCTAAGAGTGCGGTCATGTTTGCAACTTTACCAAGCATCCAAAGAGCATATGAAAACTTAGTAAGTTTTCATATGCTCTTTGGATGCTTGGTAAATTAACAGTGTGTGTGGGAAACTTAGTAAGTTTAACTTACTAAGTTTCCCACACACACTGTTAATTTGCGTCTGCCAAGACATATCGTTATCAATGTATAGGCCCAGAAATTTAGTATTATTAGATTCTAGTATTGGATCGCCTTTATAACTGATTTTAACTTGAGATTGTACTTTTTGTCTAATTTTGAAGTTCATAAATTTAGTTTTGTTAAGATTAAGTTTAAGATTATTAGCTTTTAACCAGTCAATAATCGTAACCAGACTAGCGTTAATGTCATTTTCTATTTCTTTATCAGTACCACTATTATATATAACTGTGCTGTCGTCTGCAAATAAAGACATCTGATGTGTAAGGGAGGGAGTAGGTTCACAATATTTTCTCGTTACTATTTATGCAAAGTGTAAACAGACCTGTCACGAAGTTAACCAAGCATTCTGTACCTCAAACTAAGTAACTACGCAAAAAATATTGCTGGGAAACGACTTTTTTTGGAAGAAAAATTTCTTTTCTTTCAACTACGCAGTAATGTTATCATTAATCACTACAAAACCGATCACAAAGGATGTCTTTTTTGTTTAGAACCAAAACAGTGCAGAAAAGTTATATGAAATCTCATTATTGCACTGTTTAAAATTTTTAAATTTAGAACTAAATTTACCACAGAGGTGTAATGCCTCCTATTAAGTTTAATAAAATGTATGCATTAGATCAAAAAGATACTGGCTGAAAGTAAAAATCGGCTGAATAAAAGCGACTTGGTGAAAAAAAAACAAATGGCGCGCATTTTGTACCATTACTGTAGGACATAGGAGCGTTTACACCTTACGACATTTCATACAAACTTCATACACATAAGCAGGATACATAGTTTTAAAAAGTTACTAAAAACATTTTCAAAAAAAATTGTGTTACAGCAAAATTAGACCGATTATAAATTATCTATAGAAACAAATTTCCAATTATCTTTTTTTTAAAGACATTTCGAAAATGTTTGTTAGTAACTTTTTAGACCTATGTATCCTGCTTATGCGTATTAAGTTTAATTAAAATCGGTTTAGTCATTTCGGAAAATAAGGACATGAAAATTTGTATGAAATGCCGTAAGGTGTAAACGCAAGTAAGGATACATTTCTGATGTTATATTTTAATTTTTGTTTCTTTTGTTCAGGTGTTAAGTCAAGATTCAGAAAAGCACGAAAAGAAAAAAGACGAGGAATCTAAGAAAGAACTTAAAGAAACAGATTCAAGGTAAGTCTTATCATTCATCTTTCTTCTGCCCTTCATCATCTGCCTAGACTTTTCCCAAACTATCTTGGGGTCAGCTTCCAGTCTAACCGGATGCAGCTGAGTACCAGTATTTTACATGAAGCGACTGCCTATCTGACCTCCACAACCCAGTAACTGGGTAATACGATACCCTTGGTAAGACTGGATGTCAGACTTTTGACTTCTGACTACTTGTAACGACTGTCAAAGATCTACAAATGACAGTCAGGACCAACGGCTTAACGTGCTTTCCGAGGCACGGAGGAAACTCGGTATGTAATTATGGTCACCCATCCACGGACCAACCGCGGCAAGCACGGCTTAACCGTAAAGATCGACTCGTGCGGCTGTTATTATTTAGCCTCCTCGATCATCTTTCTTCTGCCCTTATCTCTTTTTATTAGTGGTCGGCGCAGCATGTCTTCTTCTTCCATACTTCTCTGTCGCCATCTCATGAGACACCTCCTTTCTTGCCATATCATCCTTCACACAGTACATGCATCGTTTCTGTGGTCTTCTACAATTATAAACATCAACCTTCATACTCCTTTTTTAGGGTTCCGTAGCCGAATGGCAAAAAACGGAACCCTTATAGATTCGTCATGTCTGTCTGTCTGTCTGTCTGTCTGTCTGTCTGTCTGTCTGTCCGTCCGTATGTCACAGCCACTTTTTTCCGAAACTATAAGAGCTATACTTTTGAAACTTGGTAATTAGATGTATTCTGTGAACCGCATTAAGATTTTCACTCAAAAATAGAAAAAAAACTATTAATTTTGGGGTTCCCCATACATAGAACAGAAAACCAAATTTTTTTTTTCATCCAACCCATTCCTGTGGGGTATCTATTGATAGGTGTTCAAAAATGATATTGAGGTTTCTAATATCATTTTTTTCTAAACTATATAGTTTGCGCTAGAGCCACTTCCAAAGTGGTAAAATGTGTGTCCCCCCCCCCTCTAATTTCTAAAGTAAGAGGAGGAAAATTCTGAAAATATTTAAGTTTGTAGAACGTAAAAAAAACTATCAACTAAAATTGGTTTCAATAAGATATGATGTTTAGTTTTTGAGATATGGGACTTTTTCATCAAACTGCAGCAGTAACTTTGTTTTTCATTAACATACTATGAAAAACCAATTTAGTTTTGCGGTTGAGTGGAAGTTTACAACTAATACTACTAACTAATGAATGACAGTTCAAAATATTGTTTGGGGCTATGGAACCCTGTGTGCGAGTAAGACTCGCACTTGGCCGGTTTTTTTCTTATTTTTTGATATTACAATGTCCCCATTTCAAATATGTTACTTACATTGCTATTAAGTACATACTCGTACTCTAAACTAATACGTACATAATATCACGCCTGTAATTCCCGTAGTGTATGGTGTCGGACGTAAAGAATAGCACCATCCCATGTCTTCCCGTGGGTGTCGTAAGAGGCGACTAAGGGACTTGCCAGAGAATGGGCAGCAGCGTTCTCTGTGCTTTTGTAACAACCGTACTGCGATCGCCAACCCGCCTGCCAAGCGTGGCGATTATGGCAAAACCCCGCTTGGGGGAGGCCTATGTCCAGCAGTGGACGTCTTTCGTCCTTTCGTCGTGGCTGAAATGATGTACCTAATAGTACAATGTCGTCAGTTATGTTTAAGTCCCATGTAATACGGGGCGAGCTTATTGCCATCAACCGGATACAAATCCAGACTCCGTGGCTGCTACTGAGAGATTCCTGATGAAAAACCCAATAACACTTAGCCCGACCCGGGAATCGAACCCCTCTTGCCTCAGCAGTCGCGTTTGTGACCACTCGACAAACGAGACGGTCAACTTATTGACTGAGTACGTCCAAAATAAAATATGGCCTCAATTGTTTTCCACATAAGGTATTTTCTAGAGCTCGTGGCTCAATAATATCTGCTGCTCGTGTCGATCTTCAGGTTAAGCCGAGCTTGCCTAGGTTGGTCCGTGGATGGGTGACCACCCATTACATACCGAGTTTCCTTCGTGCCTCGGAAAGCACGTTGAGCCGTTGGTCCCGGCTGTTTTTTGTAGATCTTTGACAGTCGTTACGAGTAGTCAGTGGCCCGAAAGTCTGACAACCAGACTTACCAAGGGGTATCGTATTACCGAGTACTAACTGGGTTGTGGAGGTCAGATAGGCAGTCGCTTCATGTAAAATACTGGTACTCAGCTGCATCCGGTTAGACTGGAAGCCGACCCCAAGATAGTTTGGGAAAAGGCTAGGCCGATGATGGTGAAGGATCCATGTACAGCAACATAACACCGTTTAATTCTTCTTCTAGCGAGAAAGTAGAGAAGTCGGAAGGAGAAGAGGACAGCACAGAAGATAAGTCGGAGGACGAAGTGAAAGAGAAGACTATCAATGAAATACTGCAGGAGAAAGAAGCCGCGGCGGCTGAGGCTGCTGTGAGTAATTTTTAACCCACGACCAAAAGAAAGGGGTGTTATAAGTTTGACGTGTGTATCTGTGTGTCTGTCTGTGGCATCGTAGCTCATTAATGGCTGAACTGATTTGGATAAAGTTGGTTTCGTTTGAAAGGTGTGATAATCAAATGTTCTTAGCTATATTTCAAGAAAATCTGCTCAGTCGTTTGAAGATCATCACCCCTTTTCTAGTTGATGAAGAGATTTACTCAACTTACACAGGTCTGGTCGATCCGAAATTTGAATTCCTGTCATTTGTCACCGTGGGCAACGCAAGAAGTCCGAGTCAGAGTCTCATTTTTTTTAAGTTTAAATTTTCCCTGTTTTCGTTAATTGGCGAGAAGAGGCGTATCACCGAAAGTAGTTGAAGGAATCGGGGAGATCTATGCCCAGGAGTGGTACAGTCAAGGCTAAGAAAAATAATAAAAGTTTCAATATAATGAAATAAAAATAAATTATATATTAAAATAATTGTTCTGTATGGTGTCGGACGTAAAAAATAGCACCATCCCATATCTTCCCGTGGGTGTCGTAAGAGGCGACTAGACTAGAGAACGCTGCTGCCCATTCTCTGGCAAGTCCCTACTTGCCAGAGAATGGGCAGCAGCGTTCTCTGTGCTGTAACAACCGTACTGCGATCGCCAACCCGCCTGCCAAGCGTGGCGATTATGGCAAAACCCCCTAAAATGTCAATGTGGCAGCACTTGGGGGAGGCCTATGTCCAGCATTGGACGTCTTTTGGGCTGAAATGATGATGAATGATGAAAAATAAATTAAAAATTTAATAAACCCGCGACTCAAAAACCCAAAAATACAAAATGAAATAACACGTCGCGGGGTTACATTTTTTAATTTAATTTTGAAATATAAAAATAACTTTAGTAACATAAAATCATGCCTGTAATCCCCAAACTCTCAAGAGGTGTACACCAGCTTTTCGACAGTTATGTTTTAAGTCCCATACTGGTACTCAGCTGCATCCGGTTAGACTGGAAGCCGACCCCAAGATAGTTTGGGAAAAGGCTAGGCAGATGATGTAAAAGGGGGCGAGCCTAAAGCCATCAACCGGGCACAAATCCAGATTCCGTGGCTGCTACTGAAAAATTTCCCGATGAAAAACCCAACACTTTGTAGTACAAAGTCTTGTTGGGTTTTTCATGGGGAAATTTTTCACCAAGTTTTTGTGATCCGGGAGTCGAACCAAGTACACAAATCTATTAATTGCTTTCTTTCCACGTCAACCAAAAATGCTTGTCTCTTCCAGTTCGAAATAGGTACTTGGAGCAACGAAATGGCGTCTTCAATCCCTGAAACTTCTGAATATGACGACTTACATGATCCTTTACCTCCGAACCTGACTTTCTGTACGTCGGCTTCAGGTAAGATCTATTTAAATTTTATTTATTGTGGGATAATGAATAGTTACAGCATAAGCATAGCATAATCAGCTTGTAATGTTCCCACTGCTGGGACACAGGCCTCCTCTCAATGAGAGGGAGTGTGCTGTAATCTACCACGCGGGCCCAGTGCGGGTTGGTAGATGACACATGTCTTCGAATTTTTAGTTCTAGGACATGGTTTCCTCACGATGTTTTCCTTCACCGTTGCGGTGGCACAGACATGCGCTTTACTTTGAGGAGGCATGTCTCCCAGCAGTGGGAACATTATAGGCTGATGATGATGACGATAAGAGATATTTTAGTATGTTATCAATCATAAAAATTGCACATAGTCCTTTGGTTTGTGTATAAGGAAGTGGTACTACCAACTAACCGCGATAAAATATAGCCAGAAACGATAATGACGAACATTGGTGCCTTTTAATTTTTACGCCGGCACTAACGGAACTATACGGAGAGAAGCTCGTTGCTAAATAATAACAGCCGCACGGGTCGATCTTTAGGGTTAGCCGTGCTTGTCGAGGTTGGTCCGTGGATGACTGACCATAATAACATACCGAGTTTCCTTCCTCGGAAAGCACATAAAGCCGTTGGTCCTGACTGTCATTTTTAGATCTTTCACAGTCGTTACGAGTAGTCAGAAGCCGAAAGTCTGACATCCACTCTTACCAAGGGGTATCGTATTACCTAGTTACTGGGTTTTGGAGCTCAGATCGGCAATCATCATTTCAGCCGAAAGACGTCCACTGCTGGACATAGGCCTCCCCCAAGTGTCGCCACATTGATCGGTCCCGTGCGACTCGCATCCAGCGGATCCCCGAAACCTTCACCAGGTCATCGGTCCACCTAGTGGGAGGCCTTCCAACGCATCGTCTCCCGGTTCGCGGTCGCCATTCCAGAACTTTTCGGCCCCATCGGCCATCTGTTCTGCGAGCAATGTGCCCTGCCCACTGCCACTTAAGTCTGGCAATTCTTCGGGCTACGTCGGTAACCTTGGTTCTCTTGCGGATGTCCTCATTTCTGATTTGATCACGCAAGGAAACTCCGAGCATAGCTCTCTCCATTGCCCTCTGGGTGACTTTGAGCCTTCTGATGAGGCCCATTGTGAGCGGCCACGTTTCGGTCCCGTATGTAATCACTGGCAACACACACTGGTCATAAACCTTTGTCTTGAGACACTGCGGTAAGTTGGACGAGAAGATACCACGCAGCTTCTCGAACGCTGCCCAGCCGAGTCGGATTCGACGATTGACCTCTTTCTCGAAGTTAGACCTACCCAACTGGACCGTTTGGCCCAGGTAGACATAATCGTCTACAACTTCGATGGTAGAGTCTCAGATCTTGATAGGAGTGGGTGTTACATGGGCATTCAACATGACCTTGGTTTTGTCCATGTTCATTTTAAGACCCACTCTTTCGGAAGCTCTAATGAGGTCATCGAGCATTGTACTGAGGTCCTCCATGGTCTCAGCCATGACCACTATATCGTCGGCAAATCGCAGGTGAGAGATGTACTCGCCATTGATGTTGATGCCTAGCCCTCTCCAGTCCAGAACCTTGAAGATATCTTCCAGTGCAGCGGTGAACAGTTTCGGAGATATGACGTCTCCCTGTCTCACACCTCGCTGCAGAAGTAAAGGTTCCGAGGTCTGGTCCTGAAGTCGGACTGACATGGTGGCGTTTTTGTACAAACACTTCAGCACCTCGATGTACCGATAATCAATTTGGCACCGTTGGAGAGACTGCAGTACAGCCCAAGTCTCGATCGAATCGAAGGCTTTCTCATAGTCCACAAACGCTAAACAGAGAGGCAGGTTGTACTCTTCGGTCTTCTGTATAACCTGTCGCAGCGTATGTATGTGGTCTATGGTACTAAAGCCTTTACGGAATCCGGCTTGTTCGGGAGGCTGAAAATCGTCAAACCTGCGCGCGAGACGATTCGTGATGACTCTTGAAAACAACTTGTAGACATGGCTTAGAAGTGAGATGGGCCTATAGTTCTTCAACCGGGCATTGTCGCCCTTTTTGAAGAAGAGTACCACCACACCCCTGCACCATGCCTGAGGCGTTTTGCCCTCGAGTATGACGGAACCAAACAGCTTCTGAAGGGCCTTAAGTACCGGTTTTCCACCCGCCTTCAGAAGTTCGGCCGTAATTCCATCATCACCCGGTGCCTTGTTGTTTTTAAGCTGTTTCAGAGCCATCCTAATCTCGTACAGGCTGATGTCCGGGATGTCTTCGGTGTAGTGTCGGGTCAGTCTAGCTCTTGGGTCATTCGCTAGATTTACAACGGGTTTCCTGGTTGACGTGTACAACTGCCCATAAAAACTCTCGATCTCCCTCAGTAGCTCTGGTTTGGCGGATACGATTCTGCCATCGTCGGTCTTCAGTTTCGTGAGCTGGCTCTGCCCAATAGCCAGATCTCTTGCAAATACCTTTGAGCCTTTATTCCGCTCAATGGCGTCTTTAATACGCTCGGTATTAAAGCGGCGGAGGTCGCTCTTCAAGGATTTTGAGATCTGTCTTTTGATCGGCAATCGCTTCATGTAAAATACTAGTTCTCAGCTGCATCCGGTTAGACTAGAAACCGACCCCAAGATAGTTTGGGAAAAGGCTAGGCAGATGATGACTAACGGAACTATACATCTAGTAGTGCCCGCGAAAAAATATAATGGCTTCATTGTTCCAAACATTTCGATCATTACCATAGATCGGAGTAGGTAGATTGAATTGGGTTCATTGATCCGAAACGTTTATGTTAATATGGACATTCCTCCGGAATTGCTTGATTTGATTGAAATTTAAGTGCAACAATTTATAAAAAGTTGTCGATCGGAATTCGATTGTTTTTATAAATAATAAATTAATTAAATTTTGATACCTTCCTTTAAATTTCGAATTGAGTAGTAATAACATCACTACCAACATTAAAATTATTTAATTGAATCCGGAAATACCGGAATTACTTTCCTGAAAAATGGCTTATCCATGTTATTCTTTCTGTGTGCATTTGTGATACAAGTACCAAAAAACAATCTACTTACTCCGATCAATGATCATAACCCTTATCTGAACTTTTTATAGGCGGTACGAACTGGTGCGATCCTATAGGCAGGCCCAAGCCACAGTACAACGCTGGAAAGAACTTCTCTATGGCAGACAGCGATGACTCTTTTATGTCCAGGTTGGTGAACTTTCTCTTTTTCTCTAATATTAACCTTTTGAACGCCATTGTCACATATACGTGACAAGAAAGCGCGTGCCCTGTACGTCAACGACAGGAATATGTGACAAAAATCCGGTGCACTATAACATGAAATAAATAATTAAATCATAAAATTTATATATATTGAGAAATTTAACTCCGTCGCAAATGCACGACGCCGTCACTTCGAGTGCAGTAGTTATTAAGTTTTTTTTTTTACTAGAGTATGTATTAGTTTATAGTTATTGTTTTCATACTTATGCAACGTGTAACGTTAAATGCGCAAAACCTGAAAATAGTTTGATCAGAATAACGAGCAGAATCAATTGAACCACTTTTTAATATAGGTCACATTTTTCAAAAATCTTCATTAACAGTGTTGCCCTGTCTATTTGTTCATAGGTCAAGCCATAACGTGCGCAAACCCGCCAAAATTGGTAAACAAACACAAATGTTTGTCATCCAATTTAAATTTCTCTTACACGGGAAAAAAAGAAAGCAAGAAGGAAACGATCAGAATTGCCAGTAAAACTAAAACAGCACATGTTGTATGTGCTGTTTTAGTTTTACTGGCAATTCTGATCGTTTCTTTCTTTCTTTCTTTTTTTCTCGTGCGTTGTTTCTCGTGTCTCTTTACGTTATTTTTAGTATTTTTTTTTCTCTCAGAATTAGGTCAATTGAATTAAAAATCATTTGGGGTGTCTGACGTTTTGCGCATTTAACGTTACACGTTGTATAGTGTGACTGGTAATTAGTGACCGATACTTAAACACGTGATTATACCCATGATAACAAGCAAATTTCCCAAAGAAACATTTTTCTTATATTCATTCTTATCACAATAACACAACAGCTGTATGAAATTCGGGGTTGCAAGCCGCGCGGGTGCTATGCCTACCTACGGTGGCACGGTACGATAGTAATGAGACAGAACGGTGTCACGTGGCTAACTGCTGATAGGTCACAGGCGCACGCGCGCGCTAATTTCATGTCTGTTGGGTTATTGTGATAAAAGAGAAGAGTATAAAAAAATGTGGCTGAGTGGAATGATTGGTGATCCATATCAGCCATCATTCTACTCAAACATTTTGAAGGGAACTAAATGATCCGAGACACGCGCCACTATCACCGTGACATTTGAGTGAGCATGACATACTCTCAAAAAGGCGAGGCAGATGATGAAATAAAGAAATAACTTACACAAAAATTCATGTTTTCAGCGATCTAGATTCCGATGACACTGACCTTGATTTCGATGGCAGCGATGAAGAGACAGACACCAGTGGCTTTTGTAGCAGCAAGGGAAATAGTAAGTATATTATTATTTCTTGCTGCCCCCCCAACATATTTCATTGATGCCCCGCACCTATTGGTCGTAGCGTAATGTTATACAGAGTGTAACGGAAAGCGTATATACATACTTAAGGGTGTGCTACAGACCATCAAACTGAACATGTTTCTCCATCGGACAAACATCGTAATAGCGAAATAATTATTTGCTGCATCATACAAAATTTCAATACCTATTCGACAAATGTATGGGGCGGCTGATTAGCTTTCACTTTTACGATGTTTGTCAATGCTGTCAATGCAATTATCGTATAGTATTTCTATTCAAATATTTATGCTGTCTTGGCTTCCGTACGTTATGTCACAGGTGACCACTGAAAACCAGCGCTGTGCTGTGGGTCCCCCCATGGCATAGCATCATGCTGAGTGGTAACCTGCTTGTCGCAGTCACGACGTGCTAGCAGTAAACATTTTTGTTCCGTCCCATTTGTACTTTTATTTTGGTTTCTTGCGTTGTACCTTTGTTCATTGTTTTATTTTTGTTAATTTTGAATGCACGTCATGTCCCTGCGACAAATAAATATTTTTTTTCTTTCTTTCTTTCTATAGTAAATTCCTAAAATTATGATTTTTTTTTATGTTATAAGAGGATTTTAAAATCGACGTATTTACGTCACGTTTACACCGCGCGTGCTAGGGACCGAGATGTACAAATATGATGTACAAACCATGTATATCAGAAGTTCAATTTTGTTTTGTTTTTATTCGTGGATTTAGCAAAAAGAGTTTTTAATGATCATTTTCATTGAGGAAAAAGTCATGCTATATGTAACTAAAAACATACATACAGTCAGCCCCTAAAAGATGTAAACACGGACAAGGAACCATTTCATTGTCTCCAACCATTATTCCATAATTTATTGTGACAAAATGTAAAGCATAAAACATGGTAAACAATTCATTTAACCAAGACAGGCCGGATACATCGTGTTTACATCTCTTGGCTGACTGTACATAAACCCTGAAAACATAACACTCCTCACACTCGAACCGAGCGGACGTGCACCTGTTTGCTATTTATAGACACCAAACTATTGTTTTACTAAACCATCTGTGCTTACCCCTGTGACAAGTGGACGTCACAGTCATGTAAAAAAGTTGCCTGACTTTCTTCTCCTAAATCCTTCTTTATTCTTCCACAGCAATGGGCGTCAGAATAGAATATAAAACGGCGCACGAAGCCGAAGCGTTCGATATAGAACGTACTAAGAAGGTGAATCCTGCGCCGATGCCTGATGACCTAGATGATGCTCGAGATAGGGAAGCACACGACGAGCTGATAAGGCAGGGTTCTGCTCCTCAAGAGGTAAGCTTATAACCATTGGGCTGGACATATTACCCGTAGAAGAACTGATGACTGTTGGACGTGTTCTTGCGTGGAGACCGCGAATCGGCAAGCGTAAGGTAGTATCCCCTCAGGCTATAAACAGGTGGAGCGAAATCACATCCTACTGCTGAGATTTGCCGATCGAGATGAATGGCGTGAGATTGGAGAGGCCTATGTCCAGCAGTGGACTGCTGTAGGGTGATGATGATGAAGTCAGTCAATGGCCATCTTCATGGTCTTTTGTCAACTTGGTTGCGGTCGGCTGCTAATCTAAGTGGATGTAGCTGAATACCATAGCTTTACATGGAGCGACTGTGACGTAGGTATAATGGACTAAGAAGGTACAACATTTACCACTAAAGTTAAAGTTGTAGCGACCTACAAATAGCACCTTACAACAAAAAGCACGACAGCGCCATCTATGAGAAAACAGAAGAACTAATGTGGTCTGAATCTCGCAAGCAAAGTTTACATCGACTACTACTAGAGTATATAGGGAAACCCGACAACAACTGTCGCATGTCGGGCAGTTGCCCACCAGACATAACACCCGTGTGGTCGGAGTATCCTCACTTTTCTAAGGAGTAAAGAGGAACCATACACCCTGATTCTCCTCCTCCTCTCAAAAAGTCAAATATTCCCAAAATCGCCACAGTGACTTGGAAATTCCCCTAAAAATCCCACGGCACGGAGGAAACTCGGTATGTAATGGGTGGTCATCTACGGACCATGCCAAGCAAACGCGGCTTAACCTTACAATCGACCCTAACGGCTGTTTTGTATTTAACACTACTCCCAAATAATGAATAATTCATCTTCCTTCCACAGTTCATCGACAAGTTCCGTGCATCCGTCTCCCACCACAAACAAGAGATTTTAGACAAAGGCCACCTCATCACCAAAGACGAATACATCACAGAAGTGTTACCAGAATCAAAAGAAACCTACCACAGCACCGTCATCTGCCGAAAAACAGAACAAGAAGCGATCAACGAACTCTTTCCATTCGGCACACAAGAACTAACTGTCAAAAACGGGCAAATTGACGTCGAAAGCATAGAGAGGAATAAAAGAGTGTTGCTAGCGAAAATTAAGAAAAAGTTGCCAGTTGAAGAAATAAAAAAGATGAATTGTTTTTCGATGAAAGATATTAATATTGATGATAAGAATTATATTAATGAGAAGATTGTTAATGTTGGTTTTGATACGAAGGAGGGTTATGAGAAAATTTGTAAAGGGGATGGCGAGTTTGAGCCGTATTATGCTGATTTTAGTCCTCTGCCGTCTTATTTAAGTGGGAAGGAATTTGATTTTGATTATCAGCCGACTTTGGAAGGACATCCGGGGCCCAGTCCTAGTGTTATTTTGCAGGTGAGAATTTTTGAACATAGTTAACGTTATATCGGTTGTTTTTAACAATATTTTGATTTAAAATAGTGTCCATGGAGTTTCTTGCCCATTCTTCTCCATAGAGATCTACGCTTTGGAATGGGTAACTACAGTACTTTCACAAGTTATTAAGCCGTGTGTATGTAACTGTGGGTTTGCGTTTTGTTCTGTTTTTTTTTTTTACTTTCAAAAGTGCCTGTAATGGTCTAATTTAAATAAATGTTTTGAGTTTGAGTTTTAAGAATTATTGCAAGCGTTTGAGAGATTTTAAGTTAAGTAATTTTATGTTTTGCAAAATGTTGGTGTTTTGCGTCAGATTAATTTATGTTTTGCTAAATTTTGGTGTTTTGCGGTAGATGCAATAAATAGAATGATAGAAAAAATTATAAAACAAAGAGGTATCTCCTTCTTTTTTTGTATTATATAATACCCACACTTAATACACAATTTTGGCAATTAAAGACCGTTAAATATCTTATTACCGGGTCTAAAAAGTATAACCTTTGACTCTGACTAAACCATTGTTCCATGAAACCTAAGCCGTATCGACCGTAGCATTTAAAAATGCCGTAACGGACATTCGAAGTTTCCCCCGTTAAGAGCGTTTACACCTTACTACGGCATTTCATACAAACTTTCAAGTCCTTATTTTCCGAAATGACGGAACCGATTTCAATGAAACTTAATACGCATAAGCAGGATACATAGGTCTAAAAAGTTACTAAAATACATTTTCTAGACGTCTTTTAAAAAGAAAGATAATTGCAAATTTCTGTTACTGTAGATAATTTAGAATCGGTCTAATTTAGATGTAGGTAACACTATTTTTCCGAAAATGTTTAGTAACTTTTTAAACCTATGTATCCTGCTTATCAGTATGAAGTTTCATTAAAATCGGTTCAGTCATTTCGGAAAATAAGGACTTCAAAGTTTGTATGAAATGTCATAAGGCGTAAACGCTTTTAAAACTCGTTGCTAAGTTCAAAGTTATTATATCTACGTATAAAGACGACTCTGCAGGCAGGTTGTGCGCACACGAACGAATTACTATTCGACCCATATGCATGTTAATATTAATCTTATTTTTTATATTCTTCTTTTACAGGCACTAACAATGTCAAACGCAAACGACGGCATCAACTTGGAACGACTGGAAACTATAGGCGACAGCTTCCTCAAATTCGCTATAACTGCGTACTTGTACTGCGCACACCCCACCGTCCACGAAGGGAAGCTTAGTCACATGAGAAGTAAACAGGTGAGATATACACACCCCACACGCAACCAAAAACACCCTAGATAACATGCACACACCTCTTAGATACGCACACACCTCTTATTCACCCACATAACCCCTTATCCACCCACACACCCTATATATACCAAACACACACCACTAAATACCAAACATACAACCCATAGACACCCTCACATACCCTATAGACACCTACACACCACTTAAATACACAGTATAAAATTCATATCCCTACCCAGTCACACCCACACACACCGTGACAGCTTTCTAAAGTGCGCTATAACTGCGTACTTGTACTGTGCACACTTTACCGTTCACGAGGGGAATCTTAGTCACTTGAGAAGTAAACAGATGAGATATTTACACCCCACACACACCCACTAGTCACCCACAAACCTCCTTAGCCCCCCCACACACATTCCTGTACATCGACACGCTCCTTATCCATCCACACACTTCATTCACGCACAGCACATACGTCTTATTCACCCAGACACCCCCTAGCAGATGCTATATGCGGTGTGCGGATGGTATCTACCTTAGATACCAATCATACAACCTGTAGACAAACACACATACCCTCAAGTCACCCACACACCACTTAGGTACCCTAAACGGTAAAAAAAACCACATTCCCACACTTTTACACACACACACACACACACACACACCGCGACTGCTTCCCAAAGTTCGCTATAACTGCCCTCTTGTACTGCGCACACCCCACCGAGGGGAAGCTTAGTCACTTGAGAAGTAAACAGATGAGATATTTACACCCCGGTTTACGGTTCTGTATGGTGTCGGACGTAAAGAATAGCACCATCCCATATCTTCCCGTGGGTGTCGTGAGAGGCGACAAAGGGATTTGTCAGAAAATGGGCAGCAGCGTTCTCTGTACTTTTGTAACAACCGTACGCGATCGCCAACCCGCCTGCCAAGCGTGGCGATTATGGCAAAACCCCCCAAAATGTCAATGTGGTGATACTTGGAGGAGGCCTATGTCCAGCAGTGGACGTCTTTTGAGCTGAAATGATGATGATGATGATTTACACCCCACACACACCCAGTAGACACCCTGGATATCATGCGCACTTCTCTTAGACACCCAAAATCCTCCTAGACACACCACACACCCCTGGACACTCATACACCCCCAGAATCCAAACGTACAACTTCTATGCACCTACACACTACCTAAGATTCACACACCCTTTCTAGCCCATCACCCATACCCTCTAGAAGACAACCACACACCACTTAGATACCCTACACGGTAAATAATTCAAATTCCCAAACTGTCACATACACCCACACACACACACACACACACACATACACACACACAAACGCGCGCGCGCGCACAAAAACACACACGCATATACACATGGGGCGACTAGAGATGACAGGCGACAGCTTCCTTTCTTGCCCATTATTCTCCATAGAGATCTAAACTTCGGAATGGGCAACTACAGTACTTTCACAGTTATTATGTCTTGTGATTGGGACTGTAGCTTCATTTTATTCTTGTCTTTGTTTCGATAACTCAAAAGTAAGTGGCCTTTTGAAATCAATGCTTTGTTTTTGAAATAAATGCTCTGATTTTGAAAACAAATGTTTTGATTTTGAAAACAAATGCTCTGATTTTGAAACAAATACTTTAATTTTGAAATAAATGCTTTTTATTTAGAAATAAATGCTCTGATTTTGAAATAAATACTTTAATTTTGAAATAAATGCTCTGATTTTGAAATAAATGCTCTGATTTTGAAATAAATACTTTGATTTAGATTTTCTTACTGTTTTCACATGTTTGATATCAGTTTCTTTCTATCACAGGTATCAAACTTAAACCTCTACCGCTTGGGACGTAACAAACGGCTCGGCGCTCGTATGATAGCGTCCAAGTTCGAGCCTCACGACAACTGGTTACCTCCCTGTCATAAGCCGCCGCCTACGTTACATCCTAGAATCAATGTAAGTATACATAGAGTCTATAATTGATTAGCAAGAGTGTACCAGAATTATTAGCTTCCACAATTTGACGATGTTTAACACTTTCGCTGCTAAGTTCAAATTTTTTTTACGTGTATGCTCAAAATTTGGAAGTCATCTGTAGCTACGACCGCGATTTGGAAGTCATCTGTAGCTACGTAGTCGAGTTGTGCGCACATTTTTCTCAGATATGAGACCTACCTAGATCGATTTTTTTCCCCCGAAAGTCCCTACATGCAACTTTCATCGAGTTAGAGCCGTTTTCGAGAACGTGATTACAAATATTGCTCATTTAATAGTATAGGATAAAGTATTGAAAGTAGCGGTGGCCCAAAATGGCAGCCCCGACTTTAGAGCAGTAAGCCGTGGGTTGGAACCCGGGCAGGCGCATTTGTGTTTTGTGTAGTTTATTTCATCACCGCTGCCCCATAAAAACGGTGAAGGAAAACATCGTGAGGAAACCGGCATGTCCTAGAACTAAATATTCAAAGACTTGTGACATCTACCAACACGCACTGGGCCCGCGTGGTGGATTACAGCCCACTCCCTCTCATAGAGAGGAGGCTTGTGTCCTAACAGTGGGAACATTATAGGCTGATGATGATGATAAAGTATTAGCTTTTGCCTATGAATTTGCCATCGAGGAATTTAGTAATTATCCCACGGAAACGATTCACGGGGATAAAAAGTATCCTATGTTCTGATCTAGGTCTAATATCTTCATGATTGAAGTCTATTTAACCGTTCAGCACGCGTAGCATGACCGCCGTAGAATCCGACGGAAGAATCAACAAACTGACACATTGTCATTGTCTATCTATCTATATCTATCATAATGTAGATTCTTCCGTAGACAAAACTCGTTTCTACAGTGGTCAAGTTACGCGTGCAGTAGCGTCCATCAGCTCCTGTGATGTGCAAGCAATAGGACAGACAGGACACAACTTCAACTAGTCCATCGTTTTACTCGTATAACACAACTATAACACTATTGTACTATTTGACTCACCGTTTTAAGTGCTACATCTGATCTGACAGGTTTATATCGTCCTGCTTATAATAATAATTTATGAATATTATATTAATATTAGTGTATACATACATTAATCTGTCAGAATATTGTTATACAGTTGTTAATTTGTTATAAAAGTTCATAATATTCTGCCGCTTCCGGCGTACAAATACATTTTCAAATAAATTAGGATAACATTGAGATTAAATAAAAAATGGTCAAATATTAGGAATCAAATGTCAAAAAGATTATATTAAAAATGTCAAAGAGAATAAGAGAGAATGTAATCATTTCATAATATCTAAGTCAACTTTTCATTCATAAAATCATAAGACGAGTAATAGCACTTATTTAGTGCTATTACTCGTCTTATGATTGTTTATTCGAAATTTACATTTAAATGTCCTAAAGTTAAGAGTTTTAAAACAATCTGGTAGTTTATTATAAATTTTGGTCGTCATACAAAATACGTTATCAGAAAACAGTTTATTATTTCGTCTAGGTACACGGAGCATGTGAACTTTGCGGCTAGGTCTGGATACAAGGTCATTATGCAGTTTAAATTTATAATTATTAAGGTCATTATGCTTGCATCGGTCATGCTACGCGTGCTGTACAGACAGAACGACATACAGACAGAGTTATTTAGTTTGGTATATTTCTTTTACAGGGTGAAGGAAAGGATATAATGCAACATCTAGAAACTCCTTTGGACTCCGCGGGTTGCTTCATACCTTACAATCTGATCACGCAGCACAGTATACCAGGTAAGAATCAGGTGCACACACATCATCATCATCTGCCTAGCCTTTTTAACCGACTTCTTCAAAAAGGAGGAGGTTCTCAATGCGATTGGTTTTTTTTTATGCACACCGATTACGCTGAGATTTATGATCCGATTTACGTGATTCTTCTTTAGTTTGATGCGGAATAGTTGCCATTAGGTCCCATACAAATTTAACATAGTTTGGCACAGCAGTTTTCATTTTATGATTTTTTAATTTTATTCGCGATGTAATTTTTTCGTGTGTATAGACAATGTTCTGGTGTCTAGTTAAATGTAAAATTGATACTTGACTAGGATTTATGTGAGATACCACGACTAAAAAGTGTAAAATAAAAACTATTTTACAAAAAAAAAATACCCAACTATATTGGGGTTTGCTTCCAGTCTAACCGGATGCAGCTGAATACCAGTATTTTACATGGAGCGACTGCCTATCTAACCTCCACAACCCAGTACTGGGTAATACGATACCTCTTGGTAAGACTGGTTGTCAGACTTCCGGGCCACTGACTACCTGTAAAGTTTGTCTATTTACAAATGACAGCCGGGACCAACGGCTTAACGTGCTTTCTGAGGCACGGAGGAAACTCGGTATGTTATAGGTGGTCAGTTGGTCACCCATCCACGGACCAACTAAGGCATGCACGGTTTAACCTGAAGATCGACCCGAGCGACTTTTATTATTTAGCCACGGGCTCCTCAATGTTCACTTTAAATTGCCATGGCTGAAATTCGGTCAGAAGGGACTATTTTAATTAGTTTGTACAAATCCTTGTTTAATCGAGAAAGGCAGCAGCGGTGGCCCGGTGGTGGTAGCCCCGTCTTACGAACAGTAAGCCGTGGGTTCGAACCTGGGCGCAGTACTTTGTGTAATTTCATCACCGCTGCCCTCAAAAACGGTGCAGGAAAACATCGTGAGGAAACTATGTTCTAGAGCTAAAATTCGATTAAATTCTGCCAACCCGCACTGGGCCCGCGTGGTGGATTACAGCCCACTCCCTCTCATAGAGAGGAGGCCTGTGTCCCAGCAGTGGGAACATTATAGGCTGATTATGCTTTATCTTTTTTTTTGCCTGTTTAATCTATTCCAGTTTTATCTCCCCCCAGACAAATCAATAGCCGACTGCGTCGAAGCCCTAATAGGCGCGTATCTGCTAGAGTGCGGACCCCGAGGAGCCCTACTATTCATGTCGTGGCTCGGCATCCGAGTCCTACCGTGTCACCACGTGGCGCTAGATGACGACCATCCCTACGTGAGACGAGCTGCACAGCATGAGGTGAATAAAAAATAGAGCATTTATTTTTTAATTTAGGATATCATTATAATTCGCGTGAGTAAATGCGAACGACAGACATCGAACAATATGGCAGATGGTGGGGCACAGGGATGTCCGCAAAATTATGGTCCAAAAAATGGAAAGAAATGCTTTATTTTCACGTTTTTAGGGTTCCGTACCTCGAAAGAAAAAAACGGAACCCTTATTTGTATCAAATACTCAGGTCTACTGTCCCTTGGAGCTGTGAAAAAATCAAACTTCTAAGCCAACGCAATCAAAAGATACAACCGTTACGTTTATGCCGCTCCGAAAATTTTGGACACTCGTAAAGGAATCAAAACTTACGGGGCACTTCCCATAAACTCGAGAATCTTGAAGTTTGGTACGAAGCAACGTCTTATAGCATAGATAAAGGAAAAATTGCGAAAAACCGTATTTTTTTTTTGTTACGTCACATAAATGCGAGTCGCGAGTCGGACTCGCGGACGCGCGTTAATGTGACGTAACAAAAAAATACAGTTTTTCGCAATTTTTTGGCCAGTTTTTTTTTTTAAATGAATACATCGCAGAAACTGTATCACTTACGAGATTCATCACTGAATACTTTTTGTTTGTTATAACTTACTCTATAGATTGACACTTGTTTCATCGCTGCCGGCCAAACCCAGTTTTTTTTCAAAATGGCGGACTGAATAGTTATGCCAACAAGTCGGATGTTCTTTAGCATACATGTCGTTTATAACCTGGATTAACACATAGGATATTTTTTTTCCCGGTAGTAAAATCCTGTGGGACATTACCAAACTCCACGCGTGGGAAGCAGCGACTATAGGCTAGCCTAACCATAAAACCTTCTTACAGACATCCGCTTCACCGCTATCACCAGAGCACAAGCGCTCCCCGTCCACATCATCATCGTGTTCTGATGATGAAGCGCCTCCGCAGCAGGAGATGTTCCCAGATGAGGACTGGTCGTGGCAGGCACGAGCTGTGGGTTCCCTGCAGCCTTATAAAGACTCAGAGGGGAGGTGGATGCAGGTATGTCTGTTGCCAGGGTACTAGAACTTAAGGACCCATTATTGGCAATGATATTATTTATCCGTGTTGCTAGGCAACTAGGGGAGCTCGTGGCTAAGTAATAACAGCCGCACGGGTCGATCTTTAAGGTTAAGCCGTACTTGCCGAGGTTGGTCCGTGGTTGGGTGACCATAATTACATACCGAGTTTCCTTCTTGCCTCGGAAAGCACGTTAAGCCGTTGGTCCCGGCTGTCATTTGTAGATCTTTGACAGTCGTTACGAGTAGTCAGAAGTGAAAAGTCTGACATCCAGTCTTACCAGGGGGTATCGTATTACCCAGTTACTGGGTTGTGGAGGTCAGATAGGCAGTCGCTTCATGTAAAATACTGGTACTCAGCTGCATCCGGTTAGACTGGAAGCCGAACCCAAGATAGTTTGGGAAAAGGCTAGGCAGATGATGATGATGATGCTAGGCAACTGGGCCTGCTGATATTGAGGAATTTATGTTTTTCCTACTCATCCGCTATTATTTTCTGACTATTTAATTGCGGGATCCAAGATAGTTATATGACTGTCAATTGTAGATCTTTGACAGTCGTTACAGGTAGTCAGTGGCCCGAAAGTCTGACAACCAGTCTCACCAAGGGGTATCGTATTACCGAGTACTAACTGGGTTATCGAGGTCTGATAGGCAGTCGCTCCATGTAAAGTACTGGTACTCAGCTGCATCCGGTTAGACTGGAAGCCGACCCCAAGATAGTTTGGGAAAAAGCTAGGCAGATGATGGTTATTTTCGCTTTATACAGGGTGTAACGGAAAAGGTATATACATACTAAAGGGTGTGCTACAGACCACCAAACTGAACATGTTTCTCCATCGGACAAACATCGTAATAGCGCAAAAAACATCAGCTACCCCATACATTTGGGTCGAATAGGTATTAAAATTTTGTACAGGGCAGCATATAATTTTTGCTATTACAATGTTTGTGCGATGGAGAAACATGTTCAGTTTGATGGTCTGTAGCACACCCGTAAGTATGTATGTACCCTTTCCGTTACACCCTGTATAATTCTATAAATAAATGCAACTGTTTGACTTTGTCCGCAGCCAATATTTGGAGAACTAAAAGCACCGCCATCACCTCTTCTCCGGTACATCAACGATCCTGAAGGCGAACTGAATCAAATGCTTTCCGGTAAGTACCTTCTACCACAAAAGCACAGAAGAATTTAAGAGCTATAAGCATATAGCATAATCAGCCTGTAATGTTCCCACTGCTGGGACACAGGCCTCTTCTGAGAGGGAGTGAGCTGTGTCCCACATGTTTATCGTTATAACGCGCGCGCACCTTTGACCTATCAGCTGTTAGCCGCGTGACGCTGTTCTGTCTCATTACTATCGTACCGTGCCACAGTGGGTAGGCAGAGCACCCGCGCGGCTTGCAACCCCGAATTTCATACAGCTGTTGTGTTATTGTGAGAAAAGTGAATGAGTATAACAAAAATGTTTGTTTGTGAAAATTGTTTGTTATCATGAGTAAAAAATCACGTGTTTAAATATCGGTCACTAATTACCAGGCACCCTATATACAAGGTGGAGCGGGACGATCGACATTCCTTTAAATCACGTAGAGAGTGTCATGTTCTTTACCCGTACACAAAAAATCAATCAAATCCAACGAATACTTTAGCCACAGGAAAGTATTTTTCATTTTTTTATTTTTCAACATGATGTAGATCTGAGTCCGTAATAATAGTTAAACATTGTAAGGTCAAGAATCTGTGCAAACTGTTTTCCTGTGGCTAAAGTATTCATTGGATTTGATTGATTTTTTGTATACGGGTAAAGAACATAACGTGCTTTCCGAGGTTGGTCTGTGGATGGGTGACCATAATTACATATCGAGTTTCCTCCGTGCCTCGGAAAGCACGTTAAGCCGTTGGTCCGGCTGTCATTTGTAGATCTTTGACAGTCCTTACGAGTAGTCAGAAGCTAAAAGTCTGACATCCAGTCTTACCAAGGGGTATCGTATTACCCAGTTACTGGGTTGTGGAGGTCAGATAGGCAGTCGCTTCATGTAAAATACTGGTACTCAGCTGCATCCGGTTAGACTGGAAGCCGACCCCAAGATAGTTTGGGAAAAGGCTAGGCAAATGATGGGTAAAGAACATGACACTCTCTACGTGATTTAAAGGAATGTCGATCGTCCCGCTCCACCTTGTATACGTACTTACATATTTGCCAAGATTAGTTTTTAACTCACGACTGGCTCGTTGGTCTAGTGGCCGGAAACGCGACTGCTAACATGATGTCCAGGGTTCGACTTCCAACTTCAACTTCTTGGTCGGGCAAAGTGTTTTTGGGTTTCTTCATCAGGAATTTCTCAGTAGCAGCCACGGAGTCTACATTTGTGCTCTGTTGATGGCAATAGGCTCGCCCCCATACATGGAACTTAAAACATAACAAGCGAAATGTGGGTGTTCTTTTTGGTTACACCTCTGCCTAAACCTTCGGAGATCAAAGTCGTGATGTTATGTTATTAGTATTAAAGTTTCGCCAAGCCCGTTAATACAGGCTGGAGGATAAGTCAGTAACATCTTTAAAAAAAACCGGCCAAGTTCGCACTTGGCCGGTTTTTTCCGGTCGGAAGCACGAAGGGTTCCGTACCATTATTTAAAAAAACGAGCAAAAAAAAAACACTTTTTTTCTGGAGCCCCCCTTAAATATTTATTTTATTCTATTTTTAGTAATTGTTGTTATAGCGGCAACAGAAATACATAATCTGTTGAAATTTCAACTGGCTAACTATCACGGTTCATGAGATACAGCCTGTTGACAGACGGACGGACAGCGAAGTCTCCTATGAGACTTGACTATGACCGTTTGACCTTTTGGATATGGAACCCTAAAAACTATGTTTTCTTTTCACAGGCTACGACGCACTAGAAGAAACTTTACAATACCGCTTCAAAGACCGCTCTCTCTTACTGCAAGCACTGACGCACGCTTCACATCACAGCAACAGACTTACCGATTGCTATCAACGTCTCGAGTTTTTAGGAGACGCCATACTAGGTAAGCAATCCATTGGGAGAAACTTTTTCGCCAGCTATCTGTCTCTTTCGCCCGCTATCTGTCTTTTTCGCCCGCTATCTGTCTTTTGCGCCCGCTATCTGTCTTTTGCGCCCGCTATATGTGTTTTTCGCCCGAAATCTGTCTTTTTCGCCCGCTATCTGTGTTTTTCGCCCGCTATCTGTGTTTTTCGCCCGCTATCTGTGTTTTTCGCCCGCTATCTGTCTTTTTCGCCCGCTATCTATCTTTTGCGCCCGCTATCTGTCTTTTGCGCCCGCTATATGTCTTTTTCGCCCGAAATCTGTCTTTTTCGCCCGCTATCTGTCTTTTCGCCCACTTTCTGCCTTTTTCGCCCGCAATCTGTCTTTTTCGCCCGCTATCTGTCTTTTACGCCCGCTATCTGTCTTTTTCTCCCGCTATCTGTCTTTTTCGCCCGCCATCTGTTTTTCTTTATCGTGTAGTAGTGCTTAACCTGGTGTCAAAATCAAAAGTCATTTATTCAAATTAGGCTGATAATCAGCACTTTTTAAGTCAAAATTACAAGAGACAGTCCCCCAAAACGCCCGCCCTTCGCCACTTCCTAGTGTTTGAGCTGGGAAGAAGAAGTGGCGGAACAAACTCCCCAGCAACACATCTGTCTGTTAGGTTAGAGGAACCAGATTCTACACAATAGTGTTCAAGTTTATATAAACAAAGAAACCATTACATCAAATTAATGTCACATGTCAGCTAGCACACACCAATAATAAAATATTAAAAAATATACTCAAGAACAAATAAAGCCTCCAGACATAAAGGGTGTGCCCTATTACACGTGCATACAGACGAAAAAAAAATAAAAACCGGCCAAGTGCGAGTCGGACTCGCGCACGAAGGGTTCCGTACCATTATTTATAAAAACGAACAAAAAAATAACATTTTTGTATGGGAGCCCCCCTTAAATATTTATTTTATTCTGTTTTTAGTATTTGTTGTTATAGCATCAACAGAAATACATAATCTGTAGAAATTTCAACTGGCTAACTATCACGGTTTATGAGATATAGCCTGGTGACAGACGGACGGACGGACGGACGGACGGACAGCGAAGTCTCAGTAATAGGGTCCCGTTTGACCGCAGAGCGCACGGAACCCTAAAAATAGAGTAAAATAAAAAAGGTGAAATATCTATGCATGAAGTTAGAAATCAGAGTTTGTATGTCGCCCATGAGCCGCTGACTTGGCTTTACATGCCGTCGAGAAATATCTCTCAGGCATGCTGGTTTCCTCACGATGTTTTCCTTCAAGGCAGCTAGTGATAATTATACAATACGAATATTAATCCGAAAAATCAGTCAGATATTCAAGGTGTTGTTTTGCATCCTCGTCAAAATTCAGGAGGTTGTCACAAAAGACGTAAATAATGAATTTTAATTACGGTACCCAGTTAATTATGAATAAAACGCTTATTTTTTTTTGTAATTTAAGTTTGGCTGTATATCAGAATAACCCCCTTAACGTGGTTTAGGGAATATAAAATTATCGAATAAACGTTTGAGATTGTTTGTATGTGTGAAAGCGCGGTTATAGGGCAAGAAACCGACGGGCCGCGTTTTGAAACACGGGCACACTCCAATTTCCGTAAATAAGAAAAAAAATTACCTACCCATTTTATTATTGATTCGGGTCGAAAATCATTAGCATAGTTACCTCCTTAAATTTGACGAGGATGCAAAACAACACCTTGTATATTAACTAGATTACGTAAAAACACTACCGGAGAGCAGCGGTCGCCCAGTGGTGGCAGCCCCGACTTACGAGCAGTAAGCCGTGTGTTCAAACCCTGGCAGGCGCATTACTTTGTGTAATTTATTTCATCACCGCTGCTCTCAGAACGGTGAAGGAAACCATCGTGAGGAAACCGGCATGTCCTAGAACTAAAAATTCGAAGATATGTGATATCTACCAACCCGCACTGGGCCCGCGTGGTGGATTACAGCCCACTTCCTCTCATAGAGAGGAGACCTGTGTCCCAGCAGTGGGAACATTATAGGCTGATGATGATGATGATGACTATAAGAAATCGTTTTTAACAATGCTATTATTACTATCTGTTGTTTCAGACTACCTAATAACGCGTCACCTATACGAAGACCCGCGGCGTCACTCGCCGGGCGCGCTCACGGATCTGCGTTCGGCGCTCGTCAACAACACTATATTCGCTACTCTAGCGGCCAGGCACGGCTTTCACAAGTAAATAGTTTCTTTAAATTATATTGTAGCAGCTCCTGGCTTAATAATAACAGCCCCACGGGTCGATCTTTAAGTTTAAGTCGTGCTTGCCGAGGTTGGTCAGTGAATGAGTGACCATCATTACATACCGAGTTTCCTCCGTGCCTCGGAAAGCACGTTAAGCCGTTGGTCCCGGCTGTCATTTGTAGATCTTTGACAGTCGTTACGAGTAGTCAGAAGCCATAAGTCTGATATCCAGTCTTACCAAGGGGTATCGTATTACCCAGTTACTGGGTTGTGGAGGTCAGATAGGCAGTCGCTTCATGTAAAATACTGGTACTCAGCTGCATCCGGTTAGACTGGAAGCCGACCCCAAGATAGTTTGGGAAAAGGCTAGGCAGATGATGATGGCAAAAGGCTCGGCCTCTTACATGGGACTTAAACATAAAAGGTGGAATGTAGGTGTACTATTGTACACCTACAACGCCGCGAGGCATACCTAATAAGGTACGCCTCTGCTAAGGCCTTCGGGAATTACAGGCGTGATAATATGTTTAATATTTATTTTGTCTTACAGGTATTTTAGACACATGTCTCCGGGTTTAAACGAAGTTCTCACGAAATATGTCAAGATACAAGAAGAGAATGGGCATTCTATTAGTGAAGAGGTAAGTTTATACTGATATCTTTCTCTTTTATTATACAAGTTATCCATCTTGTTTTATACATTGGCGAGTGTTGCTTAAGAGAAGACTCTAGTCCCGAGAAATTTGAAGAATAGGTATTTGAAGACACTATTGCCGTCGCGCTGCGCCCGACCAAGCCCCCGTAAAGTGCGAAAGGGTCAACTGCAGCTCAGGCTGATTTGACCTAAAAAATTTTGACCAAAAGACGTTTTGTATTCCGCTGTTTTCTTCTTCAAAACTAAACCGATCTAAATAATTCTTATATCAAAATTTAGAGGAAAAGTATATCTATAAAAGTAAATTATTTTCTTTTTTGTTAAAAACTTATCTAATTTGTCTGATAGTCGTTTGAACATGGCGGTAAAAACGGGCTTTTTTTTGGGGTTTTCGGATTGTCATAATTCCTTTAGTGATTATGTTTTGAAAAAAATAAGGAAATGATAGGAGCATGTAATGTAAATGCATGGGTTTAAAGTGCATGTAAAGCAAGTACCTAATAAGACTTAGAATTTTTGGAAAAAAAATCATTGTTCTAGACGCATTATCGACGAAGAAAACAGCGAAATACGTTTGTATAAAGGCCCACTAGAGATCCCTCTTAACGTTTGACTTATGACTTCATCTGCAACATATTTCCCCGTTGTCGCAACATTTTTCATTGCTGCTCCGCTCCGTATGGTCGTACCGTGAGGATATATAGCCTTTAGCCTTCCTCGATAGATAGGCTATCTAACACTGAAGGAATTTTTCAAATCGGACCAGTAGTTCCTGAGATTAGCGCGTTCAAGCAAACAAACAAACTCTTCAGCTTTCTAATTACTAGTAGTATAGTTTAACAATTAACAAATATTCCTGTACCTCTGTATTCATACAAATATTATTTTGTTCTAGCACTATTTGATCCAAGAAGATGAAATGGAGCAAGCAGAGGATGTGGAAGTGCCTAAAGCGTTAGGGGACTTGTTCGAGTCTGTGGCCGGCGCTATATTCTTGGATTCAGGTAGGATTATGATTAGTGATCGGATATTCGGATGCATATTTACCTAAACTACGTTCTTTCCTGGCAAAAGGTACAAAAGTATGGAAGCGGCTATTTAAATGTAAATTTTGTCCCGGGATTGCGAAATTTCATAATTCTTTAATAAGTGTAAAATGTAGTACTCAAAATATCGTAACGAATATTTTAAATTTATTTAAAACCTGCCAAGTTTGTTGAAAAACACAAGGAAAAAAATACAACAACTATTTGAATTTGTATTTTTGTGCTGAAATGTCGAATGCTAAAACAAAATGGGCATACTACATTTGGAGCTAAACGAAAAAGTAACTAGACTACGTTTTTATTTTTTAAATAAACTTCTTTTCCCATACTGACGCGCGCTCCATACTAGTCGACACTCAATCGTTAGGTAAATATGCATCCGAATATCCGATCTCTACATAACATTGATTGGACGCAGTGGGTGAGCGATCGACTGCTGCGCTGCGTGTCGCGGGTTCGATCCTCGCACGGAACAAAAATTTGTATGACCTACAGTTAGTTGTTCCAGGTCTGGCTGTTTGTTTATGTTAGTTAAAATGTTTGTAAACGCACCCACGATACAAGAGAAATTCCTAATGTTAGGGCAAAGTTTAAAAAAAAGTATCTGGCCTAGGTACAGAAAAGGGAAAATTATCAATAACACTAGAAAACGGGATATTTACCATGTTTGTTATGTGTTTTGAGTTCCCGATATTTCGGTGTTGTTGCAAACGCCATGATCACGGATAAACTGAAGTTATTGCGGGTGGGTGTTTATGAGCAGACAAATCGGTTTACACTCTTTCTTGTTTGTTATCTAGCGGTATTGATAGTGTTAGTGGTCATGCCAGTTTAAAAGGAAAACTGCCCGAATAATGCACCATCGGAGATAAAACAAATATTGGATTTGTTAATAAACACGAGCTTTTGTTCAATAACAGTTTTATATTATGCACCAAATCAACAAACACAACGCAGTACTAAAATCGCCATGACAGTTACTACCTTTTTTTTACTTCTTAAATTATAAGGGCAAGTATTGCCAACCTAAAAAAGGTGTTGCATTGAGTTATATTAACACACCCCCTCAAGGCAATACCTTTACTTACATAAACAAAATAAGAAAAGAAGAAAAAAAATATGTTAACTAACTTAAACTAAACTCTAACTTAAACTTATAACTTAGTATTCATACACACCACATCTTTCTGTAAACTTACTCAACAAATTTTTATTTAGGGCTTTCGTAAACATATCTGCAATCTGATCTTCTGTTTTTATATAATTCAATATTATTCTACCCTTTTTAATCAATTCTTTAATATAATGAAATCTAATATCTATGTGTTTTAATCGCTTAACACAATCAGTATTGGCAACCATTATTGCACTCTGGTTGTCACAAAACATCACTACTGGACAAACATTCTTAATATTAAAATCACTTAATAAATTTATTAGCCAACAAACATCAGCTGCGCCCATACTGATTGCTACATACTCAGACTCAGTTGATGACAGACTAACACTGGCCTGTTTTTTAGAACACCAAGAAATTAGACAATTAGCAAACATAAAACAATAACCGCTTGTTGATTTTCTATCTTTCAAATCTCCTCCCCAGTTAGCATCACAATACCCAATTAACATATCACTATTGCACTTATATATTAGACTATAATTGATAGTACATTTAATATATCTCAAAACTCTTTTTAGCGCTGTTAATAACAATTCGTTTGCTTTGTTCTGATATCTGCTTAAAATTGACACAGCTATACATATATCTGGCCTTGTGCCTAATGCTGCATATGATAGGCTACCTATTATCTTTCTGCATTTGTTTTCAATATTTTTATCAATTACAGTACTATCTATATTTTCTTCTAAACTTTTGATATTAAAGTTGAGGTCCATAGGAGTGGACATTCCTTTACAATTTTGCATATCAAATTTTATCAAAACATTTTTGAGATATTCTTTTTGACATAAGCTAGTGATTCCATTCTGTAAATCCTGTCTGACCTGTATGCCTAAGAAGTTTGATACCGGCCCTAAATCCTTCATCTTAAATTCACTATTTAGTAGTAATTTGAGGTTACATATTTCATTACTATTATTTGCAAAAATTAATAAGTCGTCAACATACAACAATACATATGTTTTAGCATCACCATTTAGTTTGATATACAAGCAATTATCACTATGAGATTTTACAAAACCATGTGCCGTTATTACAGAATTAAATTTATTGTTCCAATATTTTGGAGATTTCTTCAAACCATACAATGATTTATTTAATTTAACAATGTTACTATCACCCTTGTAGGCACCTTCAGGTAATTTTAAATATACTACTTCATCAATATCTCCATACAGAAAAGCACCAGTCACATCCATCTGGTAAATAGGCAAATTCCACTTTGTAGCAACTGACACAAATAATCTAAAGGTGGATAAGTTTGCTACTGGAGCATAAGTTTCATATGAATCTAATATGTCATTTTGTTCAAACCCCCTGGCCACTAACCTAGCCTTATATTGAGTGTCATTTTTAATTTTGAATACCCACTTGCTACTTACGGTTTTTACATCAATTGGCTGTTTACAAACTTCCCAGGTGTTGTTTTCATTTAGAGTTTTCAGTTCTCTTTCTATGGCTTCTTTCCACTTTTCAGCATCTTGCCTCTGTATGGCTTCTTTATAAGATTTAGGTTCATCCTCCTCAAAGGAAACATGATGGCAATTATAGAAAGAAGTCTGCTTTCTAACGCGAGAACTTTTCTGACGTGGTGGTTGTATGTTTCCATTTTCTTCAGTACTAGAGCTCTCTTCACTGGAGCATGGTACATACATACTTGAGTCATTCTCTGTAGATTCATCTAAGCTTTCTGCAAATGAGTACTGTTCACCTTCATTTGATTCTGCCTGCTGAACACCTTCATTGGACCGCTTATCTGTATTTTTGACTGTCTCTTCAATAGTTGTTTTATTTTCTTCTTTATTATCTGTATCATATTCCAACAGTACCAATTGCTCTGTCTTCTCTTTGCCTTGATCAAGGAAAACAATATCCCTCTTTATGTGTACACTATTTTTCTTTGGAAAAAATATTCTATAACCTTTAACCTCTTCTCCATACCCTACCATGACTCCTTTCTCTCCTTTAGAGTCCCACTTCAATCTCTTTTCTTTTGGGATATGAACAACAACAGGAGTACCAAATGTTTTTAAACTATTTATATCAAAACGTTTATTTGTCCATGTTTCAAATGGAGTTTTTCCAGGCTCATTACTTTTACTGGTCCTATTTAATACATACGCTGCAGTTTGAACAGCTTCTGCCCATAACTTCTTGGGTAATCCTCTTGCACACAACATTGTTCTTGCCGCTTCAACCAGGGTTCGATTCTCTCGTTCTGCTTTGCCGTTTTGTTCCGGGGTATACGTCACTGTGGTTTGATGTATAATTCCATGTGTAGTAAACAGGTTTCGCACTCCTTTGTTTACAAACTCGAGCCCGTTGTCACTTCTAAAGTATTGTATCTTGTTGTTGGTAATATTTTCTGATTTAGTTATGAAGTTCTCAACACATGCCTTTACTTCATCCTTCCCTTTAACAAAATACACAGATCGAAAGTTGGAGTAGTCGTCTTTCATAATGATGAAATATCTAGAACCTCCTACCGATGGCACCTCCATAGGCCCGCATGTGTCCGCATGTATGACTTCACACGGCCTAGTCGTTTTTGTTTCACTAGCACTGAAAGGCAATCGATGTATTTTGCCCTTCAAGCAGCTTTCACATTTAAAGTCGGTATCATTTGTCACTGAGATGTTATTGTTTTTAAGCACACTTTTCACATGTTGTATATTTTGGTGAGCTAGTCTTTCGTGCCATTCTTTGAGACTTGATTGCACTTGAGATACATTTGCCACTTCCCACTCGTAACGTACGTCCATAAAGTACATATCACCTTTACGTTTAGCTACTGCACATAGTTTGTCTTGTTTATAAAATTTGCACATTTTATTTTTCGTTACCACAACATAACCTCTATCTGCGACGCAGTTCATGGATAGTAGATTTGTTTTTAGTTCCGGTACGTACAAAACATTGTCTATGGTAGTGTCTATCCACTGCTTTCCGTCATAGACCTGTAGCGCCACCTGTCCACAGCCATGCGCTTTAATTGCATTTCCGTTTCCAATAATCACATTTTTATGAGCCAAAACACGATAAGTCGCAAAAAGATGGCGGTCTCGACACATATGCTGGCTTGCACCAGAGTCCACTAGCCACTGCGATTTATGGAAATGTCCACTTAGAGTTTGGTTTACGATTACGAAAGCATTGCCCACTTTATTATCTTCTTTATTTTTCCTGAACCAACACTCAGTTTTCAAATGTCCCGTTTTCTTGCAATAATAACACTTTTTGACCGGTTTATTACTATTGTTCGAACTGTTATTGTAATTACGATTTCTCTGTTCCATGTTACGATTACCGCACTCACTCTGGAAATGTCCCATTTTATTACACTTATAACATTTTACGTTCTTCTTTTCTATCTTCTTTACAACGAACGCTGATGATTGCTGAGACACTTCTTCTTTATCTTTTAATCGTTCCTCTTCAATTAGTAATCTTGCTACGAGGTTATCATATGTTTGTTTGTTGTCCGGTGCCGATTCCCACGCAGACACAAAATGTTTGTACCTCTCTGGAAGTGACATCAGCACTTTAGTTATAATTAATTTTTCCGAGATTTGTTCTCCCATCTGCTTTAACTGGTTGTTTAATTCTTCGATTTTAGATAAAAATGTGGACATATCTGTCTCCTCCACATACTTAAATTGGAAGAAACGTTGCTGGATGATATGTATGCTAGTTTCTGATTTTTGCTCGTAAACGCTAGCAAGTTTCTTCCACATTTCTGCAGATGTAGTACAGGTCAAAATGTGTGTCATCACGGTTTCTGACATTCTTGTCACCAGCCATGTTTTAGCTTTTGCGTCCAGTTTTTCCCATTTTTCCCTGTCTATCGCCACCTCCGGCTTCACCTTCGTCCCTTGAACCACATCTAGTAGGTCTTGACTCCGCAACAGAATTATGGACTGGAATTTCCATACATTCCAATTGGATGCTCCTTCAAGTCGTATATGAGAGACTGGTACTTTGTTTTCTTCCATGTTGTTCTATTTCCTTCCTGCTGGTCCCGTCCTTGTAAGTAGTATCCACTTATCAAGTGTTTTTCTTCCCGCCGGCTGGCAAATTTTTTTTTCTTGCACCACGCGGTCACACGGATGCCGAATTGCCGTTTCGACCGGCGTTTCTTCGAACTCAGTTTATTTAAAACCATGCAGAATTATGTGCCTGGGCCCATAACCTATTGGATTTGTAAATAAACACGAGCTTTTGTTCAATAACAGTTTTATATTATGCACCAAATCAACAAACACAACGCAGTACTAAAATCGCCATGACAGTTACTACCTTTTTTTTACTTCTTAAATTATAAGGGCAAGTATTGCCAACCTAAAAAAGGTGTTGCATTGAGTTATATTAACAACAATAAGTTAAATAAAAAGTAAAAAAGTTGTCAGCTTGCACGTCGTAACTGCGACAAGCAGGTTACTACTCAGCATAATGCTGTGCTATGGAGAACCCACCGCACAGCGCTGGGCAGCAGTGGTCATCCGTGAAACAACGTACGGAATTCAAGACCGCGTAAACAGTTTATTACGTGAATAAGAAAATAAAATAAACAGTACCTGGATTAAAATATAAAACAACCATAAGAAATAACAATACTACAAAAAATATAAGAATAAGTGTGCAGGCTAAACAAATATAAACATAAATACATGACGTGTTTTGTTTTTGTCTCGCTCTCACCCCACCCCGGTGTACGTGTGGGTGTGTGTGTGCGTATGGGTTGTGTGGGTGTGTGTCTTCTCTGTGTGTGTATTTATTGATGGAGTGTAAAGTGCATGTAAACTGATGAAAAGTTTGTGTTGGGCTTAGGCATAATCTACTTTATCCCTTCTAATATTATCCTTCCACAGGCATGTCCCTGGGCGCAGTATGGAAGTCGTACGTGAACCTGATGGGCGCTGAATTAGAAGCGTTCAGTGCAGCCGCACCCAAGTCACCTGTACGAGAGCTGCTGGAGGCTGAACCTGATACTGCCAAGTTTGGGTGAGTTTACCTTCTATCATCTGCCTAGCCTTGTCCCAATTATGTTGGGGTCGGAAAGAGACTGAGCTATAGAGGATGTCTAGCGTCATGTCTTTCCTAATCTTTTATACAAATACATACGACATACTACAAACAAATAAAATTGAAGTGTCTATATTAAAATAACCGCTTTTTACTACATGCATATGAACGTTACATATACCATAATAACATTTTTTTAAATTCTTGTCTGTCTGTCTGTCTGTTTGATAACCATCCCCATATCTTCCCGTGGGTGTCGTAAGAGGCGACTAAGGTACTTGCCAGAGAATGGGCAGCAGCGTTCTCTGTGCTTTTGTAACATCCGTACTGCGATCGCCAACCCGCCTGCCAAGCGTGGCGATTATGGCAAAACCCCCGTTATGAGCGCAAAGTGGCGACACTTAGGGGAGGCCTGTGTTCAGCAGTGGACGTCTTTCGGCTGAAATGATGATGATGACGAAACGTATAGCCACGCTAAAAGGAGAAGAAGTCGTCTTTTATTTAATTTCTTAATTATTATTATTTCAGTAAACCGGAACGCTTAGCCGACGGTCGCCGTGTCCGAGTTTGTGTCGAAGTTTTCGGTCGCGGTACGTTCAAAGGCGTCGGTCGGAACTACCGCATCGCTAAGGGCACAGCCGCTAGGTGTGCGCTGAGGCATCTTAAGGTAAGGAACTAAGTAAGAATACAAGGTGCTGTGACTGCGGGACTGTTCGAAAGAGATACACGGTATCTCTTTCGAACAGTCCCGCAGTCACACCCTGTGCCCTGGAACATAAAGGGCTAAGAAGGAACATGGATGGGTTTTAGTCGGTACAAGTCTGACACTCCCTTCCGCTCCGCCCAGAGCGGGAGGTGTCATCTGTTGATATACCAACCGCAAAAAGAACAGGTGTAAACGAACCCTTCAGGAAGCCGTCAACCACGTAAGTCCGGCTATGTACCACTCTTGTACATAACGATTAACCTTTTGAACGCCATTGTCACATATA
Source organism: Cerastis rubricosa (assembly GCA_949152445.1). Lineage (NCBI taxonomy): Eukaryota > Metazoa > Arthropoda > Insecta > Lepidoptera > Noctuidae > Cerastis > Cerastis rubricosa. The sequence goes on along the minus strand of OX424551.1, from coordinate 4,444,399 downwards.
CGTGACAAGCAAGCGCGTGCCCTGTTCGCCAACGACGCAAATATGTGACAAAAAATGTGGTGCACTATAACACGAAATAAGCAATTCAAATCATTACTTTTGTGTGTGTTTATTTATTTATCTTTAAAATGTGATATAAATATCTTAAATATGTCTTACCAAGAAATAAGTTAACAATACAGAGCTACAGAGACAGTCTATGTTCTGACTGTTTATGATGACTTAAAATCAGAAACCGTAATATTGCTTTTCTTTCCAGGGAGCAGCCCGGGCTGATAGCTAAGCGAAGAATGATCATTGATTTCAGGTTGATCAGTGAACCCATGATTCATGAACTGAATATGCTTAAGAGCGTTTATACCCTACGGCATTTCATACAAACTTTCAAGTCGTTATTTTCCGAAATGACTGAACAGATTATAATGAAACTTCCTACGCATAAGCAGGATACAGAGGTCTAAAAAGTTACTAAAAACATTTTCGAAAAATTAAAAATGAAGATAATTTCTGTTTCTATAGATAATAAAATATCGGTCTAATTTCGCTGTAACATTATTTTTCGAAAATGTTTTTAGTAACTTTTTAGACCTATGTATACTGCATATGCGTAGGAAGTTTCATTAAAATCTGTTCAGTCATTTCGGAAAATAACGACTTGAAAGTTTGTATGAAATGCCGTAGGGTATAAACGCTCTTAAGAGCGTTTACGCCTGAACTCCATATGTTTAAGAGCGTTTACGCCTAAGACATTTCATACAAAGTTTCAAATCCATATTTTCCGAAATGACTGAACCGATTTTAATGAAACTTCATAACTTCATACGCATAAGCAGGATACATAGGTCTAAAAATTTACTTAAAAAGAAAAAAATTGTGTTACAGCTACATAAGACCGATTATAAAATATCTATAGAAATAGAAATTTCCAATTATCTTTCTTTTAAACAGACATTTCGAAAATGTCTTTTTTGTAACTTTTTAGACCAATGTATTCTGCTTATGCGTATGAAGTTTCATTAAAATCGGTTCAGTTATATCGGAAAATAAGGACTTGAACGTTTGTATGAAATGCCGTAAAGCGTAAACGCTGATTACGCTGATTTTTGAGCTCCAATTGCTCATTGAGTTCAAAATGATCAGTATATAAGGAACCTCACAATTTTGTATGTATTTATGTCTAGTTATATAAAGCATCTTATTAAAATGTATTTGTCTGTAGTTTAAATTTAATAAGCTTAATAAAATGGGTACCCTTGACGGGGAATTAGTTTGTAAGTCCTATGTAGGACATCGTCATTCTCTTGCCCTTATCCCAATTTATTTGGGGTCGGCGCAGTATGTCTTCTTCTTCCATACTTCTCTATTACTTGTCATCTCATGAGACACCTCCTTTCTTGCCATATCATCCTTCACACAGTCCATCCATCGTTTTTTTTGGTCTTCCTCTACTCTTATTCACAAAATAGTTTTGTAGGACATTCTATTTACAAACTAATTGGTTCTTTCATGCCGTTAAAGGTAAACTTCGCATACTGTACTGATTTATTCAATGAATTCTGATTGCGAAGTATTCGTTCTAATAATGTTACTTGTTTAAAAATAATGTGCGTATTATTTTGATATATTTATTTGTGTATAAACATATACCTATACTTCTGTTCTAACGTTATGACGGCTCGGAAGTTAGCTGCGAGTGATGGTCTACGCAGGTATATCGGTGCAAACTTTATGGCGGCTCGAAAAATCGGACGTAAGCTGCAGAACGCAATTTTCGGTATCAGATGGGCGCAGAGGACGCATCGTCTTGACTGTAAAATGCTCAAACCGTCACTCGCAGCTAACTTCCGAGCCGCCATGAAGTTTGAACCTAACTATACCTAATATTTAATGTTAAAAAAAAACAGGCAATCAAAACAAGGTTTGCTATCAGGAAGTCTAATTCTGGATTAAGCTTGCCTTATACATAAGCTATGTTATTGCAATCTGTATGTACTTATGTCTTTTCATTTTGTGTGCAATACAGAATAAGAAGTGATGCAGCTCTTATTCGCATTCGTTCGAATATGACCATTGTTAACATTAGAATATAGTACGTAATCGTATGAAACAGTTCTCTGAATTTTGTCTTCGCACAAAACCAATGTAGGTTATTTTAAAGTATTTTAATTTTTTAGTCAATGATAGTATATTTTTATTAAACTAGTTTTATTTAGACATAGATTTTATTTTATTCGCGTACAACCATGCACGCGAAAGTACAACTCGACCAAGCTAAGTTTGCACCTCGCGTTGATTACGTCATACTGACGCTTAGGTACGGTCTGCGAAAAAGGATTCGCTATGACTTTAAAAAGTAAACCAATATTTGTTAGATTTTACTTTGAATTTATTGTTTTTAACATTATATTGTACATAGGTACATTAAAATGCGCCGCATTCTAGCGAGGTGCAAACTTAGCTTGGTGGAGTTTTGCGCGCATGGTTGTCAATACAACTTTGCCAATTTTGAGCTTTTAGATTCTACATAGTATTTTTTTTATATAAAATAACATTTTATTAGTTAATTATTAACAATTTAACACACCTACAATAATAACAAGAACTAAATATTTACATAAACGAACTAACTAAATTAAACTAACTATATTTTCAAGCCGTTTGGGGTTGAAACTCTGGGGTCGTGGGGTCCGAGTGCTTACAGCCTTTTTAAGGAAATTTCCAAACGCCTAGTTGACGCTTCCCGTGACCCAAGGCCTGGCTTTTACTTTGGCCAGAGGCTAAGTATTGGCATACAACGTGGCAATGCTGCCAGTCTCTTGGGCACATTACCAGCTGACAGCGTTGAGGAGGAGTTTTTTGAGGCCGTTTTATAGTTTATTGTTATTTTATTTATTAGTTTGTTAATCCTTGTAACTAACTTAAAAAAAAATATTTATAAAAACGAAAAAAAAAACTTGTTTGTATGCGAGCCCCCCTTAAATATTTTTTTTTCTGTTTTTGTTATTTGTTGTTATAGCGTCAACAGAAATACATAATCTGTAGAAATTTCAACTTGCTAACTATCATGGCTCATGACATACAGCCTGGTGACAGACGGACGGACGGACGGACAGCGAAGTCTCAGTAATAGGGTCCCGTTTGACCCTTTGGGTACGGAACCCTAAAAACAACAGGACGCTTAGGCGACAAAATACTCCTCCAGATCGTTGCACTCGGAAATGTGCCCAGAAGACTGGCAGCATTGCCACGTTGAATGGCAATGCTAATTCTTTGCCCAAAGAATGAGCCAGCACTCTGGTCTCGCGAAGTGTCAACGAGTCGACGAGAAATTTTCATAAAAAGGAGATGCGCACTTGAGCCCCATGACCCGAGCGTTTCAACCCCAAACGGCTCTAAACTTTAACTGGCATAGTTTAATTATATTTTTAGTATAACTGTGTTTATTTTTAATAGAGATAATTCTGTATCGCGCAATAAAAAGGTTAAAACGAATAGCTAGTTATATTTTATGAATATTAAGTTGATAAAGAAAATAGAATCTGTTTTTTTAACTTAGTTATGAGCTTATAAAAACTTAGTGTTAGAATAGAATATACTTTATTGTGCATAGGGTATCGATAGGGTCCCGTAGAAAAACCAGTTAAAAACCGGGTTTTACTACGGGACTAATTGAGCACTATGATTAAGACACAGCTATTTTACAATATTACTAATTCTATAATTTATGACAGTAAGTTATGAAGCCAAAATGATGACAAGTAACTCAAAATATTAAGTATTTTTTTTGAAGTGAAAACTTCTTTAGCTGCGTTTGCACTTTTGTGATGGGCAAAAATGTTAAACTCGCGTCAGGACACGTGACAAGTCAAAAAACAAAAATTCGTAAGACGGATTGACATTAGGTTACGAAGGAATTTGAACTTTATGACATCTGTCATTGTGTTTGGGTTTCCAAAACTTTACAATTATCTTATGCACAAACAAAACCTTCGGTTTCTCCAAAGAGGTAAAATTCGTAAGACGGATTGTAATAGTTCTGAAGTGAAATTTTTAATGTAATATAAATTGACATGTTTGTGTACGATAGCGCAATAAATGAATATTGTATTTTACCACATAAATGACAGTAGTTTATACTGATAATTAAAGCAATTCGTGCAAAATTATTCCCTAACCATTCCAAAATATCAAAAAAGCACAACGTTAATATTCAAGTTTTCACTTCTGCCGGCACTCCCGGAGTGCAACTCGTTTTTTTAAACTGTGGTCACCCATCCACGGCCCAACGACCAATCCAGCTATACAAAACCAGTATAAGCAAATCTCTCTCCGCTCGGTTTTTTTTACGAAACGAGGTCTTTTTATACTGGAAATGTATTCCTTGATACGTCGTTGTGTCGTTAAGTCACATTTAACAACAGAACGGATAACTAAACAGCTAAAAAGTTTTAATTGTAATAGAATAAGTGATACCAGCCAATAAGATGTCTCCAATGATAATTCGTACTCTGAAAACAAAAGTGACCTAACTCAAAATTTCCGTTTTCTGGGAAATAATAAAATTGTGCTTCGTGTTGGGAACACTCTCGTTCCCAATAAAATATGTGATGCAATTTTCTTTTTTGTCCTTTTCTAGCACGATATCGGCACTCTTTCATTCACTTGACGATGGCCCATGTTATTTGAAGTAGTTTTATGTATTTAACGTAATTCGCTGTAATTTTGAGTTTCGTCCTTTTTTATTCTGACTGTGTGATATGTACTAATTAAAAACGCTATTAATTTTAAGAGTAGATTGTAATACGAATTTACTTATTATTGTTTTATAAAAAATCTTCTATGTGCAATACTCGACCTTCTTTAGAATTATTTGATAACTTTTATAATAAAAAAAAAAACTAGATTTTAAATGAACACGTAAAAAGAAAAAGTATTTATTAGAAGTCGCACAAGACAATAATTACGAAATAAAAATTTTAAAAGTAAAAAAAAAGATTAAAAAAAAACTTGATAGTAACTTTTTATGAATTGTAAAGGCAGCTCAGGAAACGCCGGGAGGGACCACCCCTCAGAAGAACATAAATACTGATCTTGTTGGTGATGTTATTCGGGTGAAATCACATTGATACGCACAGATTATTATTTCCTTTTCAATTACTTAGTAATTTAGTAGTGAGTTCATGAAATTCTCCTGCGCTCATGTTTTCTTCTTCCATATTTCTCTATTACTTGTCATCTCATCAGACACCTCCTTTCTTGCTAAGGATAATATGTATCCTTCACACAGTCTATCCATCGATTCTTTTTTTATTTGAGTTGCGTTTGCTCTTGACTCTAGTCTAGCTCAGAGGTGACAGAGGCATAGACGATGAAACGAGCTTACCCAGAAGAAGCCTGTTCCCTCTTCCCTTCAATAAAGCAGCTCACATAAGATTTGACGCAAGTATATTGAATGTAAATAAGAGCCCGTTTATTTATAGTAAACGAAGATTCCTGAAATTGGTCGAGTAATGTACTATTACCTTTGTGCACATATTGTAACAATATTTATTTGTGGTTTGACTGTGAATATATAAAAAATACTATGTAAAAGTGACTTGCAACGATTTTATTTCCAATGCATAGCTAAGGGAGTGTACGCTTTCAATCAAATATACTGATAATTATCATATAAAATAATTGTCTTGGTAAATTCGAATACTGTTGAATACCTACATAAATTACTATCGTTTATTGCAGACAATTTCTACGATTCCTAATAGTTTAAGTGACTTTCATACTCAGATAAGAAGAAAGCGCATTAGATCCCACTTCTGATGATGTAGGTTCCGATATAAGCCGAACACCAAAATATCATTGTACAACCATAAACTTAGTCCCTCAAGCTCTGCTGCTTTTGTCTTTTTTTATCTGAACTTGTAAAAAACACTAGCTTACCACCGCAACTTCGTCTGCGTTACAATTTCCCCGTTTTTGCAACGTTATTCATTGATGCTCCACTCCTTTTGGTGGTAGCGTCATGTTATTTAGCCTTCCTTGATAAATCAAAACTAATATTATAAAGAGGAAAGATTTGATTGTTTGCATTGAATAGGCTCCGAAACTACTGGTCCGATTCGAAAAATTCTTTCAGTGGTATATAGCCCACTTATCGAGGAAGGCTATAGGTTATATATCATCACGCTACGACCGGGGAAAATATGACGCAAACGAAGTTGCGCCGGACAACATTATAGCATTTTTCATATCGTACCAGTAGTTTCCGAGATTAGCGCGTTCATCCAAACAAACTCTTCAGCTTTAAAATTTGTTTAAAACATACGGAACTAAATGAAACTCAGCCATTATTTCTTCACAATTAAACCATTCATTCATTTTCAAACGTTTACAGAATTGAAAGTGAATGGGAGCAGGTTCAATCCGAATGGAAAGATTGAGTTTCATTTAGTCTAAATGGAACAGTCTAAATTTTAGACTGTGTAGTCTAAAGCCAGCTTGCATCTCTATTCACTAAACACATTTGACACTAAAAGTATACAAGCTGTTGTTTTGCATCCTCGTCAAATTCAAGAAGGTATCTATGCTAATGATTCTCGACCCGAATCAATAAGAAAATGGGTAGGTATTTTTTTTCTTATTTATGGAAATCGGTAAGAGTGAACCACCAGTGTTTTAAACGCGTTCCGTCTGGTCCTCGCCCTATAACCGCGCTTTCACACATACAAACAAACTCAAACGTTTATTGGATAATTTCTTATTCCCTAAACCACGTTAAGGGGATTATTCTGATATACTGACAAATTTAAAACAAAAAAAATCAGCAAGCTGTGCCCGCGACTTCGTTCGCGTTGATGACGGAACTTAACAATGTAAATTCAAATATCTTTTGATAGAGTGAACCGATTGTAATGCAACAAAAACTAAATGTTGTTCAAGCTACGCGCAATTGTTGTGTATAACATTTATCTACATTCATTTCGTACATTTTACGTGTTGCACGAACAAATAAACAGACAAAATTCAAAAAATGCTGGAAATATGTTCAGTTGGTTGTCCTTTAACAACCTGGCTATTTTTTTTGAAAATATTTTCTATGTACATAAACGACTTTTCAACAGATTTATTATATGTATAGAAGATAGATTAACTAGGTACCGTAATTTAAATTGATTCTTTATGTCTTTTGTGGCAATCTCCTGAATTTTGACGAAGATGCAAAACATCACCTTGGATAAAACATCTGACTGGCTCGTTAGTCTGGTGCAAACGTTACTGAGCAAGAGGTCCTGGGTTCCTCGGGGCGGAGAAGTAGTTATTGGGTTTTTCTGTCACGAAAACTAATATACTCAGTAGCAGCCGTGGAGTCTGGATTCGTGCCCGGTTTGTGGAAATAGGCTCGCCCCTGCTTTTTGGAGCTTGTGGAAGGCAGTCGGTCCATGTAAAATATGGTGTTCAGCTGCATATGGTTTGATTAGAAGCCGACATCCGCATATTTGGGAAAAGGCTAGGCAGATCATCTATCTCTGTCATCTTCAAACAGTTGATTGAAACAGAGAGATGTTTTAAATTTATCATCAGCTTTCTCCTACCCTTATCCCAATTTATTTGTGGTAGGCGCAGCATGTCTTTGTTTTCCATACTTCTCTATTACTCGTCATTTCATGACACACCTCCTTTCTTGCCATATCATCCTTAACACAGTCCATCCATCGTTTCTTTGTTCTTCCTCTACCTTTATACCAATCCACATTCACACTCAAAACTTTCCTCACGGATTTTTAAATTCGCTTACCCTTATATCTTCGTCTTGGTCGTTGATTCACTGCTGGAGATCGCGACCACATATGATACGTCTCCAAGCCATGCGGTCTCCTGCAGTATGAACCGCTCGGTACAAGCTGCCTCCAGCAGCCTTTTTGATCGCGTCTGCCCATCTTGCCGGTGCCCGTTTACCTTCCCGCCCGGCCCAGTATTATAAGCTTTTCCAGACAATGCCTAGGCGAACGCGTAATATGTTACCCTTTTTTTTACGGATGACATATCATCACTCCTGCTCTGGGCGGAGCGGAAGAGAGTGTCAGGCTTGTACTGACTAAAACCCATCCATGTTCCTTCTTAGCCCTTTGTGCTCCAGGGGCACGGTATCTATAATATGTTTACCCTTACATTATGTTTTAGTGAATTGTGATGCAAGTGGGGCTTAGTACTCGTAATTTTTTCTTCTAATTGTTCACAGTTAAAACACAAATATTCTTAGATTTAAGTTTTAAAGTAAAAGTTTAAGTAAATATGTAATTATGTGGATCACTGCCCTTTTAAAGATGTAATGTTTATTTAATTTAATAAAATATGGAGCTTACTTCTAAACAGTGAGCAATATACAATCACATTTTTTTGTTTTATTTATTCAATTTGTTCCTGCAGTGGCGTGGTGATTAAGAGATTGGCTTCTGCGCTATGAGTCGCGGGTTCGATTCTTGCGACGATGTTAATGTACAAGAGAAGGAAACAATTAAAAGGAGACTTCGTATTGCAGGAGGATAATGTATAAATGACGGCTCGATTGGCGCAGTGGTTGAGCGATCGACTCCTGCGCTGCGTGTCGCGGGTTCGATCCCCGCACGGAACAAATATTTGTATGGCCTACAGATAGTTATTCCGGGTCTGGCTGTTTGTGTTTGTGAGTTAAAACGTTTGTAAACGCACCCACGATACAGGAGAAATTTCTAGTGTGGGGAAATGCTTTATAAATAAAAAAATAAATGCCCACTAACACCAGTTTACAAAAAGATAACGGATCCCGAATTGGGTATCAAACCCAGTACCTCACGCTTCTGAACATGATTTCCCAAGTTCGATCGAAAGTATGATCATTCCATGGTTTGACAAGAGAAAATTTTTCTGGTCAATTGGCGACGAATCTTTTGATAGAAAGCTTACATGGGTTTCTGTTGATAAAATACAACAAAATTATTGTGTCGAAGACGGGTTAATCTTTTCCCTTACCGTAAGAACCTAATAAAAGTTGTGGCTGTATCTATTAGCACCGTACTAGATAGTCGGTTGCATAAGTGTTTTTTACAAAGAACCGGTATGTATTTGAAACATTTTAAATTTTTACTGCTTGAAAGATTCTTTTTTGAGCATGGTGTTCATTTTCTCTTATTTTTCTCACCATAGATTCGCTCAGAATCGGTTCAGGGACTATAAAACTAGCTGTGGACTGGTGTCCCGAGTACTTTCGGCGCCACGTCTCAATACCGACCAGGGTTCGGGAGGTGCATGCTAGCGGTTGACTCCGTGGCTTGCGAAGTTGCGACCGAAGACCCGGAGCAACAGCGGGACATCGCTGCGTGTCAAATACCAAACAAATTTTGTTTCTATCCTCTTTTTATGGTTATAGCAATAGTGTAGTTTTTCTTTTTGTACCACATCTTGTATTTTTTTTAGCTATTCGTGTCAAAAGGTCGCGGAATGAACTTTTGCCGGTGTCGTATTTAAGCACGGATACAATTTGATCGCGCCTAGGGCCGAATAGGTGTTGCAACTCCTTCTCACCTTCTGGCTTTAATTTTCAAAATCACAGATCTTATACTATTCTAGACAATCCACTTCGCAACTTTTCTTAATAAGGATTCACATTTTATATCGCCAATTCCTTTTTTTCCCTTTGATTCTTTTTAATTTTTTATAAAAACATTTGTATTAGGTTTTTTTTTTATATCGGAAAAATTATACGTATTAATCATTTATTGACGATTATTATTTTTATTTACGCTACAGTTTTCACAAAATGAATCTCAAGTAGTAGTCCGGAGTATGGAATTTTGCCAAGTTGATGGCAATGTTGTATCATAACCCGCACAGTAAAGGAGTGGAACTCTCTGCCTGCATCTGTGTTCCCGAACGCTTACAACCCTAATCTCTTCAAAGTTAGAGTGAACAGGCTTCTTCTGGGTAAGCTCGTACCATCGTCGACTTCGTCTCTGTCATCTCTGACTTAGTAGACAAGAATCAAGAGAAAATATATCACAAATAAAAAAAAATAGTTTCACCCTTAAACAGAACTGGTGAATTGTGGGTGTGATATTATCAAAGATATTCAAATATTTAAGACCGATAGAAGGGACAAGACGAATAAAATCGTAATCCAATCATCTGCCTAGCCTTTTTCCCAAACGTATCTTGGGGTCGGCTTCCAGTCTAACTTTGTGCATCTGAGTACCAGTATTTTACATGAAGCGACTGCCTATCTGACCTCCACAACCCAGTAACTGGGTAATACGATACCCCTTGGTAAGTGGATGTCAGACTTTTGGCTTCTGTCTACTCGTAACGACTGTCAAAGATCTACAAATGACAGCCGGGACCAACGGCTTGACGTGCTCTTCGAGGCACGGAGGAACCTCTGTATGTAATTATGGTAACCCACCCATCCACCAACCTCGGCAAGCACGGCTTAACCTTAAAGATTGAACCGTGTGGCTGTTATTATTAAGCCAAGATCTCCAAAAAAAAAACAAATTGTAATCCAATCATCATCATTTCAGCCGAAAGACGTCCACTGCTGGACATATAGACCTCCCCCAAGTGTAGCTACATTAACATAAGGGGGGGTTTTGCCATCGCCACGCTTGGCAGGCGGGTTGGCGATCGCAGTACGGTTGTCACAAAAGCACAGAGAACGCTGCTGCCCATTCTCTGGCAAGTCCCTTAGTCGCCTCTTATGACACCCACGGGGAGATATGGGATGGTTCTATTCTTTACGTCCGACACCATACAGAGCCAATTCTTGTCAGTATTTAGTAACAAATCGTTCTCTCTAACGTCATAAGCGCCCGGTTGTCACTTTGTCAGGTAGCATTCGTGCGTAAAAATCAAAAATGTTCGAGATCAAACTTTTTGTGAAAATATTCCTTACTTTTGTAACCTTTTGTCTTTTAAATCTATTTTGCGATTAGATTCACCTCTAGGCCTCGTGGGGGCCTACGAGGACTACAGTCATGATGTGACGTGCCCCTAATCATAAAAAAAAACTTTACAGTTGCTACCCGGGACTTCGTCAGCGTGGAAATTTTGATGTGTTTTTCAAGGATTACAGGATATACATATAAACCTTACTCTTGAATCATTGTGTATTGATGAAAACCGCCGTAGCGTCCATTGCATAGTTTAAAAGATCTAAGCGTACAGACGGCGGAAAGTGACTTTGTATTATACTATGTAAATAAAACCCAAGTGCGAGTCCGACTCGCGCACGAAGGTTTCCGTAACATTATTTATAAAAACGAGCAAAAAAAACACTTTTTTATTAGTATGGGTATTCGCCTTAAACATTTGACGGCGCCTTTGCAAAAAGGCTTCATATGATTCACGTTGCAAACTAAACTGTTACCGCAGACGAGAGAGAAGCGGTTTACAATACTCTCTGGCGGAACGTCAAGTCGTTGCGGGTAGCCATATTGACTTGGGCAGTTGTCAAGGAAGGTGGCGCGTAACGAGACGTTGACGGATCGCCGACGTCTGTTTTCTTAATCTAATTAAATTTGGTGCCACATATCATAAGTAATTCCGATTCAGCGGGTCTTAGCCTTTACATTTATTTTATTCTGTTTTTAGTATTTGTTGTTATAGCGGCAACAAAAATACATATTCTGTAGAAATTTCAACTGGCTAACTATCACGGTTCATCAGATACGGCCTGGTGACAGACGGACGGACGGACAGCGAAGTCTCAGTAATAGGGTCCCGTTTGACCCTTTGGGTACGGAACCCTAAAAAGATAAGTGCTGTGGAAAGGGTGTTCAACCCTAGCCATTTCTTTATAAAAGGCATCTTGTCTGCTACTTATCCGGGTATGAGCCCAAGGCCAATTCATAAGGTGCAATGATTAAGTTCAACGACAGCAAACAATTATAATTACATTATTGACATTGTCCTATTGAAACAGATGCGGTTTTGTTTAAATTAAATCGTAGTTTATTAAATAGGTATTCAATGTATAAACTACCTATTTCATTATTTTCAACAGTTATTGGCTTTAGTAGAAACACGAAAGGAAAATAAAGATAAGGAAACGATGGATGGATTGTGAAATGATATGAAAGAAAACCGGCCAAGTGCGAGTCGGACTCGTGCACGAAGGGTTCCGTACCATTATTTATAAAAAACCGGCCAAGTGCGAGTCTTACTCGCACACAGGGTTCCATAGCCCCAAACAATATTTTGAACTGTCATTCATTAGTTAGTAGTATTAGTTAGTAAACTTCCACTCAACCGCAAAACTAAATTGGTTTTTCATAGTATTTTAATGAACAACAAAGTTACTGCTGCAGTTTGATGAAAAAGTCCCATATCTAAACAACTAAACATCATATCTTATTGAAACCAATTTTCGTTGATAGTTTTTTTTACCTTCTACAATCCTAAATATTTTCAGAATTTTCCTCCTCTTACTTTAGAAATTAGAGGGGGGGGGACACACATTTTACCACTTTGGAAGTGGCTCTAGCGCAAACTATTCAGTTTAGAATAAAATGATATTAGAAACCTCAATATCATTTTTGAAGACCTATCCATAGATAACCCACACGTATGGGTGTGATGAAAAAAAATTTGATTTTCAGTTCTATGTATGGGGAACCCCAAAATTTATGTTTTTTTTTTTCTATTTTTGTGTGAAAATCTTAATGCAGTTCACAGAATACATCTACTTACCAAGTTTCAACAGTATAGTTCTTATAGTTTCGGAAAAAAGTGGCTGTGACATACGGACGGACAGACAGACAGACATGACGAATCTATAAGGGTTCCGTTTTTTGCCATTCGGCTACGGAACCCTAAAAACGAGCAAAAAAATCACTTTTTTGTATGGGAGCCCCCCGTAAATATTTATTTTATTCTGTTTTTAGTATTTGTTGTTATAGCATCAACAGAAACACATAATCTGTGAAAATTTGAACTGGCTAACTATCAAGGTTCATGAGATACAGCCTGGTGACAGACGGACGGACGGAAGTACGGATACCGAAGTCTCAGTAATAGGGTCCCGTTTGACCCTTTGGGTACGGAATCCTAAAAAAAGGAGTAAATGATAACGTTACGGTTGACATGGCAACTTTTTTTTTTGTTTATTTACAAATAATGTTTTTACATAAACTTTAACGGGGCGTAGCCAGCAAAACCAACATTCTCTGCTTGCAAAGGGTCCAAAATGGCATACCTACTAAGAGCAATAATAAATGCACCTTGGTTTACTAGGAATACCTAGCGAAATTTATAATAATATGAATGAATTGTTACTGCGAGAAAGGGAGCTATCCTCTCTCCTAATGTTTCTGTGCCCGACAGGGTCCATACTGATCTCTAATTTGTTAACATCTTTTTAACACATATGGAATGCAATAAATAGTTGAGTATTGAGTATTGAATTTCACGACTACCTACAAATGCCGTCCGTAAACTTTGAAATCGAGCGGTACTTTCAACACAAGGCACGTCTAACCATGCACCCAAACCCACTAGTAAAGTTGAACTTTTAAACCCGACAGCAGTGGTGAATAGGCTGAAGAGGAACTCCTATATGTGGGAGGTGCAGCACTGGCTGCTCTACCATTAAGCCATATTATTATCTGGAACAAATTCGCTTATGGTCTGATGACCGATTGCAAATGAAAAAGGAGGGAAAAAGGAACATAATCTTAAACAAGGCACACAATTAGACCCCTGGGGTCTGTCTTAGCATGCCATGGCCTGAGGGTTAATCAACGCGCTATTAACAGTAAAGTTTTAATCAAGTTAATGTCATATTCTTTCAGCTTACGCTTTATGATTTTATTGTTTATTGAGTCTCTAGAATGGACGAAGGAAACTCGTTGCGCCGACCACATATAAATAAAACCGAGACTTTGCGAGGCATGCGCCGCGAACGGCGCACAGCGAATGCCTCGCAAGGTGTGTACCTTTATATTCGTGGCGAGGTATGTGCTACGCACGTGCCTCTCAATCGTTGTGCGTCGTTCGTGGCGCATGCCTCGCAAAGACTGTTTCCACCTTTACATGGAACAAGGGTAGGAAGATGATGATACTGACTGAGTAGGCATAAGTCTCTGCAAACCTAAGTACTTCTGTAAAAACCACACTTATATTAGCAAAAGGGGAGAACTGAAGAGTTTGGCACATCCGCCATTTCGCTAATTATGTTTCAGTCCCATTTAAAAGCGTCAACCTTTTGCTACTGGGAAATTCGCGATGAAAAAACCCATAAATACTGCCCAACTAGTGAATCGAACCAAGGACCTTATATTCTATGACTAGAACAACGTGGTAGGTAAAGGTTTTTATGTCAAAATTTGAGGTTTAGTGAAACTACGTAAAAGGGGGGCGAGTCTATTGCCAGTAATGGTAACGGAAACATAATTAGGCTACGCGAAGACCGGGTCGTTGGTCTCAAGCGCGACTGCAGACCGTGAGAGGTTGGGCAAATTGTTGGGTTGTTCCATTAGAGGAATTTGATAGTAGCAGTGCTATGCTCGGAGTTTCCTTGCGTGATCAAATCAGAAATGAGATCATCCGCAAGAGAACCAATTAGGTTACCGTCGTACCCCGAAGAATTGCCAATCTTGAGTGGCATTGGGCAGGGCACATTGCTCGTAGAACGGATGACCGATGGGGCCGAAAAGTTTTGGGATAGCGACCGTGAACCATGACTTAGGAATCGTGATTCTTAAGAAAAAAGTAAAGGATGATTCTTAGGACAGAAGATAAAAGATCATTTAATGATCTACGATTTTTGTCTAAGCTATATTTTTGATGAAACTTACAGTTTTCGAGAAAAATCCAAATTTAAGTTTGACTTTTGACCATGCGTAACTTTTTTAGCACACATGTGATCGATGGGGACTTTACTGTGTATCCACGGTCTCTTTCAAAGTTCAGCTGTGTCGGAATTTTTGTTTTGACTCTATTTTTATGTCTAATTTGACCGGACCCTCCAAAATCAAAACCAAAATAATTTATTTTACATAGGCCTACAAGGGCACTTTTAAAACGTCGACAAAAAGTGCACGGTTCGGTTTGGTCATTTCTTATGGAGAAGAACCGGCAAGAAACTCCATGGTTAGGTACTCTTTTTAAATCATTTACTGCGATCTGATTGTAACCCATAATGTGATAAACGAAGAACTATCCAGCCTATTCACCGGTGACTGAAATATTGTTTGTCTGACAAAAGCAAGAAAATAAACTAATTTGTCTTTGATTCTTTCTTTCTTATAATAGCATAAAACTACGGAATAATTTATTACTAAAGTTAACATTAATGGCAAACCTTTTTCTATTCATTGGGTGATAACTAATTATGAATTGCATTCAAACAAATAAAGGGTATAATATTTGTTCAACTGGTGTTATTTTCTTGGTATATTGTTCCTATTGAGTATAAAAGTCTATGCTGTTGTTTTTTAGGGCATAGACTCAGCATGAAGGCACTGGAGTTGATGCTTGTCTTGGCGGTGAGTACTTATTTCTAAATCTAACCTAATATTATAAAGAGGAAAGATTTGATTGTTTGCATTGAATAGGCTCCGAAATTACTGGTCCGATTTGAAAAACTCTTTCAGTGTTAGGGCTATCGAGGAAGGCTATAGGCTATATATCATCACGCTACGACCAATAGGAGTGGAGCAGCAATGAAAAATGTTGCGAAAACGTAAAAAAAACGTGACGCAAACGAAGTTGCGCCGGACAGCTAGTATTTTTATAATTTTTGATTTAGTTTTTTCTGGTGGCAAGCTTGCGTAAGCTTAAGCATCATCATCTGCCTAGCGTTTTATCAAACATATCGGGGTCGGCTTCCAGTCTAACCGGATTCAGGCAATTACCGGTATTTTACATAGACTGTAGTACACACGGCGTCGGCAACACAAGAAGCTGTACCTATACTTTTAATTGAACTCAATAATGTAACTTTGCTATCTGGGATAATCAAGCCGACCAATAATGTATGTGTGGATTTTTATTTATTTTTGTTTTATATGGGTCACGGACCTGAAATAAATGATTATTATTATTATTATTTATATTTCCAGTATAACAAGGCCGCGCTTTGTAAAGATTTCCAATACACTGAGAGATCCTTATAAACTGCATTGGTTTAGCAAGAATGGATAAAGTAAGGAATAAGTACATTAGAGGAAGTTTGAAAGTTGCGCTAGTTACAGAAAAGTTAACAGAGAATTGACTGACTTGTGATGAGGAGCGACGAACCATCATCATCATCATCATTTCAGCCGAAAGACGTCCACTGCTGGACATAGGCCTCCCCCAAGTTTCGCCACATTGACATAACATGGGGGGTTTTGCCATAATCGCCACGCTTGGCAGGCGGGTTGGCGATCGCAGTACGGTTGTCACAAAAGCACAGAGAACGCTGCTGCCCATACTCTGGCAAGTCCCTTAGTCGGCTCTTACGACACCCACGGGAAGATATGGGAGCGACGAATCGCATGTGATTAAAAGAGTGAAGAATAAAAATGATGATGGTTAGAGAGGGAGAGGAAGACCAAGGAAACGGTGGATGGTTTGTGTGAGGTATGATATGAAAGAAAAACGTGTAAATGATTGCGGGACGGTTGACACTGCAGAATGGAAGAACAAAACGTGTTGCGCTGACCCCAAGTACCATGGGATATAAGAGTAGGAAGATGATGAAGCTTTTTTTTATTTGCGATAGGGGCTCTTGACTCTAGTCTAGGTCAGAGATGACAGAGACAAAGTCGACGATGGTACGAGCTTACCCGGAAGAAGCCTGTTCACTCTAACTTTGAAGAGATTAGGGTTGTAAGCGTTCGGAAATACAGACGCAGGCAGAGAGCTCCCGCTTTCAAAAAGGGTGAAGGAAAACATATTGAGGAAACCGTCATGAACCGTAATTCGAAGACATGTGACGTCTTCCTACTCGCACTGGACCAGCGTGGTGGATTTCAGCCTAGTCCTCGTGAAGAAGAGACCTGTGTCCCAGCAGTGGGAATATTATAGGTAGATTATGGTTATTAAGGCCAAAATCAGAACTAACACCAACATCTTATTTTTATTTTTTTTATTGAACTTGCCTTGTAAGTTAGTTTGTTTGTTAGAATCATCATCTGCCTAGCCTTTTCCCAAACTATCTTGGGGTCGGCTTCCAGTCTAACCAGATGCAGCTGAGTACTAGTATTTTACATGAAGCGACTGCCTATCTGACCTCCATAACCCAGTAACTGGGTAATACGATACCCCTTGGTAAGACTGGATGTCAGACTTTTAGCTTCTGACTACTCGTAACGACTGTCAAAGATCTACAAATGACAGCCGGGACCAACGGCTTAACTTGCTTTCCGAGGCACGGAGGAAACTCGATATGTAATTATGGTCACCCATCCACAGACCAACCTCGGCAAGCACGGCTTACCTTAAAGATCGACCTGGGCGGCTGTTATTATTTAGCCACGAGCTCCTCTGTATGAATGCTACTCAGAATGTAGTGATCAAATTTTGTAACTACATAGTATGCATTGAGAAATTGTTAATTTTGCTGGTACCTAACCCTAGCGCTTCCGCCTTAAGTCATCATCATTCTCTTGCCCTTATCCTAATTTATTTGGGGTCGGCGCAGCATGTCTTCTTCTTCCATACTTCTCTATTACATGTCATCTCATGAGATACCTCCTTTTTTAACCCCCGACCAAAAAAGAGGGGTGTTATAAGTTTGACGTGTGTATCTGTGTATCTGTGTGTCTGTCTGTGGCATCGTAGCTCCTAAACGGATGGACCGATTTTGACAAAAGTGGTGTCGTTTGAAAGGTATTTTAATCGAGAGTGTTCTTAGCTATGTTTCGAGAAAATCTGCTCAGCCGTTTGAAGATCATCACCTCTTTTCTGTTGATGAAGGGATATAAACAACTTTCACAGGTAGTCTATTTGAAATGTTGTCGCTTGTCACCATGGGCATTGCTGAAGGGGGGGGGGTACAAGCCCCCTACCCCCAAAATGTTCATTTTTTTTTTAAATTTATATCTCTCCTTGGTTTCGTTAATTAGCGAGAAGAGACGCAACATCGAGAAAATTGGAAGGAAAGGGGGCAGGCCTATGCCCAGGAGTAGGACAGTCAAGGCTAAGAAAAAATAATATAAGTTTAAAAAGCACGAAAAAAAATTAAATTAAAAATTTAAAAACCCCCGCCACAAAAAACCTCTAAAAAGCCAAAAAAATATTAATCCAAGCGTCGTAGCGTCGGGGGACCGCTAAGAAGACCGCTTAGTACAAGCACAGAACAAAGCGGTCCCCCAACGCTACGACGCTTGGATTAATTTATTTTTGGCTTTTTAGAGGTTTTTTGTGGCGGGGGTTTTTTAAATTTTTAATTTAATTTTTTGCTTATATCCTTCACACAGTCCATCCATAGTTTCTTTGGACTTCCTCTACCCTTATACCCATCCACATTCATACTCAAAACTTTCCTCACGTCATTTTCCTCATTCCTCCGCATCACATGCCCATACCACGACAACCGAAGACCACACATGTTTTCAGTCACCGGCGACACTTTCAGACTTCCTCTAATGTACTCATTCCTTATTCTATCCATTGGCGTAACACCACACATCCCCCTTAGCATTCTCATCTCAGCCACATGCAAATGCCTTTCATTCATTCCTTTTGTGGCCCAACATTCTGATCCATACAAGGCAGCAGGTCTAAACATTATTTTATAAATCTTCCCCTTAAGTTTGAGGGGAATGCGGGAGTCGCAGATAGTTCCCATGACCTGCCGCCATTTCATCCATCCAATGTTTATTCTGTGCTTAACAATACGATATACTTCGCCATCGCTTTGCACGATTGAACCGAGATACCGAAAGTCGGAGCAGACATGAAGAAACGCGCCATCTAGCGCTATGACTCCAGGACTGGAGAGACCGCCGAAATCGCAAACTGATTTTGGCTAATCTCACTCACCTCTAGCAATCTTCTCTCTATAAATTTCTCCCAAACTTTCACACTATGTGACATGAGCTTTATCCCTCGATAGTTGCTGCAGTCCTGCAAATCACCTTTATTTTAAAAAATGGGCACTAGCGAACTATTGCACCATTCTTGTGGGATCGCTTCTTCGCTCAACAACTTATTGAAAAATAAAGTCAGCCACATACATCCGTCTTCTTTTAAACATTTCCACTGGAATTTCATCAGGGCCCAAGGGCTTTCCATTTTTCATACTTTGAACTGCATTCCTCACTTCATCCATGCATAATTCCCTCACCATACCCAAATTTACCTGTACTTCATTAAGCACACCGCTCCATTCATTCTCTGATTAGAGGAAGTCATTCATCAACTTTTCAAAATAAATATTCCATCTCGCTTCCGCCCTAAGTAAACCGTGAAATTCATTATTGGCTTTGTACTTTGGATCACAGATTATAATTTTTTTGTCGTTTCTCAGGCTCTTCTAGCTGTCATACAGGCTCTACCACAACGTAAGTTTAATTTTAACTTGTTTTTGAAGTGCTAACTTCTTATAGGAGGGTAAACCGCTTCGTAACGTAGGCTCTTTCATTATTAAATAGTTTAACTTAGATTAGTTTAAGTTATCACTTCTGTCGAGCGTCCCGAGAAGATTTTTTTTTATTTGGAACATAAACAGGGAATACGGTACAGCATTTTTATACAGGCTGTCGGTTTGCATCTTCATCAAAATTCAGGAGTTTGTCACAGAATATACAAATAACCAATTATTAATAATTTGCACTTTTTTAAGTTGTTTATATTTGACAGTATATCAGAATCACCCCCTTAACGTGGTTCAGGGAATAAGAAATTTTCGAATAAACGTTTGACATTAATTTCCTCTTCGTTTACACTTTTCCGAAAACTGGCTCTTATCACACTATGATTAGGTTTAGCATGCAATGTATTTCAAATTCAAATTCATTTATTTTGTGAACATGAGTGAAAAATAGGTGGTGAAATATATATCTAACATTCAGAAAGTATCTATGTTCCGCCGTTAAGCATACAAAATGTTTCTATAAATTAGGTAAGCACTACATCTCAATGAACAACAATACAATTAGGCCAATTAAGTAATTAAAATCATCAAATAACATTACATTACAAAATGTCAGCTATAATGCCAAGATTAAAATTACATGCATAAAATGTCAGTATGTGTCACACTCGTGGTTTTTTTTTCATTTGTACCAAGGAAATAATACTAAATGGATTGAGTACGAACAAAATGTCAATATCAAAAACCGTTTAAAAATGAACTTTATCTCAAACACTTTAATTAATACGAACTCTATGTGAAAGGGAGAAAAATCTTTAGAGCGAGATAGCTACGAGGGTGGATTGTGTCCTTGTCTTGCAATTGCCAGTAAAAGAAAATAGAAATCGGAAATCATGTTGTTCGTAAACTAGCACATAAATCGTAACAAGATTAATTTAATATTCAAATTCTAAATATAGTAATAATTTCATTAATTTCTTGCGAAATGGTATTAAATTCAATTATTTGTAAAATATTTATGAATGAAGTTATTTCCGAATGGCAACATATACGACATAAAATAAAAAAATATGGCCTTCTTCAAGTGCTTTTCATTGTATTTAAAGTACATAATTACACTTAAAATATGGTAAATTGTGTTGTGTCATCATCTGCCTAGCCATTTCCCAAACTATGTTGGGGTCGGCTTCCAGTCTAACCGGATGCAGCTGAGTACCAGTATTTTACATTAAGCGACTGCCTATCTGACCTCCACAACCCAGTAACTGGGTAATACGATACCCCTTATACGACTGGATGTCAGACTTGTGGCTTCTGACTACTGGTAACTACTGTCAAAGATCTACAAATGACAGCTGGGACCAACGGCATAACGTGCTTACCGAAGCACCGAGGAAACTCGGCATGTACAACTCGACCAAGCTCAGTTTACATCTCTGGAATGCGGCGAATTTAATGTACAGACCTATGAGTAATTTAATATGTTAAAAACAAATAAATGCAAGGTAAAATCTAACAAACATTTGTTTACTTTTTTAAAGTCATACCGAATCCTTTTTCGCAGACCGTACCTAAGCGTCAGTGTGACGTTATCGAGACGAGGTGCAAACTTAGCTTGGTCGAGTTGTAATTATGGTCATCCATCCACGGACCAACCTTGGCAAGCAAGGTGGTCCGTGTCCATGGTCCTTGTGTGAAGGGGTGTAATAATGAAGGGTTCGCTGAATGTGGAATTTCTTTTTTCAGGTCAGTTCTTTAATCTTTGTTTACAAATTACGACTAGGGTGACACAAATTGACAATGCTCTAAATCTATAAACGGGGCTCATGAAAATCATAATCATTTATTCGAAATATTGTAAAGAATACGCCTTGTTACCACGTAGGTGATCCTACAGTATCCCCTTATCATTAAAATAATGAATACCCTATTAGAAAAAGACGGCATCCACTCTTTAAGTTTTCTCGCCCAGAACGCTTTTGCTTTTTACTCATTCCAGTTAGTTTTTAAGTTCCTTGATCTCAACTCAATGTTTTATTTTTCCACAGATAACAATAAACAGTTTCTTCAATTCCTATATGCCAAAGCAGATTTTGAATTGATCCTTTCTTATAAGACCGTAAAAAAGTTGACGACAATGTTCGATGTACAGTCGCGGACTTTAAATGATAAGCCACTTGCCACTGTCAAATCGGGTTTAGTCGGTTATATTCGTACATAATACAGAGTGACTACCCAAAATCAACCAAATGCAGGTCTAGCAACCATTACCTAGCGACAATTTGTTTTAGCGTAGCCATGGTAACGCTTAGCGTATGGAGAATTTTTGATTAGTAATTTCAACATCGGAAAAAATCGATCCCACGATTGTATCCGAACGCATGGCGTCCAAGATGACGTTCATGACAATTAATCGATTCACCAAAATTCGAAATAATCGTCTATGACATCGACACTTCAACTGTCTGAAAACCTATCCAAGGTTTTCAGAAATAGAGAGTATTTAATGAGCTCTAATTCAAAGGAGGTCAGTAAAACAGTAATAGTAACAGTAAAACTGGATAATTGGAAAGTTTGAAAGTGGCTCATCAATTAAAGTCCGTGACTATACCTATCCCTTTAGACCTTCCACTGTTGAATGAACCATTCGTGTTTATTTCATAGTTGGGTGTTAAGCGTATAGTTCACTCTGCACTAACTTTACTCCGAACCGTACAGTTTTGCTGTTCAAACTTAAGGTGGCTCAGAAGTTAGCTGCGAGTCTGCGCATTTTACGTTAGATGTACCGAGCCTCCATAAAGTTTGAACCGTTATACATGCGCAGACCTTCACCCACAGCTAACCTCCGAGCCGCCATAACTATTCCTCAGCTGGCACTCTTTTCTGACTTTCCGAATACTCAGCCCAGATTTTACGAGGTCAAGAGCTGCCTTAACAAACTTTTCTAAGCCATAAAACAATATTAAATGATTACTTAAACTTATTTCACAACATTTACATACACAGTTAACCAACATGAAGTACACAATGAACCAAGGCTAAATGTTCAAACAATTTTTTAAATAAAATCAAATAATCATTTATTTCGAACAACAAGGTTAATATTATTGAATAAGTACTTACAAACTATGTTAGTAGCAAAATATTTTGGTGGTTAGTTAGGTTATCGTTAAATTACTCACACCAAAACAACTGTCAATACGTAAAAAGAAGCACGATAAGGGTATCTAATCTACAGAGGCTCTAACATAATAGAATACTTGTAATATTAAACTGAAACATGTAAAACGAAAAATTACTTACTTTTCTTTCTTCCCGTTTTACACGGATAATCAAAAAATTCCTCACGATGCGAATTTCAGCAATTTTATTTCGCAAAGTGCCGTTATTGGGCCTATGTTGCTAGGAAGCGCAGAACGACAATGTCGCATTTCCAAAATATAGGCTTGGTTGATTCTGTACTTAAGGTTCACTGTCGAACATCTGACCCCACTATATTTTTATTTCAGCTGATTCTGAAGGTGGAATGAAATTTGAGTCAAAGAATTCAACATGTAGTAAGAATGCAGAAGTTCACAGCAAAACCCATTGTAATTGTAGATGCCACGCCATCAATAACGAACATGGAGGCAATAATACAACCAGAGATAGAGATCACAGCAAAACAGATACCAAAAACTATTGTAATTGCAGCTGTCATAGCGGCAAACACAACCATGGAGGCAAAGAATGTCATTGCATAGATCACAGCAAAACACATAACAACTGCAGTTGTCATGCTGATAATAACGGCCACGGAGTCAAGAATACTACCGGCGATAAAGATCACAGTCAAAACTATTGTAATTGCAGCTGTCATAGCGGTAAACACAACCATGAAGGCAAAGAATGTCATTGCATAGATCACAGCAAAACACATAACAACTGCAGTTGTCATGCTGATAATAACGGCCACGGAGTCAAGAATACTACCGGCGATAAAGATCACAGCAAAAACCATTGTAATTGCAGCTGTCATAGCGGTAAACACAACCATGAAGGCAAAGAATGTCATTGCATAGATCACAGCAAAACACATAACAACTGCAGTTGTCATGCTGATAATAACGGCCACGAAAGTAAGAATACTACCGGCCATAAAGATCACAGTCAAAACCATTGTAATTGCGGCTGTCATAGCGGTAATCACAACCATGGAGGCAAAGCATGTCATTGCATAGATCACAGCAAAACACATAACAACTGCAGTTGTCTGGCTGATAATAATGGCCACGAAAGCAAGAATACTACCGGCGATAAAGATCACAGTCAACACCATTGTAATTGCAGCTGTCATAGCGGTAAACACAACCATGGAGGCAAAGAATGTCATTGCTTAGATCACAGCAAAACACATAACAACTGCAGTTGTCATGCTGATAATAACGGCCACGGAGTCAAGAATACTACCGGCGATAAAGATCACAGCAAAAACCATTGTAATTGCAGCTGTCATAGCGGTAAACACAACCATGAAGGCAAAGAATGTCATTGCATAGATCACAGCAAAACACATAACAACTGCAGTTGTCATGCTGATAATAACGGCCACGAAAGTAAGAATACTACCGGCCATAAAGATCACAGTCAACACCATTGTAATTGCAGCTGTCATAGCGGTAAACACAACCATGGAGGCAAAGCATGTCATTGCATAGATCACAGCAAAACACATAACAACTGCAGTTGTCATGCTGATAATAACGGCCACGGAGTCAAGAATACTACCGGCGATAAAGATCACAGTCAACACCATTGTAATTGCAGCTGTCATAGCGGTAAACACAACCATGGAGGCAAAGAATGTCATTGCTTAGATCACAGCAAAACACATAACAACTGCAGTTGTCATGCTGATAATAACGGCCACGGAAGTAAGAATACTACCGGCCATAAAGATCACAGTCAAAACCATTGTAATTGCGGCTGTCATAGCGGTAATCACAACCATGGAGGCAAAGCATGTCATTGCATAGATCACAGCAAAACACATAACAACTGCAGTTGTCATGCTGATAATAACGGCCACGAAGGCAAGAATACTACCGGCGATAAAGATCACAGTCAACACCATTGTAATTGCAGCTGTCATAGCGGTAAACACAACCATGGTGGCGAAAAATGTGATTGCAAAGATAACCACGGGCAGGAAACGGACTCTCTCAACAACACACATTCTGAAAACCAAGTTAAACCCCATGGCACTAAATGCAACTTTTCAGCTAGTACCTCAGCTCAAAGAAATGTAAGTAGCACATACGAACATCATGAGCATAAACGCAAATTTTTCCATCACAATTGGTCTCACACAAAACCTAGCCAAACTGTCGAACAACGCCAAAACCATAGGCATCGAAAGCGTTACAACTGTACAAGACACAGACACAATTCTGAAGGGCTTATTGAAAACGAAGGTGGCAGGTGTAGGAAAGGGCACTTAGAAGGATACCCACGATCTAGAAGACGCCGTAGGCATCGCAATATGGGTCACGGGAACGACAATGCCGGCGAAGACAATGATTACGGTAACAACAGTTATTATGGTAGCACTGAACGTACCGTCATTGCCAGTGATGTCAACAATGCTTCAACTATGCAAAGAAACAGCAGTGGCAGCACTTCAACCACGGTCGGAAGTGACTCTAGTACCAGCAATGGTCCGATAACTGCCACCCCATCAGGCGATTTCAACAATGCTTCAACAACACCAGGAAACAGCAGTGGCAGCACTTCAAACACGGTTAGAAATGACTCTAGTACCAGCAATGGTCAGACAACTGCCAACCCACCACGCGATGTCAACAATGATTCAACTACACCAGGAAACAGCAGTGGCAGCACTTCAACCACAATCCGAAGTGACTCTAGTACCAGCAATGGTCCCACAACTACCACCCCATCAAGCGATGTCAACAATGCATCAACTACACCAGGAAACAGCAGTGGCAGCACTTCAACCATGGTCGGAAGTGACTCTAGTACCAGCAATGGTTCAACAACTGCCACCCCTTCAGTTGATGACAACAATGCATCAATTTTACCAGGAAACAGCAGTGGCAGCACTTCAACCACGTTCGGAAGTGATTTTAGTACCAACAATGGTCCGACAACTCCCACCCCATCAGGCGATGTCAACAATGCTTCAACAACACCAGGAAACAGCAGTGGCAGACCTTCAACCACGGTCGGAAGTGACTTTAGTACCAGCAATGGTCCGACAAAAACCAACACTTCAGTTGATGACAATGATGTTGCATCGACACCAGGAATTAGCACTGTCGGAAGTGACTCTAGTACCAGCAATGGTCCGACAACTGCCACCTCTTCAGTTGATGACAACGATGTTTCAACAACACCAGGAAATAGCACTGTCGGAAGTGACTCTAGTACCAGTAATGGTCCGACAACTCCCACCCCATCAGGTGATGTCAACAATGCTTCAACTACACCAGGAAACAGCAGTGGCAGCACCTCAACCACGGTCGTAAGTGACTCTAGTACCAGCAATGGTCCCACAACTGCCACCCCAATTGGCGATGTCAACAATGCATCAACTACACCAGGAAACAGCAGTGGCAGCACTTCAACCACGGTCGGAAGTGACTCTAGTACAAGCAATAGTCCGATAACTGCCACCCCTTCAGTTGATGACAACAATGTTTCAACGACACTAGGAAATAGCACTGTCGGAAGTGACTCTAGTACCAGCAATGGTCCGACGACTCCCACCCCATCAGGCGATGTCAACAATGCTTCAACTACACCAGGAAACGGCAGTGGCAGCACCTCAACCACGGTCGTAAGTGACTCTAGTACCAGCAATGGTCCGACAACTGCGACCCCTTCAGTTGATGAAAACGATGTTTCAACGACACCAGGAAACAGAAATGTCGGAAGTGACTCTAGTACCAGCAATGGTCCGACAACTCCCACCCCATCAGGTGATGTCGACAATGCTTCAACTACACCAGGAAACAGCAGTGGCAGCACCTCAAACACGGTCGTAAGTGACTCTAGTACCAGCAATGGTCCCACAACTGCCACCCCAATTGGCGATGTCAACAATGCATCAACTACACCAGGAAACAGCAGTGGCAGCACTTCAACCACGGTCGGAAGTGACTCTAGTATAAGCAATAGTCCGACAACTGCCAACCCTTCAGTTGATGACAACAATGTTTCAACGACACCAGGAAATAGCACTGTCGGAAATGACTCTAGTACCAGCAATGGTCTGACGACTCCCACCCCATCAGGCGATGTCAACAATGCTTTAACAACACCAGGAAACAGCAGTGGCAGCACTTCAACCACGGTCGGAAGTGACTCTAGTATAAGCAATAGTCCGACAACTGCCACCCCTTCAGTTGATGACAACAATGTTTCAACGACACCAGGAAATAACACTGTCGGAAGTGACTCTAGTATCAGCAATGGTCCGACGACTCCCACCCCATCAGGCGATGTCAACAATGCTTCAACAACACCAGGTCACAGCAGTGGCAGCACTTCAACCACGGTCGGAAGTGACTCTAGTATAAGCAATAGTCCGACAACTGCCACCCCTTCAGTTGATGACAACGATGTTTCAACGACACCAGGAAATAGCACTGTCAGAAGTGACTCTAGTACCAGCAATGGTCCCACAACTGCCACCCCTTCAGTTGATGACAACGATGTTTCAACGACACCGGGAAATAGCACTGTCGGAAATGACTCTAGTACCAGCAATGGTCCGATAACTCCCACCCCATCAGGTGATGTCAACAATGCTTCAATTACACCAGGAAACAGCAGTGGCAGCACCTCAACCACGGTCGGAAGTGACTCTAGTACCAGCAATGGTTCCACAACTGCCACCCCAATTGGCGATGTCAACAATGCATCAACTACACCAGGAAACAGCAGTGGCAGCACTTCAACCACGGTCGGAAGTGACTCTAGTATAAGCAATAGTCCGACAACTGCCACCCCTTCAGTTGATGACAACAATGTTTCAACGACACCAGGAAATAGCACTGTCGGAAGTGACTCTAGTACCAGCAATGGTCCGACGACTCCCACCCCATCAGGCGATGTCAACAATGCTTCAACAACACCAGGAAACAGCAGTGGCAGCACTTCAACCACGGTCGGAAGTGACTCTAGTACAAACAAAAGTCCGACAACTGCCACCCCTTCAGTTGATGACAACGATGTTTCAACGACACCAGGAAATAGCACTGTTGGAAGTGACTCTATTACCAGCAATGGTCCGACAACTGCCACCCATTCAGTTGATGACAACGATGTTTCAACGACACCAGGAAATAGCACTGTCGGAAGTGACTCTAGTACCAGCAATGGTCCGACAACTGCCACCTCTTCAGTTGATGACAACGATGTTTCAACGACACCAGGAAATAGCACTGTCGGAAGTGACTCTAGTACCAGCAATGGTCCGACGACTCCCACCCCATCAGGCGATGGCAACAATGCTTCAACAACACTAGAAAACAGCACTGCCAGCAGTTCAACCACAGTCGGAAGTGACTCTAGTATCAGCAATGGTCCGACAACTGCCAACCCTTCAGTTGATGACAATGATTCTTCATCGACACCAGGAAACAGCACTGTCGGAAGTGACTCTAGTACCAGCAATAGTCCGACAACTGCCACCTCTTCAGTTGATGACAACGATGTTTCAACGACACCAGGAAATAGCACTGTTGGAAGTTACTCTAGTACCAGCAATGGTCCGACAACTCCCACTCCATCAGGAGATGTCAACAATGCTTCAACTTCACCAGGAAACAGCAGTGGCAGCACCTCAACCACGGTCGGAAGTGACTCTAGTACCAGCAATGGTCCCACAAGTGCCACCCCAATTGGCGATGTCAACAATGCATCAACTACACCAGGAAACAGCAGTGGCAGCACTTCAACCACGGTCGGAAGTGACTCTAGTATAAGCAATAGTCCGACAACTGCCACCCCTTCAGTTGATGACAACAATGTTTCAACGACACCAGGAAATAGCACTGTCGGAAATGACTCTAGTACCAGCAATGGTCTGACGACTCCCACCCCATCAGGCGATGTCAACAATGCTTCAACTACACCAGGAAACAGCAGTGGCAGCACCTCAACCACGGTCGTAAGTGACTCTAGTACCAGCAATGGTCCGACAACTGCCACCCCTTCAGTTGATGAAAACGATGTTTCAACGACACCAGGAAACAGAAATGTCGGAAGTGACTCTAGTACCAGCAATGGTCCGACAACTCCCACCCCATCAGGTGATGTCGACAATGCTTCAACTACACCAGGAAACAGCAGTGGCAGCACCTCAAACACGGTCGTAAGTGACTCTAGTACCAGCAATGGTCCCACAACTGCCACCCCAATTGGCGATGTCAACAATGCATCAACTACACCAGGAAACAGCAGTGGCAGCACTTCAACCACGGTCGGAAGTGACTCTAGTATAAGCAATAGTCCGACAACTGCCACCCCTTCCGTTGATGACAGCAATGTTTCAACGACACCAGGAAATAGCACTGTCGGAAATGACTCTAGTACCAGCAATGGTCTGACGACTCCCACCCCATCAGGCGATGTCAACAATGCTTCAACAACACCAGGAAACAGCAGTGGCAGCACTTCAACCACGGTCGGAAGTGACTCTAGTATAAGCAATAGTCCGACAACTGCCACCCCTTCAGTTGATGACAACAATGTTTCAACGACACCAGGAAATAACACTGTCGGAAGTGACTCTAGTATCAGCAATGGTCCGACGACTCCCACCCCATCAGTTGATGACAACGATGTTTCAACGACACCAGGAAATAGCACTGTTGGAAGTGACTCTATTACCAGCAATGGTCCGACAACTGCCACCCATTCAGTTGATGACAACGATGTTTCAACGACACCAGGAAATAGCACTGTCGGAAGTGACTCTAGTACCAGCAATGGTCCGACAACTGCCACCTCTTCAGTTGATGACAACGATGTTTCAACGACACCAGGAAATAGCACTGTCGGAAGTGACTCTAGTACCAGCAATGGTCCGACGACTCCCACCCCATCAGGCGATGTCAACAATGCTTCAACAACACTAGAAAACAGCACTGGCAGCAGTTCAACCACAGTCGGAAGTGACTCTAGTATCAGCAATGGTCCGACAACTGCCAACCCTTCAGTTGATGACAATGATTCTTCATCGACACCAGGAAACAGCACTGTCGGAAGTGACTCTAGTACCAGCAATAGTCCGACAACTGCCACCTCTTCAGTTGATGACAACGATGTTTCAACGACACCAGGAAATAGCACTGTTGGAAGTGACTCTATTACCAGCATTGGTCCGACAACTGCCACCCATTCAGTTGATGACAACGATGTTTCAACGACACCAGGAAATAGCACGGTCGTAAGTGACTCTAGTACCAGCAATGGTCCCACAACTGCCACCCCAATTGGCGATGTCAACAATGCATCAACTACACCAGGAAACAGCAGTGGCAGCACTTCAACCACGGTCGGAAGTGACTCTAGTATAAGCAATAGTCCGACAACTGCCACCCCTTCCGTTGATGACAGCAATGTTTCAACGACACCAGGAAATAGCACTGTCGGAAATGACTCTAGTACCAGCAATGGTCTGACGACTCCCACCCCATCAGGCGATGTCAACAATGCTTCAACAACACCAGGAAACAGCAGTGGCAGCACTTCAACCACGGTCGGAAGTGACTCTAGTATAAGCAATAGTCCGACAACTGCCACCCCTTCAGTTGATGACAACAATGTTTCAACGACACCAGGAAATAACACTGTCGGAAGTGACTCTAGTATCAGCAATGGTCCGACGACTCCCACCCCATCAGTTCATGACAACGATGTTTCAACGACACCAGGAAATAGCACTGTTGGAAGTGACTCTATTACCAGCAATGGTCCGACAACTGCCACCCATTCAGTTGATGACAACGATGTTTCAACGACACCAGGAAATAGCACTGTCGGAAGTGACTCTAGTACCAGCAATGGTCCGACAACTGCCACCTCTTCAGTTGATGACAACGATGTTTCAACGACACCAGGAAATAGCACTGTTGGAAGTTACTCTAGTACCAGCAATGGTCCGACAACTCCCACTCCATCAGGAGATGTCAACAATGCTTCAACTTCACCAGGAAACAGCAGTGGCAGCACCTCAACCACGGTCGGAAGTGACTCTAGTACCAGCAATGGTCCCACAACTGCCACCCCAATTGGCGATGTCAACAATGCATCAACTACACCAGGAAATAGCAGTGGCAGCACTTCAACCACGGTTGGAAGTGACTCTAGTATAAGCAATAGTCCGACAACTGCCACCCCTTCAGTTGATGACAACAATGTTTCAACGACACCAGGAAATAGCACTGTCGGAAGTGACTCTAGTACCAGCAATGGTCCGACAACTGCCACCCACTCAGTTGATGACAACGATGTTTCAACGACACCAGGAAATAGCACTGTCGGAAGTGACTCTAGTACCAGCAATGGTCCGACAACTGCCACCTCTTCAGTTGATGACAACGATGTTACAACGACACCAGGAAATAGCACTGTCGGAAGTGACTCTAGTAGCAGCAATGGTCCGACAACTCCCACCCCATCAGGTGATGTCAACAATGCTTCAACTACACCAGGAAACAGCAGTGGCAGCACCTCAACCACGGTCGTAAGTGACTTTAGTACCAGCAATGGTCCCACAACTGCCACCCCAATTGGGGATGTCAACAATGCATCAACTACACCAAGAAACAGCAGTGGCAGCACTTCAACCACGGTCGGAAGTGACTCTAGTACAAGCAATAGTCCGACAAGTGCCACCCCTTCAGTTGATGACAACAATGTTTCAACGACACCAGGAAATAGCGCTGTCGGAAGTGACTCTAGTACCAGCAATGGTCTGACGACTCCCACCCCATCAGGCGATTTCAACAATGCTTCAACTACACCAGGAAACAGCAGTGGCAGCACCTCAACCACGGTCGTAAGTGACTCTAGTAACAGCAATGGTCCCACAACTGCCACCCCAATTGGCGATGTCAACAATGCATCAACTACACCAGGAAACAGCAGTAGCAGCACTTCAACCACGGTCAGAAGTGACTCTAGTATAAGCAATAGTCCGACAACTGCCACCCCTTCAGTTGATGACGACAATGTTTTAACGACACCAGGAAATAGCACTGTCGGAAGTGACTCTAGTACCAGCAATGGTCCGTCAACTCCCACCCCATCAGGTGATGTCAACAATGCTTCAACAACACCAGGAAACAGCAGTAGCAGCACTTCTACCTCGGTCGGAAGTGACTCTAGTACCAGCAATGGTCTGACAACTGCCAACCCTTCAGTTGATGGCAATGATGCTTCATTGACACCAGGAAACAGCAGTGGCAGCACTTCAACCACGGTCGGAAGTGATTCTAGTACCAGCAATGGTACGACAACTGCCACCCCTTCAGTTGATGACATCGATTTATCAACGACACCAGGAAATAGCACTGTCGGAAGTGACTCTAGTACCAGCAATGGTCCGACAATTGCCACCCCTTCAGTTGATGACAATGATGTTTCAACGACACCAGGAAAAAGCACTGTCGGAAGTGACTTTAGTACCAGCAGTGGTCCGACGACTCCCACCCCATCAGTCGATGTTAACAATGCTTCAACAACACTAGAAAACAGCACTGGTAGCAGTTCAACCACAGTCAGAAGTGACTCTAGTATCAGCAATGGTCCGACAACTGCCAACCCTTCAGTTGATGACAATGATGCTTCAACAACTCCAGGAAACAGCAGTGGCAACACTTCAAACACGTTCGGAAGTGACTCTAGTACCAGCAATGGTCCCACAACTGCCACCCCACCAGGCGATGTTAACAATGCTTCAACTACACCAGGAAACAGCAGTGGCAGCACTTCAACCATGGTCGGAAGTGAAACTAGTACCAGCAATGGTCCCACAACTGCCACCCCACCAGGCGATGTCAACAATGCTTCAACTACACCAGGAAACAATAGTGGCAGCACTTCAACCACGGTCGGAAGTGACTCTAGTACCAGCAATGGTCCGGCAACTCCCACCCCATCAGGCGATGTCAAGAATGCTTCAACAACACCAGGAAACAGCAGTGGTAGCACTTCAACCATGGTCGGAAGTGACTCTAGTACAAGCAATGGTGCGGCAACTCCCACCCCATCAGGTAATTTTATTTTATTTCATTTTATTTTTTGCTATTCGGGAGACTTACAGCCAATAAAAACAACGTTCATAAACGATACGGATTTGAAGGTCATTTACAAGTTTCCGCAATTACACGCAGCAACAAAAAAAAAGCAACAGAAGAATAATTTTGGTACAAAATAACTACTTAAACAAGTTTCAAGAGATAACAAACTAAACACACAAACAAAAAATTTAAATTAAAAACTAAAACTACAATTCACATACAAACCAATCACTTATGCGTAAAAAAGCGTTTTACTAATAAATGCTTGAGCCGAGAAACACTGGTGTTGGAAATGTCCATATCATGTTCACTAGCGAGTTTATTAAAATTTCTGCTCGCACGGATCAGAAGCGAATTCTTCCTGTACGCGGACTTGGAATGAGGGACATGCAACAAACTGGGTTTGCGAAACGTTTTGCAGTGTGTGACCAATCCTAAACTATCTAACAGCTCTGGCAGTCTACAGTACCATTTACGATTTTTAATAAGTATGTCACATCAGCAGTGCGTTTGCGCTCATACAGTGGTAAGATATGAAATCGCTTGCACCGCGCTCCATAATTAGGAGTATATTTCCTAGTTTTATACTGCAAGAAACGTAGGAACCGCTTCTGAATTCCTTTAATTCTGTCTATATAAATATTATAACTAGGGTTCCACACTTGTGAGGCGTATTCCAAGTGGTAAGGTTTTTAAAATCAGCTGATAACATTAGTATGAATCCAAGTGCTTTAGAAGTTTTATTGACAATGTTTTCAATATGAGCATCAAAAAGCAACTTAGAGTCAAATGTGACACCCAGGTCCCTTTAACACTAATAACACTTATCCTATTTATATTAGTATCATGTAACTTATACTGAAACATGATTGCTTGTGATTTTGCGTGTGTAGCAACAAAACATACTAACAAAACATTTAGAGACATTATGCTCGAGTTTATTAAGGAGACAATAATTTTGAAATCTATCTAGATCCCGCTGTAAACTAAGACAGTCGGAAAGTTCTGATATAGGGCATAAAATTTTTATATCGTCAGCGTAAAGGATTATTTTGGAACGGGTAAAGCACGAACCAATGTCATTTATAAAAATAATAAAAATCAAAGGACCCAAAAGGGAACCTTGTGGTATTCCCGAGGGTATTTTAACAGTTACAGAACTGTTTCCATTCAGCACAACTGTCTGACAACGATTCTCATTATATGACTTAAACCATCTGAATAAATCACCTCTGATACCCACTGCAAGCAGCTTACGCAACAAGACACTGTGATCTATACGGTCAAATGCCTTTGACACAATAGACCTGTTTTTTAGGAAGCCATGTTGATAGTCGCTAAGAGATTGTTTAATGACACTATGAACTGACGCGTAAACAAGTTTTTCTAAAACCTTCGCAAATAGACAAAGCTTAGATATTGGCCTATAGTTTCCAACATTGTCCTTAGGGCCAATGTTACTATAGGCTATATAGCAGGAATACCATCCGGCCCTGCTGACTTATTCACGTCAATAGCCCTCAGTAGCTTCAGCACTTGAGTTTCGCAGACTTCAATAGAGCTTATATCAGAAACAGACGTTTGATAAAGACAGTTCATGTCATCCTACTGAGTTTCACCGGGAATAGTGTTCTGGAGAAAGTTAAACTTAAAAACTTCGCTAAACATGTTGCAAATTTCATCACCTTGTCCTGACGACCTCTGCCCTTACTTCATAACCGATGGAAAAGTACATGAAGACTTTTGCTTGCTTTTGACAAAGACGAAAATGCTTTAGGAGATTAATAATACTATTTTCTATTGTCTCAATGTAACCGTCGTACATTTATTTTTCCAATAATTTAGCACGATTTCGCAAAGTTAAAAAAGATTCATAGTCTGATAAATTTCCATATTTCTTATACTTGGAGTGATATTTAAATTTTTCTTTAAGAATTTTGATTACAGGGCTTTTATAACAGGGGGGGTAATTAGACATGGATTTGATGATTTTAGTTGGTATGAAAGTTTCACAAATATTATTTAGTCTGACGTACAACAACGACAATCTTCCACTGACCGTTTGGCGAGATCACAGCGCCAATCGATTTTTTCAAGTTCATTCATCATAGAAGGAAAATCGGCTGATTGATAGAGAAACTTTTTTCTTAGCTGCGATGGGAGTGCATGATACTCAACCAAATCTACAAAGCTGTATGTCAGTTGCCATGTTAAGTTTTGGCAAATTAAAATCACCTAAGATAATAAAAGTGTCCGTTAAGTTATTCAATATAATATCATTTAACTTTGTATAAAAATACGTGAGCTGTGCAGTCAGTGAATACCCTCTGTTTTGCTTGCAAAGATAAATTGTACAAATATGCAACTTATATGATACTATGGGTCTGAAACGCTTCAGAGTTAGAGTAACCCACAAGTGTTCCGCGGACGAGCGCCAGTCACAGCGTTCCTCCGCAAGAAGCTCGCGTCGAACAGCAATAAGAACGCCACCACCAAGTGTCTGATTTCTATCTAAGTAATCTCTGTCGCGTCTCCAAATCATATAGCGGTCATCAAATAATTCGCTACTGTTAAAACCCTCTTTTAGCCACGTCTCTGTTAAACATATGACATCATAGTTACCTGAGCACACATTCCTCAAGAAACTTGATGTTTTGGTCCGAAAGCCACGTACATTTTGGTGATAAATATTAATTGGCCTAATTAAAGTGGAAAATAATTATAATTGATAATAACAAAAAGAATGCCCGTAGCAAAATAAAATATAATAAATACCTACAGTGTGGTGGAACTAAAATAAGTATGAAGGAAACAAAGTGCGTTATTATGATTTGGTATGAACCAATGTGGAATGGTATGAAGATTTCACTACGTATCACGGGAATTAAACTACTAAGACGCGCTGATGAGATAAAAAACAAGGTAAGTTTGTAGTGATTAAATAAATAAACGGTGTGAGAAAAAAGGCCAAAGTCGCAACAATCCGCGAAGAAACAATTTTTTACAAGGTACGATAACTTAAATATAAAAATTGTTTTACAGAATGAGCGAAAAGCGACTTTGAAATGAAATAGATAAGGCACACAATGCAAACGATCGGCAAAGAAAAGTAAACGATTAGCGCAGCTAAAAAACCTGATGTGACAAAAGCAATGCGCATTAAAGCCGCTACTGAAGCGACCAAGACAAAAACACCAGTGCCTCTCAAACTTAACCCACAAAAAGCACAAACTAATATAAAATAACGAAAGTATGAAAATATTAGAAAAATTAACATATTTTTTTTCAAACCTAGTTCTGACATATTGCATATGTGGGCGATGTAGAATTTTTCTTCACCGGTATTTTGCAACCCTTTACCCAAACAAAAGAAAAATCCTTCTCCTTACACAAAATCTTCGCCCTATTAAGTAACTGTTTACTTTCAAAAGTCAGGTGATCATTAACAAAAATCTTGCCAACACCGTTAATACCCAAATCAGCTACTGTAAACGACTTGTGTTTCTTACCCGCCGCTATAAAGTCGTCCCTCAAGTATCGATTGTGCATGTATACTATAATGTTTTTAGCATCCTTACTATTGCGTTGGGGAACTCCGGCAACATAATTTATTATATAATATATGTATATACGGCCTAGTCGCATTTCGAATCTCGAGACGTCCTCCTTAGACTTATTTAGGGACTCGATTTGCCTGTCAACGTCCACCAACTTCACCGAGAGCCCCTCAACCGTACCATGGACGTAGTCTAGAGATTTCAAACAACAATGCTTCAACAACACCAGGAAACAGCAGTGGCAGCACTTCTACTACGGTCGGATGTGACTCTAGTACCAGCAATGGTCCCACAACTGCCACCCCACCAGGCGATGTCAACAACGCATCAACTACACCAGCAAAAAGCAGTAGCAGCAGATCAACCCCGGTCGGAAGTGACTCTAGTACCAGCAATGGTCCCACAACTGCCACTCCACCAGGCGATGACAACGATGTTTCAACAACACCAGGAAACAGCAGTGGCAGCACTTCAAGCACAGTCGGAAGTGATTTTAGTACCAACAATGGTCCGACAACTGCCACCCCATCAGGCGATGTCAACAATGCATCAACTACACCAGGAAACAGCAGTGGCAGCACTGCAACCACGGTCGGAAGTGAGTCTAGTACAAACAAAAGTCCGACAACTGCCACCCCTTCAGTTGATGACAATGATGCTTCAACGACACGAGGAAATAGCACTGTTGGAAGTGACTCTAGTACCAGCAATGCTCCCACAACTGCCACACCTTCAGTTGATGACAACGATGTTTCAACGACACCAGGAAATAGCACTGCTGGAAGTGACAATAGTACCAGCAATGGTCCCACAACTGCCACCCCATCAGGCGATGTCAACAATGCATCAACTACACCAGGAAACAGCAGTGGCAGCACTGCAACCACGGTCGGAAGTGACTCTAGTACAAGCAATAGTCTGACAAGTGCCACTCCTTCAGTTGATGACAACGATGTTTCAACGACACCAGGAAATAGCACTGTCGGAAGTGACTCTAGTACCAGCAATGGTCCGACAACTTCCAACCCTTCAGTTGATGACAACGATGCATCAACTACACCAGGAAACAGCAGTGGCAGCACTGCAACCACGGTCGGAAGTGACTCTAGTACAAGCAATAGTCTGACAAATGCCACTCCTTCAGTTGATGACAACGATGTTTCAACGACACCAGGAAATAGCACTGTCGGAAGTGACTCAAGTACCAGCAATGGTCCCACAACTGCCACCCCATCAGGCGAGGTCAACAATGCATCAACTACACCAAGAAACAGCATTGGCAGCACTGCAACCACGGTCGGAAGTGACTCTAGTACAAGCAATAGTCTGACAAGTGCCACTCCTTCAGTTGATGACAACGATGTTTCAACGACACCAGGAAATAGCACTGTCGGAAGTGACTCTAGTACCAGCAATGGTCCGACAACTTCCAACCCTTCAGTTGATGACAACGATGCATCAACTACACCAGGAAACAGCAGTGGCAGCACTGCAACCACGGTCGGAAGTGACTCTAGTACAAGCAATAGTCTGACAAATGCCACTCCTTCAGTTGATGACAACGATGTTTCAACGACACCAGTAAAAAGCACTGTCGGAAGAGACTCTAGTACCAGCAATGGTCCCATAACTGCCACCCCATCAGGCGAGGTCAACAATGCATCAACTACACCAAGAAACAGCATTGGCAGCAGTTCAACCACGGTCGGAAGTGACTCTAGTACCAGCAATGGTCCGACAACTTCCAACCCTTCAGTTGATGACAACGATGCATCAAATACACCAGGAAACAGCAGTGGAAGCACTGCAACCACGGTCGGAAGTGACTCTAGTACAAGCAATAGTCTGACAAATGCCACACCTTCAGTTGATGACAACGATGTTTCAACGACACCAGTAAAAAGCACTGTCGGAAGAGACTCTAGTACCAGCAATGGTCCCATAACTGCCACCCCATCAGGCGAGGTCAACAATGCATCTACTACACCAGGCAACAGCATAGGCAGCAGTTCAACCACGGTCGGAAGTGACTCTAATACCAGCAATGGTCACACAACTGCCACCCCATCAGGCGAGGTCAACAATGCATCAACTACACCAGGAAACAGCAGTGGCAGCACTGCAACCACGGTCGGAAGTGACTCTAGTACAAGCAATAGTTTGACAAATGCCACTCCTTCAGTTGATAACAACGATGATTCAACGACACCAGGAAACAGCAGTGGCAGCACTGCAACCACGGTCGGAAGTGACTCTAGTACAAGCAATAGTTTGACAAATGCCACTCCTTCAGTTGATGACAACGATGATTCAACGACACCGGGAAATAACACTGTCGGAAGTGACTCTAGTACCAGCAATGGTCACACTACTGCCACCCCATCAGGCGATGTCAACAATGCTTCAACTACACCAGGAAACAGCAATGGCAGCAGTTCAACCACAGTCGGAAGTGACTCTAGTATCAACAATGGTCCGACAACTGCCACTCCTTCGGTTGATGACAACAATGCATCAACTACACCAGGAAACAGCAGTGGCAGCACTGCAACCACGGTCGGAAGTGACTATAGTACAAGCAATAGTCTGACAAATGCCACTCCTTCAGTTGATGACAACGATGTTTTAACGACACCAGGAAATAACACTGTCGGAAGTGAATCTAGTACCAGCAATATTCCCGCAACTGCCACCCTATCAGGCGATGTCAACAATGGTTTCACTACACCAGGAAACAGCAGTGGCAGCACTTCAACCACGGTCGGAAGTGACTCTAGTACCAGCAACGGTCCCACAACTGCCACCCCATCAGGCGATGTCAACAATGCTTCAACGACACCAGGAAACAGCAGTGGCAGTATTTCAACCACGGTCGGAAGTGACTCAAGTACAAGCAATAGTCCGACAAATGCCACCCCTTCAGTTCATGACAACGATGTTTCTACGACACCAGGAAATAGCACTGTCGGAAGTGACTCTAGTACCAGTTATGGTCCCACAACTGCCACCCCTTCAGTTGATGACAACGATGTTTCAAAGACACCAGAAAAGAGCACTGTCAGAAGTGACTCTAGTACCAGCAATGGTTTGACAACTGCCAACCCTTCAGTTGATGACAACGATGCATCAACTACACCGGGAAACAGCAGTGGCAGCACTGCAACCACGGTCGAAAGTGAATCTAGTACCAGCAATAGTCCGACGACTCATACCCCATCAGGCGATGTCAACAATGCATCAACAACACCAGAAAACAGCAATGGCAGCACTTCAACCACGGCTGGAAGTGACTCTAGTACCAGCAACGGTCCCACAACTGCTACCCCATCAGGCGATGTCAACAATGCTTCAACTACACCAGAAAACAGCAGTGGCAGCATTTCAATCACAGTCGGAAGTGATTCTAGTACAAGCAATAGTCCGACAAATGCCACCCCTTCAGTTGATGACAACGATGTTTCAACGACACTAGGAAATAGCACTGTCAGAAGTGACTCTAGTACCAGCAATGGTCCGACAACTTCCAACCCTTCAGTTGATGACAACGATGCATCAACTACACCAGGAAACAGCAGTGGCAGCACTGCAACCACGGTCGGAAGTGACTCTAGTACAAGCAATAGTCCGACAAATGCCACCCCTTCAGTTGATGACAACGATGTTTCAACGATACCAGGAAAAAACACTGTCGGAAGTGACTCTAGTACCAGCAATGGTCCCATAACTGCCACCCCATCAGGCGAGGTCAACAATGCATCAACTACACCAGGAAACAGCATAGGCAGCAGTTCAACCACGGTCGGAAGTGACTCTAATACCAGCAATGGTCACACAACTGCCACCCCATCAGGCGAGGTCAACAATGCATCACCTACACCAGCAAACAGCAGTGGCAGCACTGCAACCACGGTGGGAAGTGACTCTAGTACAAGCAATAGTTTGACAAATGCCACTCCTTCAGTTGATAACAACGATGATTCAACGAAACCAGGAAACAGCAGTGGCAGCACTGCAACCACGGTCGGAAGTGACTCTAGTACAAGCAATAGTTTGACAAATGCCACTCCTTCAGTTGATGACAACGATGATTCAACGACACCAGGAAATAACACTGTCGGAAGTGACTCTATTACCAGCAATGGTCACACTACTGCCACCCCATCAGGCGATATCAACAATGCTTCAACAACACCAGGAAACAGCAATGGCAGCAGTTCAACCGCAGTCGGAAGTGACTCTAGTATCAGCAATGGTCCGACAACTGCCACTCCTTCAGTTGATGACAACGATGTTTCAACGAAACCAGGAAATAGCACTGTCGGAAGTGACTCTAGTACCAGCAATGGTCCGACAACTTCCAACCCTTCAGTTGATGACAACGATGCATCAACTACACCAGGAAACAGCAGTGGCAGCACTGCAACCACGGTCGGAAGTGACTCTAGTACAAGCAATAGTCTGACAAATGCCACTCCTTCAGTTGATGACAACGATGTTTCAACGACACCAGGAAATAGCACTGTCGGAAGTGACTCAAGTACCAGCAATGGTCCCACAACTGCCACCCCATCAGGCGAGGTCAACAATGCATCAACTACACCAAGAAACAGCATTGGCAGCAGTTCAACCACGGTCGGAAGTGACTCTAGTACCAGCAATGGTCCGACAACTTCCAACCCTTCAGTTGATGACAACGATGCATCAAATACACCAGGAAACAGCATTGGCAGCAGTTCAACCACGGTCGGAAGTGACTCTAGTACCAGCAATGGTCCCATAACTGCCACCCCATCAGGCGAGGTCAACAATGCATCTACTACACCAGGAAACAGCATAGGCAGCAGTTCAAACACGGTCGGAAGTGACTCTAATACCAGCAATGGTCACACAACTGCCACCCCATCAGGCGAGGTCAACAATGCATCAACTACACCAGGAAACAGCAGTGGCAGCACTTCAACCACGGTCGGAAGTGATTCTAGTACCAGCAATAGTCCGACAACTGCCACCCCTTCAGTTGATGACAACGATGTATCAACGACACCAGGAAATAGCACTGTCGGAAGTGACTCTAGTACCAGCAATGGTCACACAACTGCCACCCCATCAGGCGAGGTCAACAATGCATCAACTACACCAGGAAACAGCAGTGGCAGCACTTCAACCACGGTCGGAAGTGACTCTAGTACCAGCAACGGTCCCACAACTGCCACCCCATCAGGCGATGTCAACAATGCTTCAACGACACCAGGAAACAGCAGTGGCAGTATTTCAACCACGGTCGGAAGTGACTCAAGTACAAGCAATAGTCCGACAAATGCCACCCCTTTAGTTCATGACAACGATGTTTCAACGACACCAGGAAATAGCACTGTCGGAAGTGACTCTAGTACCAGCAATATTCCCGCAACTGCCACCCTATCAGGCGATGTAAACAATGCTTTCACTACATCAAGAAACAGCAGTGGCAGCACTTCAACCACGGTCGGAAGTGACTCTAGTACCAGCAACGGTCCCACAACTGCCACCCCATCAGGCGATGTCAACAATGCTTCAACGACACCAGGAAACAGCAGTGGCAGTATTTCAACCACGGTCGGAAGTGACTCAAGTACAAGCAATAGTCCGACAAATGCCACCCCTTCAGTTGATGACAACGATGTTTCTACGACACCAGGAAATAGCACTGTCGGAAGTGACTCTAGTACCAGTTCTGGTCCCACAACTGCCACCCCTTCAGTTGATGACAACGATGTTTCAAAGACACCAGAAAAGAGCACTGTCGGAAGTGACTCTAGTACCAGCAATGGTTTGACAACTGCCAACCCTTCAGTTGATGACAACGATGCATCAACTACACCGGGAAACAGCAGTAGCAGCACTGCAACCACGGTCGAAAGTGAATCTAGTACCAGCAATAGTCCGACGACTCATACCCCATCAGGCGATGTCAACTATGCATTAACAACACCAGAAAACCGCAATGGCAGCACTTCAACCACGGCTGGAAGTGACTCTAGTACCAGCAACGGTCCCACAACTGCTACCCCATCAGGCAATGTCAACAATGCTTCAATTACACCAGAAAACAGCAGTGGCAGCATTTCAATCACAGTCGGAAGTGATTCTAGTACAAGCAATAGTCCGACAAATGCCACCCCTTCAGTTGATGACAACA
This sequence comes from Cerastis rubricosa, assembly GCA_949152445.1. Classification (NCBI taxonomy): domain Eukaryota; kingdom Metazoa; phylum Arthropoda; class Insecta; order Lepidoptera; family Noctuidae; genus Cerastis; species Cerastis rubricosa. The sequence goes on along the minus strand of OX424551.1, from coordinate 4,401,802 downwards.
ATGTTTCAACGACACTAGGAAATAGCACTGTCAGAAGTGACTCTAGTACCAGCAATGGTCCGACAACTTCCAACCCTTCAGTTGATGACAACGATGCATCAACTACACCAGGAAACAGCAGTGGCAGCACTGCAACCACGGTCGGAAGTGACTCTAGTACAAGCAATAGTCCGACAAATGCCACCCCTTCAGTTGATGACAACGATGTTTCAACGACACCAGGAAAAAACACTGTCGGAAGTGACTCTAGTACCAGCAATGGTCCCATAACTGCCACCCCATCAGGCGAGGTCAACAATGCATCAACTACACCAGGAAACAGCATAGGCAGCAGTTCAACCACGGTCGGAAGTGACTCTAATACCAGCAATGGTCACACAACTGCCACCCCATCAGGCGAGGTCAACAATGCATCTTCTACACCAGGAAACAGCAGTGGCAGCACTGCAACCACGGTGGGAAGTGACTCTAGTACAAGCAATAGTTTGACAAATGCCACTCCTTCAGTTGATAACAACGATGATTCAACGAAACCAGGAAACAGCAGTGGCAGCACTGCAACCACGGTCGGAAGTGACTCTAGTACAAGCAATAGTTTGACAAATGCCACTCCTTCAGTTGATGACAACGATGATTCAACGACACCAGGAAACAGCAGTGGCAGCACTGCAACCACGGTCGGAAGTGACTATAGTACAAGCAATAGTCTGACAAATGCCACTCCTCCAGTTGATGACAACGATGTTTTAACGAGACCAGGAAATAGCACTGTCGGAAGTGACTCTAGTACCAGCAATATTCCCGCAACTGCCACCCTATCAGGCGATGTCAACAATGCTTCAACTACACCAGGAAACAGCAGTGGCAGCACTTCAACCACGGTCGGAAGTGACTCTAGTACCAGCAACGGTCCCATAACTGCCAGTCCATCAGGCGATGTCAACAATGCTTCAACTACACCAGGAAACAGCAGTGGCAGCATTTCAATAACGGTCGGAAGTGACTCTAGTACTAGCAATAGTCCGACAAATGCCACCCCTTCAGTTGATGACAACGATGTTTCAACGACACCAGGAAATAGCACTGTCGAAAGTGACTCTAGTACCAGCAATAGTCCGACGACTCATACCCCATCAGGCGATGTCAACAATGCATCAACAACACCAGGAAACAGCAGTGGCAGCACTGCAACCACGGTCGGAAGTGACTCTAGTACCAGCAACGGTCCCACAACTGCCACCCCATCAGGCGATGTCAACAATGCTTCAACTACACCTGGAAACAGCAGTGGCACCATTTCAATTACGGTCGAAAGTGACTTTAGTACAAGCAATAGTCCGACAAATGCAACCCCTTCAGTTGATGACAACGATGTTTCAACGACACCAGGAAATAGCACTGTCGGAAGTGAATCTAGTACCAGCAATGGTCTGACAACTTCCAACCCTTCAGTTGATGACAACGATGCATCAACTACACCAGGAAATAGCAGTGGCAGCACTGCAACCACGGTCGGAAGTGACTCTAGTACAAGCAATAGTCTGACAAATGCCACTCCTTCAGTTGATGACAACGATGTTTCAACGACACCAGGAAATAGCACTGTCGGAAGTGACTCAAGTACCAGCAATGGTCCCACAACTGCCACCCCATCAGGCGAGGTCAACAATGCATCAACTACACCAAGAAACAGCATTGGCAGCAGTTCAACCACGGTCGGAAGTGACTCTAGTACCAGCAATGGTCCGACAACTTCCAACCCTTCAGTTGATGACAACGATGCATCAAATACACCAGGAAACAGCAGTGGCAGCACTGCAACCACGGTCGGAAGTGACTATAGTACAAGCAATAGTCTGACAAATGCCACTCCTTCAGTTGATGACAACGATGTTTTAACGACACCAAGAAATAGCACTGTCGGAAGTGACTCTAGTACCAGCAATATTCCCGCAACTGTCACCCTATCAGGCGATGTCAACAATGCTTCCACTACACCAGGAAACAGCAGTGGCAGCACTTCAACCACGGTCGGAAGTGACTCTAGTACCAGCAACGGTCCCACAACTGCCACCCCATCAGGCTATGTCAACAATGCTTCAACGACACCAGGAAACAGCAGTGGCAGTATTTCAACAACGGTCGGAAGTGACTCAAGTACAAGCAATAGTCAGACAAATGCCACCCCTTCAGTTGATGACAACGATGTTTCAACGACACCAGGAAATAGCACTGTCGGAAGTGACTCTAGTACCAGCAATGGTCCCAACACTGCCAACCCTTCAGTTGATGACAACGATGTTTCTACGACACCAGGAAATAGCACTGTCGGAAGTGACTCTAGTACCAGTTATGGTCCCACAACTGCCACCCGTTCAGTTGATGACAACGATGTTTCAAAGACACCAGAAAAGAGCACTGTCGGAAGTGACTCTAGTACCAGCAATGGTTTGACAACTGCCAACCCTTCAGTTGATGACAACGATGCATCAACTACACCGGGAAACAGCAGTGGCAGCACTGAAACCACGGTCGAAAGTGAATCTAGTACCAGCAATAGTCCGACGACTCATACCCCATCAGGCGATGTCAACAATGCATCAACAACACCAGAAAACCGCAATGGCAGCACTTCAACCACGGCTGGAAGTGACTCTAGTACCAGCAACGGTCCCACAACTGCTACCCCATCAGGCGATGTCAACGATGCTTCATTTACACCAGAAAACAGCAGTGGCAGCATTTCAATCACAGTCGGAAGTGATTCTAGTACAAGCAATAGTCCGACAAATGCCATCCCTTCAGTTGATGACAACGATGTTTCAACGACACTAGGAAATAGCACTGTCAGAAGTGACTCTAGTACCAGCAATGGTCCGACAACTTCCAACCCTTCAGTTGATGACAACGATGCATCAACTACACCAGGAAACAGCAGTGGCAGCACTGCAACCACGGTCGGAAGTGACTCTAGTACAAGCAATAGTCCGACAAATGCCACCCCTTCAGTTGATGACAACGATGTTTCAACGACACCAGGAAAAAGCAATGTCGGAAGTGACTCTAGTACCAGCAATGGTCCCACAACTGCCACCCCATCAGGCGAGGTCAACAATGCATCTTCTACACCAGGAAACAGCAGTGGCAGCACTGCAACCACGGTGGGAAGTGACTCTAGTACAAGCAATAGTTTGACAAATGCCACTCCTTCAGTTGATAACAACGATGATTCAACGAAACCAGGAAACAGCAGTGGCAGCACTGCAACCACGGTCGGAAGTGACTCTAGTACAAGCAATAGTTTGACAAATGCCACTCCTTCAGTTGATGACAACGATGATTCAACGACACCAGGAAATAACACTGTCGGAAGTGACTCTATTACCAGCAATGGTCACACTACTGCCACCCCATCAGGCGATGTCAACAATGCTTCAACAACACCAGGAAACAGCAATGGCAGCAGTTCAACCACAGTCGGAAGTGTTTCTAGTATCAGCAATGGTCCGACAACTGCCACTCCTTCAGTTGATGACAACGATGTTTCAACGACACCAGGAAATAGCACTGTCGGAAGTGACTCTAGTACCAGCAATAGTCCCACAACTGCCACCCCATCAGGCGAGGTCAACAATGCATCAACTACACCAGAAAACAGCATAGGCAGCAGTTCAACCACGGTCGGAAGTGACTCTAATACCAGCAATGGTCACACAACTGCCACCCCATCAGGCGAGGTCAACAATGCATCAACTACACCAGGAAACAGCAGTGGCAGCACTGCAACCACGGTCGGAAGTGACTCTAGTACAAGCAATAGATTGACAAATGCCACTCCTTCAGTTGATGACAACGATGATTCAACGACACCAGGCAACAGCAGTGGCAGCACTGCAACCACGGTCGGAAGTGACACTAGTACAAGCAATAGTCCGACAAATGCCACCCCTTCAGTTGATGACAACGATGTTTCAACGACACTAGGAAATAGCACTGTCAGAAGTGACTCTAGTACCAGCAATGGTCCGACAACTTCCAACCCTTCAGTTGATGACAACGATGCATCAACTACACCAGGAAACAGCAGTGGCAGCACTGCAACCACGGTCGGAAGTGACTCTAGTACAAGCAATAGTCCGACAAATGCCACCCCTTCAGTTGATGACAACGATGTTTCAACGACACCAGGAAAAAGCAATGTCGGAAGTGACTCTAGTACCAGCAATGGTCCCACAACTGCCACCCCATCAGGCGAGGTCAACAATGCATCAACTACACCAGGAAACAGCATAGGCAGCAGTTCAACCACGGTCGGAAGTGACTCTAATACCAGCAATGGTCACACAACTGCCACCCCATCAGGCGAGGTCAACAATGCATCAACTACACCAGGAAACAGCAGTGGCAGCACTGCAACCACGGTCGGAAGTGACTCTAGTACAAGCAATAGTTTGACAAATGCCACTCCTTCAGTTGATAACAACGATGATTCAACGACACCAGGAAACAGCAGTGGCAGCACTGCAACCACGGTCGGAAGTGACTCTAGTACAAGCAATAGTTTGACAAATGCCACTCCTTCAGTTGATGACAACGATGATTCAACGACACCAGGAAATAACACTGTCGGAAGTGACTCTAGTACCAGCAATGGTCACACAACTGCCACCCCATCAGGCGAGGTCAACAATGCATCAACTACACCAGGAAACAGCAGTGGCAGCACTGCAACCACGGTCGGAAGTGACTCTAGTACAAGCAATAGTTTGACAAATGCCACTCCTTCAGTTGATGACAACGATGATTCAACGACACCAGGAAACAGCAGTGGCAGCTCTGCAACCACGGTCGGAAGTGACTCTAGTACAAGCAATATTCTGACAAATGCCACTCCTCCAGTTGATGACAACGATGTTTTAAAGACACCAGGAAATAGCACTGTCGGAAGTGACTCTAGTACCAGCAATATTCCCGCAACTGCCACCCTATCAGGCGGTGTCAGCAATGCTTCAACTGCACCAGGAAACAGCAGTGGCAGCACTTCAACCACGGTCGGAAGTGACTCTAGCACAAGCAATAGTCCGACAAATGCAACCCATTCAGTTGATGACAACGATGTTTCAACGACACCAGGAAATAGCTTTTTCGGAAGTGACTCTAGTACCAGCAATGGTCCGACAACTTCCAACCCTTCAGTTGATGACAACGATGCATCAACTACACCAGGAAACAGCAGTTGCAACACTGCAACCACGGTCGGAAGTGACTCTAGTGCAAGCAATAGTCCGACAAATGCCATCCCTTCAGTTGATTACAACGATGTTTCAACGACACCAGGAAATAGCACTGTCGAAAGTGACTCTAGTACCAGCAATAGTCTGACGACTCATACCCCATCAGGCGATGTCAACAATGCATCAACAACACCAGGAAAAAGCAATGGCAGCACTTCAACCACGGCTGGAAGTGACTCTAGTACCAGCAACGGTCCCACAACTGCCACCCCATCAGGCGATGTCAACAATGCTTCAACTACAGCAGGAAACAGCAGTGGCAGCATTTCAATCACGGTCGGAAGTGACTCTAGTATAAGCAATAGTCCGACAAATGCCACCCCTTCAGTTGATGACAACGATGTTTCAACGACACCAGGAAATAGCACTGTCGGAAGTGACTCTAGTACCAGCAATAGTCCGACGACTCATACCCCATCAGGGGATGTCAACAATGCATCAACAACACCAGGAAACAGCAATGGCAGCACTTCAACCATGGCTGGAAGTGACTCTAGTACGAGCAACGGTCCCACAACTGCCACCCCATCAGGCGATGTCAACAATGCTTCAACTACACCAAGAAACAGCATTGGCAGCAGTTCAACCACGGTCGGAAGTGACTCTAGTACCAGCAATGGTCCGACAACTTCCAACCCTTCAGTTGATGACAACGATGCATCAAATACACCAAGAAACAGCAGTGGCAGCACTGCAACCACGGTCGGAAGTGACTCTAGTACCAGCAATGGTCCCACAACTGCCACCCCATCAGGCGAGGTCAACAATGCATCAACTACACCAGGAAACAGCATTGGCAGCAGTTCAACCACGGTCGGAAGTAACTCTAATACCAGCAATGGTCACACAACTGCCACCCCATCAGGCGAGGTCAACAATGCATCAACTACACCAGGAAACAGCAGTGGCAGCTCTGCAACCACGGTCGGAAGTGACTCTAGTACAAGCAATAGTCTGACAAATGCCACTCCTCCAGTTGATGACAACGATGTTTTAAAGACACTAGGAAATAGCACTAACGGAAGTGACTTTAGTACCAGCAATATTCCCGCAACTGCCACCCTATCAGGCGATGTCAGCAATGCTTCAACTACACCAGGATACAGCAGTGGCAGCACTTCAACCACGGTCGGAAGTGACTCTAGTACAAGCAATAGTCCGACAAATGCAACCCCTTTAGTTGATGACAACGATGTTTCAACGACACCAGGAAATAGCACTGTCGGAAGTGACTCTAGTACCAGCAATGGTCCGACAACTTCCAACCCTTCAGTTGATGACAACGATGCATCAACTACACCAAATAACAGCATTGGCAGCAGTTCAACCACGGTCGGAAGTGACTCTAGTACCAGCAATGGTCCGACAACTTCCAACCCTTCAGTTGATGACAACGATGTTTCAACGACACCAGGGAATAGCACTGTCGGAAGTGACTCTAGTACCAGCAATGGTCCGACAACTTCCAACCCTTCAGTTGATGACAACGATGCATCAACTACACCAAGAAACAGCATTGGCAGCAGTTCAACCACGGTCGGAAGTGACTCTAGTACCAGCAACGGTCCCACAACTGCCACCCCATCAGGCGAGGTCAACAATGCATCAACTACACCAGAAAACAGCAATGGCCGCACTTCAACCACGGCTGGAAGTGACTCTAGTACCAGCAACGGGCCCACAACTGCTTCCCCATCAGGCGATGTCAACAATGCTTCAACTACACCAGAAAACAGCAGTGGCAGCAGTTCAACCACGGTCAGAAGTGACTCTAGTACCAGCAATGGTCCGACAACTTCCAACCCTTCAGTTGATGACAACGATGCATCAACTTCACCAGGAAACAGCAGTGGCAACACTGCAACCACGGTCGAAAGTGACTCTAGTGCAAGCAATAGTCCGACAAATGCCATCCCTTCAGTTGATTACAACGATGTTTCAACGACACCAGGAAATAGCACTGTCGAAAGTGACTCTAGTACCAGCAATAGTCCGACGACTCATACCCCATCAGGCGATGTCAACAATGCATCAACAACACCAGGAAACAGCAATGGCAGCACTTCAACCATGGCTGGAAGTGACTCTAGTACCAGCAACGGTCCCACAACTGCCACCCCATCAGGCGATGTCAACAATCCTTCAACTACACCAGGAAACAGTAGTGGCAGCATTTCAATTACGGTCGGAAGTGACTCTAGTACAAGCAATAGTCTGACAAATGCCACTCCTTCAGTTGATGACAACGATGATTCAACGACACCAGGAAACAGCAGTGGCAGCACTGCAACCACAGTCGGAAGTGACTCTAGTACAAGCAATAGTTTGACAAATGCCACTCCTTCAGTTGATGACAACGATGATTCAACGACACCAGGAAATAACACTGTCGGAAGTGACTCTAGTACCAGCAATAGTCCGACGACTCATACCCCATCAGGCGATGTCAACAATGCATCAATAACACCAGGAAAAAGCAATGGCAGCACTTCAACCACGGCTGGAAGTGACTCTAGTACCAGCAACGGTCCCACAACTGCCACCCCATCAGGCGATGTCAACAATGCTTCAACTACACCAGGAAACAGCAGTGGCAGCATTTCAATCACGGTCGGAAGTGACTCTAGTACAAGCAATAGTCCGACAAATGCAACCCCTTCAGTTGATGACAACGATGTTTCAACGACACCAGGAAATAGCACTGTCGGAAGTGAATCTAGTACCAGCAATGGTCCGACAACTTCCAACCCTTCAGTTGATGACAAAGATGCATCAACTACACCAGGAAACAGCAGTGGCAGCACTGCAACCACGGTCGGAAGTGACTCTAGTACAAGCAATAGTCTGACAAATGCCACTCCTTCAGTTGATGACAACGATGTTTCTACGACACCAGGAAAAAGCACTGTCGGAAGTGACTCTAGTACCAGCAATGGTCCCACAACTGCCACCCCATCAGGCGAGGTCAACAATGCATCAACTACACCAGGAAACAGCATTGGCAGCAGTTCAACCACGGTCGGAAGTGACTCTAATACCAGCAATGGTCACACAACTGCCACCCCATCAGGCGAGGTCAACAATGCATCAACTACACCAGGAAACAGCAGTGGCAGCTCTGCAACCACGGTCGGAAGTGACTCTAGTACAAGCAATAGTCCGACAAATGCCACCCCTTCAGTTGATGACAACGATGTTTCAACGACACCAGGAAATAGCACTGTCGGAAGTGACTCTAGTACCAGCAATAGTCCGACGACTCATACCCCATCAGGCGATGTCAACAGTGCATCAACAACACCAGGAAACAGCAATGGCAGCACTTCAACCATGGCTGGAAGTGACTCTAGTACCAGCAACGGTCCCACAACTGCCACCCCATCAGGCGATGTCAACAATGCTTCAACTACACCAGGAAACAGTAGTGGCAGCATTTCAATTACGGTCGGAAGTGACTCTAGTACAAGCAATAGTCCGACAAATGCAACCCCTTCAGTTCATGACAACGATGTTTCAACGACACCAGGAAATAGCACTGTCGGAAGTGACTCTAGTACCAGCAATGGTCCGACAACTTCCAAACCTTCAGTTGATGACAACGATGCATCATTTACACCAGGAAACAGAAATGGCAGCACTGCAACCACGGTCGGAAGTGACTCTAGTACCAGCAATGGTCACACAACTGCCACCCCATCAGGCGAGGTCAACAATGCATCAACTACACCAGGAAACAGCAATGGCAGCACTGCAACCACGGTCGGAAGTGACTCTCGTACAAGCAATAGTCTGACAAATGCCACTCCTTCAGTTGATGACAACGATGATTCAACGACACCAGGAAACAGCAGTGGCAGCACTGCAACCACGGTCGGAAGTGACTCTAGTACAAGCAATAGTTTGACAAATGCCACTCCTTCAGTTGATGGCAACGATGATTCAACGACACCAGGAAATAACACTGTCGGAAGTGACTCTAGTACCAGCAATGGTCCCACAACTGCCACCCCATCAGGCGAGGTCAACAATGCATCAACTACACCAGGAAACAGCATTGGCAGCAGTTCAACCACGGTCGGAAGTGACTCTAATACCAGCAATGGTCACACAACTGCCAACCCATCAGGCGAGGTCAACAATGCATCAACTACACCAGGAAACAGCAGTGGCAGCTCTGCAACCACGGTCGGAAGTGACTCTAGTACAAGCAATAGTCCGACAAATGCCACCCCTTCAGTTGATGACAACGATGTTTCAACGACACCAGGAAATAGCACTGTCGGAAGTGACTCTAGTACCAGCAATAGTCCGACGACTCATACCCCATCAGGCGATGTCAACAATGCATCAACAACACCAGGAAACAGCAATGGCAGCACTTCAACCATGGCTGGAAGTGACTCTAGTACCAGCAACGGTCCCACAACTGCCACCCCATCAGGCGATGTCAACAATGCTTCAACTACACCAGGAAACAGTAGTGGCAGCATTTCAATTACGGTCGGAAGTGACTCTAGTACAAGCAATAGTCCGACAAATGCAACCCCTTCAGTTCATGACAACGATGTTTCAACGACACCAGGAAATAGCACTGTCGGAAGTGACTCTAGTACCAGCAATGGTCCGACAACTTCCAACCCTTCAGTTGATGACAACGATGTTTCAACGACACCAGGAAATAGCACTGTCGGAAGTGACTCTAGTACCAGCAATAGTCCGACGACTCATACCCCATCAGGCGATGTCAACAGTGCATCAACAACACCAGGAAACAGCAATGGCAGCACTTCAACCATGGCTGGAAGTGACTCTAGTACCAGCAACGGTCCCACAACTGCCACCCCATCAGGCGATGTCAACAATGCTTCAACTACACCAGGAAACAGTAGTGGCAGCATTTCAATTACGGTCGGAAGTGACTCTAGTACAAGCAATAGTCCGACAAATGCAACCCCTTCAGTTCATGACAACGATGTTTCAACGACACCAGGAAATAGCACTGTCGGAAGTGACTCTAGTACCAGCAATGGTCCGACAACTTCCAAACCTTCAGTTGATGACAACGATGCATCATTTACACCAGGAAACAGAAATGGCAGCACTGCAACCACGGTCGGAAGTGACTCTAGTACCAGCAATGGTCACACAACTGCCACCCCATCAGGCGAGGTCAACAATGCATCAACTACACCAGGAAACAGCAATGGCAGCACTGCAACCACGGTCGGAAGTGACTCTCGTACAAGCAATAGTCTGACAAATGCCACTCCTTCAGTTGATGACAACGATGATTCAACGACACCAGGAAACAGCAGTGGCAGCACTGCAACCACGGTCGGAAGTGACTCTAGTACAAGCAATAGTTTGACAAATGCCACTCCTTCAGTTGATGGCAACGATGATTCAACGACACCAGGAAATAACACTGTCGGAAGTGACTCTAGTACCAGCAATGGTCCCACAACTGCCACCCCATCAGGCGAGGTCAACAATGCATCAACTACACCAGGAAACAGCATTGGCAGCAGTTCAACCACGGTCGGAAGTGACTCTAATACCAGCAATGGTCACACAACTGCCAACCCATCAGGCGAGGTCAACAATGCATCAACTACACCAGGAAACAGCAGTGGCAGCTCTGCAACCACGGTCGGAAGTGACTCTAGTACAAGCAATAGTCCGACAAATGCCACCCCTTCAGTTGATGACAACGATGTTTCAACGACACCAGGAAATAGCACTGTCGGAAGTGACTCTAGTACCAGCAATAGTCCGACGACTCATACCCCATCAGGCGATGTCAACAATGCATCAACAACACCAGGAAACAGCAATGGCAGCACTTCAACCATGGCTGGAAGTGACTCTAGTACCAGCAACGGTCCCACAACTGCCACCCCATCAGGCGATGTCAACAATGCTTCAACTACACCAGGAAACAGTAGTGGCAGCATTTCAATTACGGTCGGAAGTGACTCTAGTACAAGCAATAGTCCGACAAATGCAACCCCTTCAGTTCATGACAACGATGTTTCAACGACACCAGGAAATAGCACTGTCGGAAGTGACTCTAGTACCAGCAATGGTCTGACAACTTCCAACCCTTCAGTTGATGACAACGATGCATCAACTACACCAGGAAACAGCAATGGCAGCACTGCAACCACGGTCGGAAGTGACTCTAGTACCAGCAATGGTCACACAACTGCCACCCCATCAGGCGAGGTCAACAATGCATCAACTACACCAGGAAACAGCAATGGCAGCACTGCAACCACGGTCGGAAGTGACTCTCGTACAAGCAATAGTCTGACAAATGCCACTCCTTCAGTTGATGACAACGATGATTCAACGACACCAGGAAACAGCAGTGGCAGCACTGCAACCACGGTCGGAAGTGACTCTAGTACAAGCAATAGTTTGACAAATGCCACTCCTTCAGTTGATGGCAACGATGATTCAACGACACCAGGAAATAACACTGTCGGAAGTGACTCTAGTACCAGCAATGGTCACACAACTGCCACCCCATCAGGCGAGGTCAACAATGCATCAACTACACCAGGAAACAGCAGTGGCAGCACTGCAACCACGGTCGAAAGTGACTATAGTACAAGCAATAGTCTGACAAATGCCAACCCTTCAGTTGATGACAACGATGTTTCAACGACACCAGGAAATAGCACTGTCGGAAGTGACTCTAGTACCAGCAATAGTCCGACGACTCATACCCCATCAGGCGATGTCAACAATGCATCAACAACACCAGGAAAAAGCAATGGCAGCACTTCAACCACGGTTGGAAGTGACTCTAGTACCAGCAACGGTCCCATAACTGCCACCCCATCAGGCGATGTCAACAATGCTTCAACTACACCAGGAAACAGCAGTGGCAGCATTTCAATCACGGTCGGAAGTGACTCTAGTACAAGCTATAGTCCGACAAATGCCACCCCTTCAGTTGATAACAACGATGTTTCAACGACACCAGGAAATAGCACTGTCGGAAGTTACTCTAGTACCAGCAATAGTCTGACGACTCATACCCCATCAGGCGATGTCATCAATGCATCAACAACACCAGGAAACAGCAATGGCAGCACTTCAACCATGGCTGGAAGTGACTCTAGTATCAGCAACGGTCCCACAACTGCCACCCCATCAGGCGATGTCAACAATGCTTCAACTACACCTGGAAACAGCAGTGGCACCATTTCAATTACGGTCGGAAGTGACTCTAGTATAAGCAATAGTCCGACAAATGCAACCCCTTCAGTTGATGACAACGATGTTTCAACGACACCAGGAAATAGCACTGTCGGAAGTGACTCTAGTACCAGCAATGGTCACACAACTGCCACCCCATCAGGCGATGTCAACAATGCTTCAACTACACCAGGAAACAGCAATGGCAGCAGTTCAACCACAGTCGGAAGTGACACTAGTATCAGCAATGGTCCGACAACTGCCAACCCTTCAGTTGATGACAATGATGCATCAACTACAGCAGGGAACAGGAGTGGCAGCACTGCAACCACGGTCGGAAGTGACGCTAGTACAAGCAATAGTCTGACAAATGCCACTCCTTCAGTTGATGACAACGATGTTTCAACGACACCAGGAAATAGCACTGTCGGAAGTGACTCTAGTACCAGCAACGGTCCCACATCTGCCACCCCATCAGGCGATGTCAACAATGCTTCAACGACACCAGGAAATAGCACTGTCGGAAGTGACTCTAGTACCAGTAATGGTCCCACAACTGCCACCCCTTCAGTTGATAACAACGATTTTTCAACGACACCAGGAAAGAGCATTGTCAGAAGTGACTCTAGTACCAGCAATGGTTCGACAACTGCCAACCCTTCAGTTGATGACAACGATGCATCAACTACATCGGGAAACAGCAGTGGCAGCACTGCAACCACGGTCGGAAGTGAATCTAGTACCAGCAATAGTCCGACGACTCATACCCCATCAGGCGATGTCAACAATGCATCAACAACACCAGGAAACAGCAATGGCAATACTTCAACCACGGCTGGAAGTGACTCTTGTACCAGCAACGGTCCCACAACTGCCACCCCGTCAGGCGATGTCAACATTGCTTCAACTACACCAGGAAACAGCAGTGGCAGCACTTCAACCACGGTCGGAAGTGACTCTAGTACCAGCAATGGTCCCACAACTGCCACCCCATCAGGCGATGTCTACGATGTTTCAACGACACCAGGAAATAGCAATGGCAGCACTGCAACCACGGTCGGAAGTGACTCTAGTACAAGCAATAGTCCGACAAATGCCACCCCTTCAGTTGATGACAACGATGTTTCAACGACTCCAGGAAATAGCACTGTCGGAAGTGACTCTAGTACCAGACATGGTCCCACAACTGCCACCCTTTCAGTTGATGTTAACGTTGTTTTAATGACACCAGGAAATAGCACTGTCGTAAGTGACTCTAGTACTATCATTGGTCCGACAACTGCCACCCCATCAGGCGTTGTCAACAATGATTCAACTTACAACGCTGATTACACTCCAACCACGGTTGGAACTGTTTCTAGTACCAGCGATGGTCCGACAACTGTCACCCCATCAGACGATGTCAACAATGCTTCAACTAACAACACTGATTACTCTTCAATTACGGTTGGAAGTGACTCTAGTACAAGCAGTAGTACGGCAACTGCCATCCCATTAGTTGATGTCATTAATGTTTCAACGACACCAGGAAACAGCACTGGTAACATTTCTAGCACGGACGGAGGTCACTCTAGAACAACTCTTGCTGTCGATATCAACAACACTTCAAGCACGGTCGGTTTAGATTTCCATCATTCTGAACGCTACGTTGGAAACAAGGGCCATAAACCTTATATTTCAGCCGTTGATAGGCACGTTAGAAGATGGAGAACCTTTAGTAAGCCAAGCCATATTCCAGCTTACCCTCACCATGATAGTTTATTCAGATATTGTGGTCAATGTGGTCATACCGATCCAAGAAATCTTAAGAAACGGTTCGTTGGTTCTATTGGAAAATTTGGATACAGGTGCATTGTATGTGGCAGACGTCATGCCGCAATGCGAATTCAAAGAAGAAGTCAAGTTCAAAGACTCGACAAAAGAAGACATAGTTACGTCGGGGTAGGCCGTTCTCATGTTGGACCCAGCAAGATTCGTTACCATAGAGGTTACTCTTCTTTCCAAAGACGTGGGACACATCATATTTATTACAACAAGGGTAGTGAGGGTTTTTCTGATTCTGATAGCAGCGACCATGATGAGCCTGTAAGTGAAGGTAGTAGTGAAAGTTACTATTCAGATGAGGACAGCTCTAACGGTGATGAAGATTTCAAAAGCAATGACGCACAGTTTGGCGAAGATAAAAATACTGAACCAGAAATCAGCAGTGAAAACACTTTAAAGTCTTTCACAGATGGCTCTCGTAACAGTTATGTCACTGCAACTTTCACCTATGCAGGCAAGGGCAACAATGCTTCAACTAACCAAGAAAACAGCACTGACAACACTTCTAGCACGGTCAAAAGTGACTCAAGTACCAGCAATGGTTCGACAATTGCCACCTCTTCAGATAATATCAATAATTCTTTCTCATATGGCGATGACGATTCTAGTAGTTACTATTCAGATGAGACCAGCTCGGATAGTGATGGAGATGAAGAGAGCATTGAGTCACAGTTAAGTGAGGGTACTTATGCTTCAACTTCACCAGGAAACAGCACCGGCAACACTTCTATCACGGTCAGAAGTGACTCTGCTACCAGCAATGGTACGACAACTGCCACTTCTTCATATAATGACAATAATTCTTTCTCATATGGCGATGATGATTCTAGTAGTTACTATTCAGATAATAACAATAATTCTTTCTCATATGAAAATGCCGATTCTAGTAGTGACTATTCAGATGAGACCAGCTCGGATAGTGTTGGAGGTGATGAGAGCATTGAGTCACAGTATAACGACGGTACTTATGCTTCCACTTCCCCAGGAAACAGCACCGGCAACACTTCTAACACGGTCAGAAGTGACTCTGCTACCAGCAATGGTACGACAACTGCCGCTTCTTCAGATAATGACAATAATTCTTTCTCATATGGCGATGATGATTCTAGTAGTTACTATTCAGATAATAACAATAATTCTTTCTCATATGAAAATGCCGATTCTAGTAGTGACTATTCAGATGAGACCAGCTCGGATAGTGTTGGAGGTGATGAGAGCATTGAGTCACAGTTTAACGACGGTACTTATGCTTCCATTTTACCAGGAAACAGCACCGGCAGCTCTTCTAGCACGGTCGCAGGTGACTCGCATACCAGCATTGGCCTTGGAACTGCAGAACATTCGAGGAGTCATGAAAGACCTAACGATGTGAAAAATTCAAATAATGAAACTGAGGAAAGTTCTATTTACGAGGAAGATCACAGTTACTAGGAAGATGACAGTTATGAGGAAGATGACAGTTACGAGGAAGATGATAGTTACGAAACGTCTAGTAGCGAGGAATATTCAACGAGTTTCGAGTCGCAATCTGTCAAATATAACGGGACTAGGCAAGATTGCTCGTGTTTCGATACTACTTCCCTTGCAGGACCAAATGCAACATTCTCAATCGAAAATGGAAATAACTCTAGTTTCAACAATGACACTGACACAACCATCAATTCAGGTCATGGCAGCGGTAATACAACTGCAAGAGGAAGCGGCAACGGAACAGCTTCAAACGGCTGTGGAAGTGGATCTAATAATACTGATTCAACTGCTAATACGACAAATTCAGGTGGACATACCTGCAATACATGTTCCAAATTCAATACACATTCTTCTCACATCAGAATA
Organism: Cerastis rubricosa; assembly: GCA_949152445.1. Taxonomy (NCBI): domain Eukaryota; kingdom Metazoa; phylum Arthropoda; class Insecta; order Lepidoptera; family Noctuidae; genus Cerastis; species Cerastis rubricosa. Next base: position 4,385,642 of record OX424551.1, on the reverse strand, counting down.
CACAAATCAATCATTAAACATATTACAGAAAAGAAGAAAATTAAACGTTTCAGTAACGGGCTGTTCCAGTTAAAGAGTTGGAAGCAATATTTTGACTGTCAAGCTAAAAGAGAGGAAGATGAGGAAGTGCAGTCAGTGGCGGAAAAACTATAGCGACCCTGTCAGGACAAAACGCTGCAGTCTGCAAATCTCGTTTTTGTCAATTTGAGAAAAACGAGTTTAAAAGTTTACATCTTTAACTCGTTACCAAATTTAATCCAGTAAGGATTTCCGTTGAAATTGACTCGTACCAGATGTAGTACATGTATAAAAGACATTGTAGATAGGTAGTAGACATTGTACAGATTAACACTCCTACTACTCTGTACTCTTTCTAACAGGTACTTATTTGGAAGGTAAAACATTAAGCTTGCATCGTTTTACCAAAATACAAAGACGTAAAACCGCTATATTTATGTGCGCGCCTCACTCGCGCGCCCGCAACCTTCTACCTATCACGGTAAAACGCTGCAATCTAGCTAGATTACAGCGTTTAGCCAAAACATTTGTCTGAATTTCGGGTTACAGTGAAGTGTAATATTGAGTTATTTTGTTAATGGAAACCGTTATTGAACTGTAGATCAAACTCGTACCAAGCTAAAATAACGTAGATTATTTTAAGTTGTGTTCCCCGTTTGCAGCGTTTTGTCCTGACGGTCGTTATTTGGAAAACATCAAAGAAAAATTGTGCGTTCAGAAGTCTGGGAACGTGCGACTCATTCATGTTTTTGTTGTTGTTTATCTTACACTCTTTCACGATATTTATTATAATGTATTTTATTTGTTATTAATGTTCTATTATAAGCATATAAGTACGTATTCATACACATAATAACAACTGCAAAGTACAAAACTGTTTTACGTCCGTCTCGTCACTATCTCTCAGGACTAGTTGAAAACTAGCGTCGGGCACTAGCTGCTCGACAGTTTACTGAACTCAGTTTGCAGCCGTGAAGACATACATTTATTATATTATCTTTTTATTTACTGTTTGGATTTAAGTTTTTTTACTTTCTTTTACTGTGTGCACTTGTGGCATGTGCCAAATAAAAATCTTTTCTTTCTTTTTTTCTTTTAAGCACAGAACTGTTTACAATTCATATTTAAGATAATTTTCATAGTAAAATTGTTACATCTTAAAAGACATACATTTTTCATTTTCTTCCATTTTTGATTTCCTGCTCCACCAACTTATGGGCAATCAATTTACCATGTGAAGTTATTGTGGAAGCTGCAGAAGATTGTAAAAATATCTTTGCATTGTATAGATTCAATCTCTTATATTATATAATTGCATAGCACATGTGTGAGTACTATGTACTGTAAATCCACCATTTACTGAGTACCTACATCTTTCATTGACTCGAATTTACCCTGGCCGCTGAGTGAATGTCATGCTCACTCAAATGTCACGCTGATGGTGGCGGGTGTGTCGGATCATTTAGTTCCTTCGTCATGTTCGTGAACGGGCGCTGCCAGTTGTTTATTTTAATTACTTATTTTTTTTAAATATTGATTTAATCTTTTACTCTGGACGCTCTTAACTTGCCCGTATTTCTACATCGTTCTCACATATTTGTAATTCACGACATGAATGATGTAACCAAGATTTTGTAACAATATTTTGATTTTAAAAATGAGTGTCTATGGAGTTCCTTGCCCATTCTTCTTCATAGAGATCTACGCTTTGGAATGGGCAACTACAGAACTACTTTTTATTTTCAAAAGTGTATTATGTAATGGTCTAATTGAAATAAATGGTTTGAGTTTGACTTTACCCTTGAATGTTGTATGTTTTATACTTAATCAGAAGTAAGTATTTAAGTCAACCTACGAAATGAAATCAAAATATAGTGTATGGGATGGTTGGTGGTATGGTATATGGTTCACCTTCTTTAACTTGACTACACAGGGTGTAACGGAAAGGGTATATATATACATACTTTAGGGTGTGCTACAGACCATCGAACTGAACATGTTTCTCCATCAGACAAACATCGTAATAGCGAAAAAAATATCAGCTGTCCTATACATTGGGTCGAGCAGGTATTGAAATTTGTATAGGGTAGCTGATAATTTTTTCGCTATTACGATGTTTGTCCAATGGAGAAACATGTTCAGTTTGATGGTCTGTAGCACACCCTTAAGTATGTATATACCCTTTCCATTACACCCTATATACAACGTGTAACGTTAAATGCGCAAAACCTCAGACACCCCAAATGATTTCTAATTCAATTGACCTAATTCTGAGAGAAAAAAATCATTAAAAAAACCGGCCAAGTGCGAGTCGGACTCGCGCACGAAGGGTTCCGTACCATTATTTATAATTATTCATAAAAACGAAAAAAAAAAACTTTTTTGTATGGGAGTCCCCCTTAAATATTATTATTTTTCTGTTTTTATTATTTGTTGTTATAGCGTCAACAAAAATACATAATCTGTAGAAATTTCAACTGGCTAACTATCACGGTTCATGAGATACAGCCTGGTGACAGACGGACGGACGGACGGACGGACAGCGAAGTCTCAGTAATAGGGTCCCGTTTGACCCTTTGGGTACGGAACCCTAAAAAACGTAAAGGTTTTATGTGCTGTTTTAGTTTTACTGGCAATTCTGATCGTTTCCTTCTTTCTTTCCTTTTTTCCCGCGTATGAGAAAAATTAAATTGGACGACAAACATTCGTGTCTGTTTACCTATTTTGGCGGGTTTGCGCACGTGATGGCTTGACCTATGAACAAAAATAGACAGGGCAACATTTTCTATGAAGATTTTTTGAAAAATGCGACCTGTATTATAAAGTGGTTCAATTGATTCTGCTCGTTATTCTGATCAAACTATTTTCAGGTTTTGCACATTTAACGTTACACATTGTATACCTACCAGGGTTGAAAATTTGGTTGAAATTCCAGAAACGCCACTACTATATTTAGATGCTCTGTTTTCGCTAATAGTTCGACTGCACATCAAAGAAGTTGTTTATATCAATTTGTGTAGTCTATAAAACAAATTACACGTATTTCTGGTTTTAGGGTGACCATGTGTAAAGGAAAGAGGGGACAGTCCTTCATTACACAGGTATTAGAATAGGATAAAATTTTTCTCTATTTGCACAAAAATGGACAAGTTTTATTAAATTTTATCAAATAGGTGTCCTTATTTGATAAAATTTAATAAAACTTGTCCATACAAACAGTTACATTATGCGATATTACAATCATGATAACATAAATTAGTGAATATGAATTATATGAATAAATAATAATAATGTAGCCCACAGCGCTATTCACAGATTACCAATAAGTTGCTAGGACATAAGCTGTTCATACATGACACTTTATATCACTTAGTAAAAATACAACAAGAAACAAAAAAAACAAAGTCTTACACTTATAGGTACTAAAATTACAAAATAATTAGTTTTAATCCAATAGCTCAAGTGCCTAGTACAAAAATTACAGATATTAGGTTAAAAGTAATTCTTATACTATAACTACCTTAACTCTGGCACGGAAACAGTTTAAACTGTGATAATAAATACTCATAAAATATATATTATTAACATATTCAATCAAAATATACTATAAATATATTCATTTCACTGACATGTATATGAAAAGCACAACACCAGGACCAATATTTTATTATAGGTACCAGACTTTCGGGTGCGACCAATAGAAGCGGAGCAGCAATGAAAAATGTGATGCAGACGAAGTTGCGTGGGTCAACTAGTCAAGAATATTGGCAAGACCTACACAATCCCTCTACTGCTTTGAAGTACGTGGACTGTCCCAAAGTCTCCATCAAAGATAGTCACCCTAAGCGCACGTGCCGGTGTAAGCCACATGGCCCATCGGCGGATGCAAAGTATAAACTGTTACACATATATAGATACCTTATATACTTCCTATTTATAGACAGGTATACTGTACATCCATGAGGTGAAGAGATACTTACAGGTGTTTTATTCACTTTATTAAAAAAGTTGGCTATCTCTTTAGTCTATAGTCGCAAATATAAGTAATTACCAGAGATCGGAATAGGTAGAGTACATTTGCCTAAACTTCAAGGAGCTAAGTTACATGTGGATAATAAATAGGTTGACTGGTAGAGAATGCCTTGTGGCACTAAGTTCGCCTATGTACCACCAATGTACGTGAAGTTTAAATCTATCTATACAAAAATTACGTGTCACGTTGTTTGTCGGGGATGGACTCCTAAATTACTTAACTGATTTTAATCAAATTTGCCCACCGTGTGCAGTTTGATCCAACTTGAAAGATAGATTATCTTACATCTCAATTTATAGTCGCAATATTATTTTATTGCAAATTAAGTCACAATCTGTTAGCTCCAAACGATTCTAACAGATGACGGTATCTAATAACTGGTTTGAGTAAGTATTCAATAGATGGCGCTGTACAGGAGCGCAGCAGCAATGAAATATATTGCGAAAACGGGGAAAATGTGACGCAGACGAAGTTGCGCGGAACAGCCAGTAAATAAATAAATAAATAATAACTCTGCATAAAATCACGGAATGACTTTTAAAGTGCCACAATAAAGCTTTTAAATCAGAGGTAGTTTACAAGTTTTTTACTTCCTTGAAGTTTAGGTAAATATACTGTAGCTATTCCGATCTCTGGTAATTACTGTAGAATATCATCGTGGGGCTTTGCCCTTAACAAAGCTGAAAGACACCTGTCCTCCCCGTCATTAAGATATTTTTTTGGTTTAGACCATAGCTGATCATTCATCATCATCATTTCAGCCCAAAAGTCGTCCACTGCTAGACATAGGCCTCCCCCAAGTGTCCCCCCAGTAACCCCCAGAATGTCAATGTGGCGACTCATTGACATTCTGGGGGGTTTTGCCATAATCGCCACGCTTTGCAGGCGGGTTGGCGATCGCAGTACGGTTGTTACAAAAGCACAGAGAACGCTGCTGCCCATTCTCTGGAAAGTCCCTTAGTCGCCTCTTACGACACCCACGGGAAGTTATGGGATGATGCTATTCTTTAAGTCCGACACCATACAAATCCATAACTGCGAATCTACAACTTACAGAGATCTCGGGGGTCAGAATTCTAAATTTATCAGAAGATTTTTTTTAAGTACAATTATTTAATGGTCCATCATCATCATCAGCCTATAATGTTTCCACTGCCGGGACACAGGCCTCATCTCTATGAGAGGGAGTGGGCTGTAATCCACCACGCGGACCCAGTGCGGGCTGGTAGATGTCACATGTCTTCGAATTTTTAGTTCTAGGACATCCGGTTTCCTCACGAAGTTTTCCTTGACCGTTTTTGAGAGCCAATGTTACAACTTTACTTTAAATACCTCCACGACCCCCCTACTATTCAATGCATGCGTCAGCACAATGGTTTGAGTGCGTTACATTGAGTTTTACTGTAAAACGTGATTTTTCACCCAAAATCAAGTCGTTGGGCGGTTATAATTTTTGCGTAGGGTTACTTGGTTTGATATTCAAAATCCTTGGTTGAAAGTTTCGTGAAGGTTTCGTTTACCATTATCTCTTATTATCATCTGCCTAGCCTTTTCCCAAACTATCTTGGGGCTTCCATTCTAACTGGTTGCAGCTGAGTACCAGTATCTTACATAAAGCGACTGCCTATCTGAGCTCCACAACCCAGTAACTGGGTAATACGATACCCCTTAGTAAGACTGGATGTCAGACTTTTGACCGTTTATACCCTATTTTAAATAACCTGTCAAGTGTCCCACTGCTGGGCAAAAGCCTCCCCTTCCTCCTTCCAAGCCTATCTATATAGACTTATTAACAATCTGAAATAACAAATACCCAGACTAAGGCTGCAGTTCCACTTAGGCGGAGCGGAGACGAGCTGTGCCGCGGTTCACCAATCACATGCCTTGAAATCCACATCTCTTCTACACTCCACCATGTGATGGTGAATCGCGGCACACCTCGTCTCCGCTCTGCTCCACTCCGCCTCAGTGGAACCGCAGCCTAACAACAATTTTCTGTAGTGTATAGTGTAGCAGAATGGGTACGGTCAGCAACGAAAGTCGCTATAAATATCCAAAATTATAAGACGTCTTCGTTTTAAAACGATCCATGTTAACAGAATCGAGAAAAAGACATAACAATATTTTCATCATTGGTTACACAAATTCGCAAAACAATATTACATCAGGTCACACTGATCAGCACAATACTTGGTGTTGGTAAAATTGGTAAGTGTTAACCGACTTCTGATGCTGACAGCATTTTACATGAAGCAGCTGCCTCTCTGCCCCCAACAACCCAGTTAGTACAGGGTAATACGATACCCCTTGGTAAGACTGATAAGAGATTATCTAACTTCTGACTACGTGGAACTGGCAAAGATGTCCCAATGACCGCCAGCGCAAACGGCTCTCTCTACGGAAACTTACGATTGTAATAAGTGCGTACCACGGACCACGTACCACGACCATCCACGGACTGACCTCGGCAAACGTTGGTTTACCATGGAGATCGTCTCGTGTGGCTGTTGTTATGTAGCACAATTCTTGTTTAATCTATATATCTTCTTATATTATACAGGGATATTGGTAAAACACCTACTGCAACCTCTTAAGAGGTCGTTGTACTCATCATTACGAACAACATTTATTATGGGAACCTTAAATGAAGTGAAATCGCGAAAAAAAAATCGGCTGTTTCGTACTTTATGTTCACATATCTCGTCAAATGTAGGGAACAGCTGATATTTTTTTAATGATTTCGTGTTTGGTCTCATAGTAAAAGTTGTTCATAATGATGAGTAGAATGACCTCTTAGGAGGTTGTTGGTGTTTTACCAATAACCCTGTATATACTTACTAATAATAAAGCTGAAGAGTTTGTTTGTTTGTTTGCTTGAACCCGCTAATCTCAGGAACTACTGGTCCGATTTGAAAAATTATTTCAGTGTTATATAGCCCATTTATCGAGGAAGGCTAGGGCTATATATCATCACGCTACAACCAATAGGAGCGGACCAGCAACGAAAAATGTTGCGAAAACGGGGAAAATGTGACGCAGACGAAGTTGCGCGGGACAGCTAGTGAAGAAATAATCCCCGAGGGATTAGGCAGAGGTGTACTTAATAGTACACCCACATTTCGCCAATTAGGTACGTTTAAGTCCCATGTATTATCGAGCCTATTGCCATCAACTGGGCACAGATCCAGACTCCGCAGCTGATACTGAGAAATTCCTGATGGAAAAACCCAATAACACTTTGCCCGACCCGGGACTCGAACTCAGGACGTCATGCTCAGCAGTCATGATTGTGACCACCAGACCAAGGAGTCATGCAACGAGAGAGTAAAGGAGAGGAGTCAAGAAAACGGCACGGTTGGCGCTGTGGTTGAGCGATCGACTGGTGCACTGCGTGTCGCGGGTTCGATCCCCGCACGGAACAAATATTTGTATGTCCTACAGATAGTTGTTCCGGGTCTGGCTGTTTGTGTATGTGAGTTTCAATGTTTGTAAACGAACCTACGATACAGGAGAAATTCCTCGTGTGGGGCAACGTTTTCTAAACTAATATTATAAAGAGGAAAGATTTGATTGTTTGTTTGTTTGCATTGAATAGGCTCCGAAACTAATGGTCCGATTTGAAAAATCCTTTCAGTGTTAGATAGCCCAATTATCGAGAAAGGCTATAGGCTATATATCATCACGCTACGACAAATAAGAGCGGAGCAGCAATGAAAAATGTTGCGAAAACGGGGAAAATGTGACGCAAACGAAGTTGCGCCGGACAGCTAGTATAAAAAATAAAACAAAACAAAATTAAAATTTATTTACATAGAATATATTAGCCATTAGTCTTTGGTACAGTTCTTTATTATTAAGTACATTGTATCTTACAATAATAAGTAAGTATATAACTAAATATTTTTACATAGTATAAAACAAAATCGCTTCGCGCCGTCTGTAAGCTTCATCATCAGCCTATAATGTTCCCACTGCTGGGACACAGGCCTCCTCTCTATGAGAAGGAGTGGGCTGTAATCCACCACGCGGGCCCAGTGCGGGTTGGTAGATGTCACATGTCTTCGAATTTTTAGTTCTAGGACATTCCGGTTTCCTCACTATGTTTTCCTTCACCGTTTTGAGAGCAGCGGTGATGAAATAAATATTATAAAGTAATGCGCCTGCCTGGGTTCGAACCTATGACTTACTGGTCGTAAGTCGGGGCTGCCACCACTGGGCCACCGCTGCTCCCCTCCTGTCTGTACGCTTACATCTTTTAAACTACGCAACGGATTTAGATGCGGTTTTCATCAATAGACAGAATGATTCCTAAGGAAGGGTTACATGAATAATTTATCCCTGAAGAACACGCCAAAATATCCACGCGAACGAAGTCGCGGGCAACAACTAGTTTATTAATAAAATAACTTCACCTAAGTACAGCAAAGGACCTCGGGCGCTACGCGAGAACCAGAGATGATAAGGATTTATGATATTTCGGATCTGGATACGGATGTGGATATAAGAATAAAATGTATATCGGTTTCGGATACGGTTACGGATATGTAATTATTTCGGAATATCCGTTAGTTTCGGATAGTTTCGGTTACGGATATTAGATTGAAGTAAAATATGAACACAAATAGTGTGTTATTATTTGGTTGTATCTAAAGGTTTTATCTAGTCTAGATTATCATTTGGTATTATAATCAGTCATTTACGTAAGTAATTATTTAGAGTTGTTATAGGAATTTCCTGAAACAAAAACCTGTCGAAACATGTCGTTTTATTTTGACATGTTGGTTTATTTTGACTTTTTTCTTTAGTCAAAATAAACGACATTTGTTTGCAATGTTTCATATATGAAACTATCCGAAACTTGTGAAACGGATACGGTTACGGTTACGGATATATTTTTATTTCGGATATCCGATAGTTTCGGTTACGGTTACGGAACTCCATAATATCCCTGGCGAGAACGACCACGTCTCTTGGCCGTAGATGCTTCGACCAGGAACATAGTTTCGTCGCACGACCAGTCGTCCGACCTGTTTTGTTTAAGAGCGTTTACACCTAAAGACATTTCATACAAACTTTCAAGTCCTTATTTTCCGAAATGACTGAACCGATTTTAATGAAACTTAATACTCATAAGCAGGATACATAGGTCTAAAAAGTCACTAAAACATTTTCGAAAAATAGTGTTACTGCTAAATTAGACCGATTATAAATTTTATCTAAGTATTCAAACAGAAATTTACAATAATCTTTCATCAATTCGTTTTTTTTAAAGACATTTGCAAAATGTTTTTAGTAACTTTTTAGACCTATGTATACTGCTTAAGTGCTTATACGTATGAAGTTTCAGTAAAAATCGGTTCCGTCATTTCGGAAAATAAGGACTTGAAAGTTTGTATGAAATGCCGTAAGGCGTAAACGTTCTTGTTTATACGGATCTCTCATTTTATTGAAAATCTATACAAAACGAAGCCCTATTCTACTAGAAAAGCATATCTTGATGTGTCGTGTGTACCTATAATAATTTAAGTCTGTAGATTCTGTTCGGTTTTAAGTTCTAACGCCCAAACGTGCTGTGGCCAGCCGGTCCGACCTTTGCTTCTTTTTTCGGCTGTTGCGCTCTGCTGTAACAAAGAGAACAGTAACTTTAATAAACCGTCTTTTAGGTATTATACCAATGGCTAAATAATGACAGCCGCACGAGTCTTTCTTTAAGGTTAAGCCTTGCTTGTCGAGGTTGGTCCGTGGATGGGTGACCATAATTACATACCGAGTTTCCTCCGTACCTCGGAAAGTTAGTTAAGCCGTTGGTCCCGGCTGTCATTTGTAGATCTTTGACAGTCGTTACGAGTAGTCAGAAGCCAAAAGTCTGACATCCAGTCTTACCAAGGGGTATCGTATTACCCCTTACTGGGTTGTGGAGGTGAGATAGGCAGTCGCTTCATGTAAAATACTGGTACTCCGCTGCATCCGGTTAGACTGGAAGCCGACCCCAAGAAGTTTAGGAAAAGGCAGATGATGATGGCTACAAAGGGGTTAATTCTAAGAAACACATAAGTCATTATTTTGCAACAGCATTTTGGTCAGCATTGTGGAAGTGGCGACATAGTCCGCAAAACTCCTCCAGATTTGGCAGTCCAAATCTCGATGTAGTTTTGAATAACTCGACCATAATTCTTTAGCAATAAACCTTATTCCTTTATTGTGACAGTTTTCAGAAGAGAATGGAAGAAAAAACGTTTTGCGTCGACCCAAGCAGACATACAAATATTTACGAGCAATAGACGGGACAAGACAAGAAAATTGTAATCCAAAACTTTTTACTACTTTCATTTAATTTATTCTCAACAATAAACATTTTGTTGAACATTGGATACATAATTATTACAATAAAATTTTCACATGCAAAACAATTTGTACAATTTAAAGCTAACTCAACCATTTAAACGATGTTTAGGTATAAATACATTAATTTCAAAAAGAATGTCTGATATAATGTCAAAAGTAAGTTATGTCAGATGATCAGTATTTAACAAATCGTTCTGTCATGAGCAATGGCAAAATACGCTGACGCGTGATGCCACACAGAAGAAAAAAAAAAAAAAGATTCGTTCTGTCTATTGTCATACGCCTGTTATACGCCTTGTCAGGCAGCATACCCAAAGAGTAAAGTACTATATAGAGAGCATACCAAAAAAAAAATGACCAAAAAGGGAAGAGATGGGATCAAAAATGTATTCAAAGGTCCCAATGTCCGATCTATAAGTCTTTTAAATCTCTTTGAACCCAAGTGACATGGATCAAGGATAGGAAGATGAACATGCTTCCTTTAAAATTCAGAAATATGTGTTTAATTTGAAATTAAAACAAAACACCCCAGTCTTTGACGTACGCAATAAAAAATAAATAACGATCATAGACAAGGATCTTCCTCAAATATTTTTTTCCATAAACCAAGTAATTTCACGGACTAACCTATCTTTTTGTAGTTGGCACGTGTTTTCGATTATGACAGTTTACGCGGGTCGTAAAAAAAATACAGAAAAAGTTTTACTGTTCACGGTAGCTGGTAGATAGTTTTTTGTGTGACTGCTACTTGAGATAATTTACATTTTTGGATTTACAACAACAAGTATTTTGTTCTACAAGTATTTTTTTTGCAAGTAACTGTGTTTGTTGAGAAAGTGGGGATCAATCTTTAAGAAAAGACGCAATAGTCAAGACGATAGTCTACAAAGACGAAATTCTGTTTGTCTATAGAATTGGGATAAGGGCAAGATTCTAATGATAATGCTGATCATAGACACGATGAATCGTTTCGATTGGGCAGCTAAATATAAACATCAGCCAGCGTTCTTCCCGCGCCAAAAAGTCTGCATTTTCCAGAAAACACAAATGTTATAAAAGATATTGTTTAGCATCCTCCTCACATTCAAGGAACTTACTATCAATAATAAAATGGGAAAGATTTTTTTTCTTGTGACAACCTCCTGAATTTTGACGAGGATGCAAAACAACATCTTGTCTAAAAACTACTTATATCATCATCATCATCATCATTTCAGCCGAAAGACGTCCACTGTTGGACATAGGCCTCCCCCAAGTGTCGCCACATTGACCGGTCCCGTGCGACTCGCATCCAGCGAATCCCCGAAACCTTCACCAGGTCATCGGTCCACCTAGTGGGAGGCCTTCCAACGCATCGTCTCCCGGTTCGCGGTCGCCATTCCAGAACTTTTCGGCCCCATCGGCCAAAATCTAAAAACTACATATATACAAAAATATATATATTAAAAAAAAAACACATTCATTACACCTGCGTATCTGTTTACTGTAGCACGCGACATTTGTTTATATTATTATTTAACAACTTCCCCTGACTTGTTTTGTTTATAAAAACGCCGGATGGACGAAGAAATAATCTTCGCCCAGGTTTGGCCTCATTTTGTAAAAGTATCTGTTTTTTTTATGGAGTAAAGAGGTTGGGTTATGTTATGAATCATATCTATTGGCCTGGGCCTCAAGTCTGCTAGTAAGTCATTGTCATTCCAACACGATCCCATTGTCATTTTGCTAAAAGTTTGTAATCTGCTAAATTCATAATGATCTGTCAAATTCTATGCCATTTCTTTCGATGGAGTGTTAGTGGTTGACCATTGTAAAGTCATAATGACGCCATTATAATTAGTAGATTACCAAACTTGTCAAAATCAACAATTATGAAATCAATGATAGGCCATTCTGACACTATTGTAATAGAAGACTTGAGGCAGCGGAAGTCGTTTTCGACTTCGCTGACGCAAGTGTGCGAGGGAATACCGGTGAGGTTTTAGTCAGTACTAGTCTGACCGATCCCCCGCTCTGTCCAGGGCCCTCCACCCTGGACAGAGCGACAACCATTGAGGATTTTACACCGAGAAACAAATGTGTCACTATTGGTAAAGATTTGTAAAACCGTATATTTTTTTGCCAATCTGCCTTAATATCCTTGTTTATATCTGACAAGACAAGACATGCTTGCCCATTTTTCTCCAAAGAGATCTACGCTTTGGAATGGGCAACTACAGTACTTTCACAGTTATTATGTCTTGTGACTGGGACTGTTGCTTCATTTTTATTGTTGTTCGACTAGGTTTTCAAAAGTGCCTGTAACTGGCCTACTTGTAATAAATTATTTTGATTGATTGAAGAACTAGAATTAAATAAGAAGTATTAGAATTTCTAAAAAAAAGTATTATGAATGTTCCCCACATAGGAGATTTATTGGTATTTCAACATTATTATTAAAACTAAACTAATTACTATTCATAAAACAATGAAAACTACATGGGTACTTAAGTAATGAAAACTAAAATAACAACAAATTAGAAAAGGGCATCAAAAAACTCATCCTCAACGCTGTCAGCTGGTAACGTGCCCAAGAAACTACCGGCGTTGCCACGTTGTATGGCAATACTTAGCCTCTGGCCAAGGTAAAACCCAGCCACTTTGAGTCACGGGAAGCGTCAACTAGGCGTTTGGAAATTTCCTTAAAAAACCAACGGCCCCAGAGTTTCAACCCCATAGGAGATCAATTTGAAATAACCTTTACTAGATATTTTTTTACAACATCCTCCAAAATATAGAAAACAGGACCAATTTATTCGATTTTCCGAGAAAAATTCCATAAAACAGTTGTATATCCGAGTACATTCCGGCTGTAAAATATTTGATAGCGTTTCATCGGGCCATGTGGCTTAGCGTAATTATATTAAGAGAGTTGGTCCAAGGTATGGGCGATTAGCGGTTTAATATAAGCAGGTATTTACTGTTGTGACATCACTATTTAGTAAGTAATTAGTGTGCCAACCACTAGTGATTGTCTATGACATACATCCGTCTGGTTGCCATAACTTGATCTCAACCCGTCTACTACGGACTGTCTGTATTAATGTAACCTGTGCATAATAAAACATAGTATACCAACAGTAAATTTCATTGCTACTACTGAACATAATAGGTTTTGTAGTAGGTTTCGTGGTACGCGTGCCAACCCACATTCTACAGACCTTGAAAGAGAACTTTTGGCCGAACGGTGTAGTATATCGACGATTCTGAGGAAGGTTATGCACCAAAACACGACACCATCAACGATACGTGTAAGTCAGTCCTATAGTTTTCTTATTTTGTTTTCCTTTACTATATGTCATTATCATTATCTGCCTAGCCTTTTCTCAAACTATCTTGGGGTCGGCTTCCAGTCTAACCGGATGCAGCTGAGTACCAGTATTTTACATGAAGCGACTGCCTATCTGACCTCCACAACTCAGTAACTGGGTAATACGATACCCCTTGGTAAGACTGGATGTCAGACTTTTGGCTTCTGACTACTCGTAATGACTGTCAAAGATCTACAAATGACAGCCGAGACCAACGGTTTAACGTGCTTTCCGAGGCACGGAGAACACTCGGTATGTATTTATGGTCACCCATCCACGGACCAATCTCGGCAAGCACGGCTAACCTTAAAGATCGACCCGTGCGGCTGTTTTTATCAGAGGTCGGAATTAGGTAGAGTTATTTCTGTACTTATACTGATTTCATACAGCCAAAAGAATAAAGTTGATATGCCTTAAATCCCGAGATTAATTAAATAAAAAAGTAATTTTACTTTTACACAATTTAAACCATCCGACACCGGATGTCCAAAGCTGCAAAATTCCAATACGCACACGCAAGGAAAAGACCAGTATTAATATCAACATTTTGATGAAAGTACAAAAAAACTCTACCTAATCCGACCTCAGGTTATTATTTGGCCACGAGCCTTTACTATATGACTGTATTAGTTTATTATTGTATAAAATTTTTTAATGTATTATATCGATGGGCTTTTGTTATCTGATAATAAAATGATTTTTTATTTATTTAAGGGGGCGTAATTTCTTATTCCTACATAGATCGTAAGCGCGACTACCTCGAGATGGGATTTTGTTTTCGATCCTTTTCCCACTGCTGGGAATCTAGGATACAATCCAGCAATCTATGAGAGCGAAAGTGTTGTTCTGTGAATTTCCAGGCAGCCCGGATTATTAGCAGATTGAAAGCTGATTTGTTTGCGGGCCTGTGGACGGCGATTAATAGGCTAGTTCAGCGTCCGTCCGTCTTATGACGACAGGCTGTGTCGACGGCGCGTTCATGTTCCACGCGCGCCTCAGGGAGATATCAGCAAATCAGAAGAGGTCCGAGAGGGCCGATGCCTGCCAGGGCTGCGGGACTGTTCGAAAGAGATACCGTGGCCCTGGAACACAAAGGGCTATGAAGGAACATGGATGGGTTTTAGTCAGTACAAGTCTGACACTCCATTCCGCTCCGCCCAGAGCGAGAAGGATCATTTGATAATTTATCATCCGTACATAAAAAAAGCCTGATTTGTTACAGTTTATGGGTGGCGAGGGATAATGAAATGTCTAAACAAGAATTTTGTTAATACTGCCGATATTTACTTTAAACCTAAATAAGTCTGAAAAAAACATCTGTGCACACGGTGACACATCAAATGATCAAATCAAATCAAACCAATCGAGCTGTAGGTACATTTTCAGTATAAGATGGCCTGGCTTTGTATAGATTACAATGTTTCAGTGGGTGCTAAAATTGACCAACTTAATCAATAAGTTAACTAAACCAGAATCTAAATCAGCGGGCGCCACAATTAGCCAACTTAATCAATAAATTGCTAAAGCTAAAAATAAGCTCGTACCATCGTCGACTTTGTCTCTGTTAACTCTGACCTAGACTAGAGTCAAGAGTAAACCAACCGCAAATAAAAAATATAACTAAACCAAGATCTAATTCAACGAAAATCCAATGAAAAGAGAATGTACAAAAACATCTGTTTATCTTAGTTGTAAATTATTTGATAGCTCGCGAATGGAAGGGCCATGTGGCGGAATGTAATTTTATCATGTGATGCGGTTTAAGTTGGCGATGATCGCGGGAGAAAATTTGATTGTTATAAATATTAATTTGAGCAGCGGTGGCCCCGACTTACGAGCAGTAAGCCTGCCTTGCCCAGGCAGGCGCATTACTTTGTGTAATTTATTTTATCACCGCTGCCCTCAAAAACGGTGAAGGAAAACATCGTGAGGAAACCGGCATGTCCTAGAACTAAAAATTCGGAGACATGTGACATCTACCAACCCGCACTGGGTCCGCGTGGTGGATTACAGCCCCCGCTCCTCATAGAGAGGAGGCCAGTGTTCCAGCAGTGGGAACATTGTAGGCTGATGATGATGATGGTGAAATATAAATTATAGTGAAGTTATCCTTTGATTTGACTAGATACTGACATCAATATAGTTAGGAAAAGGATATACAAATGATGATAGTAATTATTGGAGCGTTTGTAAACGAATACTATGTTGTTACTTGTAAGTCTATTTGACATTGTAAATGTCATTTTGAGTTTGAAGTTTGGTGTTTTTCTCTGAACTTCAGTTCAGCGGCCATTAGCAGATGGACGAAGCACTATATATCTGCGCTATCAAAGATTAAAATCATGTTTAATCTTACTGTTTTGTTTACTTTTCACTCCAAAACCAAAGTAATCTTTTAAAACTCTAACCCTGGTATCTATAGTTAAGGTAATGTAATTACTTGATTTGAGTTATTACCTAAGCAACCATTTTTATGCAATAGACAAGAATTTGAACGAAAACAGAACCGTAACCGAAACAAAGCTAAGAATTCTAACTGTCTAGATTTTAGAACATAATTTTGATATTTTATTTTATTGTATTTGGGTGGCTTACAATACACAACTTATGGTGAAGTAACAACGACATTATTATATTATCCTTTAAATCACTTCCTATCTCCATTTTATGCCGCATACCCTATCACCTTCCCATTTATGCATCATGAGCGGAGTGTCCAATTTTAAACCAAATAAATATTAAAACGTTTTGCCATCGAAAAACCAAGAAAAAAAAATCGCTACCTTTCAAAACTTGTACCATACACCGCCACGCGCTAAACTACATAATTACGCAGTGATACAGAGCTAAACAAAGTAAATATACATTTATTGGCGTACCTGGTGTCTGTCTAATAGTGACGTAGTTCGAGAATAACGTTATTCGAAATACTAGGTTTCAGCTATATAAACAAGGTGTTGTTTTGCATCCTCGTCAAATTTAAGGAGCTAACAATACAAGGAGTACCTAACTATGCTAATGATTCTCGTCCCGAATCATTAATAAAATGGGTAGGTATTTTTTTTTCTTCTTATTTACGGAAATCGGTAAGTGTGAACCACCCGTGTTTTAAACGCCGCCCGTCTGATTCTCGCCCTATAACCGCGCTTCCACATTTACAAACAATCTCAAACGTTTATTCGATAATTTCTTATTTTCCTAAACGAAGTTAAGGGGGTTATTCTGAAATACTGACAAACTTAAACAACCAAAAACATCTGTGTTTATTAATAATTAACTAGGTACCGTAATTTTAATTGATTATTTATGTCTTTTGGGACAACCTCCTGAATTTTGACGAAGATGCAAAACAACACCTTGTAGAAAGAACCGTTGAAAGTTCGAGTCGCAAAGATATACATACTTCTGTTCAAACTTCATGACGGCTCGGAAGTTAGCTGCGAGTGACAATCTGCGCATAATGCAGTCAAGACAATGCGTCCTCTGCCCCTATCTGATACCTTTTTTTTACGGATAGGAAATCATCAAATGACCCCCCCCCCCACCTCCCCGCTCTGGGCGGAGTGGAAGGGAGTGTCAGACTTGTACTGACTAACTGCCATCCATGTTCCTTCTTAGCCCTTTGTGTTCCAGGGCCACGGTGTCTCTTTCGAACAGTCCCGCAGCCCTGGCAGGCCCCACCTGGTACCTAAAATTACGTTCTGCGCAACTTTAAGTTAGATGTTCCGAGGCGCTATAAAGTTTGAACCGTTATACCTGCGTAGACGACTTCTCGACGTGCCTCAGTTTCATTTAACCGAAATCATCACCGCTAAACATTGCAACTCTGATTGAAACTACAAAAAAACATACCTATTTACGCCTGACACATACCACTAGCTAGCGTCACGAGCCAGCCACTGGCGCCAGTAAGTACTGCACTTGAACTACACATGTTGGTAGATAACAGTTGATTCCCCAGAGAATACTGGCTTGCACTCGACTGCATGCGTATGTCGGTATTATTTTTAAATGTTTTAAGTCTGGGCGTAGCGGGTGCTTTGGGTATAGTAGCTAAGAATCGAATTAGTTACTTACATCTATTTCACGGAGGAAATCGTGACTAATAACGGCCGCACTGAATGGTGTCGGACGTAAAGAATAGCACCATCCCATATCTTCCCGTGGGTGTCGTAAGAGCCGACTAAGGGACTTGCCAGAGAATGGGCAGCAGCTTTCTCTGCGCTTTTGTAACAACCGTACTGCGATCGCCAACCCGCCTGCCAAGCGTGGCGATTATGGCAAAACCCCCCAGAATGTCAATGTGGCGACATTAGGGGGAGTCCTATTGTCCAGCAGTGGACGGTTTTCGACTGAAATGATGAACGCCGCACGGGTCGATCTTTAAGGTTTAGCGGGAATGGTAATCAAAGCTACATAAATTCTTCACAAAACTTGAAATAACAGTATTTTTTTATTTATTACTTACACAGATGTATAAATAAAACAAGCAGATGCCAACAAAACAGATATACTAACATTTTATACCCTATATTACGACAGGAAATTATATTATACTCGCATAAAAATGTTTTCGAGTTGTTTTATATGGAGTAGGTTTTGGTTTTTTTTTTATAATTCTACGGTTTGTATTCAAGAATCAAGATTATCTGTAATGAAATGGAAAAGATGATGTGGCAAGAGGAAGATGACTTTAAATTTTGGTACTCGTGTAGAATTTAGATAGGTATTCTTACGTATATAGGGTAGAAGGAGCTCGTGGCTATATAATAACAACCGCACGGGTCGATCTTTAAGATTAAGCCGTGCTTGCCGAGGTTGGTCCGTGAATAGGTGACCATAATGACATACCGAGTTTCGTCCGTGCCTCCGAAAGCACGTTAAGCCGTTGGGTCCCGGCTGTCATTTGTAGATCTTTGACAGTCGTTACGAGTAGTCACAAGCCAAAAGTCTGACATCCAGTCTTACTAAGGGGTATCGTACTACTCAGTTACTGGGTTGTGGAGGTCAGATAAGCAGTCGCTTCATGTAAAATACTAGTACTCAGCTGGATCCGGTAAGACTGGAAGCCGACCCCAAGATAGTATGGGAAAAAGCTAGGCAGGTGATGATACCCTATCATCACCTGCCTAAGGAAGGAAGGGACACCGACGCACAAACGGTTAAATAACAGGCATTCAGTAAAAAGTTCTGGGTTCAGAATGAAGTAATGGATACGTGGTATAAAGCGCTTGTGCGTCTGTGTATGAAGCAGGTCTGCCCTGAATCCCCGGCGGGCTCTCCATTCGTTTCCAACACCTTCGGAGGCAGCAGATGTAGGATATCGCCAGCCCGAGCGTCCCAAGACCTAAAGAAGTCACCTGAGCTTCTATGACTTTCCTCCCACCCAAAAGTAGTAGTAGGGTATAATAGATCACAAAGAGCTCACCTGTTTCCCTCGACAGTCCGTTGTTTAGGCGGAATTAGTTTCATGGGTATGGTGGATGGAACTCAAAGAAGTAACCAGCCCCCGTATTCACAAACGCTCGGTTTCGATTTTGATTCGGAAAGACGTATGTCTGTTCGCTCGCTTTCGTAATGCTAAATAAAACAAGATAGATATACGACTTACCGAATCGAAATCGAATCCGAGCGTTTGTGAATAGGGGGCCTGAGCTTCTTTAGAAGAGTTCCCTTCCACAAGTACCAGGCTACCATAAAACCCTAACTGCTCACCTTATTTCCCTCAACAGTCCTTCTCCTAGGCGGTGTATGATGCAGGTCTGCCCTGAAGCCCCCGGCGGCGGGGCCTCCATCCGTTTCCAAAACCTTCAGGAGGAAGGAGATGTAGGATGTCGCCAGCCCGAGCGTCTCATAGAACCCACAGAAGTCACCCGAGCTTCTTTAAAAGAGTTCCCTCCCACCCAAAAGTACCAGGCTATCATAGAATGCGATGAGCTCACCTGATTTCCCTCGGCAGACCGTCATTTACGCGGAATGAGTTTCACGGGTACTAGGCTATAATAGTACCCAAAAAAGTTGTATTGTAAAACGGGTTGTGTCCACACACGTCCAAAGTGCGTATTTTGGGTAACCTGAAGCTTCTTTAAAAGAGTTCCTTTCCACCCAAAAGTACCAGGCTACCATAAAACGCAAAGAGCTCACCTGATTTCCCTCAACAGTCCGTCTTCTAGGCGGTGTATGATGCAGGTCTGCCCTGAAGCCACCGGCGGGCTCCCCGTCCGTTTCCAACACCTTCAGCAGGTAGGAGATGTAGGACGTCGCCAGCCGGAGCGTCTTGATCTAACAGGAGAGGAAAGGTTAATGTCCGATTAAAAATTGAGAATGGAACGGTGACTTCTGGATAAGGAAGGTCTTTGTTGGTACTTTGATGAAAAATATTACTAATAAGCGGCAAACTTTAGATAAGTCTACGATGTGTGAAAAGCGTTCGAACACGCTGAAATAGAGCTTAAACACTCGAGCTATGCAAATTTGGTAATACCAGCATCGATTTTTGTGCCAAAATCATGAGTGATAAGGTTTCTCAAGAAAGACATTCACGTAATATCGAAACGATGTTGTACCAAAACGTGCCTGAAGCTATTGAGAGCACAAAATATTGGTGTTGAATAAATTACAGACAAAATGTCCCTTTTCTACTGTTCACCGAATTCTTATCTCGATTCAGCCCTAGTTTAAAATGTTATTTTAAAATTAAAATCGGGATATATACCATGTTAAGCATTTGTTTTACGTTCTCGATTTAAAATTTTATTTTATACCGTATATAGGCTAATTTCACCAAAGAAACTGAACTCGATCAGCACATCTAAACTGCGTTATAGATCTGCGACAGAAACAGGACAACTTAAAAAAAAACAGAGGAAATAGGAAGCAATGGATTACTGTATTTTTTTTAGGAATTTTTTAGAGCGTTTACGCCTTACGACATTTCATACAAACTTTCAAGTCCTTATTTTCCGTAATGACTAAATTTTAATGAAACTTTATACGAATAAGCAAGGATACATGGGTCTAAAAAACTCCTAAAAAACATTTTCGAAAAATAGTTTTACAGTTAAATTAGACCGATTATAAATTATATATAGAAAAGGAAATTTCCAAGTATCTTTTTTTTATTTGAAAAAGTTTTTAGTCACTTTTGAGACCTATGTACCCTGCTTATGAGTGTCAAGTTTAAAGTAAATCGGTTCAGTCATTTCGGAAATTAAGGACTTCAAAGTTTGTATAAAATGCCGTAAGGTGTAAAAGCTCTTAAATCTGTACACAGTACACCGGCCGCTATACTACGCGTCGTTAATCTGGCGCAACACGTCACGAGCATGTCTAGGTCATCGGTGACGCGACCCATCGTTTTTTCCCCTACAAAAAATCGCTCAACGCGGCCAAAGCAGTCTTCACTTCAAAAAAACTCTTAGACGCACTTTTGATGATCAGTTTCACTGGTGACGTTGGCTCTAAGAAAGTCCTATGCCCAACAGTGGACTATCTGCCTAATTTAAGTACCAACAGAATCTCCTTTTACCCAGAAGTCGTACTAACCTTGGTCATCTTTGTGTCAGGTAGGACGTTAGGAATATGCTGTCTGAGACTCGAGAACGCACTGTTGATGCTCTGCGATCTCTTACGCACCATCTGGTAAGGTCAGATGTAAGAAGTGAGACGGAGGTATGTCCGTCGGTGTGGCGTGAAGCGTGGGTTATTTGAATTGAAGAAGAAATTTTGTTCTTTAAGAAAGGTTCTAATTAAAGGTACAATGATTGTTTTTTTATAGGAATAGAACAGTCTAAACATCATGGCATGCACATTTTAGTGTGTTTTAAATTCGATTTTACTGTAGAAACTAATAGATAGTGATGGCAAGAATTTTAACACTACGCAGGTCTATACAGGGCAACAAATCAAGCTATTAATTTCCAGTATGACATGGCCTCGCTTTCCACAGATTTTCCGTACAATGAGAGATGTGCATGAACTGGTTTTCTATAGCTTGATTGGTAGCCGTGCGTATGCAAGCATTGTTTTGAGCCCGTAACCTTTGCGTTGTCAATGATAAATTTATATCAAGTCATGCACCCATATGTATTCTAAAAGCCTTCCCAAATCCATTTTTGAGCTAAATCGACCGTAGGTGCCATGACAACAGTTGAAAACACCCACCAAATCGTATTCCTAGAATTTCTGGCCGCAATTGGCGGATCTTCGAATAAGGTACCTCCTCTTAGTAGCTAACTTTGTCTTGAGAGAGTCACCTTCAAAACGTGCTGATTTAGACACCTACCAACTTTAGCAAAACGGAATTGTAAAAAAAAACAGTATGAATAATGCAGTATCCTTACCTTAGAAAGTTTCGTATCAGGCGGCACATTAGGTATACAGTCTCTCAGATCTGAGAAGGCTGTGTTAATACTCTGTGTTCTTCTTCTCTCCTTCTTGTTGGCTGTGGTTCTCCTCTTGGCGACTCTCACGAAGGAAGGAGGTGCGGGGCGGTCGTAGCGGAGAGGCAGAGATTGGAGATCGCAGTCTAGGCCTGGCAGAAGAAAAAAGGGAAATACGGTAAAAAAAATACCACGTTTTGGATTCAATGGACTCGTGGTAAATACAAGGTGTAGGTAAATGAACCCTACACGAAACTGGCAACCAAGCATTTTGAACAGCAAATTAAGTAACTCTACGTACATATTATAGCTGGGAAACGACGTTAATTTTACCGGAACTACAGCCAGATAGTACAAAAAGTACTACAGCCATACAATGCCATATTAACGACGCCAATAGAGTTCAGACCCAGGTTGGTTGCAACAAGGAGAACCTGCTCAGTTGGAGATTTATTAATGACTCTGCCCTGGAGTGTAAATGTGGTGCTGTTCCACAAACGAATGCGCCACTTAATATCGTATCCTGCGTGTCCTGCTGTTTGTTCATTACAGGGACTGATGGACGCTACAGAGGGCGCTAAACTAGTGACTCAGTTGTAGGCCGACACAATTTAGATTGCCTTTGACACGCGAAGAAGAAGAAGAAGATGACAGAAATAAAGAACTAACATCAAATTCTAAATTTAGAAAACCCTGACACTAACTGTCGGGCAGTCGCCCACCAGATACAACACCCATCTGGTCAGAGGAGCTTGAACAATGGGGGTTGAAGAACTTTCTGTTCTTCAAATCCGTAATTCCCTATAGTATAAATTAATTAATTAATTTTTAATTTCCGACCTACACAGGATCGAAGCCGCGGGGAACTGCTAGTGTATGGGCCATTATCAGGAAACTCATTATTTGGTTGCCATCGCTGTGTTTTTTTTTTTTTTGTTAGTTCATCATTATGAAATATCAAATCTGGAGCTAATTTAAAAAATATTGGTAGTTGAGGGAATCGTATAGACCGAACGGATACGAAAGGATTGATTTTTTTTTAAATGGTGTCCGCCGAAGTCAATACTCTTTTCACCGAAATCAAAAATATCAAATAATTTGTATTTCAAAGACTATTTTTTATATAAATTAACTACCTGCAATACTATGAACATATGTCTAGAAAAGAAAGAAAGAAATAAAAAATCTATATCAAAATCATTTGCAAAGATTGGCGCTGAGAGATTCTAGTCTTTCTATCTTGACTAAGCTTGTTTAAATTTCTTACCGCCGTTATTTGGCGCGAAATTATGCGCCATGTTGTGATGATAGGCGTCGTAAGGTTCGTTGCCCGCCATCTGCATTTCTTCGTAGCCTGTTAAAGATCATTTTGTTAATATTGGTGACATTTAGGTGGGACGCTGTTAGGGATGCCAACCTTACTAGCGGCAGTGGTATTGAAATGGAACGAATTCATCAGTAGACTAAGGAAGTATATACATTCAGTCAAAAAAGTATCGGGAATGGGTGATTTGTTTATGGTTCCAAATTCAATTTTTAGTTTTTTTTTTTTGTTTGATTGGCACATCTGTTTTCCAATTTGGCGCGGACTTTTAGTTGCGTCTGTTATTTCAATTAATTACAGTGCTGTTTTTAGTTGGATCATATCTATCTACGGACAAAAACATCGAACGAAGAGTTTGTCTTAAAATTTGCATCGCCAATCGAATTTCGTTTTCGGACTCCTTGAAAATGTTACAGAAGACTTACAGTGAATAGATTTTATCAAAACAATGTGCTTGTCGAGTGGTACAAAACGTTGCCTCGCTCTGGTAGGCCATCAACGTCTTCTACTGAAGTTAAAGTCGGAAAAGTGAAGGAAATAGTTACTGAAAATCCTCATTAAAGTTTGAGAGAGACAGCCGCTGAACTTTCTGTGTCTCACGAGTCGATCCGTATCATTTTGAATAATCACTTGGGTATGAAACATGTTGCCACTCGGTTAGTCCTAAAGACTCCAAAAACAATCGCATTAGAGTCGCTGAGGACATGAACGAGTCAATTCCGAACCAACATTCATGAAACGCATTGTTATTGGTGACGAGACGTGGGTTTACGAGTTTGACATGTAGACTAATCAACAAGCTTCATCGTGGCACTCATTTTCATTCGGTAGAGGAGAATTCGCGAGAACTGAACTCCATTCCGGAAAAAGCGTTTGAAAAAGGTTTTGAAGATTGGATTATTCTTTGGCGTAAGTGTATCGTTTCTGAAGGAGCTTACTTTGAAGGCGATAAAATAACTTTGGATGGATAAATAACATTTTGAGTATTATCGATCGTTTCCCGGTACTTTCTTGACAGAGTAGTATGCTTCAACGACCTCAAAATAACATGGGTTTTTATTACAGAAAAATCAATGATGTAATGATTAGATGATTCGTTTATATGATTCAGTTGGGGCCGATTTTTCAATCTTTAGATAACTTTTACCTGAAGAATAAGTGTGACGGTTTGACAGAGTGTCAAACCGTCACATAATATAGTGCATGTAGTGCTCTTCTTTAAGTGATGGGACACTTAGATTTAAGTTGGTAATATTTTTCGTCGAGATCTAGTGTACTCATTGTTGAAGAGCCAAATTAAATAAATAAACTGTCAAAATGTCAAAGTTATTCGTCGAATAGAAGTTAACTGGCAATTGAAGAACCAGCCTTTAGATTAATTCTCAAAATCAAAAGTCATTTATTCAAATTAGGCTGATAATCAGCACTTTTTGAACGTCAAAATTACAAGAGACAGTCCCCCGAAATACCCGCCCTTCGCCACTTCCTAGTGTTTGAGCTGGGAAGAAGAAGTGGCGGAACAAACTCCCCAGCAACACATCTGAATGTTAGGTTAGAAGAACCAGATTCTACACTCACCATATCCCCTCCCTATGAAGTGGGTAGTATCGTGGTACATGTCCTGGGTTTCGAACTCGTGACCTTCTCCGTTGGTGGCCGGCCAATATACTCCACCGTCCATGGGACTTCCTGGGAACAAGGCGGGGATATTAACAAACGACAACTATGGTATTTTTAACACCCGACCAAAAAAGAGGGGTGTTATAAGTTTCACGTGTGCATATGTGTGTCTGTCTGTGGCGTCATAGCTCCTGAGTGGATGAACCGATTTTGATAAAGCTGGTTTCGTTTGAAAGGTGTGCAAATCGAGAGTGTTCCGTGCCTCGGAAAGCACGTTAAGCCGTTTGTCCCGGCTGTCATTTGTAGATCTTTGACAGTCGTTACGAGTAGTCAAAAGTCGAAAGTCTGACATCCAGTCTTACCAAGGGGTATCGTATTACCCAGCTACTGGGTGGTGGAGGTCAGATAGGCAGTCGCTTCATTCTTCTTCTTTAAATACTAGTACACAGATGCATCCGGCTAGACTAGAAGCCGACCCCAAGATAGTTTGGGAAAAGGCTAGGCAGATGATGATTGTAGATTATGAGTGAATCACATGTGCTTTTCAGCTGGAACAGTGAATGTTTCTTACCTTGGTGTGAAGGCTGACAGTAGTAAGGAGGTTCGTATCTGTCGAAACCTTCGTCTGAAGGAGACATGCTGCCATAACTTGACATTGAGCAGCACCTGCACAAAAGTAAGTAAGTATTTACATCGTAACTCAAGGTCATACCGGAGGCGTATACAGTCTTAGTAGAGGGAACTTTATTCGTAGGGTCAACAAGAATCCAGCTTCTACAAAAAATTAAGGATTTAGAGCATTTACGCCTTACGGCATTTCATATACCTAAACTTTCAAGTCCTTATTTTCCGAAATAACTGAACTTCATACACATAAGCAGGATACAGAGGTCTCAAAAATTACAAAAAAAAAACATTTTCGAAATGTCTTTTAAAAAAAAAGATATTTGGTAATTTTTGTTTCTATAGATAATTTATAATCAGTCTGATTTAGCTGTAACATTCTTTTTCGAAAATGTTTTTTATTAACTTTTTAGACCTATGTATCCTGCTTATGCTGAAATCGGTTCAGTAATTTCGGAAAATAAGGACTTAAAAGTTTGTATGAAATGTCGTAAGTCGTAAACGTTCTTAATAGCCAAACAAAAATAGATTGAAATAAAGGGAGACTTTATTGAACAATAATATTTATTTATTACCGTGTATAACTAGAAAAAACTTCAGTAATAAATTACTGAAGATTTCTGAAAAGCAAAACGCATGGATTTTGTAACAAAATCATATTCAAATAGGGATCGCGGGAACAGCTAGTAATACATAATGATGACTTAAATATGTGCTCAGAACAGTACTAAGAAAGAGCAGTGGTGACCCAGTGGTGGCAGCCCCGACTTACGAGCAGTAAGCCATGGGTTCGAACCCACGCAGTCGCATTATTTTGTGTAATTTATTTCATCACCGCTGCTCTCAAAAACGGTGATGGAAAACATCGTGATGAACAACAAAAACTACAACAAAAATTTCGAAGACATGTGACATCTACCAAACCGCACTGGGCCCGCGTGCTGGATTACAGCCCACTCCCTCTCGTAGAGAGGAGGCCTGTGTTCCAGCAGCGGTAACATTATAGGCTGATGATGATGATGATGATTGTGCTCAAGTAACATACTTGCTTTAACACAATTGAGACGTTGCGTTTCATAATAGGCAAAGATAAATCAGCTGATATCCAAGCCAGTCTAACCTTCAAAACTCGACACACTACAAAAAAAAATGGTAAAAGAACACATGTTTTTGAACGACAACGGTAGCATTATCTTTACGGGCACAGCATGGTCTCAAGTGGGCACTTGACTTGTCAGTGATTATGGAGTAACTGTGTCTTGGGTAGACTGGTGCAGCGAGATTTAAGACAAAGGAAACATAAAAACTTCGAAAAGAATAAACTGGAATACTGGCTGACTCTCCAGTCAGCCAGTATTTGACTCTTCAGCTCAACCAAATGGCGGTGATGCGAAGACTCTGTTGAGGTTCATGGCACAGCTAAGAGAAATGTGTATAAAATGTATGGTACGATGGGACTGACATACGCATTGCGATTGTAAATGTCACTAAATAAATTGTTGGAAAAAAGCTAAGCAGATGATGAGTCTTTGAAATAAAAAACAGCGTCGGTCTGTCTGTCCGATTGTGGGCGTAACTCGTAAATAATTGCCCCGATTTTTAAGTGATTTTTGCGCTCGATTTCCAGATGTTTTTGCGACAGAGTTATCTCAGTAAGTCGATCATCGGAGTGAGCATTTTGTCCTGATAATGGGCACATGCTCGTCCCTATCATTAACCTAGAGAAGGCTCGGAAAAAGTACCCATAAGAGCGTTTACGCCTTACGACATTTCATACAAACTTTCGAGTCCTTATTATCTGAAATGACTGAACCGATTTTAATGAAACATCATACGCATAAGCAGGATACATAGGTCTAAAAAAAATTCGTAAATTACAGCTAAATTAGACCGATTAAATTATCTATAGAAACAGAAAGGAGATGTTTGATTTTGGGCTACCACTATGTACACTACATAGATAAATAGGAAAAAAATAGAGGAATATCATAAAAATACTAAAAAAATAATTTGAAGAAGGTTATAGTCGTACAATAATTATCATTTGAAAAGTTCTTTACTACGATAACCCTAAGCCATGACAGTTGTTTGACGTTTGACGACTTTGACAGTTTTAAGAAGTGCCGTCTTTGAGTCTTTCTTTGCATTGAGTTTGGATTGAACTTGTTGTTTTGTTCAACCAAACCAATGAAAACAAATCAAAACTCGAGATTTTCGAAATTCCAGTTGTATTGTTTACTAAAGCAGTTATGACAATTACATTTGATTGACGTATAACGTAATACACGTTAATCAAATGTCATTGTCAAACTGACATTTTTCGCCTGCTGATCACGTGCTGATCTGATCCACCATGTTTAATTTTTATGTTGTGTTGCTCTCTTTGACCAAGTTAATTTGAATATACAATAAAACGAAGAAAAATTAAAGAAAATTGATAATAAAAAACGGTTACTGTATTATTTAGCAATATTTATATATAGTGTACATAGTGCTAGCCCAGGCTCCATACATTTCTGGAACATCTCCTTTCCAACTATCTTGTTTTTTTAGAGACATTTCGAAAATGTTTTTCAATTAACTTTTTAGACCTATGTATCCTGCTTATGCGTATGAAGTTTCATTAGAATCGGTTCCATTTCGGTTTCCGAAAATAGGAACTTGAAAGTTTGTATGAAATGTCGTAAGGCGTAAACGCTCTTAACGAAGCCAAAAAGCTCTTGTTCTACCCCTCATTGCGATCATTTTTTTAGGGTTCCGTACCCAAAGGGTCAAACGGGACCCTATTACTGAGACCTCGCTGTCCGTCCGTCCGTCCGTTCGTCCGTCCGTCCGTCCGTCTGTCACCAGGCTGTATCTCATGAACCGTGATAGTTAGCCAGTTGAAATTTCTACAGATTATGTATTTCTATTGATGCTATAACAACAAACACTAAAAACAGAATGAAATAAATATTTAAGAGGGGCGGGCGCCCATACAAAAAAGTTATATTTTTGCTCGTTTTTATAAATAATGGTACGGAACCCTTCATGTGCGAGTCCGACTCGCACTTGGCCGGTTTTTGTACATGTTTTTAATGTTATAAAACTTTAAGTACTTCCAATACCTCAATGACTCAATGCATCCATCAGCACAATGGTTTGAGTGCGTTACATTGAGTTTAACCGTAAAACATGATTTTTAACACCAAAAAATAGGTCGTTTTCCAGCAATATTTTTTGCGTAGAGTTACTTAATTTGATATATAGAATGCTTGGTTGACAACTTCGTGAAGCGTCCGTTTACACCTTCGATCAATAATAGTATAAAATAACAACACTTATTCACACGCACACACGCTTATTTCGTATGAAATAAGCAGTACCTTAGTACTCAAATATTTTATGTTTTTTTTTCCTGTGATTTCTACTGTGTGTACATAAATAGTAAAATAAATAAATAAACACTACTCCATGCATTCCCTGTTCCAAAACAGTCGATGTTTGTAACAATAGTTGGTGCGTTGTTGCAAACGTTGGCCAAACATTTAATATTAGCTAATTGTTATATTTTTAGGGTTCCGTACCCAAAGGGTCAAACGGGACCCTATTACTGAGACTTCGCTGTCCGTGCGTCCGTCCGTCCGTCTGTCACCAGGCTGTATCTCATGAACCGTGATAGTTAGCCAGTTGAAATTTCTACAGATTATGTACTCTATTGATGCTATAACAACAAGTACTAAAAACAGAATAAAATAAATATTTAAGGAGGGCTCCCATACAAAAAAGTGATTTTTTATTAGTTTTTATAAATTATCGTACGGAACCCTTCGTGCGCGAGTCCGACTCGCACTTGGCCGGTTTTTTTACTATTTATCCTGTTTTTATTTCAGGAACAAAACAATTAAATTTATACACTTACCGAAAAAAATATATTTCTTCCAAAATAATAAAAAAATATTCAATAATATATTTATTTCTTGGTGTTACGGTGGTTATTTTCACAGTTTTAGAACGCGCACTACGGCGTTTCGGCATTGGCTATGCTAGGACAATACTAATTTGAATTAAGAACACAAGCGCTCATCGGGAATCTAGTACTATAATTGATCGAAGATTTACACTTTGTATTTAAGTACTCAATCCAAAAAAAAATATTAATTGAAACAGGAAGTACCCCACCAATATTATGTTATTAAGGTCAGGACTCACGACATATTGTCTTTATAATATAAACTGTTTATGTTATACTCGTTTGATAACCAAATGTTGCCCACGTGTGTCCCTAAGTTTATAGTTTTGGGATATTAAGCCGTGTGTAGTTATTTTGGTTGATATTTTCAGTTTTTACTGATAGGTTATGGAATGTAATGAATTGGTTCATCATCAGCCTATAATGTCTGGGACGCAGGCCTTCTCTCTATAAGAGGGAGTGGGCTGTAATCCAGCACACGGGCCCAGTGCGGGTTGGTAGATGTCACATTTCTTCGACCGTTTAGTTTTAGGACATGCCGGTTTCCTCACGATGTTTTCCTTCACCGTTTTTGAGAGCAGCGGTAATGTTAAAATCTGCATAACGTGCATTTTTTTTAACATAATATTTAATTGTATCAAATAATTAATTTAAATTTTAATTGTGTACAATTATATCAAATAATTTAGTGCTCTCTGGCCTAAGCGAGTGTGTAACGATAGTTTTTAAGCTATGATTTTTTTTTTTTTGTAATGATTCAACCTTATTATTGATAATTTGGAACCGTACTGGGTTTTCATGAAAAATATGAGAATCGCTCGTCGAAAATGCAGTAATTTTTTTTTTTATTGTGCTTATTTCAATAATGGTATGTTGCATATTTTAGCAGTTTTTTTTTTAATTAATTAATTAATTATTTTACTTCTGAAATATGAAACAAAAATTGATCTTGATTAAAAAACTTACCTATATTAAAATCGATCGAGTAAAGATTTTAAAAACTCAACTACTTCACACACACATAACTACAATAAAAAAAAAATTATATCAATATTATAACTATTTACGACCACTTTTCTAAGAACACAATAATTCACTAAAATATGTTGTAAAAATACACCACTTAATTTTATAACCAACAACACACTTAATTTATTTATTTGAACAATATTTTCAATAAATAAAGTCATCAACGACTGTCATGCAGTTTGACAGGCGCGTGACAAGCTAATTCGCGCGCTTTTAGTGACTGGGTTCTTTTTCAAGTCGACTCTTTGGTTTGGCTTTGTGGGAGGAGCTTGTTTATTAGGGAGCGATCGGATGTAGGAGCAAAAGGACTTATGTGCAGTTCTTTCTTTGTAGCAAGTTATGTGGGCATTTGGTTTTGTTAAAAGGCTTGGAATATTTATTTTATAAAATAAGGTAGGTATGTAGTTGTGTTGATAACAAGATACCAAGACATTTCAAAATATTAAATTCAAGGTTATTAAATTGCTCTGTATGGTGTCGGACGTAAAGAATAGCACCATCCCATAACTTCCCGTGGGTGTCGTAAGAGGCGACTAAGGGACTTGCTAGAGAAATGGGCAGCAGCGTTCTCTGTGCTTTTGTAACAACCGTACTGTGATCGCCAACCCGCCTGCCAAGCGTGGCGATTACGGCCAAACCCCCCAAAATGTCAATGTGACGACACTTGGGGGAGGCCTATGTCCAGCAGTGGACGTCTTTTGGGCTGAAATGATGATGATGATGATGATGATGATGATGATGAAATTGCGAAAGTAGGTAAATAAATGTAATTTTTATAGTTTAAAAGAATTTATGGATTAAAAATTTTTGATGACAACAACAAACTTTGCATGCCATTGTTTATCCAGCTGAACATGTTTGAACGATTCTAATTTTATTTAACACCAGTTTTTCCATGCTTTATACAAATAAATGGTATATGTTTATGTCGCACCTAGGTCCTTACCTACAGATTATGTATATCACTATCTTTTAATATATTAAGTAAATGCGTGATAAATAGGTATACCAACATTGAAAAGCGTTGGATATCTGAACTTAAGTTTTTTTGTATGTGAAATAGCAGCCAGGGTGTCTGGATTTGTGCCTGGTTGATGAAAATAGGCTCGCCCCCATATTACATGGAACTTAAACATGTGGTACTACCTACACCTCTGCCTGACCCTTCGGGTATTAGAGGCGTGATGTTATGATAGGTTTTTTCTGTGAATAGAGATTTTTTCATCATCTATTATCATCATTTCAAACAAAAAATGTCCCTCTCAAAGCGTCTCTGTCGTCGCTGTCGAAAAAGAAAAAGAAAAAGAAAAACAAAGACCATAGACATTTTTTTTTTTTTGCTTTTAAAAAGCTTAAAGCAGTGTCAAATTATAATTGTAGGGAACGTAGCAATAAAAACTCACACTAAAAATGAAACTTGTGATGTACTTGTCCATCTAAATCAAAACAATACGTCGCTTATTACTTTTCATGTTCAGTAACCTCATCCCATTGGTCCAACCGAAAGCAGACAGTTTCCATCCCGCCTCAGGGAGGAGCTTGTAACATCTTATTCTGTCTCTCTCTTATCCGCTTACATGCAATCTATCCGTCCTTTTCTCTCTACAATTCCTATTATTCATCAATTACTTGATTATTCTAAGTGGTTATTGCAATATTTTTGCTTAATTCCGTCATTTGTTTGATTATGATTTGGTTTGCGTTTGGTAATGGGGTCCTGAGTTTGATGTTTCGGTTAGGCAGAGTAGTATTGGGTTGTTCCAGTAGATATTTCTTAATTGCGTATTTGAAATGAGAACACAGAAAAAAAAATTGCCGCAGAGACTGGACGTTCGTACTAAATGACAAAACCACAACATTAGATATAGGTACTATGCACAAAAAAGATGCACAGTCGCTTCATGTGAAATACTGGTACTCAGCTGCATCCGGTTAGACTGGAAGCCGACCCCAAGATAGTTTGGGAAAAGGCTAGGCAGATGATGATGCACAACAAAGATTTATAAGTAAAACGGGACCGAACAAAAAAATAGGTGCGAGTCGAACTCGCACACGAAGGGTTCCGTAACATTATTTTTAAAACTAGCAAAAAAAACACTTTTTTGTATGGGAGCTCCCTGGCCTTAAATATTTATTTTATTCGGTTTTTAGCATGTGTTGTTATATGTTGTATTAAATTTGTTGGAAAATAAAAAGTGAAAATGAACGTCCGTATGAAACATCGTAAGGCGTAAACTCTATTAACCGATTGCGCACGAAGTCGGTCACTGTAAACACAATTAGACAAAAAAACTAAATTTAAAATTTAAAAAACCGCCGACATAAAAAAACCTCTAAAAAGACAAAAATAAATTAATCCATGCGTCGTAGCGTCGGGGGTCCGCTTTGTTTTGTGCTTGTACTAAGCGGTCTTCTTAGCGGTCTCGCTTGGATTAATTTATTTTTGTCTTTTTAGAGGTTTTTTATGCCGGGAGTTTTTTAAATTTTTAATTTAATTGTTTTTAATGTTTTTCTTTAATTAACATTATTTTTTCTTAGCCTTGACTGTCCTACTCCTTGGCATAGGCCTCCCCCTTTCCTTCCAATTTTCTCGATGTTGCGTCTCTTCTCGCTAATTAACGAAACCAAGGAAAGATATACTTATTTTTTTTTGTAAAGGGGGTGAGGGGTTGCCCCACCCCTCCTCAGCAATGCCCATGGTGACAAGCGACAACATTTCAAATTTCAAATAGACTACCTGTGTAAGTTGTTTATATCCCTTCATTAACTACAAAAGAGGTGATGACCTTCAAACGGCTGAGCAGATTTTCTCGAAACATAGCTAAGAACACTCTCGATTAAAATACCTTTCAAACGAAACCATTTTATCAAAATCGGTTCATCCGTTTAGGAGCTACGATGCCACAGACAGACACACAGATACACAATTACACAGATACACATATACACAGATACACACGTCAAACTTATAACACCCCTCTTTTTTGGTCGGGGGTTAAAAATGGGGTCTTAGAGATCCTTCCGACACACACTGTGAATGCGGAGCTCCTGACCATACAATGGGTCCTACTTACTGGAGAGTCCGAAGTGTTCAAATACCTGTTCTTTAGTAGACCATTTTTTTTTCTTTTTATTTTTTAGGATGGGAAATCATCAAATGACTTCTCCCGCTCTGGGCGGAGCGGAAGGGAGTGTCAGACTTGACTGACTAAAACCCATCCATGTTCCTTCTTAGCCCTTTGTGTTCCAGGGCCACGGTATCTCTTTCGAACAACCCGCAGCCCTGGCAGGCATCGGCCCTCTCGGACCCCTTACGATTTGCTGACATCTCCTTGAGGCACGCGTGGAACACAAAAGCGCCGTCGGCACGGCCTGTCGTTATTAGACGGACGGACGGTGAGCTAGTTCTTGAGTGGACCTTAAAGACATTATCATCTGCCTAGCCTTTTCCCAAACTATCTTGGGGTCAGCTTCCAGTCTAACCGGTTGCAGTTGAGTCCGGTACTCAACTGCATCCACAACCCAGTAACTGGGTAATACGATACCCCTTAGTAAGACTGGATGTCAGACTTTTGGCTTCCGACTACTCGTAACGACTGTCAAAGATCTACAAATGACAGCCGGGACCAACGGCTTAACGTGATTTCCGAGGCACGGAGGAAACTCGGTATGGTCACCCGTCCACGGACCTACCTCGGCAAGCACGGCTTAACTGTAAAGATCTACCCGTGCTGCTGTTATTATTTAGCCACGAGGACCTAAAAGACGTGTCCACATATTGGGCCCAAAAAGTTTAGACAAGTCGTACCATAGAGGTATTGACACGGAAGAAGAAGACCTACAGCTCCAAGTTCATCATCATCAGCCTATAATGTTCCCACTGCTAGGATACAGGCCGCTTCTCTATGAGAGGGAGTGGGCTGTAATCCACCACGCGGGCCCAGTGCGGGTTGGTAGATGTCACATGTCTTCGAATTTTTAGTTCTAGGACATGCTGGTTTCCTCACGATGTTTCCCTTCACCGTTTTTGAGAGCAGCGGTGATGAAATAAATTACACAAAGTAATGCGCCTGCCTGGGTTCGAGCCCACGGCTTACTGCTCGTAAGTCGGGGCTGCCACCACTGGGCCACTGCTGCTCCAAGTTAGTTTTACTTAATCCGGAATTAAGTAGTAACTTGGAGCTGTAGGTCTTCTAATAGGACATTATTCAACCCCATAAAAGAAAGCGTGAATAAATAAAACAATTAACAGAACCGCAACGCCAAACCAAATAAAAATCGATTACAATGAAACATAATCGAGTTACATTCCCCTCACTAACTCATCACCCTATCTATGTAATTATATTATTATCTATGGTACAGTGTTATCACATTTATTTTAACGTTTGACAATAGCCACCCAAAAGCGACATTACGCCAACGAAAATAAAGATCATTATTATGCGAGAGAGAATAAAGGTGACTGCTATTTGATAGACAGGTAGCAACATAACACTAGTGTAAAGATCATTGGACAGACTTGTCCGTGATAGCAATGGAAGAGCAACCTTATTTTTTAGACGATAAAGATCACAATGATTTTGAGAGCGATACCAAAATTTTAGGTAACAAAAGTGTGAACGGACTTTAATTATATTACTATCTGCGCTACATGATATTGCCATCACTGTAATGATCTGTGGTTGCAGATAATTTATTTTTAATGTCAATATTTTGACATTTGGCATGCGCGCCGTAATTTGATTGTGGATTCGGTTTTCGAATGTTATTATGAGGCACGTGCATACCATAATCAGCCTATAATGTTCCCACTGTTGTCACAGGTCGCTCAGTGAGTTGTGTTAAAATGATCATTACATTACGCCTAGAAACCATTCAGGGATGAAGGGTTAGGCAGAGGTGTATTTAAACGTACAACCTATTAATATACTCATATTTTGCCAGTTATGTTTTAAGTACCAGGTAATAGGGGTTTTAGGGGGAACGCCATTGCCATCAACCAGGCACAAATGCGTGGCTGCCTGTGATAGGCAAGAATATTATGGAAACAGCTAAGAAAATGTTGTAAAAAAACATCAGTTTTTTAATATAATCCAAGATTCTCTCCTGAATATTCCAGAACTTGCCCAAGTCAAACAAGCTTGAATCAATTACCACAAAATATAGGTAAACAACATTCAAAGTACTTTTATTTCCTAAAAACAGATACTCTCGTTCGCGGCACGCGTTTGCACCCTAGGGGACGATTACGCCCATGCCTTGTTAATTAGGAAAAAAAAAACTTTGACACGGCTCGTGTCGAATGACATTTCAGTTGTCAGTTTTGCCGCGTTTTTTGTGGGATAAAGGATGTGGTGTACAGGGATATGTTTTGTTATTTTCAATATATAGTATATATATAGTATTTTGATATAATTATATTTATAGTATTTTATGTATCCCTTGTTGTTTGTTTTAGTATTAAATAAATAATATTTTATAGATATACACCTACCACTGTTTGTCTCTGCATCACCAAAAGGTTGACTGGAAGAAAATGCCTATGGCATTAAGTCCGCCTCTGTACTATGTCCTATGTGAAATCCTATGTGAAATGTTAAATAAGTAAATAGGTAAAGACAGCGTCAGTATGTGCTACCCTCAAGATTTAAAATGCTACACTGCTACAACATAGAATTCAATCCGAATAATCTAAAGAATACTTCAAAAAGAGCAATCTGTTTTGACTTGGATTTGAGCCATAGCATCACTGAACTTCGTCGGCGGCGTATTCAATCTGGCAGTTTAACTAACTAGCCAAGCAAATTGTTAAAATTGTTATGTAGTATCGTCTGAGTCACTTTATCTTTAGGTCTCTATCTAATCGATAGATTTTATAATTGAAGTTATCCAATATTTTGTTTACTTACTTACGTTTTCGTTTATTACGTCATTTTACTTACTTTGTTTTTTAGTGGAACCATAACTGTCTCACACTAGAATTTACTTTGCTGTATATGGTCAAGATAAGATAGGTAATGAATAAAAATTATTCAGTTAAGGACTGCTGACGGAAGTGAAACCTCAGAATTATGGAACTACGTGCGTCGCTAGTCTGGCGAATGACGTCACGAGTAATATCGAGGTCATCGGTGTCACTCATAGTATTTCCTCTACCAAAAATCGCTCAACACGGCTAAAAAGCTGAAGCTGAATTTGAATTTGAAGTTTTCACTTAAAAAAAATGACGGTTTTTTCGTCAGTTTCTCAGAAGCAGATTTGGACTCAAACAAGAGTCATGAGTTCATGACTCGTGAAATGTCAGTGTAGTACCTACTAAGTAAAGTGTACCTAAACTCCTGTTTTACAATGTTTTAATAAATTCTTATACTCATTATTCAATCTTGAAAAGCGATCATCACAAAAGTAGATATGTACAGTCTCCAAAGGAGATAAGTAAAGTAGTATGAGAATCTGGTTACTTATCTCCTTTGGAGACTGTACTTTATTGTACTCACACACATGAATAGCTAAGTGTGCCACCCACCTAAAGTATCAATTTCTCTGACGTCCTTATGTCAAAGTTCCCGCCATTTTTTACCACAGATAATTGATTGCAACAAATCCATGTAACGAGAGGTTAATGATGTGTAAAATGATCCAAAAATAAAAGCTGTAAGGAAATGGCAGTTAAAATTTGACACCTTTTTTGCTATTTGCGTTATCGGTGTTTATTTGTGAAATTATATTCATAGATGAGGTGCTTTCATGTTTTTTTTGTGAGAATTGGCCAATGGCTCTGGAATTTATGGACAACACACCCTTCTTCCACCCACTCTTTTTTATACACACTAGGAATTTCTCCTGTATCGTGGGTGCGTTCACAAACATTTAAACTCACATTCACAATCAGCCAGACTTGGAACAACTACGTGTAGGTCAAACAAATATTTGTTCCGTGTGGGGATTGAACCCGCGACACGCAGCATAGCAGCCAATCGGCCAGCCTGTGCGCAAACCGTGCCGTCACTGCAAAGTATAGCCACCCTTCCCGTCTTACTATGGTTAGCTAGTTAGTGCGAGACACATTCATGTCTTTATGTGTGAGCATGATGTGGTGCATTAGTTTTTGTTTTATCATCTTTATCGTGTGATAAGTGTATCACCTGGTTTTAGAGTTGTATGCCTCCCATGGGCTCTCTGACTTGGCTTTACATGCCGTCGGGAAATATCTCTCAGGGATACTGGTTTCCACACGATGTTTTCCTTACCGAAGCAAATAATTATTATAATGTGCACATAAATTCGAAAAATCAGAGGTGCCCGTCTTAGGTTCGAACTTGAGACCTATGATTTGGCAGTCCCATGGTCACACCACTAAGCTATCACTGCTTAACTGAACCGTAAGTGAGAAAAAAACTTTTTATTATTATTTTATTTTATTGAACAAAAATCCAAATAAAAAGTACACTTCAGGAAAAAGATCATTGAACACTTTAAAAGTCTAACTGCTACTATGGTATTCTTCTTCAGTAGAAGAAGACTGAGAAGATTTTGCTGAATGCCTTCTAGAGCTAGATTTCCTCACTTTTGTATTCCCATTCGAATCTACCTTCTCGTATTCACTGCTAGAAGATCCTTGATTCTTCTCATCTTCTGCACTAGTGGAATCTTTCTTAGACTTCTTAGTTTTACCTTCTCTCTCTTCTTCATAAATATCAGAAGAGATGTTATTGGCTTCTTCTGAAGCGCTCTTTTGCCCTGACTCGACAGTTTTGCCATTAGAGTCACTGGATTCTTCAGAATATTTAGAATCTCCTTGCTGTTCAGAATGCTCACTGTCTTGTGAGCTTCTCTTGTAAGTAGACCTTTTTCCGTCTTTCGTAAAGCTTTCTTCTTCGGCACCTGCACCGTACCCTGACGCTGATTTACTGGATTCTTCTTTACGTTTCTTGTTACTATTAGATTTTGTTTCGTCTTTCAATGGATGGTCAGCTGTTTCATTGCTTGAAATCCTAGATTCATCAGATTGGTTATCCGATGATTCTGTTTTGGTGTCAGTTGAAGAAGTTTGGGATTCTCCTTCGCTGTTTGTCGATGGACTACCAGATTTGTCAGATTGATTGGTAGATTTTTCTGTTCTATTGTCACTTGAAGTAGAACGAGATTTTTCTTTGTCAGAACTGTTGTTATCTGCTGTATTTATGTTGCTCATTCCTTCGTCATCAAGTCCATCATCCGTTTCAGTGGATTTTCCAGATGCAGAGTCTGCAGTAGGCTTTCCTGCAAAATTATTATTAGTATCTTCAGTATTCAGTTTAGGTTTGTGTTGTTTTATTGTTATTGTGATTGTTGCTAACTTACGTTTTATTAAATGTCTCGTTTTAGTCGCTAGATCTGTTATCCTACTGAGAATTTTAGATTTAGCTTTTGAGTTGTTAGTGACTGCTGTATTTTTGGTGTCAGAGATAGCATCATCATTCTCTGAGCTAGTGGTTGTATCTTTTTGTTCTAAATCATCAGTAGTTTTGTCTGCGTTACTGTTATTAGTCGAATCATATTTAGAGGCGGATTTAGGTTGTTTTTCCAACTCGTTATCCTGTTTTTCATTATCATCAGCTGAGTTAGTTTCGGAATCTGAGGAACTATATTTTTCAATCAAAATTGTATCTTTACTTGTGTTAGCATCTGTTTTAGATGCATCTTTGTCTTTTGTGTTAGTGTCTTTTCTTGTCACTTGTGAGGACGTTTCTTTATTGCCATTGTTATTATTTACAGCTGAATTACTATTGTCACTAGTTTCATCTTTATTACCAGATACATCATTTTTTGTAGAAGTTTTATCATTGTTGTCAGTTTCTTCATTTACCGCTTTGTCAGAATTCGTAGTTGATTTACTTTTTTCCATGGTTTCAGTATCGGAGTGGTCTTTACTGGATTCATGATTTCGCAAAATTTTGACAAATTTGGTACGAATTTTATGCTTTTCGTTTCTGTTAACTGATTTTGTATTTTGATCAGTTAATTTACTATCTTCGTTGTGTTCACCGCTATCATCGACAAGATCGTCGGGGCCGGAACCGTTGACATTACTGGCTTGTAAATCTTTTTTAGTTTTTGTAACATCGTTTTTGTTCTTCCTGATCCATCTTCTGGAACCTCTATTTCTCAATCTCTTATCAGTTATTTCTGTTAGTTTACCATTTTCGTTAGTATCATTACGAGCTTCATTGGTAGGTCCATCACCCTTTTCAGAACCTTTGTTAACGGTTTCATCTTTTTGGTCTTCGCTGATTTCATCTGAAACTGGTTTTTTAGAATTGACAGTTGATTTAACTTGTTTAGAATCTCCATCATTTTCATTGTCTTCAGAGTCGGTTACACGGTCATTCTTTTGTCCTTTCCGTTCTACAACTTTGTGAGATTTCTTATGTTTTTTGCTGTAAATTCTGCCACCTTTGTTAGAATTTTCAGCTGCGCCTTTATCATCATCGTCATGTTCTTTAAAATATTCTTTGTTACCGTTTTCAGTCTCTACGTCTTTATCTTGTTTGCCACCATGTTTCCCAGGTTCGTCACCAACAGACTTCTCCGGTGCACCATCGATTTCAGATTCAAGAACTTTTACATTTTTTTGTACAAATCTTCCACCTTTGCCAGACTTTAATAGGTCATCCTCATCCTCATCCTCATCACGGTTTTCGCTATCTTCACTATTTTTAGATCTATGATTTCTATTAATTTTCTTCTCGGTTTCTTTATTTTCGTCACTTTTGTTAATTTTCTTCTTGCCTTCATTTTCAACGTCATCGATTTCATCGTGAGTGGTTTTATCAAAAACTTGAATATCATTAGTACCTGTTGATTTAACATTCTTAGAAGCTTCATTATTTTCACTGTCTGTGTCTGTTGAGTCAGTCTCGTGATCATTCTTTTGTCCTAAAATTTTGTCAATTTTGTTATGATGTTTTCGTTTGTGTTTTCTTTTTCCAGATGTTTCTTTCTTATTAAACTTGTCATTTTCATCAACATTTTCATTGACGGAGCTGTCATCATGTTTGGTGTCATTGTTCTCACCTGGATTAGATTGAGGTTTGGCAGACTGGCCAGTTGAGTTGTCGTTATCCCAATTTTTATTAGTAGGCTCATCTTTTTTACTGTCATTGTTTTCATCTTGATCAGTTTTGGGTTTCTCACTAGTTGCTGTTGATTTATCGTCTTTCGAA
This sequence comes from Cerastis rubricosa, assembly GCA_949152445.1. Taxonomy (NCBI): domain Eukaryota; kingdom Metazoa; phylum Arthropoda; class Insecta; order Lepidoptera; family Noctuidae; genus Cerastis; species Cerastis rubricosa. Next base: position 4,344,758 of record OX424551.1, on the reverse strand, counting down.
ATTTCATGATTTTCACTTTTTGTAGAATCAATTTCACGATGTTTCTTATGACTTGCAACTGTTCCAATTTTAGTATGAATTCTACGCTTATGGTCGTGTTTTGTTTCAGATTTATCACCATTTTCAGATGTATTGTCATCATAATTGTTATCAGAATCTATTTTGATGAAACTGTCGCCCTTTTTAGTGTCTTTGTTTTCATTTTCATCAGTTCTGGGTTTATCACTAGTTACTGTTGATTTATCGTCATTCGAAATTTCATGATTTTCACTTTTTGTAGAATCAATTTCATGATGTTTCTTATGACTTGCAACTGTTCCAATTCTAGTATGAATTCTACGTTTATGGCCGTGTTTTGTTCCAGATTTATCATCCTTTTCAGATGTCTTGTCATCATAATTGTTATTAGAATCTATTGTCATGGAACTGTCGTCCTTTTTAGTGTCTTTGTTTTCATCTTGATCAGTTTTGGGTTTCTCACTAGTTACTGTTGATTTATCGTCTTTCCAAATTTCATCATTTTCAATTTTTGTAGAATCAATTTCATTATGTTTCTTACGACTTGCAACTGTTCCAATTCTTGTATGAATTCTACGCTTATGGCCGTGTTTTGTTCCAGATTTATCATCCTTTTCAGATGTCTTGTCATCATAATTGTTACCAGAATCTATTTTGATGGAACTGTCGTCCTTTTTTGTGTCTTTGTTTTCATTTTCATCAGTTCTGGGTTTATCACTAGTTACTGTTGATTTATCGTCATTCGAAATTTCATCCTTTTCAGTTTTTGTAGAATCAATTTCATGATGTTTCTTACGACTTGCAACTGTTCCAATTCTAGTATGAATTCTACGCTTCTGGCCGTGTTTTGTTTCAGATTGATGACCCTTGTCAGATGTATTGTCATCATAATTGTTATCAGAATCTATTGTCATGGAACTGTCGTCCTTTTTAGTGTCTTTGTTTTCATCTTGATCAGTTTTGGGTCTCTCACTAGTTACTATTGATTTATCGTCTTTCGAAATTTCATGATTTTCACTGTTTGTAGAATCAATTTTATGATGTTTCTTATGACTTGCAACTGTTCCAATTCTAGTATGAATTCTACGTTTATGACTGTGTTTCTTTCCAGATTTATCACCCTTTTCAGATGTATTGTCAACGTAATTGTTATCAGAATCTATTTTGATAGAACTGTCGCCCTTTTTAGTGTCTTTGTTTTCATTTTCATCAGTTTTGGGTTTATCACTAGTTACTGTTGATTTATCGTCATTCGAAATTTTATCCTTTTCAGTTTTTGTAGAATCGATTTCATGATGTTTCTTATGACTTGCAACTGTTCCAATTTTAGTATGAATTCTCCGTTTATGACTGTGTTTCTTTCCAGATTTATCACCCTTTTCAGATGTATTGTCAACGTAATTGTTATCAGAATCTATTTTGATAGAACTGTCGCCCTTTTTAGTGTCTTTGTTTTCATTTTCATCAGTTCTGGGTTTATCACTAGTTACTGTTGATTTATCGTCATTCGAAATTTCATGATTTTCACTTTTTGTAGAATCAATTTCATGATGTTTCTTATGACTTGCAACTGTTCCAATTCTAGTATGAATTCTACGTTTATGACCGTGTTTTGTTCCAGATTTATCATCCTTTTCAGATGTCTTGTCATCATAATTGTTATCAGAATCTATTGTCATGTAACTGTCGTCCTTTTTAGTGTCTTTGTTTTCATCTTGATCAGTTTTCGGTCTCTCACTAGTTACTGTTGATTTATCGTCTTTCGAAATTTCATGATTTTCACTTTTTGTAGAATCAATTTCATGATGTTTCTTATGACTTGCAACTGTTCCAATCCTAGTATGAATTCTACGTTTATGGCCGTGTTTTGTTTCAGATTGATCACCCTTTTCAGATTTATTGTCATCATAATTGTTATCAGAATCTATTTTGATGGAACTGTCGCCCTTTTTAGTGTCTTTGTTTTCATTTTCATCAGTTTTGGGTTTCTCACTATTTACTGTTGATTTATCGTCATTCGAAATTTCATCCTTTTCAGTTTTTGTAGAATCAATTTCATGATGTTTCTTATGACTTGCAACTGTTCCAATTTTAGTATGAATTCTACGCTTATGGCCGTGTTTTGTTTCAGATTTATCACCCTTTTCAGGTGTATTGTCATCATAATTGTTATCAGAATCTATTTTTATGGAACGGTCGCCCTTTTTACTGTCTATGTTTTCATCTTGATCAGTTTTGGGTTTCTCACTAGTTACTGTGGATTTATCGTCTTTCGAAATTTCGTCATTATTGCCTGTCACTCTACCAATTTTGGTATGAATTCTACGTTTATGGCCATGTTTTTTTCCGGATTTATTACCCTTGTCAGACTGGTCAGTTGTTTTGTCATTTTCATCGTAATCAAAATCTTCTTTGATGGAGCTGTCATCTCGGTTTGTGTCGTTGTTCTTATCTTGACTAGATTTAGGCGAAGATGCATCGATTGCAGAGTTTGTAGAGTCAGTTTCAAGATCATCATTTTGTCCTATAGGTTTTCCAATTTTATTTGTGTGCTTGTGCTTATGTTTGCCATTTCTTTTAGATTTATGACTTTTAACAGACTTGTCAGTAGTATTGTCATCATCACTGCCATTGAAATCTTCCTTGTTAGAGATGTCAGTTTTATCAGACCCATTTTTTTTACCGTCATCGTTTTCATCTTGACGAGGTTCGGGTTTTTCACTGGTAACTGTTAATTTATCATCTTCCGAAATTTCGTCATTTTCACCTGCGACTCTACCAATTTTAGTATGAATTCTACGTTTATTACCGTATTTTTGTCCCGATTTATCACCTTTGTTAGACTTGTCAGAGGTTTTGTCATCATCTTTGCTATCAGAACGTTTCTTGGTTGAGCCGTCATCAACGTTAATGTCATTGTTTTCATTTTGACCAAGTTGGGGTTTCTCACTAGTAGCTGTTATGTCATCGTCTTTCGAAGTTCCATCATTTTCAAAAGTTGTGGAGTCATTATCACGAGGATTTTTGTCACCTTTAGTATGATTTCTTCGTTTATGACCGCGTTTTCTTCGAGATATATCGTCTTCCCCAGATTTGCTTGATGCATCTTGGTAATTTTCATAAAAATCTTTGTTCTTATTTTCAGGTTCCACAACTTTATCGTCTTTATTGTCACTGTTATTTCCAGATTGGCCATCTTCGCCAGACTTCATAAATGTGTCATTATTTTCAAATTTTACTGTTTTGTCATTTTTGTCACCATTATTTCCAGATTCAACATTTTTGCCAGAGTTCTTAGATGCATCCTTGTAATTTTCATTAGAATCTTTGTTTTTGGCATTTTCAGATCCAACTACTTTTTTGTCACCTTTGTTTCCAGTTTTGCCATCTTCACCAGACTTCTCAGCAGCATCATCATTTACAACTTTGTTGGGTGTTTGGTCGCCATTGCTAGTAGCATCCTCGTAATTTTCATGAGAATCTTTGATTACACCATTTTCAGATCTAACAACGTTTTTCCGATCATTACTTCCAGATTTACTATCCCTGTCAGACTTCCCGTATAAATCATTCTCATTATCATGTTCAAGGTCATCATTGTTAGAGTCGGCAGATTCGGATCCATTTTCCTGCTGTTTATCATTCGAAGTATCATCATAGTCTATTTCATCATCATTTTGTTCTAAATCTTCGTCATCATCCCAGTCTCCATTGCTAGAGTCATCACTACTTTCAGACTGATCTTGACTACCGTCTGTGTTTTCATGTAGACCAGATTTTTCTGAATTCGTTTCTTTAATAATTCCAGTTAATTTGTCGTCTTTGAAAGTTGTATCATTTCCAAAGTTTTTCGAGACAGATTCATGATCGTTTTTCGTTTGTTCAACTTTGTCAGTTTTGCCATCGAAATCGTCTTTGATGTCACTTTTAGCAGACCCATCATTTTTCTTTTCATTGTTTTCATCTTGACGAGGTTTGGGTTTTTCACTAGTAACAGTAAATTTATGATCTTTCGAAGTTTCATCATTTTCGCTTTTAGTGGAATCAATTTTATGGTTTTTCTTATATTTCTTATGGTTATGACCTTTGCGGTTGTGTTTTCTTTCAGATCTATCACCTTTGTCAGGTTTGTCATCATCACTGTTATCAGAATCTTTTATGATGGAACTGACGCCATTTTTTGTGTCAGTTTTGGTAGAATTTTCATCTTTTTTGTCCGACTTCCCAAGTGCATCTTCTTTTTGAGGTTCTACATTATTTCTGTCATCATTGCTTTCAGGTTCACTTCCTTTTCTGAATGTTTCATTAGAATCTGCGTTATAGTCATTTTTAGATACAATTGTTTTCTTTTTACCATCTTTACTTTCAGATTTATCATCTTTGCCAGATTTCCCATGTGCATCATTATTCTTAGATTCAACTACTTGATCGTCAACTTTACTTGGGGATTTGTCATCTTTACCAGACCTACGAGTTGCATCATCATTTTCAGAGACTACAATTTTCTTTTCTATGCCATCATTACTTTCAGACTGGTAATCTTTGCTAGATGTTTCAGTAAAATTGTCGCTGTCATTATTTTTAGATCCTCCAACAGTTTTGCCTTTACCATGATTTATTTTAGTTGTATCACCGTTGAGGGTTTTCCCAGGAGCGTCATCATTCTCCGATCCTGCAACTTTTTTTTCTTGTTTGTCATCATTACTACTTGGAGATTTACCACCTTTGTCAGAATTTACAGGTGCACCGTCAGTTGTAGATTCTACCATTTCATCTTTAATATCATTTATTTTAGATTTACTGCCTTTTTGAGTCTTTCTATGTGCTTCATCATTGTGAGATTCTAAAACGTTTTTGTCTTCTGTTCTACCAGGTCTGCCAGATTTATCACCTTTTCTAGACTTGCTAGATAGATTATCCTCTTTATCAACATTTTTGTCTCCCGAAGCAATGTCTGTCACTGTTGATTTACCGTTTTTGACAGTGTTTTCATAATCATTGTTTTCCAATACATCATCTTTTCTTGAATCTGTTTTTTTCAGGGTTGTGTTTTTAATATAAATTGATTTGCTGTTATTAGTAGCATCGTCATTTTCTTTGTCGTTGGCGTCTGATCTGCCATCTTTCTTACCAGTTTTGTCAATAGTCTTATCAGTTATGTTTTTATCTTGTTCATCTTTATCAGTATCTTCAGTCGATTTTGATTTGCCTGTTTTTGTAGTTTCATCATCATCTTTTCCCGTGGAATTTAGTCCGTCATCTTTTCCTAAAACATTCTTAATCACAGCAGCCTTGTCAATAACGATTGTTTTAACGAGCTTGGTATTTCCATCATTGTCTTTGCCAATGTCGTCCGTTTTGTCAATTTTTCCCAAAATGTTCGTAATTTTCTCAACAATGTTGCTTTTGATGTCGCTATTTTCTAAAATTTTATTTTCTTTGGATTTGCTGTTTTTAGTACTTTCATAATCGCTTTTTTCATTGGAATCAGACTTGCCATCATTTCCTAAAACCTCTTTAGTTTCTGTTGATGTTTCATCTAGTGTTTCCTTTCCCCTCTCATCTTTATGAATAGTTTTAATGACCGTGTATTTATCAATCACAATGGATTTAACATTTTTGATACTATCATCATCGTTATTGTCAACGGGCCTAGACGCGTCATTAGTTTCTAATGCCCTTTCAACATTTGCGTCAGTTTTAAGTGTTTTGACATTATGTTTTACTTGGTTGTCAGTATTCTCAGTTACTGTTGATGTACCATTTTTGGTAATTCCATCATTCATTTTGCCAATGTCACCTGGTTTGTCATGATTTCCCAAAGTTTTTGTGATTTTCTCAATAGTTTTTTCTTTCTTGTCACCAACTTTTCCGTCTTTATCAGCGTTTTTAGACTCTGTAGTTTTGTGATCCTTTTGCATCACGATTGCTTTATCAACAATTGATTTAACAGGTGAAAATGTTTTTTCTACAGCTTTTGCAGTTACGTGTGAAGCGTCTTTTCCTAAATCTCTTTTGACTTCTTCAACAGCTTTATCATTTTTTCCAATGTCTTTTGAAACTTTACCAGTATGTTTTATCAACGTGCTTTTATCGATCACAATGGATTTACTGTTTTTGGTAGTTTCTTCATTGCTTTCATCAAGGGTTTCAGACTTGCTTTCAATTCCTGAAACCTCTCTAGTTTTGGTTGAGGTTTTATCTATGTTTTCCTTTCCAGTCTTATCTTTGTTAATAGTTTTATTCACTAGAGTTACATCAATGGTAAATGATTTATCAGTTTTGGAAATTTCGTCGTTATCATTTTTGTTTGGTTTATCATCTTTACCTGAACTATTTTTACTCGTAGTTTTTTCATTAGATTTGTCCTCTTTCTGTTTACTAGGCCTAGACTCAATTGTTTCTAAAACTTTTTCAATACTCTTTTCGGTTTTACCTTTTTTGCTAACATCACGATGGTTGTAAATATCTTTATTCACTGCGGTTTTGTCAATAATAATTGATTTGCCAGGTTTGATAGTTTTATCATCATCTTTACCCACAGTGGCTCCTAACTTATCATCGTCTGATTTTTCTTTTGTAATTTTATTAGAAGTTTCATTCATTTTTTCGTTACCTTTTACAGGTTTGCCAGTTTGTTTAGGTAGCACAGTTTTGTCAGAGGGAGCTCCATTGTTTATTTTACTATTGCCATCTTTATCGCTATCTGGATGTGTTGTGTGGGTAATTTTTGATGTTAAATCTTCGTTGATTGCAGTTGTAGTTCCATCTCTTTTCAAACTATCGGCACTTTCGAATGTTCCTCTTAGTAAGTCTTTATCTATTATATTTTCTGAGGCATCTCCACTAGTTCCTTCATAGTCATTATCAAAAGTTGTCAATGGTGTCAGAGATGTCAGTGGCGACATCGGTTTGAAAGGGTTTACAGGTGTCAAAGGTGGTAAAGGTGCAAATGCCAATGTTCTGTCAATAACTACTGCGTCATCTATATTGGCAACATTGCTTACTGGAATCGTACTTAAAGGTAAAACAGATGGATTCCTACCAAATATAGTAGTCGGACCAGACCGGTCAATACCGGGTATATAGCTAGGTCCTGAACCGAAATCGGCATTGCTGTAGTAGTTAGGTCCATAGTACGGTCTATTTGGATAACCATTAAATTCCGGGACGATTACTGCAGGAACGACATATCCAGGAGCTACTCCTTCGTAAGTATCAACTTCTTCTGCAGTAGACGCAGGATTAGCCATATAAGAACCAGTGGCTGCATCGTAAAACCTTATTCCAAGATTAGGAGTTTCATAAACAGGCCTTTGATGACTGTGATGGTGATGGGAAGGAGTAACACCATAGCTATTAGGTACAGCCCCATGCTTCAAAAGCTGTTGTACTTGAGTTAGAATGTCACTTATGTATTTATCATTTGCATCCTGACTCTCATCTTCATAATCTTCAATATCATATTGATTATTGTGACCTCCTTGGACAAAACCTCCATTTATATATTGACCAGGAATAGGTCTTGGATTTATAGGTCCAGGGTAGTTGAGTCCGCCACGCGCACGGTCAAACAGTCCATTTAAGTACTCGTTTTGGCTTGAATGATATCCGTTTCCAGGCCCATAATTTACATTATCAGTAGGAGCGAAAACACCGTTGTATTTTCCGGAATTAACTCTTTGGTTTCCAAAGTGAGGTCTATTATGAAATCCTCTTAAATCTCCGTTTGAATTACCCTGGTATCCATTTTCATGTCTGGCAATCGCGTTGTATTTTCCAGAGAGTGCCTTGTTTCCCGTTGCGCTTTTAAGGTGTGGTTTATTCAGTACACTACTGAGGACATCGTTTAAATCTCCAGTTTTAACAGCACCCTTGTATTTGGACCCATGCTGTCCAGAATGTTCTCCGTCATTTAGAGATTGATCAGCCATCACTCCCTTACCAAGATCCCTACGGTAACTTTCCTCCACATACCCAGAACCATCAACCTTAGATTCAAATTCATCGGAAACATTTCTACTATCATTTTCTCCAGAATTTATCTCTTGATTTTGATTGTCAATTGCTGAATCAACAAAATGCACAGTACTTGCATCTTCGTCTACACCTTGGTAGCCACTGTCAGAAAATTGGGAGGCAGCATTAGCATGATTTATATACTCCGCAGAATTGGCCTCTTGGTGTCGGTGTCCAGTATCACTTACATAGTGGCTATTACGGTGATGTCCAGCCTCTCTAGCTAACTGCTCACTATTATAACCATGATTCCAATAACCGTTCCTATGATTGCCATTATGAGTACCTAAATTTCCAGTATATCTTCTGGAGCCACCATGGTCTCTACTCTGACGTCCGTAATGCTCATTTTCCCTTGCATAGTTTCTATGTTGGTTATATGCATGTGTTTCAGAAGTACCGTGGTTTGGTATGCGGGAGATGGGTCTTATGGGACCTCTATGGGCATGACTTGATCTAGCTTGGAATCCGCCAAGAAGACCTGGAAAAGGAGATACATGTTCGTCAGTATGAGGATGGAATCACATGATGCAGACGGTTGGTAGATAAGGGAGAGTAAGTGATAAAATTATGTAAAAGTAAAAGGTGCTAGAAAGGGCCTGCTGGGCTGCTTAGCAGTAGCGCTAGACCACTAGACTAATGAGCCTTTATCAATGTAAAATTTGCAAAAGTTGGAGATAAAGATTTTTTTGGCCATACGGCAATTTTTATGGGACGTACCTTGATTTCCGCTTCCTATACTGCCTCCTCCCTGATGGTTATACGTTGTCTGAGAATTGTACTCTTCGGAGTCTTCACCACCCGCACTGGATTCCGAGAGATCCTCGCGATGTAGTGTAGTTCCGTCTTGGTGAACGGTTTCTGCAACAAGAAATTTATCAGACGTAGGCATAAACAAGGTGTATACAGACCCTTCACGAAGATGGAAACCAAGCATTCGGTACATCAGACTAAGTACGCAAAAATTGTTGCTGGAAAACGACTTTTTTTTTTGGGTGTAAATTCACTTTTTGAGGTTGGAGTCAATAACGCAGTTAAAACATTGTGCTGATGGATGAATTGTATAGTACGGGGATCGTGGAGGTATTTAAAGTAAAGTAATAGCATTAAAAAAGATGTCCTTAAAAAAAATACGTGTGGAATTCGGGGACTGCCGCGGTAAAGCTTTTGCATAGTATTTTTTATCAACGTATGCAATTATAATATTTATGCAATATTTTTTTTTCTTTCATTTAATTCAAGTTACACTTTTTGAGCGTGGTGACCGATAAGAAAACAAATTTATTCCCATGAAATTTTTTTCACCATTTTTTTGATATTCCGGGTGTTAGGTTTATTTCGTTACGGAATTTCTTGATTCAGTCGCCGCGCTCAAAGACCGCGATAAAAAATGCAATAGCTTAAAAAAACTTTTGAAAAAGTTGTAACTTTGATCCCCAATATCTCTGTAACTAAAAAGTTTCCAGATTAGGTCTAGAACAAGAAAAATAGCACAATGACGGGGAGAACAGGTGCCAAAAGTCTAACATCCAGTCTTACCAAGGGGTATCGTATTACCCAGTTACTGGGCTGTGGAGGTCAGATAGGCTGTCGCTTCATGTAAAATACTGGTACTCAGCTGCATCCGGTTAGACTGGAAGCTGATCCCAACATAGTTTGGGAAAAAGCTAGGCAGATGATGATGGCGAGAACAGCTGCTTTTCGGCTTCGTTAATGTTACTCCCATCGTAGGTATTATTTGAGCTGTTGACAAAACCGTCAGGTTAAGCCTCGGTTACCTAGGTTGTTCCGTGGATGGGTGACCACCCATTACATGCCGAGATTCCTTCCTGCCTGGGGAAGCACGTTAAGCCGTTGGTGCCGGCTGTCAATTGTAGATTTTTGACAGTCGTTTCAGGTAGTCAATAGTACTGGGTAATGCGATACCCCTTGGTAAGACTGGTTGTCAGACTTTCGCGACACCGACGTCCTGTGTAATTTATGTATGTAGGTCATGTAGTAAATGAGGACCTGAGAGGGAACGCAGGGGGCTGACGATTCGTTGTAATATGTTGGCAAGCAGATTTACCCCATGCTCTAAAGTGGTAAAGACAACGCTAAACAAGGTGTTGTTTTGCATCTTCGTCAAAATTCAGGAGGTTGTCACAAAAGACATCCATACTATAAACATACTAATATTATAAATGCAAAAGTCACTCTGTTTGTTTGTTTGTTTGTATGTTTGTTTGTTACCTTTTCACGACTAAACGGCTGATCGGATCTTAATGAAATTTGGCAAGAAGATAGATTTCAACCTGGGGAAGGACACAGGCAATATATAATCACGCTACGACCAATAGGAGCGGAGCAGCAATGAAAAATGTTGCGAAAACGGGGAAAATGTGACGCAGACGAAGTTGCGCGGGACAGCTAGTAATATTATAAATGCGAAAGTCACTCTGTTTGTTTGTTTGTTTGTTACCTTTTCACGACTAAACGGCTAATCGGAAATTAATGAAATTTGGCAAGAAGATAGATTTCAACCTAGGGAAGGACATAGGCTATATATTATCACGCTACAACCAATAGGAGCGTATGAAAAATGTTGTGAAAACGGGAAAAATGTGACGCAGACGAAGTTGCGCGGGACAGCTAGTAAATAATAAATTCAAATTACGGTACCTAGTTAATTATTAAAAAACGCTGCTTTTTTGTTCTTTATATTTGTCAGCATTTCAGATTAACGTGGTTTAGGGAATAAGAAATTATCGAATAAACATTCAAGATCGTTTGTAGGTACCTATGTGTGAAAGCGCGGCTATAGGTTGAGGAGCAGACGGGCGCGTTTAAAACACGGGTGGTTCACACTAACCGATTTACGTTATTAAGACAAAATAAATACCTACCCGTTATATTATTGATTCGGATCGAGAATCATTAGCATAGTTACCTCCTTGAATTAGACGAGGATGCAAAACAACAGCTTGTATAAGGTTTACTGTAAGTCTTTTTATACGTGTAGTTTGTGGACTAGCTACACGCAGCGGACCGTCATTGCCCTGCGGGTCCAATATCATAATGCTTTCAGGTTGCTGATGGGATTGCTACTACAGTGCGTCAGCGATGTTTGCTGAAGCTCAAGTGGACGGCTTTCGCATCATTATACGTAAGAGCAGCATCGCTGATGCGAAGGATGAGGGGCCGGCCTAAAAGCTACCAGAATGGAATTACAGAATGCATCCATAGTCTGATTTGGAGGCATTGAATAAGGCTGTACATATTGTAGGCTGACACGCTTTTTTTCTCATTTTTGGGTTCCGTACCCAATGGGTCAAACGAGACCCTATTACTGAGACTTTACTGTGCGTCCGTCGGTCCGTCTGTCTGTCACCAGACTGTATCTCATGAACCGTGATAGTTAGCCAGATGAAATTTCTACAGATTATGTATTTCTGTTGCCGCTATAACAACAAATACTAAAAACACAATAAAATAAATATTTAAGCGGGCTCCCATACAAAAAGTGATTTTTATAAATAATGGTACGGAACCCTTCGTGAGCGAGTCTGACTCGCACTTTGCCGGTTTTTTTTATCTTGGATGTGTGTGTAAGTAACTACTATAATGTGTAAATAACTAAAATAGCCTTTAAGTTATCTTGATGCACTACTAACACTCTATGGACCGAAGAGTCTGAAATAAATGTTTTAAAATTGAATTGAATATACACAACTAGCTGTCCCGGGCAACTTTATCAGCGTCACATTTTTCTCCGTTTTCGCAATATTTTTCATTGTTGCTCCACTCCTATACAGCGCCATCTATTGAATACTTACTCAATCCTGTCAACAGATACCGCCATCTGTTAGAATCATTTGGAGCTAACAGATATTTGTGACTTAATTTGCAATAAAATAATATTGCGACTATATATTGAGATGTAAGCTATTGCTTACATCTCAATTTATATCTTTCAAGTTGGATCAAACTGCATACGGTGTGCAAATTTGATTAAAATCGGTAAAATAGTTTAGGAGTCCTTCCCCGACAAACAACGTGACAAGTAATTTATATATATTTATATATAGATTAACAAAAATGTAAGTAACAGACCTTCTTCAGCCCGCTGATTCTGACTAAAGTCACTATTAGTTTCTTCACTCGCGTCAGATCTAGACCCAGTTTGGCTTGTAGTAAGCCCTCCACTGCTTAGACCCAAGCTGCTCGTCTTTGTCTCATCGTAAGAACTCCTTATCTGATGTTTATTGCCGGATTCATCGAGGGAGCTTACGTCATGTGTGTTGGCTCCATTTTCGTCTGAAAAGGTAGGTCTTGGTTATAATAAAATGTCAGCAATAAGGAGGCATGTAGGAGCTCGTGGTTAAGTAATAACAGCCTCTCAGGACGATATTTAGGATAAGCCGTGCTGCCCGAAGAATTGCCGAGCCTAAGTGGCGGTGGGCAGGACACATTGCTCGCAGAACGGATGGGCGATGGGGCCGAAAAGTGGAGATCCGCTGGACGCGAGTCGCGACGCGACCGGATAATGTGGTGACAACTGGGGAAGGCCTATGTCCAGCAGTGGACGTCTTTCGCCTGAAATGATGATGACGATGATGAAACCAATTTCGAACTGCACCGTTGGTCTACAAGTCGCAGATGCGAGTGCTGAGCATGAGGTCCTGGGTTCGACTCCCGGGTCGGGTAAAGTGTTATTAGAGTTTTTCCAGCAGGTAATTCTCAGTAGCAACCACAAAGTTTAGATTCGTCCTATTTTATTTGTATCTGTGTAAGTATATCTATGTAAGTATACACATTTTCGTAAAGTAGTAACTTAGTTATTTGCAGATATTTTTTTGTACTTTATCACAATGCTGTCGTAAGGAGTTGACTGGTAGAGAATGCCTTGTGGCATTAGGTCCACCTATGTACCACTATTGTACATCATCATCTGCCTAGCCTTTTCCCAAACTATGTTGGGGTCGGCTTCCAGTCTTAACAGATGCAGAAGAGTACCAGTATTTTGCATGAAGCGACTGCCTATCTGACCAGAGTAATGTGCCCTGCCTACTGCCACTTATGTTTGGCAATTCTTCGGGCTGCGGATTAGTTTCGTTACAATGTAATTGACAAAGACCTTCATATTATGCCTGTCCCAGGAATGGGACCCAACACCCCAAGCTCTGTAGTAATGCATAACACTACTAAACAATAGAATCAGTAGGCTTGTCTTAAAACATCTAAAACATCTCACCATGACTGGTAAACTTTTCTTTTTGATACTCTTCTTGAGTCTTGGAGGCATCTCCACTCTGTCTAGAAGTATGCTGGCTCTGTAGAAGACCGTTCTGTCCTGCAATGTTCAGTTCTTGAGTGTCCTCCTGTTTACTATTACGTTCGTTGTCTTCCGAACGACGGCTTTCTATGTCTTTCTGGCTGGTAGAGGTACCGTCTGCACCTGAAAAATAAAAAAGGCTTAAGTCATAACACAACCACATTCAGTTTTTAATGCCCGACCAAAAAAGAGGAGTGTTATAAGTTTGACGTGTGTATCTGTGTGTCTGTCTGTGGCATCGTAGCTCCTAAACGGATGCATCGATTTTGATAAAATTTGTTTCGTTTGAAAGGTGTTTTAATCGAGAGTATTCTTAGCTATGTTTCGAGAAAATCTGCTAAGCCGTTTGAAAATCATTACCTCTTTTCCAGTTGATGAATAAATAACTTCTGCGGGTCTAGACGATTCGAAATTTGAAATCTTGTCACTTGTTCATCTTTTAATTCAGGCTTCAATGGCCCATAGATGTTATATATACCTTATAAACTAACATTTATAAAGTAAATACTTTATGTTAATAAATATGACTTAAAACTATGTTAGTAGCACTTCACTTGTTCGTCGTTCACTTGTGCGGGCTAACCAGTAGAACTTGACATGAATGTTGATGTTTTTATGTATTTTGATGCCCATTGCAGTTTTTGCTTTTGCTGGTTATTTAACATAACATAATGTTACGTCGTCTGCTTAACGAGAACATTCTATGATTACGTTCGAGTCTAGAATGTTCCTGTATGTCTAGAAGATTCGAGAACAATCCTAGAATGTTCCACAGTCGAAATGTCTAGAAAGTTCGAGAAAGTTCTGGACCTTTCTGGAAGGATTGGTTCCACTATGGAGCTGTCTAGAATTCTAGAAGGCTCAAGAAAGTTGTGGAGCTTTCTCGAAGGCTGGGCCTCCCCTAAGAAACTGCCTAGTTGTTCACGGAAGTTTTGTAAGTTTCTTGAAGATGGGTTGGCCATATAAATAGAAGACGGTTTAGCGGGAGTAGTTAGTCTAATTCCGACAATGGAACGAAGCGATCGAAGTTAACTACTAGTTCGATATCTAACCGAATAGTAATCAGTAGTGTATTTGTGATGAAACTGTTTTGTAAAATATGTTCACTTAATTATACAATTATTCAATACATACGTACATATTGTAAAAACACTAAAAAAAAAGATGGCTGCAAATATCCTTCCCAAGAAGCCAAAAGTCTGACATCCAGTCTTACAAAGAGGTATCGTATTAAAAAATCAAAATATTTTATTTTATATCCGCCTACATGGGCACTTATAAAACATCTACAAAAGGTGCTCGGTTCGGGTTGGTCGTTTCCTATGGAGAAGAACCGGCAAGAAAATCCATGGTTAGTCTTATAAATCATTTGGTTTTACAATATTTCTATATTACACAGCGTTAGTACTTATGTATGGCAGGACGGCGTAGGCCCGACAATAAATCGTTGTTTACTACAAAAGGTAGAAAAAGACAAAAAAAAAAAACCCTAGTTACTGGGTTGTGGAGGTCAAATAGGCAGTCGCTTTATGTAAAATACTAATACTCAGCTGCATCCTTTTAGACTGGAAGCCGACCCCAAGATAGTTTGGGAAAAGGCTTGACAGATCATTGATGACTTACTTTTTGAAACCGTTCTTCCAATACTGTTCTGCTGGTTAGCTTCCCTCAAGTGTTCCTCATGAGATGCTGTCTTGGTAAGCGTCAAACCACCTGCCTTTGATACGCCGACTCCAAGGCCTATGGCACTGTTGGTCTTCTTGTTAGCGTCGTTTGAAGATCCTAGTGGCAGGTTCAGCGCTGTGGACCAGGGAACGAAAAACGGGGGATTATAGATCTTTCTGACACTCAGTGTGAATATAATAAAAAATGATTGGCTCTGTATGGTGTCGGACGTAAAGAATAGCACCATCCCATATCTTCCCGTGGGTGTCGTAAGAGGCGACTAAGGGACTTGCCAGAGAATGGGCAGCAGCGTTCTCTGTGCTTTTGTAACAACCGTACTGCGATCGCCAACCCGCCTGCCAAGCGTGGCGATTATGGCAAAACCCCCCAAAATATTAATGTGGCGACACTTGGGGGAGGCCTATGTCCAGCAGTGGACGTCTTTTGGGCTGAAATGATGATGATGAGATCAGACGATGTCCCTCTTGCTGGAGTCTCCGAAGTGTCCCAAAACCTGCATTTTAGAGGACCTAATCGACGGCAGAGACGCTGCTATTTACGTGTCCACATGCTGGGAGGAGCTCGTGGATAAATAATAACAGCCGCATGTGTCGATCATTACGGTTAAGCCGTGCTTACCGAGGTTGGTCCGTGGATAGGGGACCATAATTACATACTGAGTTTACTCCCTGCCTCGGAAAGCACGTTAAGCCGTTGGTGCGGCTGTCATTTGTAGATCTTTCACATACCTATTTAGTAAATAAAATTAAAATAAGAAATATTGCAATGGTTTTTCAAATGATGGATCATAGTATAAGCTCACGCCCTTTTATATAAGCTTGTATGTCAAACATTATTTCACTAAAGCAAAGATACATTATTACAGTGCCATATGGATATGTTCCGCTGCGGACAAAGAGCGTCAGAGACAATTGAATTAAAAAGTAAATTAAATTATTATTTTTTTGCTGATTCGTCAGCAAATATGGGTACCAAAAATCTATGAGTTATTTAAAAAAAACATACCTGGCAAACCGTCGATGGCAAACGCCTGTGGAACAAAAAGAACATGTTTAGAAGACAGAATTACGTATGCAGGTAATGATAAAATACCCTCATTCTACAAGCTGTTGTTTTGCATCCTCGTCAAATTCAAGGACGTAACTATGCTAATGATTCTCGACCCGAATCAATAATAAAATGGGTAGGTATGTTTTTTTTTCATCTTATTCACGGACATCGATAAGTGTGAACCACCCGTGTTTTAAACACGGCATGTCTGATCCTCGCCTTTTAACCACGCTTTCACACAAACAAACAATCTCAAACGTTTATTCGATCATTTCTTATTCCCACCACGTTAAAGGGGTTAATTCTGAAATAGCGTTTTTAAATAATTAATTAGGTACCGTAATTTAAATGGATTATTTATGTTTTTTGTGACAATCTCCTAAATTTTGACGAGGATGCAAAACAATATCTATATTAATAATCTATATCTTCTATACTTATCTATACTAATACTAAAGCTGAAGAGTTTGTTTGTTTTTTTGTTTGCTTGAACGCGATAATCTCTGGAACTACTGGTCCGATTTGAAAAATTCTTTTAGTGTTAGGTAGCCCATTTATCGAGGAAGGCTATAGGCTATGAGCGGAGCAGCAATGAAAAATGGGGAATATGTGACGCAGACGAAGTTGCGCGGGACAGCTAGTTCTGTATTAAAACCGAATAACCACGATTTCAAGCTGTCTGTATGTTTTTCCACAGTAACCCTGGTAAGTAGTGATAGCCTAGTGGTGTGTCCGTCAGACTGCCAAGTCACAGGTCTCAACTTCGAACCCAAGACACGCACCTCTGATTTTTCGGATTCATGTGCGTATTGTATAATTTTCACTTGCATCGGTGTTGCCTGAGAGATATTTCTCGACGGCATGTGAAGCCAAGTCAGAGAGCCCATGCCACCCATGGGCACCATAAAAACTCTGACGCCAGTTTAGGCACTAACCAGCACGTCTAAGTCAGCACTAAATTCCTGACGAGCGACTGAAATTATTTCCGTGTCTGTCATGAACGTTTCCGACGAACGAAGTTCAATACTACAGCTTGGCAAAAAAGAGTGATGCGGTGACAGTTGGAACTAAAATTCGTACTGGACATTGAAGCCTTCCATGGTGTTTGCGTAGCGTCCGAGGAACTTAACCACCCACTTGGAATTGGGATCATATCCCTAAAAATAACAAGTATCAAAATCTGTTGATTTGTAGTATTACGGTTTGCCAAAATTGCGATACTGGCGACCTCATTCATTCCACACTCTTTTTTGCCAAGCTGTACTCGTATTTATTTTCTTTGATGTTTCATACTCGTATAATGATGTTCAACTCTCTCAAGTGATAACCGTCAACTGTAACCCACCGCCCGCAACCTTTTTGGGTGTTTCCGCGCCGCGACATAGTTCTAATACGTGTCGGCCGGCACAAGGGGGTTATTAAGGGAAGCAGGAAGAAATCACCAGATCACGGGCTTGACAACAACTCGCGCATTCCAGTCAGCCATCGTTTCAGACGATCACCTACCAGCTTTTAAGTAAGTCCTTTTTCCTTTAAATAAATGAGTGTCGACAACATTTTTCTCATATAGATTGTTTCCCCTCAAAATTCCTGTCCTTGTCCCATTTTATTTGGGGTCGGCGCAACATGTCTTTTTCCTCCATTCTCCTCTGTCATTCGTCATGCTATCATTTACTCCTTTTTCCTTCATATCATTTTTCACACATTCCATCCATCTTTTCTTTGGTCTTCCTCTCCCTTTCCATCCATCCACATTCATATTCATCACTCTTTTAGTCACATGTGTTCCATCCCTCCTCATGACATGTCCATACCAAGACAGACGACTCCCTTTCATCTTTTCTGTAACAGGCGCCACTTTCAAACTTCCTCTTACATACTCATTTCTAACTTTATCCATTTTAGTCACTCCACACATCCATCTCAACAAAATGTTTCCCCTCAAAATTACACAACGCTAATTGGTCCTTCGACAGCCGCTCCCGCTGAAGCTTGTGCGTTCACAAGCATATTTGGTTAAGAAGAAGAGGTACACTGCCCGCTCATACTAGGACCTCAAGGCTGACTGTCCAGAGTGCGCCAGACTTCCACTCAAAGAGACTGGGATGGAGGTCAACATCCACTAAGTTGAACGCGCAACTAAAATCAAGTCACTAGCGTAGCGTAGACTAGAGTAGCGTAGTCCATAGCCTAGCGGATGTCGTCAGTAACCTTCAGGAGTGCAATAACAGTACTGTGCCAGTACTGAAGCCAGATTGGAAAGGGAAAATAAGGGTATTAGACGAAAAAGATACCGAGGCCCTGGAACACAAAGGGCTAAGAAGGAACATGGATGGGTTTTAGTCAGTACAAGTCTGACACTCCCTTCCGCTCCGCCCAAAGCGGGAGGGGTGATTTGATGAGTTCCCATCCATAAAAAAAGGGTATTAGACGATAGATATCTGACAATTTGACCATGAACAATGTGTTCGAGGACTTTGGAAAGGAAAGGAAGAATGGAAATAGGTCTAAACTCAGATCTAGAAAAATATTTTTTTTTTGTCAAGAAGAAGCTTTATTAAGTACTAAAATTAAAACTAAATATTTACATAAACTAACATTCAACGTGGCAATGCTGCCAGTCTTCTGTGCACTGTATTTGTACATTGTGTATGTGTATTTTGACATTGTTTTAAACCTTATTAACGTTTGTTTATATTTAGTTAGTTAGAAAAAGGATTGCTAAGTTAAGGAAGTGGTATTATGTGAGCCTGCCTCCAGGCTGACGGAAATATACCAGAGAATAAAGAAAAATTGACAATATGAGTAAGAATGGGGAGCAGCTCTGAAATAATAGGTATTATCATTCTCGAAAATAAATTGTCATGGCCTGCAGCAGAGGAGGAAATTGAGAGAAGGGACTATTTGACAACGTCTTCAGAGACAGGACTGAAATTAAAAGGTGAGGTACCCAGTGGTGGATTTACCAGCAAGCTGAGTAGGCTGGAGCCTAGGGCGGCAGGTTTTTGGGGCGGCAAATTTGGGGACCAAATTTCTTTTTTTTTGCTGCCTCGTTGAAAACAAAAAGCTTTCTGAATGGCGGCTTTCTGATGTTTGTACATGATTGAGCTTTGATCAGCTCAAAAATAAACCCAAAAAATATTTTACGTGCAATTTCAACGAAATTGTTGGATTTTAAAAATAATCTAGGCCATGAAAATTGTAGAAGCAAGGGCGGCAAAAACTTTACATCCAAGGTATACCTTGAAAATTTGTGAATCCGCCACTGGAGGTAGCGGCAAGCTAGAGAGCTCAAACAAAGTTGAAGCTTTAGCGCTAGGGTCCACAGAAACAGGTGGAAAAGAAAATTACCTGTTAACAGTGCACAAGTCGACATGACTTTAAAAGTATTCGTAGGAGATTTGCCGATACCGACAGACTATAAAATGTCCAGACATCTGAAGAGTTACTATTAACGAGAGATTCGTGGAAATAGATGTTTTCTTCTCCGTAGAGATCTACGCTTTACAATAGGCAACTACAGTACTTTCACAGTTATTATGTCTTGTGACTGGGACTGTAGCTTCATTTTTATTGTTTTTCGACTATTCAAAAGTGCCTGTAACTGGCCTACTTGAAATATACGATTTTGATTTGATTTGATAGCGTCTCTTGGCTTTTTACTTCTTTGCCCAGATTTTTTTGGCAAATATTCATAACAACCCGAAATTGGAGTCCTTCGGCGCGGTGATTACGCAACGGTAGCCCTATGCCGAAGCCCCCGGATCCGTGCTCACTTTGTGACACGCCAGCCGGGCACACGGTTGTCCAAAATAGTTTACAAATAATGTTGTATGATAGCCTTCTTAGATTTAGTCTTGCTAGTCGGGTCCTGGGCATGAGCACAAGCCATCATAGCCACTTATAACTACGACTTGAGAAGTGGGTTGTGCGCACAAGAAGAAATTATTATTCAACCCATATGCTGGTTACTTAGCGAGGAGCTCGTGGCTAAATACTAACAGCCGCACTGGTCGATCTTTAAGGTTAATCCTTAGTTGCCGAAGTTGGTCCGTGGATGGGTGACCATCATTACATACAGAGTTTCCTCCGTGCCTCGGAAAGCACGTTAAGCCGTTTGTCGCGGCTGTCATTTGTAGATCTTTGACAGTCGTTACGAGTAGTCAGACGCCAAAAGTCTGACATCCAGTCTTACCAAGGGGAATCGTATTACCCAGTTACTGGGTTGTGGAGGTCAGATAGGCAGTCGCTTCATGTAAAATACTGGTACTCAGCTGCGTCCGTTTAGACTAGAAGTCGACCGCAAGATAGTTTTGGAAAAGGCTAGGCAGATGATGATGCTGGGGGGGTCAGCCCCAAAAGTGTTAAATGCACTTCAAGATTCCTATAATTATTCTAGAATATAATATTCTCACTTACCACGACGAATAAAACCGCTGCCCACTTCATTTTAAAAACTATTTACGAATTTATGTACGCAATCAGTTTTATAAGCACAAGTGAACAAAACACTGCCAAAATCATTTGTTTTGATCCAAGCTGAGTAAATACAGGCATATGAAATATTAGTCGAAATTACAGCGATTTTGTACGTTGAGTAAATAATGTGTTTTGTTAATTCTGTTGATTTTTCATTAAGATTTGTGTTAAATAGTTAATATATGGCCTCTTTTGTGATGGATTTGTAAGAAATGGTGTATTATCGGTTAAAGAAATTTTCTTTTTGATGTTATGATACCTCCGGGTTCCAAGCTCAAACTTAATCTCAAAGCGTTTATTTCAATTAGACGATTACAGGCACTTTTGAAAGTCAAAAAAACAGAACAAAACGCAAAGCTACATAACAGTCCCAGATACAAGGCATAATAACTTGTGAAAGTACTGTAGTTGCCCATTCCAAAGCGTAGATCTCTATGGAGAAGAATGGGCGAGAAACTCCATGGACACTCTTTTAAATAAAGCACGTTAAGCCTTCTGCCTTCCTGCGGCTGATCTCTCTTCGGACGTGTTGGATTTCCTGGGTAAATGAAGAGGGAGTGCACTTACGGAGTTAGTTACTCCACCTATCATCACTGCGCCTTGCTCGGTGTCCTCCCAAGTCCATTTGAGTTCCGAAACACGGTTTCCAATATCGAAAACCTTTGTACGTCTTCGGATTTCCACGTTAGGAGCTCGATCCATCAGCTCGTATTATCTGCCTAGCCTTTTCCCAAACCATCTTGGGGTTGGCGAATGCAGCTGAGTACAAGTATTTTACATTCTCGATCCATCAGCTCGTATATTGTCCACTAAATATGAGCGCGAGAATTAGCACTAAGCGTTTTCAAACTCTTTTATAATGCGCACAGGAAAGGAGTGGAACTCTCTGCCTGCGTCTGTGTTTCCGAACGCTTACAACCCTAATCTCTTCAAAGTTAGAGTGAACAGGCTTCTTCTGGGTCGACTTTGTCTCCAGTCAAGAGCAAACCCATATAAAATTAAAAACTAAGCATTCGTTACTATTATCAGCCTAGCCTTTTCCCAAACTATATTGGGGTCGGCTTCCAGTCTAACCGGATGCAGCTGAGTACAAGTATTTTACATTCTCGATCCATCAGCTCATATACTGTCCACAAATAAGGAGCGCGAGAATCGATGTCGTGTGATTTGGCAGGCCTGATACCCACCAGAGGGCTGTGATCATGATGACTACGACTCACGTGATACGTCCATGCGCAGTCGCATGACGTAGGTTCGCACCCAAACAAGGTTATAAATCATTACCTTTTCATTTATAACAAAACCTTTTATTAATGTCATGTCTGCCATATTGATTAAACATAATTAATTATTATTTTATTATTCAATAAGTAGGTAAGTACATATATCTACTGTACAGTCACGAGCACCAATCTATCAAAACTAATATTATAAAGAGGAATGATTTCATTGTTTGTTTGTTACCTGGACCGATTTTAAAAATTCTTTCACTATTAGAAAGCAACATCTTTACCGAGTAACAGGTTATAATAATATGATATTTTCAAGATATCTCAATTTTCGCGAACGAATTCGCGGGCGAAGTGCTAGTAAGTACTTTGCCCGCGACTTCATCCGCGAAAATAAATTTTCGCGGTTCAGTTTTAGGCTCCCCATAAATGGACCTGAAACTAAAAAAAAACATCAATCCTATTCGTGCAGGTGTTTATAGATAGGTCTATAAAAATGACATTGAGGTTCCTGAAATTATTTTTTCTCAAACGATTACGTTTGAAAGATTTCCAAATTAAGGTAAAATGTGTGTCCTCTCCCTCTAATTTCTAAATTAAAAGGAGGAAAATTTTGAAAAAATGTAGGATTGTAGAACGTAAATAAAACATTCAACGAAAATTGGTTTGAATCAGATTTGATATTTAGTTTTTGAGACATGGGACTTTTTCATCAAACTGCACCAGTAACTTTTTCGTTAACATACTATGAAAACCAAAATTAGTTTTACTGTTGAAAGTATATAATGTATGAGCCTTCAAAATATTTTTATTATATTTTTGAACCTCAATGGACCCGGCAAACGTTGTTGTATGAGCCTTCTTGAAGGAATATGCGTCACCCTTCAAGTGACATCTTATTTCGACCTTACTCGTGGGAACAATATGAATGAAACCAATAAAACTCCAAATAATCCTAATAATATGATCCAACAACAATTTCACAAAAGTATGTTCATCAGAAACCGTAGTAACAGTCTACCGTCAGTCGCAGCAACTAAAACCAGCGATAAACAAACTCAAAACAATGAACTAGAGCTTAAAAATAATGAGAATAACCCTTCAAACCCGTGGCAAAATGATAAAGTACCTCCTAAAAGGCAAAAAAGAATGGAAACTAGCCCAATCTGCATTGACAATACTAAGAAACCAAAGAATACACCTACTTTCGCTGTGCCTACGCACAACAAATTCGACATCCTTAACAGTGAAGAAACAGAAGAACCGGTCTCAGTAACTGAGTACATACCTATACCGGAACATATTTTCGTAACCGGTGTCATGGATATCACAGCATTAAAATCTACTGTAAATGAAATCGTTGACAACAAATCATACCAAATGACAACATTAAGATCCGGGCATATCATTAAGTTAATGCCCAATGATATACAAACTTATAAATCAATCCGAGAGCAGTTTATAAATAATAATATATCACATTATACTTATAAATTAAAATGTGAAAGAGCATACAGAGTTGTACTACGAGGACTACACTCCACAGAAGATACTGCACTAATAAAACAAGAATTAAAAGAACAAGGACATGAGGTGAGACAAATAGTAAATGTTTTACATAAATCTACTAAAGAGGCATTGCCCGTCTTCTTCGTGGACTTGGAGCCAAGCAAGAACAACAAAGAAATATTTAACTTAAGATACCTAAGTCAAATGAGAGTAAAATTTGAAGCTCCTTATAAGAAAAAAGAAATAATGCAATGCAAAAGATGTCAAGGGTTTGGTCATACTAAAAATCAGTGCTTTAGACCATTCAGATGTGTGAAATGTGGTAGCGATCATCCTACTTCTTCGTGCACCAAAACACCAGAGTCAGATGCTACATGTGCAAATTGTCAAGAAAGACATCCTGCAAGCTACAAGGGTTGCTTAAAATATAAACAATATAAGGAAAGAATACTAAAAACCAAACCAACCAATAAAGAAAACCACCCTACCATGAATACAAAAGAAATCAAAATATTGGATCAAACAGTAAAACAACACCCACAGAAAAAAGAAGCTATTCAGACGTAACAAAAGACCGTACACTTACGGGAGGCATACCAAACCCTGAGAATGGGCTAGACAGATTAGAACTAATGTTCGCCAAACTTCAACAAATCATGATCACCATGATGGACAAAATGATGGACAGAATGATCCAACTTATCTCAAGCCTAATAACAAAATGATTAACACATTCCGAGTAGTCACTTGGAACGCCAACGGCTTAACGGACCGTCGTCAAGAGTTTCAAACATTTCTTGATATTGAAAAAGTTGACATAGCTTTAGTTTCTGAAACTAGGTTCACTGCAAGATCTCACTTTGCTATACAAAATTACACAGTGTACACAACAAACCAACCATCAGGAAATAGTCATGGCGGGACTGCAGTAATCATTAAAAATAATATTAAACATTATGAACTGGAAAAATACTAAACGGACAAAATACAAGCTACGTCAATAAAAGTAGTATTTAATGAGAAAGTTGAGACTACCTATTCTGCTGTGTACTGTCCACCCAGACATACGATAATAAAAAATGACTACAACGCGTATTTCTCTTCACTTGGCTCCAGATTTATATGTGGTGGGGATTGGAATGCAAAACACACATACTGGGGCTCACGCTTAATCACACATCGTGGAAGGCAACTCCATGATACAGTACAGAATCTGAGACTCGAATGCATAAGTTCACGTGAACCAACATACTGGCCAACGGATAGAAGTAAAATTCCTGACTTGCTAGACTTCTTTATAACTAAAAACATAGGCCGAAACTACGTGACTACTGAAGTATGCACGGATCTCTCTTCTGACCATACGCCTGTCATATTAAATGTGAGCTCATCAGTTGTATTAGTGCAACCTGCAGAAAGACTCTATAGCAAAAATACTAACTGGGAGATGTATAAGGACACGATCGCGAGGGGAATTAAGTTCATAAAACCATTAAAAACGGTAGAAGACATAGAAGAGGCTATTGAGAACCTGAATAAAATCATACACGAAGCAGCAACTATCTCAACAAAAGTGCGAAAAAACTTACCCTTAACGGTTAATAAATATCCGAAAATGATCAAAGACAAAATATCAAAACGTCGTATTCTAAGAAAAGTATGGCATGAATCTCGATATCCTGCAGACAAACAGCGTTCAACAGATCTTCAAATGAACTAAAAGACCTCATTAAAAGTTTTACCAATAATAACCTTCAAACGTTCCTTTCTAATTTGACTCCAAGTTTAGACACAAATTACTCACTATGGAAGGCAACACAGAAATTAAAACGTCCCAATTATCATATCCCTCCTATCAGACAAAGTAACGGGAATTGGGCCAGGTCAGACACGGAGAAAGCACTCTTTGCTGAACACCTTAGCAATGTGTTTCAACCATTTCCTGAATCGAGACCAGAGCATGACGCCGAAATAAAAAGTTATCTGGAAAGTCCACAGCAAATGTGTCTTCCATTAAAATATACAAGCCCTACTGAAGTGGCTGGGGAAATAAAACACCTCAAGGATGGCAAAGCACCAGCATACGACCAAATCGACAGCGTTCTATTAAAAAATCTGCCAAAAAAAGGTATAGTAGCAATTGTTAACATATTTAATGCCTGCCTAAGACTCGGCCACTTCCCAGGACAATGGAAGATAGCCCAGGTAAAAATGTTACCTAAACCCGGTAAACCACCTAATGAAGTAGCGTCGTACCGACCTATAAGTCTTTTGCCTATAATAGGGAAACTCCTCGAGAAAATGCTACTCAAAAGAATGAAAGCACACCTAAGTGACATCATCCCAAATCACCAATTTGGTTTCCGGGAAAACCACGGAACGATCGAGCAAGTTCACCGCATCGTAGACGTTATAAGCAGATCGCTGGAGGAAAAGAAATATTGTTCGGCTGTGTTTTTGGATATTAGCCAGGCATTTGACAAAGTTTGGCACGGGGGCCTGTTATACAAAGTCAAAAAGATGCTACCACACTCGTTTTACCAAATAATAAAATCATATCTCAGCAAGCGATGTTTTGAAGTAAAGTTCAATGACGAACTTTCCGACTTGTGTGAGATCAAATCAGGAGTACCACAGGGAAGTATACTGGGACCGGTTCTCTACACCATATATACTGCCGACATACCAACATCAGACAGGACTACGGTTGCAACATATGCAGACGATACAGCCTTATTATCTACACACACAAATCCAGATACCGCATCAGAACATCTGCAACACCACATTGATAAAATTGAAGAATGGCTCAAAATCTAGCGAATACACGCAAATCAAAGTAAATCAACACACGTGACCTTTACTCTCCGAAGGGACACATGTCCACGGGTTATCCTAAACAATGAAGAAATCCCGCAAGATAACAATGCAAAATATTTGGGTATGCATTTGGATCGAAGACTGACATGGAAAAAACACATATGGACAAAGCGGAAAGCAACTAGATTTAAAACTACGCAGTATGTACTGGTTAATAGGACGACACTCACAAATGAGCACACATAGCAAGCTGACAGTATATAAAGCCATCTTGAAACCAATTTGAGCCTATGGCATACAGCTTTGGGGTACTGCTAGCAACAGTAACATTGAGATACTGGGAAGATTTTAAACCAAAACACTGAGAACCATATTTAACATCCCTCAATACATCAGTAATAAGAACATATACCTTGACTTAAATGTACCAACTGTCAAACAGGAGATAGCAAAATGTAGCACAAAATACCAAAAAAGACTCACAAACCACAAAAATGAGCTTGCCTTCAAACTCAGTGGAGATCAAGGCCTTCAATACACAAGATTGAAGAGACATAGTGTCCCAAACCTAAAGGATAGATTCATAAGGATGGAATGAGACACCTACCCGAGAAGTGTCTCACCAAGCTAAAAAACCAGATACACTCGTATCAGACAAAGCAGTGGCCTATTGTTGTGTTCAACAGATTGCCGCGGAGCAGGAAAGAGAGAAGAAAAAAAAAAAAAAAAAAAAAAAAAAATTGTATATTACACGGAACTACGGAACCCTGTGTGCGTGTGAGTACGACTCGCATTTGACCGATAATTTTTAAATTTGCCATGTTATCATACCTATGTATTGATGCACGTGACTGTATATCCCTGATTTACAATAAAGATATGGGTAAGGTAAATAATTCAATATTTCATTCACTGCCGAATTATCGGACTGCCTCGTTGGCGAGCCAATTGCCATCAACCCGGGTACAAATCCAGTCTCCATGGCTGCTACTGAGAAATACCTGATGGAAAAACCTAATAACACTTTGCCCGACCTGGGAGTCGAACCTCGGACGTCATACTCAGCAGTCGCGCTTTGGAGCACTAAACTATCGATGCAGTTTTTTTAATAAAACCCAATTTCAATCTTTAACTATTTAAACGCATAATATCATTTTACCTATACATGTTTTCCAAAAACAATTAGGTATTTGTTTTTCGTAAAGTTGCGCACATGTTTCACGGCAATCAATTGTTACGACGTCATTTGATTTCATATAGTAGTCCTTCAAAAATGAATTATGTATTTAGCATTGGTGTTAAAAGTTTTTATTTGTCCTTGTATGGACTTTGCTAAACTAGATAATGTTTGTCCCTATGGTATTGACCGACACTGGGTTTTTTTATTTATTTTTTTCATAAAAGTTTAAGCAACTGTAATGAAAAAAATAAATAAAAAAACTTAACTAATAATATATTATAATTCGTCGACAGTGATTTCGACGAATTTTATGACGCCCTGTAATTTTGATACTTGTACATATTTTATTTTTATTTCTATTTGCAGTTTGTAAATATTGTACATATGTATTATTAACAATTTTATTATAATAAAAATCTAAGTTTTAAAACTTCTACATATTCATGTATAAAATAGCGCCAAGTAAAATGTAAACATTGTTAGTGTTTCTGTCAAAAATGCCACACAATAGACATTGATATTACATTCAAAGATTTTTATTGGCATGAAGCTTTCTGAATTCAACACACGCAAGTGTAGAGTACAAGTACGTCAAACGTCAAAGTGAAACAGTAACACGTCAAAGTGACACTTGGCTTGGCAGTGACAACTGACAACATTAACCGAATGCGCTTCAGTTCAGAAGTTCAGGAAATCAAAACATCTTCAAAACGAAGACTTTCTGAGCATTATATTCAAAAATGACGGCGCCCGCTGTTGAAAGGTCGCCGTGTATATTCTGTAATATAGTAAACAAGATCGAAAGTACGGAAATAATATACGAAGATGACGATGTGTGTGTGTTTCCTGATATAAAACCTGCCAGCAAGTTGCATCTTCTAATTATACCTAAACATCATATTGCGGACGCTAAATGCTTGACAGCTACTGATAAAGATCTTGGTAAGTGATTTAATCGCAAATCTAGTTAAAAGTTGGTTTACAAAATGATTAAAACTGTTATCTACCATCTGATAGTGTGTGAGTAGCCATTGTTCGAAATCACGATCTCCCCGATTTTATTTCTAGAATATTGTTTATCTTCTGTGTCTTAACTGTCTTGTCTACGATGCTTAAAGTCAGGGCTCCACTGCACAACACTTCCCGCTGAACTAGAACTTCATATTTTTTTCACGTGTAGATCTCTTTTGGTAGAACACATGCACAAACTGTCACATCACGAAATTACGTAATTTTCGAGAAAAAAATCCTTAAGTTTCAATATTTTTCATTTTAACAAGTTTGACATAATTTTATTTTTTCAATAAATTCTATTACATCAAACACCAAAATTACATGATTATGACAAAATAGGATGTCAGAGCAAGTGGAAAGACTAGAAATCTTGGATTCTGAAGCGAGCGAAGCGAGCTCGGGACATTGGGCACCCGACTGAGACAAGTTAGGTTCCAAGGGGCATGGCGGTGTCTAGAAAGCAAGCCAAGCGAGCAAACTAAGACCCCACCATCCCTTTTGAACTTGAGACAAAAAAACTTAGGATTCTTGAGCGAGCGAAGCGAACTTTGGGCAATCCGACTCGGACAGGTTAGGTTCGAAGGGGGTGGCGGAGTCTAGAAAGCGAGCGAACTAAGACCTTACCAACCCCTTCGTGTTAGGTTATTTTAAACCCTGCAGACACAAAATATTTTTATTTTACATAGGCCCACAGGGGCACTTATAAAACGTCGACAAAAAGGTGCTCGGTTCGGGTTGGTCGTTTCCTATGGAAAAGAACCGGCAAGAAACTCCATGGTTACTCTTTTAAAATCATTTGGTTTTACAATATTTCTGTTACAGCGTTAGTACTAAAGTATGGGAGGACAACGTAGGCCTGACAATAAGTAGCTACGTCGACTGCGCCTTATTTTGGAGCTGTAGTTTGGAGTTTGCTTTAATAGGATAGCATAATTTACAATTTTTGGCTATATTTCCTTTATCTGGTGTTATGTTAAACATAAACCGTTTAAAATTTCACAACTTTAGAACAATTTCTGTTTGACCGCAACCTTCGGAATGTTTGACCTTGAAGATGTCCTCGACTTTAAAATTGCTCGAAAACTGATATAGGCCCGCCCCCCACCCTAATTACTCCCACTATCACACCGATCCCGAAATAAACTTTTGGGATTTTTTTTTTTGGGTTTTTCACTTTTTCCCTATCTCAAAATTACATTAAATAGGGTGAAATCTATCAAAAAAAAATATTGGTACCATAAAAATAGCGCGGGGCTAATTGCGCAGTGCTTCCAAAGTCAGTTCTGTAGAATTTACTTTTACAGCATGCATATTATGTAATTTAATTTTTAATTCAATGTCCAACTGCTCAACAGGACAAAAGTCATCTTGATTTCATAATAACATACCCGTGAAAGCAGTTCCTTTCCCGTCTTGAAATTAACTGTGTTCTTTAAAAGTTTTCGACGATTTTGATTCAAAATTTTTGCTTACACAAAATTAGTTAAATTTCCCATATGTTACAGTAATTATAATAGTAAAAACATTGCAACACCAATAGACGCGGTCCAAAGCAACAATTTTGACATAACGAAAAAACAATGTCAATAAATGTTTATTCCCGTTTAAGTTTAATTTGACAAAAATAAATCATTTTTATTTGTTTTCAGTTGAAAAAATGCTAAAGGTAGCTCACGAGCAGTTAGCTAAAAATAATCTATCTCTATCCGACGCTCGTTTAGGGTACCATTGGCCCCCTTTCCGTAGCGTCAAACATCTACACTTGCACGTGATCGCGCCTGCTACTGAAATGGGATTCATATCTCGAATGATATTCAGACCGGACTCATACTGGTTTGTTTCTGTAAGTATCCTGTATTTCTTTACTTCTAAAAGTCTACTTCATTCAATACAGGACAAATACAGGGATACTTTGGCGCATGTCCATAATGAGAACTAACGACGCTACCATCTTGATTTTAGCGCCCCCTTGTCACCGTTATTCAAGCGCCAAAAGAAACAAACAGCACTATAAGTTTGAATTATGGATCTAATGTGCTAAGGTGCTAACACGTTCATTTAAACCCATGACTATTTCATGAAAAAGTTAATCAATGGATTAAACTGCCAATTTCGTATGTTGTTAGTTCCGATTGTGACAAATAAACTTTGAACAACTTTACTGTCCCCAAAACGTTTGCTAAAAAAAAAACTAACCTTTTGTTAAAAAAAAAAAAAAAAACTTATATTCCTTTTTCTTTTCAGCCGGACTACGTGGCTTCGAGAATTTGATGAGGCTAATCTTCATAGTTTAGTTAAATCTATTTCACTGTGGGCAGTTATTGAAATATTTGGCGGACTTCATTTATTAGTTATTAATCTAATATTTCAAATAAATATTTAGCTTAAAGTGCAAATGTTACGGCCATCAACATAAGTGTTATTTGGAATAAAAGGCTGGACTGGCCCACTGCTGGGCAAAGCCATACTATTCTTTCAATCGGTCGGAAATAAGTTACCATATATCTACGAAAATAGATAAGAGTTGTACCAAACATAAACCTTAATTGCATGTATGGAAATGGCGAGACAGGCACTACTTTGTTATTTGGCCGGAACTATCACATTCCTCATTTTAGTAACTAAGTGTTTTGAACTTTATGGTATATGGGTAGTTTGAAAATGTTTACAAATTATTATTACAAATGAAAAACTAAAGATATTTGTAAATGTACTTGTATCTATTGCCCCATGTATTGTATTAGTTTTAGCCTATATAATAATTTAGTAAATGAATGTGTGTTGGGTATGTTTTAGTTTATTTTTTTAACATTTTCGCCAATGAACCGAATACACTTCATATGTCAAAAGTGACTTTTATAGTGATTTCCATGTTCTATGTATGAGCTTTTTCCTCCATCACAATCCCTGAACGGTTTTACATTGTAGTCGAGTTACGTCTTATGCGTAATTTTAACCATATGTAATAGATTAATTTATATATCACGCCCGTCTGTTGAAACAGTTTGACCTTGAGCAGTTACGCATAGTAGGAAAGTTTATCAGAACCAGAAAGTGACACCAGAGTTAGTTTTTTATAAATGACGTGCGGGCTATTCAATTTTTCCGCTTTCATACTTGTCAGTATTGCTATTACAGTTTTGAACTGCATGAAAAACAATAGCGTCGAATAATGTTTCATGATTGGATTCATGTTTACAAATAAATGAATCGATTATAAACAAATAACAACACTACTAAGCACAATAAACATTGCTGTCAAAGTAAATTTGTTTATTTTTCTGTAGAAAAAAAGCGCGGGAAACTTAAGGAAAGCAGGCGCGAATTTTTGAAAAAAATATTCAAATTTATTTTATTTTAATACTACGCTTTGCATAACAACTTAATTGTAGTTCTTTGAGATGGGGAGAGTTAAGAAGAGGAAGAAAAGTGGGACTGATCCCCCTGGGGATCCCCTCGAAGATGATGAGGACACTGGGTCGCTGCGTTCTATGCAGTCGGCCACATCTGATGCTGAAAAGGATACGGATAAGTACCTTGAATATAGAGTATCTGATTACACCCGGTCTTATCCAGAGTCTGGTGGAAATTATGAATATATTGTTTTCATTGAAAGTCAGAGTCAAGTCCCGATCGGTGATCGTGATATGATGTCGCTAGCCACTAACTTCAAGAGGTTTAACAAAGGGGTTAAGCAATTAATAAGAATGAATCGGTACAAAGTTGGTGTTATTTTCGAGCGTCCGACATTTGCCAATGCTGCGCTCATAAACAAAAAGTTTTTGGACAATTACAAACTCAAAGCCAGCATTCCAGCCTCAGCTACAGAAATTACTGGAATCATACAGCATGTCCCAATTAATCTGTCGAATGAGCAAATATATTCAGCTATATCCAGCTCCAAAAATATAATATCAGTCAAAAGATTTATGCGTCGGACTATTACAGGAAATAAAGTCACATTTGAACCTATGAAGACAGTGAGCATAACCTTTTTGTGCGTCTCCCTGCCTGACAGCGTGGACCTGAACAGCTGGCGGTTTGAGGTACGACCGTACATCCCGCCGGTAAAGCAGTGTCTGCAGTGTCTGAGGTATGGACATATTGCTAAATTCTGCAAAAACAGCATCAGTTGTTCCATATGCGGAAAAGATCACAGTTATAAAGAATGTACGATTGCCCCAACAGAAGCTACATGCTGCCAATGTAAAGGTAACCATATTGCTATTTCTGCAGAATGTCCTGTCAAAAAAACTAAGATAGAAGAAAATAAAAATAAAATTCAGAAAAGATCATATGCTGATGTATTAAATGAAAAGTCATTCCCTCCTTTAAATAACAAAAACCCTGCTGAACAACTTAAATTTCTAATACAAACAGATCAAATACAAAACATTTTAATTCAGACCCTTCTTACTTTAATTTCACAAAATCGGAACAAAGAAAGTTCCATTACAAATGAAAATATTAAAAAAGTTCTCTTAGCAACAATACAGAGTGATAATAACATTAAACAATCTTAAATTATGGATCAGTTAAATATTGTACAGTGGAATGCTCAGAGTATTCGTAGTAATCGACATATTTTTTCACATTTTTTAATTGAGAACAATATTCATGTAGCTTTACTTTGTGAAACTTGGCTTAAGCCCGAGATGCGTTTTAATATAAAAGATTATAATATTGTTAGATTAGATTCTGGTAATAGTCATAATGGCGTAGCTATATTAATACATAATAAATTACAGTTCAAAAAAATTGATACTTCATATGATGATTCTATACAAAATATTGCAATACGTATAAAATATGGTGCTAAAGAGCTTTCTTTGGTGTCATTTTATAGTCCTGGTAATTGTAATCCATCCTTTTCTAAACCAAAGCTGGATAATTTAATCAAAAGTATTCCTGGTCCTGTTTTGATAGGTGGGGATTTTAATGCTCATCATTCGGCCTGGGGCTGTAGTACACAGTGCAGTCGTGGTATTGACGTTCTTGAAAGCATCAATGATAACAATCTTGTGTTGCTGAATAACGGAGATATGACTACAGTAGGCTCAGACAGGTGGCAGAGGAATGCCCTTGATTTAACCTTAGTATCTCCCTCATTGGCTTTGTCTTGTAGCTGGTCAGTGCATGATGTTCCTCTAGGTGGATATCATTTGCCTGTAATTACAAAAATAGTAATTAATAATTTTATTTCTTCATTCAATGATCTTTCAAATCTGCCTGTTCATGTAAATTTTAAACTAGTTAATTGGGAACTTTACACAGCTCAAGTAGATAATCTATTAGAGAATTTTGCGTTTAATCATCAAAACCCCTTACAAACTTATAAAGAACTTATTCTTATCTTGAATAAAGCTATACAGAATTCTGTTCCATGTTTTGATATTTCTCGTATGCAAACTGCTTCTAGTGCTTCACTCAATACATCTAGAACTTTTAAAAGGAAAAAACGCAGTCCACTTCCATGGTGGAATAAAAACTGTACTAGAGCTGTAGAAGAGGCTAAGAATGCTTACATACAGTTTAAACATGACCCCTCACAAGCAAATTATGTCGAATTTAAAAGGCGACAAGCTGTTAAAAAGTTGATTTTAAAAAGAGAGAGGTATTTGAGTTGGGTAACTTTGTGCGAGTCTTTTAATAGAAGCGTTTTACCTACCAATAAAACGCATATTAATTTACTTACCTTATTCGAAGCTTATTTAATTGAGATAGGCACAACGTTTCCCGCCTTCGCATTTCTATATATATATCTATCTCTTTCTAGCACGTCACTTCCGCTTGGCAGTGGTAGGGAGGCTCGTTAAACGAGCCCCGCCATTTTGATTTCATTGAGTCTAATTACCAGGCAGAACTTGTTCATAAGCTTCGAATAAGGTAAGTAAATTAATATGCGTTTTATTGGTAGGTAAAACGCTTCTATTAATTTGACTTGACCGTTATTCGAAGCTTATTTAATTGAGACGTGTTTGTTATCGCCTGGTGGATGTGACGAAGACGCCAATGTGAGATTCTAAAATGTAATTTTTTACGATGTAGGATTAGACACTAAAATGTGGATATTTTTCGATCAAATATGAAATATCGAAATCGAAGTAAACATTAAATAAGGAAGGCATAATTAATAGAAAATTTATTTGATGATCCAAACAAAAAATAATAATTCTTAGATATGGAATCAGGTAAATATTAATTACATTATTTCTAATCAACTGGATTAAATAATGCTGTTACAGATACATTGTTACTGGTGGGTCTAACCTCACGCTTATAAAATTTGCAAAAAGTATTTTGCGATCGCCAGTTACCCCTAGCAAGAATCTCCTCGAGGGGGTAATTATCGACCCAATTTTTTGAGGCCACAGCTGACCTAAAACTTCCTGGAGATGCCTTAATCCCTGCTTCTACTAATAGGGACTTGATCCAGCCCGCAATTAGGGTTTTCGATGCAGGTTTAGGTTCACCTCTAATGTTAATAAACAAATTACTACAATTTGCATCATTTCTACGATTCTCAAGAAGTGAGATCGTATGCTTAGCCCAGTAGACTGGGTCTAAGTTTTTGTTAGCTTTATTAGAAATTAATCTCCAACCAGATTGTCTGTAATCTACCGAATCAGTTTTCGATCCGAAAACCGGCCAAAACACTAATACATTATCTTGATTAGATTAATTATTAGAATCAACTCTGAGCAAAGTTAAATCATGAATTCTTCTCCCGGAGCATAGGAGAAGTAGAGCAGTTGTATGTCTCTGCACTTGAAAAATATTATTTTCATCAATGTGTTTACTCTCTAGGAAACTAGCAAGGTCGTTTATGTTCCAAACCGGGGGCTTGACATGGGGGACTGGTTTATGTAACGCTATAGATTTTAGAACATGTTTTACTAGGATATTTGAACTTAACTGGCCGGATGATTCTGGGTTACAAAGGGTTGAAACCACAGATTTGTGTAACAAAATAGAATTGTACGATAAATGATTGATTAAATGGAGATCAGATAGAAATCTAGCCAAATCGCTTGCTATTGGAGTTGAGGGGTTAATCTGGTGCGTTTCGCACCAAACTAGCCATCTCTTCCAAGCAACGCTATAAACCTTACGTGTTGAGGGACGCCATGACTTCTCAAGAAGTTCTAATTGACTACTATTCCAGGTTGTTAGCATCCCAGCCCACCCCCACATTTCCACACTTCCAGAGTCATGTCGTGGACATTCGGTGGTGGCAGTCCTGTTGACGTGTCGATCAGGACTTTGCCTAGGTGATATATCGTGAATGGGGCTGCTAGGGCACGCGATTTGATGTCGGGTCGCCAAAAAACTCGCTCCCATCGTGGAACTACCAGAAGGTACGTCCCCTGTGCTTGGTTCAGATAACCTAGGACCTTGGGAATCAGAAATGGTGGAGGGAACACCCATGCTAGATTGTAATTCCACATTTGGGAGAACGCGTCGTAAAACAGGGCTTGGTTGTCGTTCTGGTCTAAGGAAACGTAATTCGTCACTACATGTGCCCGGTTGGACGCAAATAGGTCGATCAATGGGACTCCCCATTTGGAGAATATTTTGTTCGTGCATTCTGCAGACAGATGCCACTCTGGAGTTATGCGAAACCTCGACAGGTGATCTGCGTGGGCATTGTATAGACCTGGTATGTAAAAGATGTTCATGTGAATTTGATAGTGCTCTGTTATTTGGAAAACCTTGTAGGTTAAGTCCAGGAGAGGACCCGACTTGGTGCCGCCCTCGTGACGTAGATAAGCGACTACCGACTTGTTGTCGCTCTGAATCAAAACCGTCTTGTGTCTCAGGAGCTGGCAATGATCTTCCAAAACTCTTAGGATTGCTATCATTTCCTTTTGGTTGCAATGAAGATGTTTCTCGGCTTCTGACCACAGACCCGAGAGTGAGAAATTGTCCAGGCGAGCTCCCCATGCGATGTCCGACGCATCTGTTGTGAGGAAATGAGAAGGAGGCGGCATAAGTATGGCCGACGGATGCTGACAATTTTGGCGCCACCATATCAGATTGTCTATGGCAGCACGAGGTAAGGTGTGTAACATCCTGTGATCCGACTTCAAGATTTCGTTCAGTAGGTTCAGAAGCGCTCGAAAATTGAGTCTTCCTTTCGGAACTGTAAAGCTGGCAAAATTGAGTAGACCAACGACGCTTTGGAGCTCCCTGAGCGTTGTGCGCTGCTTCCACAGCAACTGACAGATCTTGCCTACAAGTCCAGGAATTTTTTCGTCGGGAAGGCGCTTGCGATTCGTCCATGGATCCCAATGAATTCCTAGGAACACTAGGCTGTTCGACGGTGTAATGATCGACTTTTTGTAATTGATCAGCCAACCTAACGTTTCCAGAGTAGCGAGGACAATCTTCACATGACTCCGAAGCTTGTCTTCGTCCTGGTGAGCAATCAAGAAGTCGTCGAGAAAAACAATTATCCTGACACCTCGTTGCCTGAGTGTCTGGGCTATCCAATTGGTAAACGCAGCAAAGGTCTTGGGCGCTGTGCTCAGGCCAAAGGGTAAGTAGGTCATTTCTAGCAACTCGTTGCGATACATTAGGCGCAGAAACCTCCTGTGGCTGCGAGCCACCGATACATGAAAATACGCCTGAGAGAGGTCGATTTTGCATAGCCAGTCCTGTGGTTGTAGAAAATCGGGGATGCGATAAGCATTTATCAGCTTGAATCGATCTGTTATGATGTAAGAATTGAGGGTTTTCAGATTGAATATTGGCCGAGTTGAGCCGTCGCCTTTGGGGACAAGAAACATCGATGACAGGAAGCTTGGTGAAGCAACCGCCCGCTCTAGAATTCCCTGTTCTAACATTTTGTCCATGGCTGATGTCATTACGGCAGATTCTGGAACGTTCATGTTGGTTCCGACAACACTTGGGTGAACTAGCGGTGGCTTTTGGCAAAAGGGTATGCGATACCCGGTTATGATTTTTAGAATGTAATTTGGTGCATTCATTTGTTCCCATTCTCGAAACTAGGAGACGGCCCGCTCTGAACGAGTCAATACTTACGTCGTTTGTTGTCGTTATTCCGCTGGGGAGGCGATGTCGCGCGTTTTCGTCCGTACTTTGGATGATTATTTTGCCGAGCATTCTGTCGGCCTCGAAAGCTATTACGATTATTCGGTGCGACCGAATTATATTGAGAAGCATGACCACGAGCATTACAATCACCTTGCGGAGGTGGATTACTGCGACTGCAACCACCTTGCATAGGTGGTTTACCGCTAACACATTGCGAATGTGCGTTACTGTGTTGGCACGCCTGAGCTGTGTGAGCAAAGCCCTGCGAGGACTTATTGTAAGGCTTTGGCCCCTGTGAGGGACCACGAAACTTATTTACATCCACCTGCGAGGCAGAAGACGTATTAGCCTTTTGCAACGGCCAAAAACATTTTCTTACGCCGCCAGCTTTTTCCACAGCAGCAGTAAACTTCTCTGCGTTGAAAAGGTTGGTGCATGTCGGTGGAATTTTCTTTAAGCTGGCCTTCATCAAGGGGTCCTTTGCCTGTTTAGTGACACAGTCTCGCCGCATTTGGAGAATCTCAGCACGATGTCCACAAACGATCTGTAATAAGTCTGAGGAACACCTACTAAAGTCCCCTGCGGAAAAAAGGTAATTAACTTTTTGAAGCAAAGTGTCATAATTTAGTGACTCACTATTCCTTGCCCATTGTAATAGTTCTTGAAGGGTTCCTTGTAAAAACTCCCTTTGTTTGAGCACACACATGGTCAAGGCTGCGAAAGCCTTATCAGCATACACGAGGTGACGAGGAGACTCGTATGCTTTTACTTCCTCGTTCGTTTCAATGTCTGTATAACCCGGCGAGTGATTGTACAATTTTTGGGTGTCAGAATACCTAATTTCATTCCAATCACTTTTGTCTAAATGTTGCAAATCGCACAACATTTTCAAATAATTCTCGGAAGTCTTAGGCATTGTAGGCTCCTTTAGCTTAGTTTCAAGAGATAAAGTGAATTCTTGATCACCACTAAAATTACTAGGTTCAACATTAAGCATTTGTTCGTAACGATTTTCGCTAATGCCGGACATAAGTGAGATGGCATCATAATCCAAATTGGTACTCACGTGTTGACCGGAATCCTTGCAAGCCATTTGCCGTCGAAGGTTACGAACCTCTTTAGCTAATTTCCGAACCTTACGTTCGGAGCGACGCTTGCGTTTGCCCCCCTTTTTCTTGTTGCGGCGACTTCTCTTTAGGTTGCCTCCGCTAGATGAGGAGCTACCGGAACTTGAGCTACTAGAACTCGAGCTACTAGAACTACTTGACCGAGCTCGCCGCTTCTGCGGCGAAGAAGGTCCTGGAAGAAGATCACTAGCTGCCCTATCGGCATTAACACCCGAATTTTCCATAATGAAAATCGAAAGATTATACTTTGTTCACTTTTAAATTCGAATAAAAAACCGTTAGGAATATTTTCACTTGTACTTTTTAAATAACAAAATAATTTGCTAAGTGTCGGCAAAGTACGACCGATCACGGCGGGAAAAGAGACGCCAATGAAATCAAAATGGCGGGGCTCGTTTAACGAGCCTCCCTACCACTGCCAAGCGGAAGTGACGTGCTAGAAAGAGATAGATATATATATAGAAATGCGAAGGCGGGAAACGTTGTGCCTATCTCAATTAAATAAGCTTCGAATAACGGTCAAGTCAAATTAATAGAACAACTCCTTTAAGTAAAATTTGGGGTATTTCCAGAAAGTTTAATAGAACATATGTACCATCCTGCAATAATGTATATCCATGGATTTATGATTTTCTTAAAAAATTCACACCCTATACTGTAGAGGCCCCCTTTCAATCACATGAACATTTACCAACAGCAGCATGCTCAGATTATTTAACAGATCCATTTACTATGCAAGAATTGAAAGATGCAATTTTTTCCAGGCGTGACACAGCATTTGGCCTTGATTGTATGCCATATAAAATGCTTAAGAATGTTTCTTTGCAAGCCTTATTCTTGGTTTTAAAAGTTTTTAACTTACTTTGGCTTAATGAAATTATACCCTTAGACTGGAAAATGGACTGTCTTATTCCGATTTTAAAACATAATAAAGATAAAAACAAACCTGATTCCTATAGACCTATAGCTTTGACCTCTTGTATAGGAAAGATTTTTGAGCAATTGTTAAAGCAAAGACTAGAGTTTTATATAGAAAGTAATAATTTATTACCCTCTAATCAGCTTGGATTTCGTAGAGGAAGGTCAACACGTGAAAGTTTATCTCATTTGCATCTTGATATTTTTAATGCTCGTAAAATGGGTCATGAGTGTGTTGCTGTTTTTGTTGACATAGTTGGTGCTTTCAACAACGTCAATCATCACATTTTGTCACTTGAACTTCGATCACTTGGCATACCTGAAAAAATAGTTTTTTGGATTTTTAATTTTTTACATGGCAGAGAAGTTTATGTCAAAGTGGATAAGCAATTAATTGGGCCCCGTTTTTCATATAAAGGGGTGTGTCAAGGTGGTATTATGAGTCCATTGATTTATCTGCTTTATATGCATAAGATTAATATGGTTTTGGGCAGTAAAGTACTAAATTTACAATTTGCTGATGATTTGGTTATTTATACATTTGGTCCGGATATGGATGAAATTAAGAGTAATATTAATGGGGCTTTGAAAAATATGAGTAAATATTTTCAATATTTAAACTTAGAAATTAGTCCAGATAAATCAAAAGTTGTTGTTTTTGGTGAAATAGGTTTTGACTTAGAAATTTTTTATGATAGCTTTGAACTTCCCATTGTTAATGAATTTAAATACTTAGGAGTATTTTTTTCTGCCAATCTTACATGGAATAAATATGTTGATTACATACTTGGTAAAGCAAATAGAGCATACAATTTTATAAAATCTGTGTCAGTACATGCTGATCCTAAAATTTTGTTAATGTTATACAAATCTTTAGTCCGTAGCCATTTTGAATACGGCTTTTTGTGTTTTGGGTCTGATCAGAGACTTATTCGTAAACTTGATGTCTTACAGAATCATAACTTGCGTTGCATTACAGGTGCCATGAAAACAACACCTATCAACTCCTTACAAGTAGAGTGTAATATTCCTCCACTGAAAATTAGATTTCAGTACTTAAAATCTAAATTCCTTTTAAAGCTTTTGTCATATAGTAGCCACCCTCTTTACAGAAAACTTTCATTTTATCATACAGTTTATAATCCCTCAAATAATATTAACATTCCCTATTTACTTCATGACTTCTCTACTACAATTACACTTAATCAGCAACATGAACTTTACAAATGTAATGACACTTGGACATGTTATTCTGGCAAGTACAATAGTAAATTTATAGATATGAATATTGGTATAAAGCATGATTTGAAAACCAAAGAAGAGGTGTACCAGTTATTGCATGAACATTCTGACTATAGATGTATATTCACTGATGCTTCTAAGAACAGTACAAATGTTGCAATGGCCATTTACATACCTTTTAGTAAGACTGGTCATGGTGTAAGGTTGCCTGATGTTTTAACTATATTTTCTGCTGAGGCGATGGCTATTTCAGCTGCTTTGGATTACATAAGTGAAGAGAACTCTGGCATCATTTCTTGGCTTATTGTAACAGACAGCATGAGTGTTCTTATGGCACTGGATAACAACAAACTGGATGCTTCTACAAACTACATCATATATCAGATCAAAGAAAAGTATTTTACACTTCAATCAAGAGACTTTGATATCAAATTTTTGTGGACCCCTTCGCACATTGGAGTCAGTGGCAATGAAAATGCAGACACTTTAGCGAGAGCCATTGTTGACATAGGAGGAAATGCAGAAATTAAAAGTGTTGCCATACCTTGTTCAGATTTATTACCCAAGATCAAGGAAGATAGTATTCGATGTTGGCTTGAAGATTGGCAGGAGACTCTGCAAATAAAAGGCACTTGGTATGCAAAAATCAATACAGCTATTGGTTCAGCTCCTTGGTTTACGAAGGCACAATCTCACAGAAGCAAACAGTTTTATTCTGTAATGAATCGGCTAAGATTTGGACATGGACGTTTTAATGCTCATCTGGCCAGAATGAAGATAATAGCTTCCCCTAAATGCACTGATTGCAACCTTGATAAAGATCAGACCCTTAATCACATTATTCTTGAATGCCCAGCGCACAATGTGAATCGTTTAGTATTGATTGACAAATTGCTTGAGATTTACAAAACACCGGCAAACCTCCCGCGCGACATTCAAGGATTGCTGGAGAATTTTTCTTCATATGTTCCTTTATTTAATTTTATTACATCTAGTGGGTGTAAAATTTGATCGGGACTTTCAGCACATGAGTAGGTACAAGGTAAAATGAAAACTTACC
Organism: Cerastis rubricosa; assembly: GCA_949152445.1. Lineage (NCBI taxonomy): Eukaryota > Metazoa > Arthropoda > Insecta > Lepidoptera > Noctuidae > Cerastis > Cerastis rubricosa. The sequence goes on along the minus strand of OX424551.1, from coordinate 4,303,036 downwards.
TCATCAACCCATCATGTGCATATATGGCAATGACATTGAATGACAATTGAAAATTGAATTGACATAAATCTTGGAAATGACCACACGGAAATGACAATGAATCTGGATTTGACAAGGAAAAAAAAATACGTTTACATGATATTTAACTATGAAAAAAAGAAGACATGGCAAATGCCTTGATTATAGGATATTACGATAAGAATTTACTGATGACTTGGCTTTGGCCTTACTCCTAATGGAGATAGATGAATATGAAAATATGACGAGGCTGAATGGTCTACAGATCGATGCCTGCCTTTTAAAGGCGAACGAATAAAAAAAAAAAATATTTTTCTTTAGTTAATGTGATAAAACTTTTCAGGCAGGTATGTTAATTACAATTTTAATTTAATTATACCTTTACAGGATATTTTATTAAGTAATAATAAATTCATTTGCTATTTTATAACCTAACCCATAACGAAAAGACAATCTTTATTAGTTGAAAGTCCTCTCGAATTATGATGATTTTCAGTGCTACTAGCAATTTTATAAATTTCTTTTCGTCCCAGGTTAAAAAAAGTGTAAAAGACATTAAGTTGGGTAATTAAATTGACATGGTCACTAACACTATCAACACTAAAAACTGGATATTTACCATGTTAAGTATTTATTTTGAGTTTCGTTTATCCGTGATTATGGCGTTTGCAACAGCGCCGAAATATAGGGAACTCAAAACAAATAGTAAACATGATAAATATCGAAATTTTTGTGTTATTGAAATATATAATTAAGTTTGCATTTGCAATCGCCTTGTAAATTTTTCTTTAACATCACATAAAATATAATACCATACTAAACAAACTCTTTCATGTCAACACTCCAGATCAATGGAAGACACAGAACTCGACCCCTCAGAGCTTGGTACTCAAGATTACTGGCAGAAGGCCTACACCAAAGAGATAATAAACTTCGAGGAGCATGGAGATCCAGGTGATGTCTGGTTTGGTGAGGACAGCGCTGACCGGGTGATTAACTGGATTTGTGACTGCGGAGTTAATAAGGATATTGCTGTTATTGATTTAGGTGAGTTTAAAGAGCAACAGCAGTTCAGTCCAGTTTGTGTGCAGGGGTGGCCCAGTGGTGGCCGCCCCAACTTTCGAGCAGTAAGCCGTGGGATTGAACCCAGGCAGGCGCATTGCTTTGTATTATTATTTTCATCACCGCTGCCCTCAAACTAGGAGAAGGAAAAGAACATGAGATAACCCGCAGTAACTTTTTAGACCTATGTATCCTGCTTATTCATAATAAGTTTCATTAAAATCAGTTCAGATATTTCTGAAAATAAGGACTTGAAAGTTATGTAGAAGAAAGGTATGAAATGCCCTAAGGTGTAAACGCTATTATATATGTTGATAAATAATATTTAATGGCACAATTTCAGGTTGCGGCAATGGCTACACATTGTCGGAGCTAGCTAGAGAGGGTTTCACAAACCTGCTTGGCGTGGACTACTGTCAGGAAGCCATCACGCTCGCTGAGAAAGTGTCCCAAACTGAGTTTCCTCATATTAAGTATAAGGTAAGTACGTCTCGTCCAACTTACCGCAGTGTCTCAAGACGAAAGTTTATGACCAGTGTGTGTTGCCAGTGATTACATACGGGACCGAAACGTGGCCGCTCACAATGGGCCTCATCAGAAGGCTCAAAGTCACCCAAAGGGCAATGGAGAGAGCTATGCTCGGAGTTTCCTTGCGTGATCAAATTAGAAATGAGGACATCCGCAAGAGAACCAAGGTTACCGACGTAGCCCGAAGAATTGCCAGACTTAAGTGGCAGTGGGCAGGGCACATTGCTCGCAGAACAGATGGCCGATGGGGCCGAAAAGTTCTGGAATGGCGACCGCGAACCGGGAGACGATGCGTTGGAAGGCCTCCCACTAGGTGGACCGAGGACCTGGTGAAGGTTTCGGGGATCCGCTGGATGCGAGTCGCACGGGGCCGATCAATGTGGCGACACTTGGGGGAGGCCTATGTCCAGCAGTGGACGTCTTTCGGCTGAAATGATGATGATGATGAAGTACGTCATGCTCGCAGAACGGATGGTCGATAGGGCCGAAAAGTTGTGGAATGGCGACCGCGAACCAAAAGACGACACGTTGGAAGGCCTCCCATTAGGTGGACCGATGACCTGGTGAGGGTTGCGGGGATCCGCTGGATGCGAGTCGCACGGGACCGGGCAATATGGCGACACTTGGGGGAGGCCTATGTCCAGCAGTGGACATCTTTTGGCTGAAATGATGATGATGATGAAGTTTTTCTTTATATTCTATTCTACCTTTAGTGTGTTATTTATTTATTTAATATTTTAATATTTATTCTGTCAAAATCGGTCCAGCCGTTCCAGAGGTTAGCTGGTAGGGTTGCCCTTTGTTTTTGCAGATAAATAAAATAAAATAAATTGTGTTTTCATCATCTTCATCATCATCATTTCAGCCGAAAGACGTCCACTGCTGGACATAGGCCTCCCCCAAGTGTCGCCATATTGACATAAGGGGGGTTTTGCCATAATCGCCACGCTTGGCAGGCGGGTAGGCGATCGCAGTACGGTTGTTACAAAAGCACAGAGAACGCTGCTGCCCATTCTCTGGCAAGTCCCTTAGTCGCCTCTTACGACACCCACGGGAAGATATGGGATGGTGCTATTCTTTACGTCCGACACCATACAGAGTGTGGTATCGGATTTACAATTATAATAGAACAGTAATCATATAAGTATCTTTAAAATCATAAAATTATCAAAATCATTAAAAAAATAAAACATTAAAATCATTAAAAGCCATCAAAATCATTAATACCATCAAAATTATAAAACCATCAAAACTTAAAAATTATAAAAAAAACTTTGGTTAGTATAGGTAAAAAAATAGTACATAGTATCAAAATAAAGTACGATTTATTTTTCTTTATTATTATGTTTGAATACATATCTCATTATTGCTCTGTACAGTATGTATCAAATTAGTATCTCTACTAAACAATTGCAGAGCATCTTTACAGGCTATATTAAATTGAAATCAATAAGTAATTACTTTTTTATCAAATTCAGAGAATTTTCAAAATCCCAAAGAAATCAAATCATGCGAAATAAAGTATTTTCGTGTACTTTATTGTTCGCATAAAGTATAAAGTACAATTACCTGAAATAACGTACAATACTTTATTATAAAGTATGGGTGCAAACCCTATTAGCTGGGACAAACAGACAGACAGACAAAAATTGAAAAAAATGTTATTTTTTTATATGGACAAAATCAATCAATCAATGTACCGTACGTATATACATTCATATGCATGTAATAAAGAGCGGTTATTTTAATAACATTCATAATGCATGTAATAAAGAGCGGTTATTTTAATATTACAAACAGACACTTCAATTTTATTTTTTTGTATGTATAGAAGATTTTAGATGGTTTTTCTCTTGACTCTAGTCTAAGTCAGAGATGACAGAGACAAAGTCGACGATGGTACGAGCTTACCCAGAAGAAGCCTGTTCACTCTAACTTTGTCTCAAGTTTTAAACAGATAAACTTCCAATAACATTTCCTAATTTATTGATTATATTTTTCAGGTATTTGATATAACACAAGACAGTGTGAAGGAGCTAGGAAAATTCGGTATAGTACATGACAAAGGTACATATGATGCTATAGGGCTCAATCCTGATGACCCAAAGAAATGCCGAGAGAAATATATAGACCAAGTTGTGGAAATGTTGGATGAAGATGGTAAGTGTTGGACAATGTATCTGAATAAACGGCACGGTTGGCGCAGTGGTTGAGCGATTGACTACAGCGCTGCGTGTCGCGGGTTCGATCCCCGTACGGAACAAATATTTGTATGGCCTACAGATAGTTGTTCCGGGTCTGGCTGTTTGTGAGTTTAAATGTTTGTAAACGCACCCACGATACAGGGGATATTCCTAGTGTGGGGAAAACTTAAAAAAAAAACATATTTAAATGTCCTCGAATATGATGTTTAAAGAAAGAAAGGAAAAGTATTTAGTAGTCTCCGACTAGAAAAATGGGGAAAAAAAAAAAAAAAAACATCATCGTCTGCCTAACCTTTTCCTAAACTACGTTGAGGTCGGCTTCAAGTCTAACCGGATGCATCTGAGTACCACTATTTTACATGATACGACTTCCTATCTGACCTCCACAACTCAGTAACTGGTTATTAATATGATACCCCTTGGTAAGGGTGCTTACATAAAGAAGCAGGTTTCCGGTACATACACATCTGTGTGGGTCGGTACCGGGTTAAACTGCATATAAAATTGTCATAATCCTGTTTCTTTATAAATGAGCGCATAAGATAACATAGAAATTAATACCTGCACTGAGCCCGTACCGGAAACCTGCTCCTGTATGTAAGCACCCTTAGACTGGATTTAAGACTTTTGGTTTCTGACTACTTGAACGACCATCTTGTTTCTTTTACTCACAACCAAGAAAATACCTGATAATAACATTAATCAACATAAAACCTGAAACAATTCCAAAACCATAAGAAAATTTTAATTTCGCTTCCCTGGCGCATTCACTTACAAGCAGGTATTAGCAGCATTCTCTTCAACTTTCACACAATCTGTAATTCATTTTTTGCAATAAAAAATAAAATAATACAAAAATGTTATTTCTATCTTCCAGGTCTATTCATAATAACATCATGCAATTGGACCGAAGAGGAATTATTGAAGCATTTCTCTGAAAAAATGAAGCTCAAACGAGTGATACCAACGCCTCAATTCAAATTTGGCGGGAAAGTTGGCAGTGTTGTGTCATCCGTTGTCTTTGCTAAGAAATAAGTTTTTAAAAACATTGTATTTATACTGGGCTTGTTCGTTTTATTTATCAAACAACAAAGTACACCCACATTTCGCCAGTTATGTTTAAGTCCCATGTAATAGGACCGACCCTATTGCCATAAACTGGCCATAAATCCTGACTCCGTGGCTGCTATTGACGAATTCCTGTTGGAAGAAGCCAATAACACGTACCCCGACCTGGGGATCGGACCCAGGAATTAATGCTCAGCAGTCGCGCTTGTGGCCACTTGACCAATAAGGATTTTTTTACGGTTGGGGTATCACATCATCAAATTACCCCTCCTGCGCTGGGCGGAGCGGAAGAGAGTGTCAAACTTATACTGACTAAAACCCATCCATGTTCCTTCTTAGGCCTTAGTGTTCCAGGGCCATTGTATCTCTTTCGAAAAGTCCCGCAGCCCTGACAGGCAGCGGCCCTCGGACCCCTTCCGATTTGCTGACATCTTGAGGCGCGCGTGGAACACGAACGCGCCGTAGACACGGCCTGTCGTCATAAGACGGACGGACGGTGAGCTAGCCCATTACTCACCGTTCACAGGCCCGTGGCCCGGACTTCACCAAAGCTTGAGAGGAGAGATGTGTAAGAGCTAGGGTGTATCCACCAAAGCTGAGGAGAAGTGCAAAACGGACAGAAAAGGAGATTTGCACCGCACGCGCGCACTTCGCTCACAGCACACTGCTCACGTGTCTTCTCGTCGTGCTGTGCGCCGAGTGCTGAGGCTGGCCTAAACAATTACGAGACATGTCATCTCTTTGCTTAAACTTTTCCAGTAAAGCTGAGCTTTGACGAGAAGAAGTCAGCCCAGACTTTTCCCAACTTTGTTGGGGTCGGCTTCCAGTCGTATCGGATGCAGCTGAATTACAGTATTTTACAAGGAGCAACTGCCTATCTGACGTAAACCCAGTTAGTACTGGGTAATACGATACCCTTTGGTAAGACTGAGCGTTAGACTTTCGGGCCACTGACTTCCTGTAGTAACGACTGTCAAAGATCTACAAATGACAGCTGGGACCTACGGCTTGACGTGCTTTCTGAGGCACGGAGGATACTCTGAATGTAACTGGTGGTCACCCATCCACAGAACAACCTAGGCAAGCGCGCCTTAACCTGAAAGTTGATCCGGGCGTCTGTTATTATTTACCCACGAGCTCCATATGTCATAAGTACAGGAAGTATGTAAAAAAAAAAACTAATACTATTTATTACATTTTATTTAATAAATATTCTTTACAATAATCATCCTGTTTGAAAAATCTATGTAACATGAATGAAGCGTTTTAAAGTAAATAATGACATACTTCTATAGCCATACCTTAAAACTAAAACCTCATTCTTATTGGATCTATGATCTGTACAAAGATATTTTGGCGCGAGGGTAATTTTGGTACGTACCTACATGGTAAGGTCCAATGTTTCCGCCCAATATACATTAGATTTGTCACTAAATTATTAGTTTTCTCTAGTTACCCACAGTAAAAAAGTAATATTATTGTTCAATAAAGTCTCCCATTATTTCAATCATTTTTGTTTGGATATTAATCCTTAATTTCATAGTTGAAGCGGGAAACTTTTGGGCCTTAGTTTTTCAATACAGTTTCTTGTTAAAAATTTCATTCAACAGCACTTCAATTTCAACTTTATTTGAGCGCCAATTATCCTTGTAGACCTGTTAAATGCAATAGGTACGATTTTACGTTTTTTTTTTTAAATTTTGCGGCCAAAAACACAGACAAACTTTTTAGCGCTGCAAGACGAAGGTTTTTTTTTTTAAATGCTGTTTTCCGTTAAATCCAATATGAATAAGGCAAATTAAATAAAAAAAAACATATATCTACATAAAACCCTTACAGACTAGTAATATATTAATAATTGTGCATGATATATTTAATAGGGTAAGGTCAATGTGGGCAAATCCGTCTATGGGGCTATTCCGTATACATGCATTTACTATGAATTCCAGAATAGTTACGCTATTACTGATTCGGTCAGTAAAACAGGATCAGTTTTTAGTTCCAACTATAATTCATAGATGGAGCTACGTTGTCTACAAGAGTAGAAAAATACGTTTGAATTTTAGTTGTGCTCCGAACTCGAAACTCAAGTGTTACGTGCTGCCGTTTCTTATAAGGTAAATATTCAATTTTATAAGTTACGACTTTCTGAGGATGCGTATCATGAAGTTTAATAAGTGTTTCAACGGATTTTTCTATTTGTTTTGAATAAAAACCAGTAGATACAGAAATAATCGTTACAGAAAATATGTAACCTCAAAATGGTCAAGTGGGAAAATCCGTCTAATATAAAAGGGGCTAAATCGTCATATACCGGAATTACCCCAATGCAGATGTAGTCAACCTTTTTCATCCGTGCTATTTTTCCAGAAAGTTTTGTGTTACATATTATTGTTATTTTGCTCTAGAATTTTTAAACAGATTTGGTGGCATAAGTTTTTAAAGTCAATTGGTAACTAACACTTGCAAGTATTACCCGTGTGTTACCCGCGAACATGGCGCTCAAAGAGTAAATTAAAAATTATGATAATTATCCGTTCTTGCTTTAATGGTCAGCTAGAATGTTTATTAATATTATTTTGTTTGTTTTCAGTTTTCTCTTAATTACTAAATAACAGTAATCATGGTGAGAAATTATAAAAGAAAAACAGCTAAGGGTTCCCATAACAAAGACAAATTGCATGCAGCTGTACTGGAAGTCCGAAATGGTACATTAACTGGATATAAAGCAGCGCAACTCGGATGACCCATACTTATTTTTTTAAATTACGTTGGTGCTTGTTTTTATTTATACTATCACTGCTGATAGATCGGATAATTATATTTCATTTCTAATGTTATATTTTACAATTATAGATTTAAGTGTGTTACGTAGTACATAAGGAAAGATAAAAATCAAGAACCCTACAACTTTGATTATGTTTCGTTAAGTATGTTCCATTTTTAACACTAATAATATTAATTAAGAATAAAACCATTTATTTTCGGAAACTGTTTTTTTTTTAAATTTAAGTAGATACTTAATTTGATTTTTAATACAAAGTGTGACATGCAACGTTGTTTCAAATTGTAATACTTTTATACCTAACCGAATTCATTAAAATTACCCTGTTTATTTAAGTATAGACCGACCTCATAATAAGATCTGATAGTTGTAAGTAAAAAAAAATTAAATTAGTTAAATTTTCAAAGTTTTTGAAAAGGTTCAAAATCCCTGGTTCTAAAAATAGGACGGATTAGCCCCCAAAAAGAATTTAAGGGAATAAAACGTAAATTCAACCTTATATTTATGATGTTACAAAACATTTTTCTACAACATCTGCATTTACTTGTTTACAAATTGAATACTTCGATATAACGGCGTAACTTTAGGAAAATTTGCTACTAGACGAATTTGCCCCAATCCGCGGGAAAATCCGGCTAACGACCGATTTAAAAAAAATATTTTTAATTAAATATGGAGGACTGTTCTGTTGTTTCGAATGGATGTGTATAGAAGACAACAAAATTCTTTATCGCTTACAACCATCAAATGTATATTAAAGTAGTTAAGCGTACCAGTTATAGTCAGCAGAAAGCAACTTTCAAAAAAATATGACGGATTTGCCCACATTGACCTTAAAGGACCTACTTTCATCCATGTTTATGAATATTTTTTAAGCATTAAAAATATTTATGTACACGGATGACGTTTGTCTTTACCTTATGACATAAACCCTCAGATACTAATACTATTTTTACAGGTACTAAGCAAATTAAAACAATTTTCACATTTTTTATTCATTCTTTTTGAAAGAAAGGGTTTTTCACAAGGATACATCTCATTTTTTTTTTGTTCAAATATTTTCACAAAGAAAAAATGCACACTAGTAGTATTTTAAATACCTCCGAGTAAATTAAAACAATTCCTAATTTTAAGCTAAAAATTGATCACAAGTCACAACTCATTGAATAAATAATAGTAAAAAAAAAACATGGTTGTCTGAGCAAATAAGAAAGCAAAAAAAAAACTATATACTTAGAATAAAATAAACTATTTTTGGTTTTAGTTATGGCCAGTTATTACAGTAGTTTCATAGTTATTTTAGCTAAGCAGAGCTAAGAATAAAGATCACTGAAAAAGGACTGCATGAAATGGAATATTTTAAATGTAAAATCATAGTAAATTATATTATTGTACGTAGGTTAAGCAAGTAATCAGCCCATTTTAAAAGTGCATTTTTTTGTTTTTTCGAAAACGAATATAATACAGGCTAGACATTGACGCGCAAACGATTAACATAAATTCAGCACAGAAATATAGATCCACCAGCGTCAACATTTTTCGTGGGCTATTAAAAAAAAAACAGCTGTTTTCTACAAAAGTGCAATACCACGGTCAAATATAAAGAATATTTAAACCACCCTGTATTATTATTTTAAAATAATCAGTTTTATACATAGAAACAACCTATTGCAAGCATTTTATTGTGCTTTGGTATTAAAAATAACTCGTAAAAGATAAATAAATAAAACAATTGCGTAATAATCGGCTTATCAATGTTAGATTTAGGCCAGAACTAATATCTTTGATAACGACACTAACGTCATTATTTGGAAATACCTAACTTGATTGCAGTCAAAGAAATATTTTATCTCAACCGTGTGTTTTTTTTTATGATAAGTTGTAAAAAAAAACTGAATAATACAAACAACCATCGAAGACATTGCTTTTATTTCTAAAAGCGCAAGATACAATTTAAATTTCGCCTGCAAAATAAATTGTATACCTACAACCTAATTTATAATTTTACATCTGGAATATTATTTCATTTTTTACATCGGAATTACCAAATTAATTCGCTTACGAAACTTTTTTTCAGAAAATTGCAATCCACACCTTATTTTTTTTTTTTATTTATTAATGATACATTTTTTTATAGTTATGCGAGAAAAAAACGTTGAAATCAATACACAGAGTTTTTTTCTTCATAGACAATATCACACATCGCTAAAGAGTAGGCCTTAAATACTTAGAGAAATGCTTATTTTCTTACCAGTCATTTATAGAATAACCATTATACTTTCATTTATATTACTAAAAGCCCTTTCTGGAATATTTTTTCCCATGGTAAAATATATTACTTGTTATATTATTATATATATAATTAATATATGAATTATTTTATACTATTTAACTTTATTTAATCTGTAATGTATTACTTTTGTTTTTTGTTTCTAAGTTAATTATTGTAATTGGTGTAATACCGTTTTAATTTACTATAATAAATAAATAAAAAATGTGCATTCACCCTAAAAGAAATGTTTTTTTCAGGCATTATAACTAATGCAAAAATAGAGCTATCTAACAGGTCGGGCGGTACATCGAATGTATGTTTTGCCTTACGAAATACGCTAAAAATGCATTGACCAAACTATTTGGTCTAAAACCACTCGGGAGACATCCCGCAATATATTTGAACATAAATTAAACTGTTTAAAATCCATAAATTATAGAGCTTATCAGATAGTATTTAACACCCACCGTTTTTTTTAAATTAACATAATTAGTTATAATTTTGACTATTTTTTTTATACAAGTTCTTTTTTGTTCGCACTTTTTTTGATGTTACAACGTTTATAATAAGTTGTAAATAGTTAAAAGTCATATTCTAAATTCTTAACTTGATACTATGAATGCCAAAATACCCAAATAATTTTGATACAACAGTTTTTTTTTTAATGAAAAAATCTTTTATCTAAGTTATTTTCAATTATATTTTAAAGAATTGCACAAACGTAAACGCTTACTACATTTCTTGTAAGCCGACAACCTAGTGCTTAGCACATAAATACTAAAATTTTCACATACAAATTTACAATTGTTTAATTTTCTCACATGACGCAAGTTTAGCTTCCCATAATTAAAAAATAATTCTTACATTGTGATTATAATACAAATACAAGTAATAAATATGTGTGTGAGTCATTTGCGTAATCATAGATGCAGGTGTAAGATAGTAGTCTATCACTAGCCTATCTGTTCATCTGTTGTATCTTTAAAAAAGTAAGTGGCCTTTATCCCACCAATTTTTTGCCGTTAAATGAAAAGATGTTTCTGTATGGTGCCGGAAGTAAAGAATAGCACCATCCCATATCTTCCTGTGGATGTCGTAAGAGGCGACTAAGGGACTTGCCAGAGAATGGGCAGCAGCGTTCTCTGTGCTTTTGGAACAACCGTACTGCGATCGCCAACCCGCCTGCCAAGCGTGGCGATTATGGCAAAACTCCCCCTTATGTCAATGTGGCGTTGGGGGAGGCCTATGTCCAGCAGTGGACGTCTTTCGGCTGAAATGATGATGATGAAATGAAAGGAAACGTCGCGGAAATCCGGACGAAAGAGAGAGAGAGAGAGATGCACAGGACCGGTCGATTTAATAAGGTCTCAGGGAAGTCTATATCCAGCAATGGACGTTTTTCAAGTGTACTGGGCACTATTTTCTCAGAATCGATTGCTGATAGGGCCGAAAAGCACAGAGAGCCGTCCATAAGGTGGACTTGGATTGGTGAAGGTGGCGGAAATCCGCTAAATGCAAGCACAGGATCGGTCGATGTTATGAAACTTGAGGAGAGTCCTAAGCCCAGCAGTGTACGTATTTCGGTTAAAATCATGATGATGTTTATGATGAAACCCCTTGGTAAGACTGGATATCAGACTTTGCGCTTCTGACTACTTGTAACGACTGTCAAAGATCCACAAGTGACAGCCGGGACCAACGGCTTAACGTGCTTTCCGAGGCATGGAGGAAACTCAGGTAATTATGGTCACCCATCCACGGACCGATCTCGGCCTGGCTTAACCCTGCAGATCGTCTTGTGTGGCTGTTATTATTTAGCCACGACCTCCACGAGCCACGAAATATGATTTATACGCCATCAAATAAAAGTGTTCTGAGCTGGAAAATATATACAAAAACCACATTAATCTTACTATTGATTCTTCAAATTAACGTTTCGAACAAAAACCTTGCCGTTAATGTAGAATGACGTCATTAATGACCAACGCATTGACGTTCGAGACTCAAACAAATATTTGCTAACAGCTACTGAGTTGAAAGCGAAAATCAATTGAACGCTTGCTTATTAATGGGTTTGCAAACATCAAACGGGTAAATAAATATTAGTAACTAGCTGGCTCGTGCAACTTCGTCTGCGAACGGAACGGAGGCACTCAACAGGAATAATTGTTTCCCGTTTTTGCAACATTTTACATTGATGCTCTACTCCTATTGGCCGCAGCGCGATGTTATACATATAGCCTATACCTCGATAAATGGGTTATCAAACGCTAACATAATTTTTCAATTCTATCCAGTAGTTCCCGACGTTAGAGCGTTTATAATCTATATATATATATATAAATTAGGTGTCACGTTGTTTGACGGGGATGGACTCGTAAACTACTTAACCGATTTTAATCAAATTTGCACACCATGTGCAGTTTGATCCAACTTGAAAGATAGGATAGCTTACATCTCAATTTATAGACGCAATATTATTTTATTGCAAATTAAGTCACAATGATCTGTTAGATCCAAACGATTCTAATAGATGGCGCTGTATAGGAGCAGCAATGAAAAATATTGCGAAAACGGGGAAAATGTGACGCAGACGAAGTTGCGCGGGACAGCTAGTATTAGTATAGATAAAGACCATGATATACTATACTATATAAGACTTAAGATACTACTACCTCAAGATAGAAAGGAAGGCCTCATTCCGGTAAGATTTAACAGGCCGAAAATAAATAGTAAACACCTGACTTAGCGGAAAGTAAATGCATGCGATTTTTTTAAAGACGCTCTAATTGGAATGCAAAACGACTGAACTGGGTTCTGGAGGCCAGATAGGCAATCGCTATATGTAAAATGCTTGTATTTAGCTGCATCCGGTTAGACTAGAAGCCGATACCAACACAGTCGAACAAAGGTTCCGTCATAGGCACATGCTACAGACGTGCAAAACGATTAAATTTTGTTGTTAAAAGAACCCGTTTTAACTAGAAGCCGCTGTTTTCAAATCTCAAGACCAATTAACAGACCGTCGAACCAAAGCAACCTTCATCATCAAAATTTCGGCCCCGAATCACCGGTTAAAAACCGGTATAAATTATTAGCTGAAGAGTTTGTTTGTTTGTTTGAACGCGCTAATCTCAGGAAATACTGCTCCGATTCCAAAAAATATTTCAGTGTTAGATAGCCCATTTATCGAGGAAGGCCATTTATCATCACGCTACGACCAATAGGAGCGGAGCAGCAATGAAAAATGTTGCGGAAACGGGGAAAATGTGACGCAGACGAAGTTGCGCGGGACAACTAGTTAAATAATAAATTGGGTATAGGCTTTCGTCCCTTATCCATACCTTCCCCGCAACCTTGACGATATCATCTTAGCAGCTTTACCCAAGGATTTCCAACAGATTTCCTGATCAGACATCTTAAAACCGCTAAAGACCAATCTAGGCTCCTATTAACCAATCGAAGATTGATTAACTCCTAACCTCTAGCCAGAACCACACCCAAACAATCAATTTATGGAATGATTCACCGGGAGACCTAACAGTGACCATGACAACGCCCTGCAAGCAATTTAGTTTGGAAACAAGTGACGTGCGAGCGAATGCCGACAGCGATGAATAAATTGGTGTTTTATAGGCCAACCATATACGGGGCCAATCGATCAGAAGATACAGGCTATGGACATACGTTTTTTATAGTTTTCGACGACATTGGTGCTGTTCTACAAACGATGGAACTTTATATCGTGTCCTGCCCCCGTATTCACAAACGCTCGGTTTCGATTTCGATTCGGTAAGTCGTATGTCTCTCTCGCTCGCATTCGTTATGCCAAAACAAGATAGGCATACGACTTATCGAATCGAAACCGAATCCGAGCGTTTGAGAATAGGAGGCCTGATGCCTGCATGCTACAGGAATTGATGGACGCTACTGATAGAGCGAAACCCGTAGCTTACTTCTGGGCCAATTCAATAGACAGACAAATACCAGCAAACACCAGCACATGAAGCTACAACTATCAGTCAAATTTCTTTAATAGAATTTCAACTTCATCTAAACTAATATTATAAAGAGGAAAGATTTGATTGTTTGTTTGCATTGAATATGCTCCGAAACTACGGGTCCGATTTGAAAAATTCTTTCAGTGTTAGATAGCCCATTTATCGAGGAAGGCTATAGGCTATACATCATCACGCTACGACCAATAAATAATAAGTGGAGCAGCAATGAAAAATGTTGGGAAAACGGGGGAAATGAATGACGCAAACGAAGTTGCGCCGTACAGCTAGTCGTTAAAGAATTAGGTTCTTGGTTAATTGGGAATATTTGACAATTTCGGTAGAATGATGTGATGGCGTCTGTACATTCAACGTCAAAACGCTACGAAGATACATTATTATCGATTTTGCGTGGAAAAGGAGTTTTTTGTAACCTCGTCTTATTCGTTGCTCTAACGGACATTGAAAACTATTCCATTCCAAAAATAAATAAATAAAAAACACACTAGCTTTTATAACCGGCCCATGCTTGGCAGTAGGTGGAACGATGTTGTCAAAGATGATGTGAAGCAGTTTTTAGATCGATTTTGCGGGAGCAAAAGGTTAATAAATTATTTTTTGGGTCTTTCAGAAGGTCATGAAGGCAATTTCATTGCGAAAAGATAAGAAAGGCCGTGTTTTCAGTTTTGCCTGTTTGAAGGTCAAGAATTATGTATGGGAACGTAGGTTCTATTGGAATGAATATTTCGTAAGCCAAGTCATTGAAATCAGTCCGTATTCTTGTCTATACCTCACCTATGCATACTTATCTGTTTTTATCTACATTCCAAAGTACTAAAAATACTAAAATGACTCACAACACTCATAATAATGCAGTCTTTTAAAAAATTTAGTCGTCACTCGTCAAGGAATGTTATTTTATATTTTAGAAAATATTGAAAAAATAATTCTTCATAAATGCAATAATGTTATTTGTGTTTGGTTGTGTGGTCTAAGAAATGCACCTAAATTCTTCCACCGAGTTTCAGAAATACGCACTTAGTTAGACTCAAATTCAGTCTGTTGTGCATGATAGGTCAAAACTGACATAGCCTGCCTAGATACCCCCAGACGCATAGAACTTTCCCGAAGTCTAATGCTAGTGACAATTGCTTTCAAAACTTTTCGTATTCCTAAAACAAGTTCAAGAAGTTTGGCTAAAGCTTATCGGTAGTTCCTCTGGACCCTCAAGAGATCCTAGACTACTAAGACCTCTTGAGGGTCCAGAGGCTTCGCGAAGAGACCTCACCAAAACAGATCCGAATTGAATCACGTTTGTTACGATAACTCACAATCAAAATGTGCAATAGAAAAAAATATGTTAGACCAAGCTAGTCATAAGCCAAGGGCTAGCCACAGATTAAAAAACTGACCGGAATTTTTACTTGTTCCTAATACAGACTCCTAACGGAGTATGAACTACACTAAACAATGCTTTACATGTCTCGGCTTCAACCATCTGAAAGGGCACAGAAGCGAAGTGGCATACTCAGCTCATTGCCATTTTGGATGTTACAAAGAGCTCTTTTTGCAATCTTTACCTCCGAAAAACAAAGCCACCTGATACTTTTTAGCACCTTATGCGTCAACAAAACAGCTCTCTGCGAGATCGTCATCAACACCAAGGCATTTTGGGCTTTCTTGGGGAGCTATGGTACATCGAATGATCAATTCTCACACCCGTACGCAAAATATGCGGTGTGGACGTAGAGCTGCAGACACCAGCCAAATAATATATATGTATAAACAATCTTTGAATTTTTTAGTACATTTTGTCACTTACATGTACCATAACATAACATAATGGTTCTGTATGGTGTCGTACGTAAAGAATAGCACCATTCCATATCTACCCGTGGGTGTCGTAAGAGGCGACTAAGGGACTTTCCAGAGATTGGGCAGCAGCGTTCTCTGTGCTTTTGTAACAACCGTACTGCGGTCGCCAAACCGCCTGCCAAGCGTGGCGATTATGGCAAAACCCCCCTTATGTACACTTGGAGGAGGCCTGTATACAGCAGTGGACTTCTTTCGGCTGAAATGATGATGATGATGATGTGCCATAACTTTGCAGTAAAATCTAAATGGCGATAAGGTGACTATACCAACTTCCATAGAAAAAAGTTCAAATCCCCTTTTGCCCAACTACGGGCTCCTTAACTAACAAACAATAAATTGAACTTAGACACCAACTTACTGTACAAAATATAAAGAATGACGTTAACAATCAACATCATTATGAAAATCGCCATCAAATAGTCGATTTTGAGAGTGGCGTTCAACACCACTATCTCCAACGGCTACAAACGTTCACAATACTTCGAATCCTCACTCACACCCTCATACAACAGGTATCCGAGAACTGCGACAAGCACGGTCATCGCTAAAGTAACAAATTGCAGAACCTTCAGCTGCTTCATGTCTCGATGCAGCGTTGCATAGTTCTTTTCTAAATTACTCAGTGTCGCAGTCACGCAATCAGGTTTTTCTAGCACTTTCCCATCAATAATATTACCGTTCCTCGGTATATCTTTTTCGGGGAATTGGCATTTTAGACGGTACTCATCAGTCTTACTTCCGGTTGATGCTTGCCAGATTTCTGTCAGCTCTTTCGGCGTTAAGTCAGTTTTTGGGATTTGAATTGACATAACGAGGAATCTGTCTTTGGTTACTGTGCGGAGTTGAATACCCGGCTGGACTACAATCAGGACAGTTTGTGAGGCACCGCTTGCTAGAGTGCCCGAGCTGGGTCTTACTCGGAACTTCTCAGGTGCTGTGGTCCTAATCTTGAATGACACAGCGCTTTCATCCATGTTAGTAATCGTAAACTGACCCGATATTTCATCACCCTCAGTTCTGAATAGGATAGTATCGTTAGGTACAAGACGTAACATCTCTCCTGGAGAATGTTGGCCATCCCCTTGCTCCGCAAACGTGACCTTCTTAGGAGTATGTTCTGATTTATTCTCCGGAATGAACTCGAAAGTGTAGTTATCCTTCCCGCCCCAGACAGCTAAGGCTTGCTCAGGCGCTACAATATCTTTTAAAGTATCCTTCGTAACAAATCTCATTTTCTCCACAGCTTTTGCTGGTAGTAATGTTTTAACAACTTTAAAAGCAGCAGAAAGGACCCACGGCATCTGATAAATCACAATATAGTTCAGGAAATATGGGTAATACAGTTTGAAAAGCGTTATCAAGTATTTGACTAACTCCATGTCCATATTACCCAAACCACTGCCATCCATATCAAAAAACATGGTAATTCTCTTACCTCCTTCCTCTCGTTCGACTCGGTCAAACCAGTAGATCATGATTTTTTTCAGCTCGTCGTAGTCCCTTTGGCCTTTGACGTGCATTTTGGCCTTGAAGATTAACAAAAGACAGCCGTCTACATCTCTGCCTCTTGGGAAAAATACCCCCTCTTTAACGTAGTCTAGTCTGATGTTGGTCTCGTTAATATCACTTGCTCCGACAGATTTTCGCCATGTTAAGATGTCCCACAGCATGTCTGCAGCAGCTTTAGCGTCCTTATCCATATGACTCAGCACCCTCTTGAGGTATTTCTCATCCTTCGTACGATCCAAGTCCATTGGATGAAACTCCGGAGGTGGTGAAGTTTCCTTCAATCTCGCCTCGAATAGCGCTCTAACGTCCGCCGGCGTCGCCATTTTAGACAAATGGTTATATCATGCGTTAATTAACGTGTAACAAACACTAATTTACGGCTCATTAATTGAAATAACACACAGAAATCATGAGTGGTACGACTGAATTGAAGTGGGTTGACTTTTTTTTTCGTAAATGTCACTCACGTTCCGGAAGGTCGAGGTCCACTAGACTAATCCAACCAAAGACTTAATTTTTTTTTGAATAATTTAAATATCTTCGAATTATATGGATATAGGTTAAATAATTACAAATTTATCGTAAATTGGATGATATTAACAGCTTTAAACTCGGAAAAATGAAGGAAACTTGCATAGTTTATTTAACAAAGTTGATTATGACATGAACACACTTTGCTTTTTTTTCCAATATAGAATCTGCTTGCGTAGTGCGGAACGTATGACTTTTGAAATTTGTATTGCCGCATAATTAAAATCCTTCTGTACTAGTAGAATTTAATTGTTATTGAAATATGAAGCAGTTTATTAATTTTGTAATGATTTGAACATTCACCTATCTTTAATATCAAAATTATGGTAAATTAGATTACTTCATGGGTAGTCAATGTATAAGAACTATCTATAATCAAAGACAAACTCTCGCGTGGTGTCTCACTCTCTGTTTTGATCAACATTTGCCTATGGTAAAACGAACAGAAAAAGTTATGAATTTCCAAAACTCATAGAACTTTAATTTTTTAGTCTCAGTTGTTCGCCGAAAGCAGTCGACTGCTTACCCACGTTTATAGCAAGCGATGTGGCAACTCGGGTTGGTTAGATTTTCTATACTTCAACTTATATTTTCTAAATAAAGACTAGGCTCAAAGAGCGAGCGAAGCCACCGAAGCGAGCTCCAAAATTTTATCACCCTACCCTGGACAGTTTAGAATTGTTAGACCCTTCATACAGGACTTTACTTGATCGACTTACAGACCAAATCAGGATTAAAGAGGAAGTAGGCTGCAAGAACGAGCGAAGCGAGCTCAAAATTTTTACTCCCTGTCTTGGGCAGGTTAGAATTGTTTCGATCCTTCATACAGGAGTTCCATGGGTGACTTATAGGCAAAGATAAGATTCAAGAGAAAGTAGTCTGCAAGTGCGATCCAAGCGAGCACGAAAATGTTTACATCATGCCTTGAATTGATTCAGATATAATGTAATTTGAGATAAAAAATTCTACATGTTATGCCTAACAAGTCATCGGGGTAAGGGTCTCCTAATTTATTCCAGCCTCTGTCTATATCGGCCGATCATGCCAAAAGCTGAAAATATGAGTGCTAATTCAGAGGCAGGTAAAAGGAGCCTCTGTGATAAAAGTTTTTTCGTAGGGTTCAAATGTTTGAACATTTTCAAGGAATACACATTTTGTTCGAACTGAAGCCAGTCCGTATTTTAACCCTGCGAAAAACTGTAGTCACAGAGGCTCCTTTTGCCTCGTAGTTTGTAAAAGTAGTAAGATTTCTCAGACCTCATTTTTTGCTTTAAAAGTATAAAAGTGAGAGTGTGGTTTTGCTGTACGCTATAATTTATAATGTACCCACTTATTAATTTTGTGGTATCAGACAGAAAATTTATAACTTTAAAAAAATCTCCCCTTTACCTTGGTAGCCCCTCCTTCTGCGCCCCCTGGTGACGCCCATGCCTGCAAGCTATACTGGGTGAAACCACGTTTAGGCTCGCTACTGGCGTTGCGATGGGAATCACTGTGAAGTTGACTCTTAATGTTAGTGTTGTTTGGCTTTGGCTTTTAAATAAATCTTTTTTTTTTCGTACCTGCCTACCTGGAGATCAGCTCGTCCCACTGTCTCTGGGAAGGCAGGTTCTTGGACCTATCCGTATCGCTACTTACCAGGCGTTCACTGCGTCTGCGTCCATCAACTACGGCAATTCAGAATCACTCAGAAAGGGAGCTACAATTTTCCTGGTAAACATGGTTGTACGCCAGTAGCAACACTATAAAATAACTGTCAATTTTCCTACCAACGAAAGTAGGTCGAAAAATACCTACATATTTTGCCACTTGCTTCGTAGTGGCCTGCATTGACTTTTTATTCAATTTAAAACTGTTTATTCACTCAATTAGCATCATGTGACTGACTGCACGGCCTAAAATAGACGCTCGTAAAACAATAAACACAACACAACGCCCACATTACAAAATAAAACATAAAAATTATGAGAATAAAACAGATTTTTTCAATGACGATAAATCAATCGATAAATAATTACGAAAATTGCTAGATACAGTTGTAAACAGTTGTAATAGTGTCGCATAACTGTTTTGAGAGTGTTTTGCTGTGTAAAACCAGTGAATGTACATGAAAAACGATTGAACATTATAATTCTGTTATTTTTTACGTAATATTCGAAGTTGGTTCGAGTTTTGTGCGGAGAAAGCATGACAGTGTTGTTTATTTGGTAAGTTAACTTGTTTTTAATACTATATTACTTCGTTTAAGTAGGTCAAATAATTGTTAATTTTATTCTATTCATTTCGACCGGTTTTGATCGATGTGCGTGATGTAAATTTTGTTTTGAATACACCTAACGCAATAGGACGACGGTATTTTGTATTGCGCGAGTGTTTTCATTTAAATATTTTGTCTGCAGCGTGATTTATTATTGTGCATTTTGTTTTGAAATTTAAAATATTTACATAAAGTTTGAAACAGTAATGTAAGGAACACAAGCAAAATTTTATAAGAATATTTAGTTCGTAAAAGCTCTGGGAAGGTGGTTTCTCGGGTCTATCTGTATCGCCATTTACCAGGCTCAAGTTATTGAAAAAAAATATATTTTGTAGGCTTATCTTGCTATTTTCCTAAGATATTGTCTAGTATTGAGTGAAGTGTCACTTTTTTCTCAATCTCATCAAATATTGTTCAAGAACTCAAGCTCTTTAAATGATGATGTACTCAATATAATAATACACAAAATCATGAATAGCAGATATTTAATAGGTAAAATAACATGCATTATTTATCATTAGTTATAAATATTAGTAATAAGTAGAAATTAAGTTGTTATTAATTAAGGCGCATTTTACAAACAAACATTAAACATTTAACATTTTTAACTTACTGTTAATCTGTCACCCTGCTGGGCAAAAGCCTCTCCCCATGACTTCCAAATCCTTCAATCCAGGGCTAATGTGGACCACTGGTTGTGTTGTTGGTTCTGTCCATCTCATCCCACCATACCCTGTGAGGTCTTACGCATCGCCTTCCGGCTGTGTCAGGGCTCCACATCGTAGTTATTTTGGCTACAGCTTGTCAGGCATACAGCAGACATGGCCAGCCCAGTCCCACTTCAGCTTAGCAGCTTTTTGGGCAATGTCAGTAATTTGTGTTTTTTTTACGAGTATGTTTGTTTTTTGTTTTGTTTTTAAATGGGGAAATGAAAGGATGATAATGAGGAGAGGCCTTTGCTGAGTAAAAAAATAAACAAATATAGTTCTATAAACATTATGGCATTATGTTCTGTATGGTGTCGGACGTAAAGAATAGCACCACCCCATATCTTCCCGTGGGTGTCGTAAGAGGCGACTAAGGGATTTGCCAGAGAATGGGCAGCAGCGTTCTCTGTGCTTTTGTAATAACCGTACTGCGATCGCCAACCCGCCTGCCAAGCGTGGCGATTATGGCAAAACCCTCTAAAATGTCAATGTGGCGACACTTGGGGGAGGCCTATGTCCAGCAGTGGACGTCTTTTGGGCTGAAATGATGATGATGATGATGAAACATTATGGCTGAGAATCACTGATTCCTAGCTCTAACTTGATAAGTCAAATAAAACGTTTTTTGTCATTCATTTCATTGTAGTTTTGCCACCGAGTTCCGAAAGTATAGTTATTTTCCACTTTGTTGCATAGTTTGGCCCAGTAGTTTTCATTTTATGAACATTTTTTTTTCTTATGTATGGACAATGTGCTGACTGCTGGTGGCTTAGTACTCGTAAGTCGGGGTTACCACCACTGGACCACCGCTGCTCCTCTTTATATGTTTGTCATGGCCATAAAAATATATAATAAGTTGCCCGAAGTAATAAAGAATCTAACAAAATACAACATCTTTATCAATAAATTGGAGATTTTCCTGTTAAGCAAATGTTACTATAGTTTAAACGAATACTTAAATGATAAATTATAAGTAACTCAATAACATACGCCTACCTACTTATAAAGCACAAAATATTTTTTTATTTTATTTCTTATTACAATAAATATGGATTACGGAGCATCCAATTAAATATCTTACCTTGGATACAAGTATTAAATACGCAATAAATTATAATAGTAATTAAAACTACAATTAATAATTTTAAATAAATTTAAATACTTATAAAATATATTTTTAAAAATGTTACTAATTGATTAAATAAATGCTTATAATCTATACAATAATTATAATTCTGACATTCTATTCAGTAATATTTCTAAACATTTTATCTTACTAACTAAAAATATAATATATCTCATTAAGCACCCAGTGTTCTTCCTCCTCTTTCTCCTACCTTATCTTGCTGTGCCCGACAGGGTCCATAATTGTGACTTATATAATCACTTCCTTTCCATCTATGTAAATACATTATGGTACGCAATAAAGAACTGAGAATTGAGAATAATATAAATATAATAAAGTATCTATACTACTAATATGATAAAGCTGAAGAGTTCGTTTGTTTCTTTGTTTGGTGGAACGCGCTAATCTCAGGAACTGCTGGTTCGAATTGAAAAATTCGTTTAGTGTTGGATAGCCCTTTTATCGAGGAAGGTTATATAAAATGAGCGGAGAATCAATGAAAAATGTTGCAAAAACACAAAAATGTTGTTGTTGGTCAGTTAGTAGATCTAAATATATAAAATTCTCGTATCGCGGTGTTTTTTTACCAAACTCCTACGAAACGGCTGAACCGATTTGTATGAAATTTTGTGTGCATATCGGGTAGGTCTGAGAATCGGCCAACGAACGATGTCGCGGGCAGCAGCTAGCAATATACTTAATATTTGTGTAGATTATTTATGACTAGCTGTCCCGCGCATCTTCGACTGCGTCACATTTTCCACGATTTTGAAACATTATTCATTGCTGCTCCGCTCCTATTTGTCGTAGCGTAATGATATATAGCTTTTAGCCTTCCTCGATAAACGGGCTATCTAACACTGAAAGAATTTTTCATATCGGATCACTAGTTTCTGTGATTAGCGCGTTCAAGCAAACAAAAAAACTCTTCAGCTTTATAATATTAGTATAGATTTGAACTGTCCTTATCACGAATACCAGAAGTACCTAACGCCACTGCCATATGAAGTAAAGTGGCACCACTTGACATAAGCTATTCAGGAGTAGGCCCTCCTGTATTTAATAACCTCTCAAATCCACTTATCATCATCATCATCATCTGCCTAGCCTTTTCCCAAGCTATCTTGGGGTCGGCTTCCAGTTTAACGGGTCGCAGCTTAGTACCAGTATTTTACATGAAGCGACTGCCTATCTGACCCCCACAACCCTGTAACTGGGTAATACGATACCCCTTGGTAAGACTGGATGTAGTGGATGTCAGTCTTTCGGCTTCTGACTACTTGTAACGACTGTCAAAGATGTCAGATGTCAGGACCAACGGCTTAACGTGCTTTCCGTGGCACGGAGGAAACCCGGTATGTAATTATGGTCACCCATCCACGGACCAACCTCGGCAAGCACGGCTTAACCTTAAACTTCATGCTGTAATCCTCTAATAAAGCGTTTGGCAGAGCTGTACCTAATAGTACGTCACAGAAATGAGAGTGTTGCTAGTTATGTATGTTTAAGTCTCATGTAATAGGGGGCAGGCCTATTGCCATCAATTGAAAAAATCCTGATAGAAAACCTAATAACATTTTGACCAACTTACTTAACACATTTCGCCAACGAAATGTGTTAAGTAAGTACTAACGCAACATAACATTCAAATACTGTAGAACCAAACGATTTTAAAAGAGTAACCATGGAGTTTCTTGCTGGTTCTTCTTCATAGGAAACGACCACCCCGAACCGAGGACTTTTTTTCGACGTTTTATAAGTGCCCATGTAGACCTATGTAAAATAAAATATTTTGATTGATTTTGTTATTTTGAAGTACACCACTCTGCCTAAACCTGTGGGTTTATAGATGATGTTGTATTAATTAAATGCGCTACATTTATACCATTTTTTTTTTAATTCACAATTAACAGGAAAACATGGTAGGTGCTAAAACCAACCGTATTATTATTAATAATAGGTCTTTACCTATGAAATTGCCGTATTGCAGTACAGTACAAAGTTTTGATTGGCTATGAGTTCTAAATTCAAATTAATTTTGTTTTAAAAATATGACATTCTATTTACAAAATCAGTCTTTTGTTCATTGATTAGCGTTGTATTTTCATTACATTTCAACATTTTTCCTCATAATGGATACTTTGAAATTTCGTGTAATTATGGAATATGAGTTCCGTCGTGGCACCAACGCGGCACAAACGACCCGTAACATCAACGACGTTTACGGAGAGAACTGTACAAACGAACGCACAACCCGTTATTGGTTTGCTCGGTTCCGTTCTGGGAATTTTGACTTGAAAAATGAACCTCGTGGTCGTCCGGAAACTTTGGTCAACAATGATGAATTAAAGGTGATTGTTGAAGCTGATGAAACTCAATCTACAGCTGAGCTGGCAGCAGCTTTTGATGTTAGCATTAAAACAATATTGGTCCATTTGCGACAGATTGGCAAGATAAAAAAGCTTGATAGATGGGTGCCCCACGAACTTAACGATCGCCAGCGCAACGTACGCGTCGAGACTTGCCTTGCGCTGCTTAACAGGCACAGAAATGAAGGAATTTTGAACCGAATTGTTACGTGCGACGAAAAATGGATTCTTTTTGACAATCGAAAGCGCTCAGCAAGTTGGTTAGATCCTGGTTCGGTACCAAAGCAATGTGCAAAACGAAAAATGACCCCTAGAAAGGTGATGGTCACAGTTTGGTGGTCTAGTGCTGGTGTGATTCATCATAGCTTTTTACAAAACGGCCAGAGCATTACTGCAGATGTGTACATTGAAGAACTGACCACAATGATGGCGAAACTCGCACGTCTGCAACCAGCTTTGGTCAATCGGTCGTCTCCACTGCTACTTCACGACAACGCGCGGCCCCATACTGCACAACAGACCGTCTCTAAGCTGCATGAGTTGGGTTTGGAAGCTCTCCCTCATCCGCCATACTCACCAGATCTTGCGCCTTCCGACTATTACTTTTTCCAAAATTTGGACAACTTTTTAGCGGAAAAAAAATTCAATTCCCGAGAGGCAGTACAAAACGCCTTTGAAGAGTTTGTTGTCTCCCGTCCAGCTGATTTTTTCAAGAAGGGCATCCATAAACTGCCACAGCGTTGGCAAAGATGCATTGATTGCAGGGGTGATTACTTTGAATAAAAGAAATAAATAAGTTCGAAAAAAAAAATACTTTAACTTTTTTCAAACAAAACGGCAATTTCATAGGTGAAGACCTAATATTTAACAACAGTATACCAAGGTAAACAAACAATACTAACATTAATTAATTTCAATATCTTTTTCCTTTTTTTGTTTTTTCCTGTTCTTAATACAAAATGAGATCTAAATTGGCATTTATCAATAAAACTTGTTACGGGATATTTACCATTATTATTATTGGAATAATGACACCCAAAAATCGGCCATAGCTGAACATTTCCTTGAATCAGCATCGAACCACTGGATTGAGTTACATAACCCTCAGGTCATCTCGACAGAACGCCACTTTTTACCCAGACTGGTAAGAGAAGCTGTTGAAATGACTAAATATAAGAACTTCACCCGGGAGGATGGGTTTCAACTGTCAAGAGTCTGGAATCCAGTGGTTCAACTGTGTAAAAACCGAAAAAGTGCCGTAAAAATTTCGCGAGTGGACACAGTGAGTTTCGTGTGTCGGAAACAGAATCGAGTTGTGAGACTTGATTGACAGTGGTAGTCCCAAAAAATCTGTTAAAAAAAGAAGTTAAAGAATTGGTAATTTCTGTTTCTATACATAATTTATAATCGGACTAATTTAGCTGTAACACTATTTTCTTAAAATGTTTTTAGTACCTAACTTTATAGACCTATGTATCCTGCTCATGCGTATGATGTTTAATTAAAAACAGTTCAGACATTTCGGAAAATAAGGACTTGAAAGTTTGTATGAAATGTCGTAAGGCGTAAACGCTCTTAGCCCCCGTGAAATTAAAGATACATTTAATAGTAACTACAAATTCTAGTACGGCGCTAATTAAAAAAGTACCTACAGCGTTGCCATTTATGTAACTGATTGGAACGGCATTAATCAACATTACTAGATGAGTGTATTTAACGATCTAGGTTTATGAGCACCGATGAAAAAAAAAACCGGCCAAGTGCGAGTCGGACTCGCGTACGAAGGGTTCCGTACCATTATTTATAAAAACGAGCAAAAAAATCACTTTTTTGCATGGGAGCCACCCTTAAATATTTATTTTATTCTGTTTTTAGTATTTTTTGTTATAGCATCAACAAAAATACATAATCTGTGAAAATTTCAACTGGCTAACTATCACGGTTCATGAGATACAGCCTGGTGACAGACGGACGGACAGCGAATTCTCAGTAATAGGATCCCGTTTGACCCTTTGGGTACGGAAACCTAAAAATGATTTCGCGAGCCACCCGGGCGCGTCCCCCTTAAGTCTATTTTTTATTTGATTGACTTAACAAGACACCAAGGTTAAATCACATAACGTTTGTTTAAAAAAAAAGATTATAACTGAAAAGATACGGCGTGTGGTAAATTCTAAATATTATCCTCTTTTCACTCATTCATGCATTTTTCAAACTCGTGTCCTTCAACTTGCTGGCACGGCTGTTAAAAGTGATAGCACCTTTACCACTTAGCCTTAAGGTCTATTTTCGCAGTTCAAACTGATGTAGTAGATTATACTACCCTCAAATGTTTTGAAAACAATCTTGCAGATATTACGTTGACGGTAACGAAGGAATCCACTGATACGGAGTTATTATGTGAATGGAATATCAATAGAAATGGCCTTGATCGAGTGTTGAGGAATTTTTCTTCATCACCGTCTGAAACTGATATAACATAAGCAAAGTACGTGATGATGGAGCAAAAGGGTTACCAAAAGACGTTAGAAGAAGTGTTTAAAAGCAAAACTCATCATCATCTGCCAAACCTTTTATCGAACTATCTTGGGGTCGGATTCCAGTCTAACCGGATGACGAGTACCAGTATTTTACATGTAGCAACTGCCTATCTGACCTCCACAACTCAGTTAGAACTGGGTAATACGATACCCTTTTCGTAAGACTGATTGTCAGACTTTCGGGCCACTGAATGTCCTTATCTGCAAGGATGGTCAAAGATCTACAAATGCCAGCCGGGACCAATGACTTATCGTGGTTTCCGAGACATGGTGGACACTCGGCATTTAATGGATGGTCACCCATAAACGACCAACCTAGGTTAGCACGGCTTAACCTAAAGATCGATCAGAGCGGCTTTTATGGCTCGAGCTCAAAAGTCATTTAAATTAGGTTCATAAAATCGGCCATTTTTAAACGCCAAAGTTTACAAGAGACAGTCTCCCAAAACGCCCGCCCTTCGCCACTTACTAGTGTTTTAGCTGGGAAGAAGAAGTGGCGGAACGAACTCCCCAGCAAATTAACCGAGCCAACATCCAGTACAGTAGTATCAGAGTCATCTGTATGGTGTCGGACATCTGTATGGTCTCGGACGTAAAGAGTAGAACCATCCCATATCTTCCCGTGGGTGTTGTAAAAGGTGACTAAGGGATTTGCCAGAGAATGGGCAGCAGCGTTCTCTGTGCTTTTGTAACAACCGAACTGCGATCGCCAACCCGCCTGCCAAGCGTGGCGATTATGGCAAAACCCCCCAAAATGTCAATGTGGCGACACTTGGGTGAGACCTATGTCCAGCAGTGGACGTCTTTTGGGCTGAAATCATCATCATCATCATCAACATCCAATTGGGTGGATATTGACAGTCAGAAAATCGCGGGTACGACCGAGTACGGTTTTTTATATACAGAACTTTCATTTCGGGAAGTGTGCTTTCGCATTCCAAAATCTAATTCCGCCATCCCCATTCTGTCATCTGGCGAGCATAGGCACGGCGTAGCGTCACTTATATATGGTTGCAGTTCCACGAACCCGAACAAAGCGCTATGCTTCCGTATTGTGCGAACTGCCAGTCTGTGGAATTCACTGCCGGCTTCTATTTTTTTCCGATCCTTATAATCTGGATCTCTTCCAAGTTCGAGTGGATCCAGCCCAGGCCCAGCCTAGGCCGCATCATCGCGTGCTCCGGCTCTGGGCTCCAGCTCTAGCCTAGGCCGGCCGCGTCATCGCTTCACTTCATGCGAGTTGCGCCAAACGCAAGAATAGTGGTTGCAAGGACAACTGCTGACAGTCGTAGTCCTAAGTTCAAGTCCTGAGTTGGATGTGCTGTTCCTAACCTTTCGTCAGATTCAGCAGATACACCAAAAGCCGATTATTCGTTGCTATGAAAATATCTGTATGGTGTTTTGTCTATGTGGTGTTTCTGTATGGTATCGGACGTAAAGAATAGCATCATCCCATATCTTCCCGTGGGTGTCGTAAGAGGCGACTAAGGGATTTGCCAGAGAATGGGCAGCAGCGTTCTTTGTGCTCTTGTAACAACCATACTGCGATCGCCAACCCGCCTGCCAAGCGTGGCGATTATGGCAAAACCCCCCAAAATGTCAATGTGATCAAAATGACACTTGGGGGAGGCCTATGTCCAGCAGCGGTCGTCTTTTTGGCTGAAATGATGATGAAAATATCATCGTTAATAGTTTAAAAAAAAAAACTAAAAAATACGCTTCATACAAAAGCAAACTGAAATCTAGTTTTTTTTCGAATATTAAAAATTAAGAATAGTGTGATTAACAAAAAAAAATGTCATTGTAGAAAAGCGTGGGGTGATTGATGTAATTTTTATAAAATTTTAATGAGAGATATTTGTAAAAGTAGAGTCATTATAATCCCCCACGTTTTTTTACAATGATTTATACTTTTTTTTTTTATTTAAAAAAATCCAGATCAATCTACCACTTCATTGAACTTGTTTATCTGAAAAACCTCTAGTGCTTTATTTGCAGCGTTTTATCACTGTTATCACTTATCAGTGGTAAATACTGAGTTTGATAAAATCTCTTATCACTGCGGTTTTGTTCTTATTATGTTAGCATGGTATTTAGTGCTGGAGGATTATTAGCTCGCTTGTTTGTTTTGGAATTTAATGAGCCTAATGATGGGATTAGGAGCAGCCTTAGTTGTAAAAGTGCTCTAAAATTTGAATCATGTAGATCTGGCGTTTTGAAAGAAAGTAAAAGTATTTATTTGACTCGCACAAGACTTAACAAGGAGGAGCTCATGGCTAAATAATGACAGCCGCACAGGTGGATCTTCAAGGTTAAGTCGTGCTTGCCGAGATTGGTCCGTGGATGGGTGACCATCTTTACCAACCGAGTTTCCTCCGTGCCTCGGAAAGCACGTTAAGCCGTTGGTCCCGGCTGTCATTTGTAGATCCTTGACAGTCGTTACGAGTAGTCAGAAGCCGAAAGTCTGACATCCAGTCTTACCAAGGCGTATCGTATTACCCAGTTACTGGGTTGTAGAGTTCAGATAGGCAGGCGCTTCATGTAAAATACTGATACTCAGCTGCATCCGGTTAGACTGGAAGCCTACCCCAACAAAGTTTGGGAAAAGGCTAAGCAGATGATGATGGCACAGCACAAAGCATAAAAACAACATTCAATTAAAATAAAACAAGCAAATCAAATCAAAATATTTTTATTTTACATAGGCCTACAGGGGCACTTATAAAAAGTCGACAAAATGGTGCTCGGTTCGGGTTGGTCGTTTCCTATGGAGAAGAACCGGCAAGAAACTCCATGGTTACTCTTTTAAAATCATTTGGTTTTACAATATTTCTGTTACATTGTTAGTACTAAAGTATGGGAGGACATCGTAGGCCCGACAATAAGTCGGTGCTTACTACAAAACGTAGAACGAGATAGAAAATTATCAAGGATCTAGGAATCCATAAGGCCTACAATGTTAAACTGACAAACTAGTTTGTCCTAGGCCAAATCGGTTTACTGGTTTATCGTGTCAGGATATACTAACCCAAACAAAACATTTATAATGCGCCCAACTTGGATGTGGCATCGCTCGCTACGCTCGCTCAGCTCGCGCGTTTATGGTCACCGTTCTAACCTAACCTAACCCAATTAGATGGGGTGCAGAGACCTTTTGATTGAGTTTGGCCTAGGACAAACTAGTTTAGCCGGAAATCGGGTTTGGCCGGTAACGTCCACACATTTACAAACAATCGGTAAATAAGAAAAAGAGTCTATACAAAAACAAAAAAATAAATTAAAAATTTAAAAAACCCCCGCCACAAAAAACCTCTAAAAAGCCAAAAAAAAATTAATTCAAGCGTCGTAGCGTCGGGGGACCGCTTTGTTCTGTGCTTGTACTAAGCGGTCTTCTTAGCGGTCCCCCGACGCTTGGTTTTTTTTTTTTTGGCTTTTTTGAGGTTTTTTGTGGCGGGGGTTTTTTAAATTTTTAATTTAATTTGTTTTTCGTGCTTTTTAAATTTATATTATTTTTTCTTAGCCTTGACTGTCCCACTCCTGGGCATAGGCCTGCCCCCTTTCCTTCCAATTTTCTCGATGTTGCGTCTCTTCTCGCTAATTAAAGAAACCAAGGAAAGATATAAATTTTAAAAAAAATGAACATTTTGGGGGGAGGGGGGTTGTACCCCCCCCCCCTCAGCAATGCCCATGGTGACAAGCGACAACATTTCAAATAGACTACCTGTGAAAGTTGTTTATATCCCTTCATCAACAGAAAAGAGGTGATGATCTTCAAACGGCTGAGCAGATTTTCTCGAAACATAGCTAAGAACACTCTCGATTAAAATACCTTTCGAACGACACCACTTTTGTCAAAATCGGTCCATCCGTTTAGGAGCTACGATGCCACAGACAGACACACAGATACACACGTCAAACTTATAACACCCCTCTTTTTTGGTCGGGGGTTAAAAATTAAACAAAATATCACAAAAAGACTAGATAAAACAAGTGACACAAATGTTGTGATCCGTGCTGTGACTAAAAGTTTAATGATTTAAAAACTATTGTAAAACATCTGATTGAAAATGATGGTAAAAAAAAAAAACTAAGATTGAGAATAGTTTGAGACATCCACACATTTGTGCCGTTTATGAGCTACCAGGGAAGCCACATCACAAACATAAGTCATAATTCGCGTCGCGAGAAATGGAACGTGGCAGGGAGGCCTTTGCCCCCAAGAGTGGGACAGAGAAGGCTAAAAAAGCCGGCCAAGTGCGAGTCGGACTCGCGCACGTAGGGTTCCGTACCATTATTTATAAAAACGAGCAAAAAACTCACTTTTTTGTATGGAAGCCCCCCTTAAATATTTATTTTATTCTGTTTTTAGTATTTGTTGTTATAGCGGCAACAGAAATACTTAATCTGTAGAAATTTCAACTGGCTAACCATGACGGCTAAAAATAAAAATTGGAATTCGATTGTTTTTATTATTCAACAGATAAATAATAAATTAATTTGGTTTTGATACCTTCCTTTAAATTTTGAATTGAGTAGTAATAATATCACTACCAACATAAACAATATTTCGTTGAATCCGGAAATACCGGAATTATTTTCCGGAAAAATGACTTATCCATGTTATTCTTTCTGTGTGCATTTGTGATACAAGTACCAAAAATCAATCTACCTACTCCGATCTATGATTATTTATTACCAATGATCGGAGTAGGTAGATTGATTGATTTTTTAAACTAAATTAATTTATTATTTATCTGTTGATTAATAAAAAACTATCGATTACGATCGAAGCATTAATAATTAATTTTATTTTTAGCCTTTTTATGGCCACAACTTTTTAAAAATTGTTGCACTTAAATTTCAATCAAATCAACGAATTCCGGAGGAATGTCCATATTAATATATACGTTTCGGATCAATGACCCCAATTCAATACCTACTCCGATCACTGATAATAATATAACGCATGTAATGATAAACAGAGTATCTACAAGTACAGGATAATGTCGTGAGGAAACTTTTAATTAATATGCAATGCATGTGCCGAGTCCCGAGGACTGTTGGTCACGTAGACCATAGGTACGTCATCGTAAACTTATAAATTAGTTTATTATATGGTTGAAAGGACCATTTTTCTTTATTGTTTTTTCGTAATTTCATTCTCTGTTGTACGCAGCACTCCATATATGTAAACAAGTAGCTAACAGTAATACATAATCTGTAGAAATTTCAACTGGCTAACTATCACGGTTCATGAGATACAACCTGGTGACAGACGGACGGACGGACGGACAGCGAAGTCTCAGTAATAGGGTCCCGTTTGACCCTTTGGGTACGGAACCCTAAAAAAATCAACAATACTGACTGACTTGACGTGACTTGTAGGGCAAATTTACGGAGACGCGCCGCACGACGCGCCGCGTCTTCGTAAATTTGCCCTACGAGAGCACTTACTTATAAAACGTCGACATAAAGGTGCTCGGTTCGGGTTAGTCATTTCCTATGAAGAAGAACCGGCAATTTTTCCTGAGAAAAATTCCGGTGGAATATGGTTCAACATAAGTAGCTGAATGCACCCTGAGAGATTGCGGAGGGCCGTCATACACCCTGTTTTAGTATAGATAAAGAATGGAATTCTGTGTCGATCTTACGAACTCTTCATTCGGCGTCCTAAAGCCATTAAAACCACTCGATCTTGATTGGTCACGGTGAAGACACTTTTAAATTAAAATTCCAGACGCTTGTCTTGTTAAAATGTCCATTTTGTCACGTACGACGATTCTGATGTGCTATGAAAGAAATGCCGTTTAAATAAACAACTAAAATAACAGCTGATTCCGTTTTGTATGGCACGTAAAGTAGAGTAACCATCTTTATTGAAATAACTCTGGTCGCAGCTTCGGTCGCGTTTTGGATGGCAATTATTAAGACCTTCGCTGCTAATATTGCCACCGAGCATATGGCTCTAAGTATTTCATCATCTGCCTAGCCTTTTCCCAAACTATGTTGAGGTCGGCTTCCAGTCTAATCGGATGCAGCTGAGTACCAGTATTTTACATGAAGCGACTGCCTATCTGACTTCCACAACCCAGTTACTGGGTAATACGATACCCCTTGGTAAGACTGGATCTCAGACTTTCGGCTTCTGACTACCTGTAACGACTGTCAAAGATCTACAAATGACAGCCGGGACCAACGGCTTAACGTGCTTTCCGAGGCACGGAGGAAACTCGGTATGTAATTATGGTCACTCATCAACGGACCAACTCGGCAAACACGGCTTAACCTTAAAAATCGATCCGTGCGGCTGTTATTATTTAGCCACGAGCTCCTCATGGGTCTAAGTAATAACCGAAAAATCTAGTCGAAATCTCATTAGCTCCTTGACACAAATTCATGCAGGTGTTACAGCGTTTTTCGTACGAATCAATAGACATTTTTTTGTTTGTTTTACGTGCTTATTCATTTGCAGCAATGACCACCAAGGTCGGGAGCGTAACTGATGCGTTTAATTGTGCAGTTAATGTAAACTTTATGGTTCATTGTTCTTTATGTAACTAGTGAGCAGCCGCTGCTTCGCTCGTTTAGGAACTTCAGTGGCAGAAAGAGATGGAGTGTACTTAACACAATAGTACACCCACACTTAGCCAGTTATTTTTAAGTCTCATCATCATTTCAGCCGAAAGAAGTCCACTGCTGGACATAGGCCTCGCCCAAGTGACGCCACATTGACCGGTCCCGTGCGCCTCACATCCAGCGGATCCCCGCAACCTTCACCAGGTCATCGGTCCACCTAGTGGGAGGCCTTCCAACGCATCGTCTTCCGGTTCGCGGTTAAGTTTAAGTCTCATGCATGCATGTAATAGGGATTGAGCCTATTGCCATCAACCGGCCACAAATTCAGATTCCTTGGCTGCTACTGAAAGAATCCTGATAGAAAAACAATACTTATCTTAATATCGGATGAAATTTTTCGGACATTACCACGTGCATGCAAACTTAACCTTTTTACGGACTACTTATGTAACAGAAAAAAAGAAACAGTATTTATTAGAATAACACAGAAAAAAAGAAACAGTATTTATTAGAATAACACAGAAAAAAAGAACCGCCCAAGTGCGAGTTGGACTCGCGCACAAAAGGTTCCTTACCATCCATACTATAATATTATAAATGCGAAAGTCACTCTGTTTGTTTGTTTGTTTGTAACCTTTTCACGGTTAAACGGCTGGTGGGATCTTAATGAAATTTGGCAAGAAGATAGATTTCAACCTGGGGAAGGACATAAGCTATATATCATCACGCTACAACCAATAGAAGCGGAGCAGCAATGAAAAATGTTGCGATAACGGAGAAAATGTGACGCAGACGAAGTTGCGTGGGACAGCTAGTTATTATATCCCCCCTGAAATATTTATTTTATTTTGTTGTTAGTATTTGTTGTTATAGCGGCAACAGAAATACATAGTCTGTAGAAATTTCAACTGGCTAACTATCACGGTTCATGAGATACAGCCTGGTGACAGACGGACGGACAGACAGCGAAGTCTCAGTATTAGCGTCCCGTTTGACCCTTTGGGTACGGAACCCTAAAAATTGTTAAAATAAACAGAAAACAAATTGTATAAAAAAATAAACAAGATCAAATAAAATAATAACACACCACCACCGTAATACTTCAAGTCAATGAAAATTTTTGAAATTAGTGAAATAACGCAATAATTGTGCGCAGGAAATTACTAAACGCAGTTATAAATACTTTAACTGTGTTGTTATGTAGGTTGGTTTAAGCGATAGATTTACTAAGTAAGAATCAGAGATTTTATGGATATGATATTTCGGATCTGGATACGGATATGGATATAACAACAACAACAACATACATTTATTTTCATGCAACTTTGGCCCATAGATATGAAGGCTCTTACCCGCTGCATCGGAATTACTTATGATATGTGGCACCAGATTTAATTAGATTAAGAAAACAGACGTCGGCGATCCGTCAACGTCTCGTTACGCGCCACCTTCCTTGACAACTACCCAAGTCAATATGGCTACCCGCAACGACTTGACGTTCCGCCAGAGAGAATTGTAGACCGCTTCTCTCTCGTCTGTGGTACCAGTTTAGTTTGCAACGTGAATCATATGAAGCCTTTTTGCAAAGGCGCCGTCAGATATATACCTTACAGTATTACATACATGTGATAAAATACAATAAAAGGATAGGGTGATATAGGAATAAAATTATATCGGTTTTGGATACGGTTACGGATATGTAATTATTTCGGATTATCCGTTAGTTTCGGATAGTTTCGGTTACGGATATTAGATTGAAGTAAAATATAAACACAAATAGTATGTAATAATTTGGTTTTATTTAAAGGTTTTATCTAGTCTAGGTTGTCATTTGGTATTATAATCAGTAGTAGTAATTAAGTAAAAGTAATTATTTAGAGATGTTATAATAATTACTTGTATTACGTGAAACAAAAACCTGTCGAAACATGTCGTTTTATTTAGACTCCGCCTTTATACGATACTATCCGAAACTTATGAAACGGATACGGTTACGAATATATTTTTATTTCGGATATCCGGTAGTTTCGGTTACGGTTACTGAGCTCCATAACATCCCTGGTAAGAATGAACTGCCGTCGA
This sequence comes from Cerastis rubricosa, assembly GCA_949152445.1. Taxonomy (NCBI): domain Eukaryota; kingdom Metazoa; phylum Arthropoda; class Insecta; order Lepidoptera; family Noctuidae; genus Cerastis; species Cerastis rubricosa. Next base: position 4,267,529 of record OX424551.1, on the reverse strand, counting down.
TAGGTACTACCGCGCCGCGATCACTTACGGTCGACCAGTTTTTAACCACCGACCAAAAAAGAGGGGTGTTATAAGTTTGACGTGTGTATCTGTCTGTGGCATCGTAGCTCCGAAACGCATGAAACGATTTTGATAAAACTGTTTTCGTTTGAAAGGTGTTTTAATCGAGAGTGTTCTTAGCTATGTTTCGAGAAAATCTGCTCAGCCGTTTGAAGATCATCACCTCTTTTCTAGGTGATGAAGGGATATGAACAACTTCCATAGGTGTGGTCGAGTCGAAATTTGAAATCTTGTCACTTGTCACCGGGGGGGTGGGGTGGAGTGGCACCCCACCCCACGAAAAGATCGGGCTTTTTTTAAATTGATAACTTTCCTTGTTTTCGTTAATTAGAGAGAAATGGCGCAACACCGCGAAAAATGGAAGGAATGGGGGGAGGCCTATGCCCAGGAGTAGGACAGTCAAGGCTAGTACTTTAAGAAGCATAAAATAAAAACTAAATTCAAAACCCCTGACACATAAAACAAAAAATATTAATCCAAGCGTCGTAGCGTCGGGGTCTGCTAAGTAGACCGCTTAGCACAAGCACAAAACAAAGTGGACCTCCCACGCAGTGACGCTTGGATTAATTTCTTTTTTTTTTAGAGGCTCTATGTGCCGGGGTTTTTTAAATTTTTTTAAAGAATTTTTCACTCTTAGGTATGCCCTGTGTTAGATGGTTGGAAATTCTGAGAAGGATCGTCAGTGACCGCCAGTAGGGACCTATCTTTTTAAGGTACAATTAATGTTCAATGCTCTCATCTTTCTCCTGCCTGTCATCTTCATCATCATTGTCTTGCCCTTATCCCAAGTCTTCTTCTTCCATACTTCTCTATTACTTGTCATCTCATGAGACACCTCCTTTCTTGCGATATAATCCTTCACACAGTCCATCCATCGTTTCTTTGGTCTTCCTCTACTCTTACATCCATCCACATTCTTACTTAAAACTTTCCTCACGACGTTCTCTTGCCCGTATCTCAAGTTATTTTGGGGTCGGCGCAGCATGTCTACTTCTTTCACACTCTGCCTTGTCTGTTCATCATCATCATCATCATCAGCCTTTAATGTTCACACAGGCCTCCTCTCTATGAGAGGGAGTGGGCTGTAATCCACCACGCGGGCCCAGTGCGGCTTGGTAGATGTGATAAATGTTTTCGAATTTTTAGTTCTAGGACATGCCGGTTTCCTCACGATGTTTTCCTGCACCGTTTTGAAGTTGATACATAAACATATAGTATATTTCATTACGAGTGCGGAAAGCCTGTCATTGCAAAGAGTTCCGACAAATGTCTATCCGAGCCGAGGCGCAGCCGAAGGTGAGGGTTGACAGTCGGAACAAGTTGCAATGACGGTTCGCACGTGTACTGAACAACTATTTTTAAAACAGTTGCGAAAAAATGAAGCAATTTAATAAAGAACATTTTTGGAAAATGGCGCCAACCGTAAAAGAATATAAGCAGAGATTTTTTTTTGTTTTCTTCACTCATTCTGGGTAGGCAAAGGGAACTATGCCCATACAGCCAAGTCTTCAGTAGAATTTTTTTATTGATATGAAATGAAAATGAAATGAAACCTAACCTAACGCATTGAATCAAATCATTAAATCTGATATTGAAACAAAATAGTAGCTTCTTTTTAGAAATATTTGCATGAATCATAAAAACCTCTATGATTTTTTTTTTTGTAAAAACTCCTTGGTTGTTTTTTTTTCTTTTTAATAGACATTATTTTGACAGTTGGGAAAGAGAACGCACGAGTTAGGAAAAGGTAAAGAAAAAGCTCGAGTGTGTAATAGCATACATCCCGAACGCTATACGTCCCTGCAATACGCCACTTTTTGAGCAACTGTATTAAAAATATATTTTTCTTTCTTTCATTAAAATAAAGATATTTTTTTTTTCAAGTATTTTGCTATCCATGCAATAAAAGCATAGTTAAGGCTTTTTGCGTTGTAGATAGAAAATTACAGTTTGAGTAGTTGACATTATAAAGCACTTATCATTACTAAAGTATAGTCCACCTCGAAACTATATTACCACCATAAAAGTTGAATGTCACTTAAACGTCATAAACCGACAAAGTCTATTTGTCTATGTGACACTTATTACACGACTGAGGGAGGGTAATGTGTTTATTTTCTTCTATCTTCTTATAGTTAACTTAAATGAAGAAGAACGTTAAAAGCTAATTGTAGATGGCACGACTATAGCTGGTTCTCAATCTGACCAATGAGGTCGAGCTAATTTGAAATATAAAATGACATTACCGGATTTTCAACCAATGACGATGCATGGAACCAGCTATGCTAGCGCCATTAGTTCCGCAGTTCCCATTGTTAACATAAATGACGCCTTTTTTTTTCGGGTGGGAAATTATCAAAGGACCTGTCCCGTTCTGGGCGGAGCGGAAGGGAGTGTCAGACTTGTACTGACTAAAACCCATCCATGTTCCTTCTTAGCCCCTTGTGTTCCAGGGCCACGGTATCTCTTTCGAACAGTCCCGCAGCCCTGGCAGGCATCAGCCCTCTCGGACCTCTTCCGATTAGCTGACATCTCGTTGAGGCGCGCGTGGAACACGAACGTGCCGTCGACACGGCCTGTCGTCATAAGACGGACGGTAAGCTAGCAAAAGTGGTGCCTTCCAAGCCAGCGGATTAACGTGCCTCCGTTGGTCTCGGCGGACATTTGTAGATCTTTGACAGTTGTTACCTGTAGCCCGGAGTCCGAAAATCTAGCAACCAGTCTTATTACTCTGGGGTTTAGAGCTTCCCAGTAGCTGAGTTTTCTTTCTTTTTTGTGTGTTTAAAGCCAAACCAGGTGTCAGAGTTTGTATGTTGCCCATGACCGCCTCTGACTTGGCTTTACATGCCGTCGAGAAATATCTCTAAAAAGTCTCTTTCTTAAAAGTTGTAAGTAATGATTTAAAAACGATTGTAATACATCTGATCAAAAAGAATGAAAAAAACCGGTCAAGTGCGAGTCGGACTCGCGCACGAAGGTTTCCGTACCATAATTTATAAAAATGAGCAAAAAAATCACTTCGTTGTATGGGAGCCCCCCTTATATATTTATTTGTTCTGTTTTTAGTATTTGTTGTTATAGCATCAGCAGAAATACATAATCTGTGAAAATTTCAACTGGCTTACTATCACGTTTCATGAGATACAGCCTGGTGACAGACGGACGGACGGATGGACGGACGGACGGAACGACAGCGAAGTCTCAGTAATAGGGTCCCGTTTGACCCTTTGGTTACGGAACCCTAAAAATGGAAAAAAAATTAGTTCGACTACACTGTCCACATCCTGATTTCCGCTTACTACCGGCAACAATAATTCATAGTTAAGTGGTAATAATGAGACTCCGCCATTATCTGCCTTACTGCTAAGCATAATGCACATCAAAATTAATGTATATCCGGCTCATATTGCGACGGTTTCCGTGAATTGGTAAACAGTCGCACAACTGTCTCTGTAGGTACATGTCGAGCTTTTCGAAGAACTGAATCTGATATTTTTTGTTGCCATAATAAAGTAGTTCATTCATCATTTTTCACTGCAAATGTTTCGGGGTCAGCTTCCAGTCTAACCGGATGCAGCTGATTACTTTTTTTTTTCAGGAAATGACTGCGTTTATGATCCATAAAAATATTAGAATAAACATAATAAAAAAGTGCGAGTTGGACTCGTGCGCGAAGGGTTCCGTACCATTATTTATAAAAACGAAATAAACACTTTTTTGTATGGGAGCCCCCCTTAAATATTTATTTTATTCTGTTTTTAGTATTTGTTGTTATAGCATCAACAGAAATACATAATCTGTAGAAATTTCAACTGGCTAACTATCTCGGTTCATGCGACACAGCCTGGTGACAGACGGACGGACGGACAGCGAAGTCTCAGTAATAGGGTCCCGTTTGACCCTTTGGGTACGGAACCCTAAAGCCGCTATATAATATCATAAGAGCCGCTCGGATGAATCTTCAGGTTAAGCCGCGCTAGCCTAGGTTGGTCTGTGGATGGGTGACCATCCATTGCATACCGAGTTTCCTCCGGGAATCGGAATGCACGCTAAGCCGTTTAGCCATCGGTCCCGGCTGTCATTTTTAGAACACTATTGAACACTATTGTATAGAATCTGGTTCTTCTAACCTAACAGTCAGATGTGTTGCTGGGGAGTTTGTTCCGCCACTTCTACTACCCAGCTAAAACACTAGGAAGTGGAGAAGGGCGGGCGTTTTGGGAGACTGTCTCTTGTAATTTTGACGTTCAAAAAGTGCTGATTATCAGCCTAATTTGAATAAATGACTTTTCATTCTTTTATTTTTTTTTTGTTATCTATAGGCCCGCGCTTGACCACTATCTCACCTGATGGTAAGCGATGATGTGGTCGACGTTGAAGCACGCTTGCCTAGAAGAAACCTATTCACTCTTGACTTAAAGACCCCTAGATTGTAGCTATCGGGAAACACAGACTTCATTTGATTGTCCTAGATTGTACCAGCTTACTAAAACAGCGCCATCTATCTAGGCTTCTAAGAAACTCATCTCAGTACCGTAATAGAATCGAACAACATTCTAAAGATCCAAATCGGTCCATCAGTTCGCGATGTAGGTGTATAAGACATACATGCAACATGCGAAGGTCGAATTTTAATGTGCACTGTCCCGTTTATGCATGACGTAAGTTTTTACTAGCTTTTACTCACGCCATTATCTCTAGGAGGTGGTCAGAAACCATAGTGTTTCATGGTCTATGGGGCAACTGCATGAGAATGCATCCTAACGGCTTGGACACAGGTCATTCGCTAAAGCGAAAATTCGCGCGTTGCGAACGATGAAGCGTGTTCTGTATGGTGTCGGACGTAAAGAATAGCACCATCCCATATCTTCCCGTGGGTGTCGTAAGAGGCGACCAAGGGACTTGCCAGAGAATGGGCAGCAGCGTTCTCTGTGCTTTTGTAACAACCGTACTGCGATCGCCAACCCGCCTTGGTAGGCGGGTGGCGATTATGGCAAAACCGCCCAAAATGTCAATGTGGCTACACTTGGGGAGGCTTATGTCCAGCAGTGGACGTCTTTCGGCTGAAATGATCACTTTGTTGTCCGTCCTTCTGTCCGTCTGTTTAGACCCTTTTTCTCAGGAACGCGTGGAGGTATCAAGCTGGAATTTATATCAAATATTCAGGTCTACTGCCCCTTGGAGCTGTGAAAATATCAAACTTCTAAGCCAACGCAGTCAAAAGATACAGCCGTTTATGCCGAAAATTTCCGAAACTCTCAAGGGAATCAAAACCTACTGGGTACTTCTTTTTTTTATTATTTTAATTCCATAATGTCCATCCTAAGGTTGTCCGGAAGATATCGCTATCAGCGATAAGACCACCGTTGTAACCATAAAATTGTTAGTTTTGTAAGCCCGTTACGTTTAATTTTTGGTGTTTAAGTTTTATTCTATTCTGTTCTATTCTACTTTCCGTGAACTCAGAATCTTGAAATTTGGTACGACGCAGCATCTTTTGCACAGATAAAGGAAAAATTCCGAAAACCGTTTTTTTTTTTCTTAAATCATCTAATAAAAATATTTTTGTTAATTTTTGTACGGAACCCTCGGTGCGCGAGTCCGACTCGCACTTGGCCGTTTTTTTTTACTACAAATACTGTTAACTTATTTGGCAATATGCCACATTACATTATCTGTAGTATATTGGCAATTAGCACAGCAACTCAAATGTCATGCAATATCATCTGCCTAGCCTTTTCCCAAACTATCTTGGGGTCAGCTTCCAGTCTAAACAGATGCAGCTGAGTACCAGTATTTTGCATGAAGCGACTGCCTATCTGACTTCCATAACCCAGTAACCCTTGTACTTGGTAAGACTGGATGTCAGAATTTTGGCTTTTGACTACTCGTACCGACGAAAAAAAAAAACAAAAAAAAACCCCGAAAACAGCGTGAGGTAACCTTTATGCCTGAGAGATATGTCTCGACGGCATGTAAAGATAAGTCAGAGGCCCATGGGCGGCTTAAAAACTCTGACAGCAGGTCAGAGCCACTAACCACACGCCAAAGAAGAAGAAGAGGCACACCATGCACTCATGCATGCATGAGGCGCGTTCGTGTTCCACGCGCGCCTCAATGAAAATTAGCTGGAAGAGCTACACTTGTGACATCTAAATTTCGGCTAGCTACACGGTATGGGGAGCGTGTGGAACTAGCCTTATGTTTAGAATGGATAGAGTAGAATAATTGGTTAGGGATTTTGAAAATAAATAAGGAAAATGACGTGGTGTATAGTACTGTACTGCTGGTACAGTACAACTTCTGAATTTATCGTCTTTGGTCCCAGAATCTAATCTAAAGCAAATCGGAAGGGGTCCGAGAGGGCCGATGCCTGGCTTTTTAGGGTTCCGTACCCAAAAGGTCAAACGGGACCCTATTACTGAGACTTCGCTGTCCGTCCGTTCGTCCGTCTGTCACCAGGCTGTATCTCTTGAACCGTGATAGTTAGCCAGTTGAAACTTTTACAGATTATGTATTTATGTTGATGCTATAACAACAAATACTAAAAACAGAATAAAATAAATATTTGAGGGGGCTCCCACACAAAAAAGATTTTTTTTTTGCTCGTTTTTATAAATAATGGTACGGAACCCTTCGTGCGCGAGTCCGACTCGCACTTGGCCGGTTTTTTATTGAGTTCCTAGAGTGAGGAAAGGTTTTTGAAAATTTTGCCGACTTTCTTTAAAATTTCGTTTGGAATATCATTTTTTTCGTTTATTATTAACTGGAAATTCAACGAAATTATATTGTATTATCTTCAATGTACACTAATGTGGCTTTACTTTAGATTGAAGAATATTCCATTGTTATACTATAAATAATCTGTCGATAAAAATAAATCGATATATACCTGCTAATTATGTCTGACGCAATGTTTCTAGAAACTTAAATAAGCCTATAATATTTCAAATACACGACATAAGGCCTCACTTCATCGGGCCTGTGGACGGTGAGTAATGGGCTAGCTCACCGTCCGCCCGTCTTATGACGACAGACCGTGCCGACGGCGCGTTCGTGTTCCACGCGCGCCTCAACGAGATGTTAGCAAATAAGAAGGGGTCCGAGAGGGCCGATGCCTGCCACGGCTACGGGACTGTTCGAAAGAGATACCGTGGCCCTGGAACAAAGGGCTAAGAAGGAACATGGATGGGTTTTAGTCAGTACAAGTCTGACACTTCCTTCCGCTCCGTCCAGAGCGGGAGGAGTCATTTAATTATTTACCATCCGTAAAAAAGGCCCATAAAATCTATGACACCAGGACGGTTACCCACTAACTACACGATATGAAAAGGAAAGAAAAAAAGAGTTTTTTTGCACTCTCGATTCGTGTATCAGCAGCCTTACCGCACTTACCAACCTATCAAACATGAATACTTACAGATAATTTATTATGATAACGAGGTAGGCTTATTTTCAGCATATTTTTCTGTTGAAGACTGTCTATACAGCACCCAGAGGACCTAGACATTATTCAATCACGTTACGTATTTTTAAGACTTTGAACATTATGAGAATGATGCATGGTTTTTGGTAACTAGTGTCAATGATTACATTTATGGGGGTTTGAAAACAGGGCGTAAAGTTTTTCAACCCCTATAGGAAAGGGTAGTTCTGTATGATGCCGGACGTAAAGAATAGCACCATCCCATATCTTCCCGTGGGTGTCACAAGAGGCGACAAGGGACTTGCCAGAGAATGAGCAGCAGCGTTCTCTGTGCTTTTGTAACAACCGTACTGCGATCGCCAACCCGCCTGCCAAGCGTGGCGATTATGGCAAAACCTCCCAAAATGTCAATGTGGCTACACTTGGGGAGGCTTATGTCCAGCAGTGGATGTCTTTTGGGCTGAAATGATGAATGATGATGAACTACGAAGCGTATTGCGACTAAAACAAATGTATAGAAAAGTACGGCGCATGCCACTGTGTCGAGCTGCAGACGCGGCGAATAGTTTATAACCAAAACAGTTTAATTGTACTCGCTCTACTAAATTTTTTTAGGAACTTTTTGAGAGCTATGTGTCGAGCTTATGTGTATGAAGTTTCATTAAAATAGGTTCTGTCATTTCGGAAAATACGGACTTATGAAACTACTAACTTATTAAAGAAATTTGTATATTATGTAAACTTGAGAGACATAAACATTCGTTTGTCTGGGATTTCCACACTTTATAAGTAACAGAAAACAAGTAATACCTACTAGAAAAACCTACCGCAATGTACGGTCTCCAAAGGAGATAAGTTACCAAGTTCTGATTCTACTAGTATAAGAACTTGGTTACTTATCTCCTTTGCAGACTGTACTGTCTGTCAAGAGCATTTACACCTTACGACATTTCATACAAATTTTCAAGTCCGTATTTTCCGAAATGACAGAACCTATTTTAATGAACCTTCATACACATAAGCTCGACACATAGCTCTCAAAAAGTTCCTAAAAAAATTTAGTAGAGCGAGTACAATTAAACTGTTTTGGTTATAAACTATTCGCCGCGTCTGCAGCTCGACACAGTGGCATGCGCCGTACTTTTCTATACATTTGTTTTAGTCGCAATACGCTCCGTAGTTCATCATCATTCATCATTTCAGCCGAAAGACGTCCACTGCTGGACATAAGCCTCCCCAAGTGTAGCCACATTGACATTTTGGGCGATTATGGCAAAACCGCCCAAAATGTCAATGTGGCTACACTTGGGGAGGCTTATGTCCAGCAGTGGACGTCTTTCGGCTGAAATGATGAATGATGATGAACTACGGAGCGTATTGCGACTAAAACAAATGTATAGAAAAGTACGGCGCATGCCACTGTGTCGAGCTGCAGACGCGGCGAATAGTTTATAACCAAAACAGTTTAATTGTACTCGCTCTACTAAATTTTTTTAGGAACTTTTTGAGAGCTATGTGTCGAGCTTATGTGTATGAAGGTTCATTAAAATAGGTTCTGTCATTTCGGAAAATACGGACTTGAAAATTTGTATGAAATGTCGTAAGGTGTAAATGCTCTTGACAGACAGTACAGTCTGCAAAGGAGATAAGTAACCAAGTTCTTATACTAGTAGAATCAGAACTTGGTAACTTATCTCCTTTGGAGACCGTACATTGCGGTAGGTTTTTCTAGTAGGTATTACTTGTTTTCTGTTACTTATAAAGTGTGGAAATCCCAGACAAACGAATGTTTATGTCTCTCAAGTTTACATAATATACAAATTTCTTTAATAAGTTAGTAGTTTCATAAGTCCGTATTTTCCGAAATGACAGAACCTATTTTAATGAAACTTCATACACATAAGCTCGACACATAGCTCTCAAAAAGTTCCTAAAAAAATTTAGTAGAGCGAGTACAATTAAACTGTTTTGGTTATAAACTATTCGCCGCGTCTGCAGCTCGACACAGTGGCATGCGCCGTACTTTTCTATACATTTGTTTTAGTCGCAATACGCTTCGTAGTTCATCATCATTCATCATTTCAGCCCAAAAGACATCCACTGCTGGACATAAGCCTCCCCAAGTGTAGCCACATTGACATTTTGGGAGGTTTTGCCATAATCGCCACGCTTGGCAGGCGGGTTGGCGATCGCAGTACGGTTGTTACAAAAGCACAGAGAACGCTGCTGCTCATTCTCTGGCAAGTCCCTTGTCGCCTCTTGTGACACCCACGGGAAGATATGGGATGGTGCTATTCTTTACGTCCGGCATCATACAGAACTACCCTTTCCTATAGGGGTTGAAAAACTTTACGCCCTGTTTTCAAACCCCCATAAATGTAATCATTGACACTAGTTACCAAAAACCATGCATCATTCTCATAATGTTCAAAGTCTTAAAAATACGTAACGTGATTGAATAATGTCTAGTTCCTCTGGGTGCTGTATAGACAGTCTTCAACAGAAAAATATGCTGAAAATAAGCCTACCTCGTTATCATAATAAATTATCTGTAAGTATTCATGTTTGATAGGTTGGTAAGTGCGGTAAGGCTGCTGATACACGAATCGAGAGTGCAAAAAAACTCTTTTTTTCTTTCCTTTTCATATCGTGTAGTTAGTGGGTAACCGTCCTGGTGTCATAGATTTTATGGGCCTTTTTTACGGATGGTAAATAATTAAATGACTCCTCCCGCTCTGGACGGAGCGGAAGGAAGTGTCAGACTTGTACTGACTAAAACCCATCCATGTTCCTTCTTAGCCCTTTGTTCCAGGGCCACGGTATCTCTTTCGAACAGTCCCGTAGCCGTGGCAGGCATCGGCCCTCTCGGACCCCTTCTTATTTGCTAACATCTCGTTGAGGCGCGCGTGGAACACGAACGCGCCGTCGGCACGGTCTGTCGTCATAAGACGGGCGGACGGTGAGCTAGCCCATTACTCACCGTCCACAGGCCCGATGAAGTGAGGCCTTATGTCGTGTATTTGAAATATTATAGGCTTATTTAAGTTTCTAGAAACATTGCGTCAGACATAATTAGCAGGTATATATCGATTTATTTTTATCGACAGATTATTTATAGTATAACAATGGAATATTCTTCAATCTAAAGTAAAGCCACATTAGTGTACATTGAAGATAATACAATATAATTTCGTTGAATTTCCAGTTAATAATAAACGAAAAAAATGATATTCCAAACGAAATTTTAAAGAAAGTCGGCAAAATTTTCAAAAACCTTTCCTCACTCTAGGAACTCAATAAAAAACCGGCCAAGTGCGAGTCGGACTCGCGCACGAAGGGTTCCGTACCATTATTTATAAAAACGAGCAAAAAAAAAATCTTTTTTGTGTGGGAGCCCCCTCAAATATTTATTTTATTCTGTTTTTAGTATTTGTTGTTATAGCATCAACATAAATACATAATCTGTAAAAGTTTCAACTGGCTAACTATCACGGTTCAAGAGATACAGCCTGGTGACAGACGGACGAACGGACGGACAGCGAAGTCTCAGTAATAGGGTCCCGTTTGACCTTTTGGGTACGGAACCCTAAAAAGCCAGGCATCGGCCCTCTCGGACCCCTTCCGATTTGCTTTAGATTAGATTCTGGGACCAAAGACGATAAATTCAGAAGTTGTACTGTACCAGCAGTACAGTACTATACACCACGTCATTTTCCTTATTTATTTTCAAAATCCCTAACCAATTATTCTACTCTATCCATTCTAAACATAAGGCTAGTTCCACACGCTCCCCATACCGTGTAGCTAGCCGAAATTTAGATGTCACAAGTGTAGCTCTTCCAGCTAATTTTCATTGAGGCGCGCGTGGAACACGAACGCGCCTCATGCATGCATGAGTGCATGGTGTGCCTCTTCTTCTTCTTTGGCGTGTGGTTAGTGGCTCTGACCTGCTGTCAGAGTTTTTAAGCCGCCCATGGGCCTCTGACTTATCTTTACATGCCGTCGAGACATATCTCTCAGGCATAAAGGTTACCTCACGCTGTTTTCGGGGTTTTTTTTTGTTTTTTTTTTTCGTCGGTACGAGTAGTCAAAAGCCAAAATTCTGACATCCAGTCTTACCAAGTACAAGGGTTACTGGGTTATGGAAGTCAGATAGGCAGTCGCTTCATGCAAAATACTGGTACTCAGCTGCATCTGTTTAGACTGGAAGCTGACCCCAAGATAGTTTGGGAAAAGGCTAGGCAGATGATATTGCATGACATTTGAGTTGCTGTGCTAATTGCCAATATACTACAGATAATGTAATGTGGCATATTGCCAAATAAGTTAACAGTATTTGTAGTAAAAAAAAACGGCCAAGTGCGAGTCGGACTCGCGCACCGAGGGTTCCGTACAAAAATTAACAAAAATATTTTTATTAGATGATTTAAGAAAAAAAAAAACGGTTTTCGGAATTTTTCCTTTATCTGTGCAAAAGATGCTGCGTCGTACCAAATTTCAAGATTCTGAGTTCACGGAAAGTAGAATAGAACAGAATAGAATAAAACTTAAACACCAAAAATTAAACGTAACGGGCTTACAAAACTAACAATTTTATGGTTACAACGGTGGTCTTATCGCTGATAGCGATATCTTCCGGACAACCTTAGGATGGACATTATGGAATTAAAATAATAAAAAAAAGAAGTACCCAGTAGGTTTTGATTCCCTTGAGAGTTTCGGAAATTTTCGGCATAAACGGCTGTATCTTTTGACTGCGTTGGCTTAGAAGTTTGATATTTTCACAGCTCCAAGGGGCAGTAGACCTGAATATTTGATATAAATTCCAGCTTGATACCTCCACGCGTTCCTGAGAAAAAGGGTCTAAACAGACGGACAGAAGGACGGACAACAAAGTGATCCTATAAGGGTTCCGTTTTTTCCTTTCGAGGTACGGAACCCTAAAAACATGTTACATGCACTTGGTACATGCTAATCAGAACTGTCAACACAGACCTCATTCTTAACTCTTCAGTCTTCAGACTGTCTCTCTGGTCTAGTGGTTGCAAATGCGACTGCTGAGCATGAAGTCCTGGGTTAGATTCCCGGGTCGGGCAAAGTGTTATTGGGTTTTTCCATCAGGATTTTCTCAGTAACAGCCACGGAGTCCGGAATTGGGCCTGGTAGATGGCAATATGCTCGCCCTCTACTACATGGGACTTAAACACAACTGGCGGAATGTGGGTGGACTATTAGGTACCATCAACAAACTGGGTATCGGAGCACGGTAAGGACTATCCTTGCTTACAGCATTAAAACAGTTAAAAACTTTCTATTCGTTGATGCCTATTTTGTTTTATTCCTATTGGTCTAAAAACGGTGGTCAAACATCTTGGATCATTAACAGAGCCTGAGTTTTTTTTTTAAACAAAACGTTTAAAAAAGGGTCAATCTATTGGTCCGCAAACTATTTGTGCGGACCAATAGTAGTAAGGGTGTTAAACAGATGTGGTCATCGTATGCACGGGATTTTGTTTGTAAAATGAGCCTATTCCTACTTGTCTGATAGTACACCTTTGCCTAATTCTTCGGGTATTACAGGCGTGGCTTTATGGTGATGAGATCTCGTTTTGTGACCGTTAGTGGGACTATTGAGAACATGGAGTCAAGGGTCCTTTCCAGGGTCGGCCAAAGTGGGATTTCTCAGAAATCTTTCTTCAGTAACATCCCATAGTCTACATTAGTGCCCCTTTAGGCACAAATCTATCGCAACGTTAAACAGCGCGTGCTCAAGTCGGTCAGTGGATGGATGCCCATTTATTGCACACCGAGTCTTGAGTTAAAGAAATACAAACTAAACAAATGATTTTAAAAGAGTAACCATGGAGTTTCTTGCCGGTTCTTCATAGGAACGACTAACCAAATCGAGCACCTTTTTATCGACGTTTTATAAATGCCCATGTAGGCCTACTGGCCTAGGTGGTTCTGTATGGTGTCGGACGTAAAGAATAGCACCATCCCATATCTTCCCATGGGTGTCGTAAGAGGCGACTAAGGGACTTGCTAGAGAATGGGCTGCAGCGTTCTCTGTGCTTTTGTAACAACCTTACTGCGATCGCCAACCCAAAATGTCAATGTGGCGACACTTTCCATTGCTAGACTTGTCACAACGTTAGTTTTAATAACATACCAGAATATTTGCATAAAGCTTGTATGCAATGCTTGACCTTGACCGAACTGCGTGTTTGCACGAGCATGAGTCACCACCTCTGAAACCTACCCTAATCGTTATTTGTGCGGACTATAAATACGATATTTCTTGGGTTTTCTTCTTCTTGTTCTTCAACCCTTGGCCACCCAATGCTGAGTGTCGGCCTCTTCCAAATCTCTCCACTTTTGGCGGTTATATGTCATGGCTATCCAGTTTCTTCCGGCCACTTTAATGAGATCGTCTGTCCACCTAGTCGTTTGTCTTCCCACATTCCTCCGTCCCGTCCGTGGTCTCCACCCCAGCATTTTCTTTCCCCATCTTCCATCCAGTCTACGGCATATATGGTCCGCCCACTTCCACTTTCTTTTTGCTATCACTTCCGCTATGTCCGTGAGTCTCGTTCGTCTCCGTATTTCGGTATTTCTTGGGTTAATAACTTTCAAATGTGTCGTGTATCACCAGCCTATGTCAGCCATTATAATGGTAATCCCTAGACGTTTACCAATGACCTTAGCCTCCGCTATTTGCATATGAAATGAAGTACATTGGTTACATGCAATGATTGTGTAGGCTTTTGTCTTCAGTATTTTATTTTGTGAATAAAAAATATAATGGTACTTCTACATTTCGCCAGTTGTGTTTAAGTTCCTTGTCATCATCATCAACCTATAATGTTCCCACTGCTGGGACACAGGCCTCCTCTCTATGAGAGGGAGTGGGCTGTAATCCACCACGCGGGCCCAGTGCGGGTTGGTAGATGTCACATGTCTTCGAATTTTAAGTTCTAGGACATGTCGGTTTCCTCACGATGTTTTCGTTCACCGTTTTGAGGGCAGCGGTGATGAAATATTTTTTTCAGATACACGTTGTATATTTCACCGCCCATGGACTATTAGCCCTGCTACCGTCACCTGCCTAGTTGATTCCCAGCTATGTTGGGATCTGCTTCCTGTTTAACTTATTGCGTCTGAGTACCAGTATTTTACGCGGAGTTACTGCCTCTCTGACCGCCAGAACGTAGGCAATACGTACACAGCGAGTTTCATTGGTGCCTCGGAAAGCACGTTAAGAGCGTTCACGCCTTACGACATTTCATGCAAACTTTCAGGTTCTAATTTTCCGAAATACTAACTGAACCGATTTTAATGAAATTTCATCCGCATAAGCAAGATACATTGGTCTAAATAGTTATTAAAAAACGTTTTCGAAAAATAGTGTTACAGCAAAATTAGACCGATTATACACTATCTACACAAACAGAAATTTCTAATTATCTTTTTTTTTTTTAAAGACTTTTCGAAATCGTTTTTAGTAACTTTTTAGATCTATGTATCCTGCTTAAGCGTATTAAGTTTCATTCAAATCGATTCAGTCATTTCGGAAAATAACGACTTGAAAATTTTTAAGAAAGGCCGTAAGGTGTAATAGTACATTGTTACCCCAGGGGTGAAAGTAACTTATTTAGTCCAGAGACGGGGTTAGGCGCCCGAATGAAGTGAGGGCGCCAATAGTTCGAGGGACTAAATAAGTCTTAAACTCGAGGTAAACACTGTGTTTTTCATAACGAATACAAGAAAAGCAAAAATAAAAACATGAATTAGCCAAAGAAAAAATCAGTACATTTTAATTCGGATTGCCGTTTTCCCACCTATTTTGGTTTTTTATTTCTGTGGCCAGCCAGCTATTCAGCCATTATTTTTCATTTTCATCACTGAAAAAATGGTAAATATTTTGCCCAAATCTAATGAAACTAAATTATAATAAAATTATTTTAAAAAAATATATTTTTTAATCAATACTTCTTTAAGTTATTTCAATTTTACATTGTGGCTGCATAGAAAGTTGGAACATGGTTCAATAAAAATGTGAAAATAGAACTAGTTTTTTTTTTATAATTTGACATCTGTCAGTTGAAAGCCATTCTCCCTAGGGATGAAAAGTGTTACTTTCATCCCGCTCCTCAGGCAACTTCAGACCTACTTTCAGAGTATGAGTAATGAAAACGCTTTTAAGCCGTTGGCCTGTGTGTACCAGTCTTACCAAGGGGTATCGTTTTAGACTAATTCAATATCCTTTGGTAATGTAACGTCCCCATCTAGTTTCCAGCAAGCACTAACTTTAAACGAACAAAGCGTTGGAAAGGAACGCGGGGAGGCGCGCATTATTTCTGACAAGTTGCAATGATAATAGACTTTATATCTTTCACTTATGGCCAATCATGAACTGAGTTTCTTAGGGTAATCAAATCTTGGCTTCGGCCAGAAATCGACCTTCGGTCGGGAACTTCATACTGTACGTAAAATGTACCTAATAATAGAAAATAAATTGTGGAAAGCTTTTGCGATGCGTATGAATATTACTGACCTGCAATTTCCCAAGGGGGAGGCATAAACAAAGATGTGTGTTTAATGTGTTTATGTACTAATAATATATTAAAGTTTATTTTGTTTAGCGGCCCACATACTTTTATACGTACACTAGCTGGTGCCCGCGACTTCGTTCGCGTGGAAATTTTGATGGGGTTGTTAGTATACCTGCCTAAATGTAAATACTGATTAAGAGCGTTTACACCTTACGGCATTCCGTACAAACTTTCAAGTTCTTATTTTCCGAAATGACTGAACCGATTTTAATGAAACTTCATGGTAGACTTTTCATGGTAGTAGTTTTTTTTTCAGTATAAAACAGGCGGCTACAAAGTGTCATAATAATTCTAGTTTCGGAAATTGGTGGTAATTTGGCAATTTACAAAAATAATTACAACGAAATCCAGCTACTTCCGTTTCCGAAGCTAAAATTATCCACAAACTATATACAGTGTTACCTTACAGTGTTAGTTGTACCTTTGTACAGTGTTTTTTATACTTGTGCATAAAGTTTTAATAAATAAATAAATAAATATAATATACATACATGCAAATAAATAAAATTGGGGTATCTGTTTGTAATATTAAAATAACCGCTTTTTACTACTTGCATATGAATGTATATACGGTACATATACCAAAATAACATTTTTTTTATTTTTGTTGTCTGATTTTCGTCTGTCTGTTTGTTTCGGCTAATCTCTGGAACAGCGGGACCGATTTTGACGGGTCTTTCACTGACAGATAGCTGATGTAATAGGGAGTTACTTAGACTTAGAAAAAATCTAAAATAATTATAATATTTTTAATAAAAATCAAAAACAACAAAAAAAAACAATATACCTTTTTGTTGAATTCCGACACGAAGTCGCGGGTACAGCTAGTAATAATTAATATTAATTCTAAAATAAACAGAATAGTTGTTACAATAATGAGTGTTTTATAACGAGGGAATTGACATGATGACATTTAATTTACACGAACGTATCAAATTCGCACGGTCTACATACCAAGCTAAATATACCTACTCAATTTTGAAATGATTCACTATTGTGTAGAGTAACCGTGCACTTGGCATTTGTCGGACATTTTCGGGAATTCACAAGGCAAATACGGAGTGGAAGGGACATCGGTGCAAAAACGATTACCACATGTTCGGTACTAGTACTCTCAGGTCCAGTTGAAAACCAGCGTCGTGCAGTCTAGCTGCCCTACTTTTTTGCTGAACAGCTGGCCTACCATGACGTCTTAAAGCAGTATTGTTTTACTCTTATTCCAGTATGGGAAAGAGACGGAGCTATACTGGATATCTAGCGCTATCTCTTTCGCACACTGGAAAAGGAGTAAAACAATGTTTGAAGACGTCATGGTAGGTCAGCTGGACCTATTTGAAGCAGCCGTGAGACACACAGCAACTATCTTTTTTTTTTGTTTAGGCGTAAGTTTTCAGGTTTTCTTGTTTAGTTTTTAGGGTTCCGTAGCCGAATGGCAAAAAACGGAACCCTTATAGATTCGTCATGTCTGTCTGTCTGTCTGTCTGTCTGTCTGTCTGTCTGTCTGTCTGTCCGTCCGTCTGTATGTCACAGCCACTTATTTCCGGAACTATAAGAACTATACTGTTGAAACTTGGTAAGTAGACGTATTCTGTAAACCGCATTAGGATTTTCACACAAAAATAGAAAAAAAACAATAAATTAAGGGGGTCCCCATACTTAGAACTGAAAACCAAAAAAAATTTTTCATCAAACCCATACGTGTGGGATATCTATGGATAGGTCTTCAAAAATGATATTGATGTTTCTAATATCATTTTTTTCTAAACTGAATAGTTTGCGCTAGAGCCACTTCCAAAGTGGTAAAATGTGTGTCCCCCCCCTCTAATTTCTAAAGTAAGAGGAGGAAAATTCTGAAAATATTTAGGATTGTAGAACGTAAAAAAAACTATCAACGAAAATTGGTTTCAATAAGATATGATGTTTAGTTTTTGAGATATGGGACTTTTTCATCAAACTGCAGCAGTAACTTTGTGTTTCATAAACATACTATGAAAAACAAATTTAGTTTTGCGGTTGTGTGGAAGTAACTAATACTACTAATACTACTAACTAATGAATGACAGTTCAAAATATTGTTATTATATTGTTTGGAGCTATGGAACCCTGTGTGCGAGTAAGACTTGCACTTGGCCGGTTTTTTTTGTATTGTTGTGTGCACTTTTGGCCTATGCCCAATAAACCTATTTCTTTCTTTCACAATGAAGTAAAAGAAAGAAAGAAAATAGGTCTATTTGCCTCAAGGAGATGTCAGCAAATCGGAAGGGGTCCGAGAGGGCCGATGCCTGCCAGGGCTGCGGGTTGTTCGAAAGAGATACCGTGCCCCTGGAACGCAAAGGGCTAAGAAGGAACATGGATGGGTTTTAGTCAGTCAAGTCTGACACTCCCTTCCGCTCCGCCCAGAGCGGAAGAAGTCATTTGATGATTTCCCATCCTAAAAAAAAAAAAAAAAACAAACAAAAAAAAAACGGGGTCGGAAATAGTGGAGTTATTTTTGTACTTACACTGATCTCATACAGCGAAAGAACAAAGTGGATATGCCTCAAATCACGAGATTATTTTCAAGATCAGAAAAAGCCTGTGATTTACTACATAAAAAAGTTATTTACTTTTACACAATTTAAACCATCCGAAGTTGCAAAATTCCATTGCGCACACGCACGATGTAACTAATAAAAATTTTGTGTTAATTATCTTTGTTTTATTTGTCTTATCTATCTCTGCGATTTTTATGATTAGTTATTTGTAATATTGTTGGCCACACGGGATTGTATTATAAATCCAGGGAAATCCCGGGAAGACCCATATTAATATCAAATTCCGACGTCTGCTAATTATACTATCACATTTTGAAGTGATTCAAATGCGTTTGTTTTTTTGAATTCTCGGTCATTCATAAGTTTTGAAGTGATTCACACTTGTGTAAGATTTCCAAGCGTTTGTGTGTTTTCGGACGTATAGAATTTTGTTTGTGTTGATGTTTTGATCCAAGCGCGATGTTATCAGTGGCGTACCTAAGGGCGAACAATACGGCAAGCCCATAAGGCAAGCTGTTCAGACACCCGAACACCGTGAAAAGTAGTAAGTAATAAGGGCAAGCTAAGGGCTTGTATGAAAGTCAGCGGTCCTTTCATACAGACCTAGATGACATTTATAGATAACACTTTTCATTTTATTTTTTTCATTTTTAAATGCGTATTTTAGCGCGTGGGATGAATTGGATTTCCGCAAAGTAATGCCTGAATGTGTAGGATAACAAAATAAATAAAGGCAGGAAAATAGTGACAGGGATAATTCACACATCATAAACAGTGAACAATATTAAACCATGCACGCGCCATTTGCGTGTTCGTTATTTCGAACCGGTTTCCTCATTATATTTTCCTCAGCCTTCAGTCAGATATGTCAAAGATCACAAAATGATAATAATAAATTATTTATTTCGAGTAACTCATAAACAAACGGTTAGTAACAATATTTACTTTAAAAAACTTAATATTTTATCACATCAATTCAAAAGAAAACACGTTATAAATCATTGCTGCAGAACTCCACCCGAAATTTTGGAGCAACGATTCTAATATGGCTCTGTATGGTGTCGGACATAAAGAATAGCACCATCCCATATCTTCCCGTGGGAGTCGTAAGAGGCGACTAAGGGATTAGCCAGAGAATGGGCAGCAGCGTTCTCTGTGCTTTTTTTGTAACAACCGTACTGCGATCGCCAACCCGCCTGCCAAGCGTGGCGATTATGGCAAAGCTCCCCAAAATGTTAATGTGCGACACTTGGGGGAGGCCTATGTTTAGCAGTGGTATTCTTTTTGGGCTGAAATGATGATGATGATGGTTCTAATATAATGTAGGTATGTGTCTGTATAATGTTTTTTTCATTGTAAAAAGTCGCATTAGTACAACTTACAAGCACATGTTATCTTTTTTTCTTTTATAGCTATGAAACCCTCACTGCCGCCTACTTTTATAAAGACCAAATCTTCATACCACCGGTCTTCTACCGTTTTTCTCCATCTTCCTGCCCGTGCCCTATGTTATTTGGGGTCGGCGCAACACGTTTTATTCTTCCATTCTCCCCTCCCTCCCCCTAGCAATCGCCACGTTTTTATTTACTCCTTTTTCCTTCACATCATTCGTTATACCATCCATCTATCTTATCTTTGGTCTTCCTCTCCGTCTCCAGCCATCAACACTTATATTTATCTCTTCTACTGTCTATAATCCTCTGACGAGCTCGTGGCTAAATAATAACAGCCGCTGGGGTCGATTTTTAGGTTAAACCGTGCTTGCCTAGGTTGGTCTGTGGATGGGTGACCACCCATACATACCGAGTTTCCTCCGTGCCTCGGAAAGCACGTTTAGCCGTCGGTCTCGGCTGTCATTTGTAGATCTTTGACAGTCGTTACAAGTAGTCAGAAGCCGAAATTCTGACATCCAGTCTTATCAAGGGGTATCGCATTACCCAGTTACTGGGTTGTGGAGGTCAGATAGGCTTCATGTTAAACACTGGTATTCAGGTGCATCCGGTTAGAATGGAAGCTGACCGCAAGATAGTTTAGGAAAAGGCTAGGCAGATGATCATCGTTCGTCATACAATCTATCTATCTTTTCTTTGGTCTCCCTCTCCCTCTTCTCCGATCAACACTTATATTTATCTCTCCTACTGTCTATATCCCTCTGATTTTGTTCTTGCTAGTACGACTCGAGAGCGTGGGATGTACTCCATGCACTTTGGGTTGTTAGACCAGGGTAGAAGCCGTTAAAACCAATAAAAAGTGAAAAAAAACAATAGTAGGATGGAACCCATACTCAGATTCCCGTACTCAGATCGCCCGTAAATTATTTTTCCTTTCATTTTTATAATATTCTCCTCCTTTTCCAATGGGTTTCATCCTACTATAATAATTTTTCGTTTCAAAAATTATCGACCTTGGTCTAGGGCTATACCACATGCTCATTGGTGATGTTATACAGAAATGTCAGGTTGTGTTTAATTCGCCACCGGTATGCGTATATAACCATACTAGCTGTCCCGCGCAACTTCGTCTGCGTCACATTTTCCCCGTTTCGCGACATATTTCATTGCTGCTCTGCTTCTTTTGGTCGTAGCGTGATGATATATAGCCTTCCTCGATAAATGGGCTATCTAACACTGAAAGAATTTTTCAAATCGGACCAGTAGTTCCTGAGATTAGCGCGTTCAAGCAAACAAACGAACAAACAAACAAACTCTTCAACTTTATACTCGTAATATTGGTATAGATTTATTAAAGTGGACGAAATAGAAGGAATATCTAATGATTGTAGCGTAGCTGATAGCGCTCTTTTGTTTTTTATTTTTATTTATTAGGAACACAAACTTCATATTAACACAGCACAAATGTTCGTCTCGAGTACCCTCTCGAGTGCAAGGCAGAACAGCGCTGGCCCAGTGGTGGCGACTTACAAGCAGTAAGCCGTGGGTGCGAACCCAGGCAGTCGCATTAATTTGTGTAATTTATTTCATCACCGCTGTCCTCAAAAACCGTGAAGGAAAACGTCGTGAGGAAACCGGCATGTCCTAGAACTAAAAATTCGACGACATGTGACATATACCAACCCGCACGGGGCACGCATGGTGGATTACAGCCCACTCCCTCTCATAGAGAGGAGGCCTGTGTCCTACCAGTGGGAAAATTATAGGCTGATGATGATGATGTTCGTCTCACCCAAGATTTTCATGTCCTGATATTTTAGTATGTATTTGTGGTGACCCTACTCAAATTAGTGTTATTTGTATCACTTATTAGTTGCGTCAGCGTAAAGCCGGTAGGTCTATGAGATCATCGTGATACTCGTAATGTTAAGTTATTTTACCAAACATTAGGCTCTTTTTTAAGCCCCGACCAAAAAAGAGGGGTGTTTAAGCAGAGGTCGGAATTAGGTAGTTTTTTTTGTACTTGCATCGAATCGTTGATATTATATGGATCTTCCCTTGCGTGTGCGCATTGGAATTTTGTATCTTCGGACATCCGATGTCGGATGGTTTAAATTGTGTAAAATTATATAACGTTTTTATTTAATAAATCACGGGATTTTTCTGCTCTTTAAAATTAATCTCGGAATTTGAGGCATATCCACTTCATTCTTTCGCTGTACGTAATCAGTGTAAGTACACAAATAACTCTACCTAATTCCGACCTCTGATTATAAATTGGACGTGTGTGTCTGTGTGTCTGTCTGTGGCATCGTAGCTCCTAAACGGATGAACGGATTTTGATAAAACGGGTTTCGTTGGAAAGGTGTTTTCATCGAGAGTATGTTTCGAGAAAATCTGCTGAGCCGTTTGAAGATCATCACCTCTTTTCTAGTTGATGAGGGGATATAAACAACTTCCACAGGTCTGGTCGATTCGAAAATTTTAAATATTGTCTCTTGTCACCATGGGCATCGCCAGGGGGGTGGCGATGCAACCCCTTCGCCCTTAAAAGTCTGGAATTTTTTAAATTTATAAATTTCCTTGTTTTCGTTAATAGCGAGAAGAGGCGCAACACCGATAAAAGTACAAGTAAAGGGGGGAACGCTATGCCCTGGAGTGGGACAGTCAAGGCTAAGAAAAAATAATATACCTAAGTAATATACCGCTGAAATGTCCACGCTACTATGGTAGCCCAAAGCCAAATACAGTCAAATGTCCACGCTACCATAGTAGCCCAAAACCAAATACAGTCAAATGTCCACGCTACCATAGTAGCCCAAAAAATTAGTTCCGAAAAAACGCACTTATAAATGTTCCATGTCGTGTCGTGCTGTATCTATGGTTTTGCCCTCCATATTTTCTGTATTAAATTCTGCGTCTATGGCAAAAAAACGAGAATCTCAGCCGTACAAAATTAAATGTCGAAAAAGTTTTAAATGAGGTGTCAAATTTCACCGTATCGAGTTAATGTGATATAATTTCCCTGGTTTTAAAACGTGAGTATTATTTTATTTTAACCCAATATATATAGTGTTATATATCAAAATAAACCTCGTTAATCAAGCTTTACGAATATCTATAAACATCGTAGGTTCAAAGTCTGTTGAAACGATAATATCGAAATGTAAAAGTGGCGCCATGTCGAGCGTGGTATTTTGATAACGTTTTTTTAGAAATTATTGCAAAAATAGTTAAACTAGTGCTCGTATTACGAAAATTAGTTCAATTAAGTAATTATTAGTGTCTCCGCAATATAAAACAGTAATAAAAAAACGAAATCTTAGCGATTTTTTTACGAAAACACGACAAAATCAGTAGGTATCGTATCGATCAGAGCAGGGGTTGATTGGTTTGGTTAATTTGGCTACTAAAAATCATGAAATAAAAATTTTATAAAAAAAAAACCGATATAAAAAACCTCTAACAAACCAAAAACAAATTAATCCAAGCATCGGAGCGTCGGGGGACTGCTAAGTAGACCGCTTAGCACCAGCACAAAACAAAGAGGAAGTAATAGCATCAGCACAAATTTTGGGCTGACTGAAATAAAATTATCATCGACACGCAAAGAAGAAGATGGTGCTTGTAACAGCGCCGAAAAATCGGGAACTCAAAACAAATAGTAAACATGGTAAATATCCCGTTTTCAGTGTTAATGATAGCCTGATAGTGACTAGGAAACAACGTAATTCCTCACGTCGAAATGACTATAATTTACTAGTCAAGCACAATGGTTACAAACATTGTGATTCTCTATCGCAAATCGTTCTAACTGCTGTGACATGAAGACCTTCGCTTTTTATTGCACTTTACTGCGAAACGTTGTTGTAAATTACGTTCATTAATATTTATTAGCAAGATGGTTAGATAACGGGTGATGAACAGTACAAAATTTGCCATTATACATATGTACAGACAGCGTCGTAATAAGTAGTAACCCCCCTGGCGTACTCGGCCGGACTGTAGAGGGGTTAGCACATACTGATGCTGTCTGTACCATCACCAAACTGGGTATCTTAGCACGGTAAGGATTATGAATCAATAATCAAGGAAAAATGAGCTTATTTCCACTTTTCTGTACGTACTATCAGAAAATTAGGAATAAGCTCATTTTTCAAACAAAAAGGGATCAAGGAATAGAAAGTTTTTAACTGTTTTAACGCTGCAAGCAAGGATAGTCTAACCCGTGCTCCGATACCCAGTTTGGTGATGGTACGCATAGTCACAATTCACCATCATTATCTTCCTGCTCTTATTCCATGTTACTTGGGGTCGGCGGAACACGTTTCCTCCTTTCATTCTCATCACCAGAGTTCGGAATTAGGTAGAGTTATTTGTGTACTTACACTGCGAAAGAATAAAGTGGAGAATGCCTAATTTTAAAGAGCAGAAAAATCTCGTTATTTATTAAATAAAAAAGATATA
Source organism: Cerastis rubricosa (assembly GCA_949152445.1). Classification (NCBI taxonomy): domain Eukaryota; kingdom Metazoa; phylum Arthropoda; class Insecta; order Lepidoptera; family Noctuidae; genus Cerastis; species Cerastis rubricosa. The sequence goes on along the minus strand of OX424551.1, from coordinate 4,243,039 downwards.
CAGGGTGTAACGGAAAGGGTATGTACATACTTAAGGGTGTGCTACAGACTATCAAACTGAACATGTTGCTCCTCAAACAAACCTTGTAATAACGAAAAAATTATCTGCTGCCCCATAGTAAATTTCAATATCTATTCGACCAAATGTATGGGGCAGCTGATATTTTTTTCGCTATGATGTTGTTCCGATGGAGAAACATGTTCAGTTTGATGGTCTGTAGCACACCCTTAGCATGTATATACCCTTTCCGTTACACTCTGTATATAAATTTACTTTTACACAATTTAAACCATCCGATGTCCGAAGTTGCAAAAGACCAATGCGAACACGCAAGGGAAGATCCATATTACTTAATATCAACATTTCGATGCAAGTACAAAAATAACTCTACCTAATTCCGACCTCTGCTCATCACTCAACAAAGACGTGCCAGCAAGAGCAGGACACGAGTTTAAACAAAAAAAAAACTCTAAAATACAAATAATAAATTAATCCAAGCGTCGTTGCGTCGTCGGGGGTCTGCTTTGTGTTGTGCTAGTGCCAAGCGGTCTACTTAGCGGTCCCCAGCTACTATTTGTGTATTTTGTGAGTGAAACGAATCGCTGCAAAACCGATTTTACGCAGTCTTGTCTGCCCTACCCCTTTTTTACGGATGGGAGATTATCAAATGACCCCCGCCGCTCTGGGCGGAGCGGAAGGGAATGTCAGACTTGTACTGACTAAAACCCATCCATGTTCCTTCTTAGCCCTTTGTGTTCCAGGGCCACGGTATCTCTTTCGAACAGTCCCGTAGCCCGTAGTCCAGGCAGGCATCGGCCCTCACGGACCCCTTCCGGTGTCTGCCCTAACCCCAGAGCTTGCTGCATGTTGTATGCCTGCTTGCAAAATAATTGTAGTAAAAAAAAACCGGCCAAGTGCGAGTCGGACTAGCACACGAAGGATTCCGTACCATTATTTATAAAAACAAGCAAAAAAAAAACACTTTTGTATGTGAGCCCCCTTAAATATTTATTTTATTCTGTTTGTAGTATTTGTTGTTATAGCGGCAACAGAAATACATAATCTGTAAAAATTTCAACTGGCTAACTGTCACGGTTCATGAGATACAGCCTGGTGACAGACGGACGGGCAGACAGCGAAGTAAGAGAAGAAAAGTTTTAGGTGAAATGAAATTCGGTCAAATGGTTTTCGAGCTTATGATTGGTAACCAAACGCAAATGACTATTTTAATGGGCTAAAGAGAAAGTCGAGCGTCTCTTTAACACCGTAGCATGGTACATTGCGATCTTATACAATTTGATGACGCAACGAATGCGTGTACGCAATGATGACAGTCGGTTGTGCAGGGTTGCGTCCGAATCTGTAAACAAATGTGTGTTTTTTAAAATGTAACTTTAAAACTTACGGGTAAAGTTCGGTTTGGAATGCAACTTTTTTTGTAAATTTGGAAGTTTTTCAGATATCTACTTGATTTATATCACTTGCTTATCTAAGATATTTATGATGATATTTATTACAATAACTGTATAAACCTAGATACTAGTAATATTTCCGATAGTAACTACATTAATTGTTTAACAAACTTGCAATCCAGTATACCTGCTAACTGGATGCTTGTTTTGTCCAATCTATTATGTTGCCGTGCCCTAACCGGGTTTCATGTTGGAACTTTGCTATATATGTAACAACTAATTGTAAATAAAGAATTTGAGTTTGAGTTTGATGATATTTGTTTCATTGGAAATAGCGGCAACTGGAAATAAGGATTTGAATGGTTGTGAAAACATCTAACGCCCGTGGCTTCGGCTGGCCTTTTTTTTGGCCAAAGACATCAGCATTGCCATCCAAGGTGGCAATACGGCCAGCCTTCTGAGCACTTTTTCTGTTGATAGCGATGTCAACGAAATTTGAAATGCGAATTTTTTGAAGCCCTGCTGCTTCAAACGACATGCTGTTTTGATACTTGTTTAAAGGTATTTTGTTTATATTTTTTATCTAATTGTAGTTGGTATGTATGTAATAGAATAAATATACATCCAAACTCCTTTATAATATTAGTAATAGAGTGCAATTAGACAATAAGGTGGAACAACGTTTATGGTGGTCGCATTTTCATGGGGCTTTTTTTATTGAGTTCCTAGAGTGCGACTTTAGTTCTAGTTCTAGGACATGCCCGGTATCCTCACGATGTTTTCCTTCACCGTTTTTGAGAGCAGCGCTGGTGAAATAAATTACACAAACTAATGCGCCTGCCTGGGTTCGAACCCACGGCTTACTGCTCGTAAGTCGAGGCTCCCGCCATTAGGCCACCGCTGCTCTCAACTCGTCTCTCGCCTGGTCCACGTGCATACAACTGGTAACGAACGCCCTGCGTAATAAACCCGAAAAACAAGTTATAAACGCGCGATAAAACCAGCTAATTAAAATTATAATTAACTATATAATACAAATGTTTCGATAATACTTGCTCCATAGCTGCCTGCTGCTAAGCTAGGCACGTGTATAAATCTGCTAGCTGGTACAGTCCTATTGGTAAACATTTGTGAACCTGTGTAGTGAAATGTATTGAAAAAACCGGCCAAGTGCAAGTCAGACTCGCGCGCGAAGGGTTCCGTATCATTATTTATAAAAACGAACAAAAAACTCACTGTTTTGTATGGGAGCCCTCGTAAATATTTTATTTTGTTTTTAGTATTTGTTGTAATAGCGGCAACAGAAATATAAAATCTATGAAATTTCAACTGGCTAACTATCACGGTTCATGAGATACAGCCTGGTAACGAACGGACGGACGGACAGCGAAGACTCAGTAAAAGGGTCTCGTTTGACTTTTTGGGTACGGAACCCTAAAAATCCACAAAAGATCCGTGTACAATTGTATATGGATTTTTTTTGTAACTTTTTAGACCTATGTATCCTGCTTATGCGCATGAAGTTTCATTAAAACTCGTTCAGTCATTTCGGCAAATAAGGACTTGAAAGTTTGTGTGAAATGCCGTAAGGCGTAAACGCTTTGAATGCAAGATACTAATATTTACCTATGTTAGTCGTTTCTATTAGTTAACATTTTAACGGTAATTGTATATAAGAATGGTATAATATAATATACAATGTTATTATAATGTGTTTACGTTTATGTTAATAATTATTGATGTGAATCAGTCCGTGAGAATTCTGATTGGTATTATGTCGTGTTTGTAAACTCGTGGCTAAATAATAACATCCGCACGTGTCGATTTACAAGGTTATGCAACGCTTTTTGAGGTTGGTACGTGGATGGGTGACCATCTCTTACATACCGGGACCACTCCATCATCATCTCCCCAGCCTTTTCCCAAACTATCTTGGGGTCGGCTTCCAGTCTAACCGGATGCAGCTGAGTACCAGTATGAAGCCGGGACCACTACGTGAGTCGGAAACGTGGAGACGTTGGGCCCGTCCCGTCATTCGTAGATTTTTGACAGACATTACGGGGAGTCAGAGGCCCGAAAGACTGACAGGCAACCAATCTTCCCAAAGGGGCATCGAGTTACCCATAATCTAGGTTTTGATGGAAACACAGGCAGGTGAGATATTGAAGATCTAAGTCCAAAAAAAGAATTCCTTGTATTCCTTGTACTATGCCGCCCATGGACCTCTGAGTTGGCTTTACATCATCATCATCAGCCTATAATGTTCCCACTGTTGGGACACTGGCCTCCTCTCTATGAGAGGGAGTGGGCTGTAATACACCACGCGGGCCCAGTGCGGGTTGGTAGATGTCACATGTCTTCGAATTTTTAGTGCTAGGATATGCCGGTTTCATCACGATGTTTTCCTTCACCGTTTTTGAGGGCAGCGGTAATGAAATAAATAACACAACGTAATGCGCCTGCTTGGGTTCGAGCCCACGGCTTACTGTTCGTAAGTCGGGGCTGCCACCACTGGCCCACCGCTGCTCTTCCACCACTGGGCAACCGCTGCTCGATGGTCATAAAGTACGGTCGTATAGATATCTCCGCGGAATTTAAACACTTATCTCTTGAGCCAAAGGGGTCACGTTACTTGAATATTTGGCTCTTCGCCACACTTATCTTTCGTCAGGTCATCAGGGAGAACATAGTAATACAGAGTGTAACGGAAAGGGTATATACATACTTAAGGGTGTGCTACAGACCATCAAACTGAACATGTTTCTCCATCGGACAAACATCGTAATAGCGAAAAAAATATCAGCTGCCCCATATATTTTAGCCCCATTCATTCGACGGCACGGTTGGCGCAGTGGTTGAGCGGTCGACTACTGCGCTGCGTGTCGCGGGTTCGATCCCCGCACGGAACAAATATTTGTATGGTCTACAGATAGTTGTTCCGGGTCTGGCTGTTTGTGTATGTCAGTTTAAATGTTTGTAAACGCACCCACGATACAGGAGAAATTCCTAGTGTGGGGCAACGTTTTAAAAAAAAAATGCGTCTTAAAGGTATTGAAATTTTGTAGCAGATAATGTTTTCGCTTTTCGCAAAAAAAGAACACCATTCCATTCCATTGTTTTGTGTTTTCAATTCTGTCGGTAGTTCTTAGACTGCCTGTTTTTAACCGACTTCTAAAAAAGGAGGAGGTTCTCAATTCGGATGTTTGTATTTTTTTTTTTTTTTTATGTTTGTTCGCGCATAACTCTGTCGCTTACCAACCGATTTGAGAAATTCTTTTTTTGTTGGAAAGGATATACTTCCCAAATGGTCCCATGAAAATTTTATTGAAATCAGACAAGCGGTTTTGAAAATATCAACAAAAAATAAATATTCTAACTTTTCGTTTACTCTGCATTGCGTTTTTTGTTCGCGCATAACTCAGTCATGTACGAACCGATTTGGAAAATTATTTTTTTATTCTAAAGCCTATGCTTTCCATTTGGTCCCATAGTCACCAAGTCGGGATCTGATGATGGAATCTTGGCGAAAACGAGGGAACTCTTCAAATTTTATAGGACAACGTACTGCGTTTTTGTATTATCTACAACAAGTGAAGCATTCGCGTTCAATAAGAACTATTCTACCATCAGATCTGATGATAAAGCCAAGAGACAGGCACCGTAACTCCATAATAAAACAATGTATATTAGCTGTGTTTGGGCTTGTTGGAATTGTAACGGTATGCATTTTCCAGGTGTACCACAGACTTCACTTTCCTTATTCAACCTACGTAACATGTAGGTCCTCTGCTTTGACAGTCTGTTTTCGCGATGATCAGGGTTCTTATTCAAAATGCGTTGATCATTTTTTTTCCCTAATTTATTTTAATCGTTGTCCTTTTTCCTTTTTCTCAGTTTCAGTTCGACGCCGTTTTCTCATACGAGAAGCATCTTTACTAGGCCTACCCATATTTTATTATTAGATTAAAAATATATCACTAAAAATTAACAAATAATTATTATCCAGTACCTACTTTATTTGTTTGCTTGTTGATTTGCCATGCTAAGTTCGAAAAGGTTACGAGGTACGTTAAGCCGTCATTAGTTCAGGTGATATTGAATTGCAATAATATTATTGCAATTATATTTCACCTGAACTAATAATTCAATTAAATAGAAAACATGCATTCAAGTCTTCAAATAAAAAACATAATTATTTTTCAAAAATATTTTCTTAGGGTAAAAGTAATAAGAGGACAAACACAAATAAATGCACTTGACATTTTATAACTAACAATATTATTATGTATTTCAATTGACGTCACGCCACACTTTTTATTGAAAAAACAATAAAATTCTAACTCATTCGAGTGTCGTATTTTTAAATCTCTTTAACTATTCAGACTGAAAATATGAGATGGAATTGAAAAACATAAAAAAAATAACTTTTTCAGCGACATGCAAAAACCATTATGGCTTATTTAATTGCTACTGGATTTTTTGTTGGAGATGGGGCCGTATTTGGCACTTTACTGGTTATTTCAACACTTTAGTACTAGTTTAACACTAAGGTTTACAACACGGGAGTTATAATTAATTTGGAGCAAAACGTATAGTTCAGAACTTGGTAAACGAGAACCACACCATGTTTACGAGTCCATTCATTTAAAGTTACTCTACGGTCTTCCAAGACCGGTCCGTTTGTGAGCGAGTGAGCGAGCGTTACCTAGGTTACTGTCTCGTTGGCCTAGTGGCCGCAAACGCGACTGCTGTGTATGATCCTGGGGTCGATTCCCAGGTCAACAAAGTATTATTGGGTTTTTTCATCAGGAAATTTTCAGTCAGTCAAGAGTCTGGACTTGCCCGGTTGATGGCAACAGGCTCGCCCCTTATTACATAGAAGTTATAAACATAACTGGCAAAATGTGGATGTTCTAATGGGTACACCTCTACCCAACCCTTCGGGGATTATAGGCGTTATGTCTAAACTAATATTATAAAGAGGAAAGACTTGATTGTTTGTTTGTTTGCATTGAATAAGCTCCGAAACTACTGGTCCGATTTGAAAAATTCTTTCAGGGTTAGATAGCCCATTTATCAAGAAAGGCTATAGGCTATATATCATCACGCTAAGACCAACAGTAGAGCAGCAATGAAAAATGTTGCGAAAACGGGGAAAATATGACGCAAACGAAGTTGCGCCGGACAGCTATAGTTATGAAAATGAAGCTTAACTCGGTACCACTTACTTAGTTGGAATCAATTAGGTGCGTTGTGAAAAGGCCAATCGTTCAATAATGTGTGTGAATGAATGACTCAGTCGAAGGCCCCTTTTGCAACATTAATATTGGTTAATGTCTATTGTAGAGTGAAGATTTGAAATTGATATGAATTTGAAAAACTTGAATTTGATGAACAGATAAGGAAACTAACTGTTATAAGTTATTTCAGTTTTCAACTATAATTTTATATATCCATACTAATATGTATTATAAATGCGAAAGTCTGTTTGTTTGTTACGTTTTCACGACTAAACGGCTGATCGGATCTTAATGAAATTTGGCAAGAAGATAGATTTCAACCTGGGGAAGGACATAGGCTATATATCATCACGCTATGATCAATAAGAGCGGAGCAGCAACAAAAAATGTTGCGAAAACGTTGAAAATGTGACGCGGACGAAGTTGCGCGAAACAGCTAGTAATCTTATACGTGGGACACTCAGAAAGTTTTGCGAAACTAAAAAAAATTGTTCTATACGTACATATATTTTTATTAAATCTTTTCAAAGTACTTTCCACCAGCCTCTATACAAAGATTCATGCGCCTAAACCAGTTTTCAAAACACTTTTTCCAGTCCGCCGCAGACACCTCGTTTACAGCCTGCTCGAACCCAGCCAGCGCATCTTCCGGCGACGAAAATTGTATCCCTTTGAGCTGATTTTTTATTTTTGGGAATAAAAAGAAGTCACACGGTGCTAGATCAGGGCTGTAAGGAGGGTGACCCAGGAGTTTGACTGGCGTGCTGTCCAGGAAGTCCCTCGTTTTGAGTGCGGTGTGCGCAGGTGCATTGTCGTGGTGGAGCAGTAGCCCGCGGAGCCCTGTGTTTGGTCGCTTGTTGCTTATAACAGAGAAAACTTCTGGCAAACATTTGGAAGTATACCATTCGGCATTAATGCTTCTTTGATCCCGTAAGGGAATTGATACCAAGTGGCCAGTCAAATTAAAAAAGCTAGCGATCAAAATCTTACCCCCGCTTCTAGATCGCTTCACTTTGGTAGGCGTTGGCTCATTTTGAAACACCCAAACAGTCGACTGGCGCTTGGTTTCTGGGTCGTATTGATAAATCCAGGACTCATCACCTGTAACGATGTCGTAAACACGCCGAGACGAGCCTGCTTCAAATTTGTTAAGCATATCACGGCACCATTCCACCCGGGCCTGCTTCTGAGCATCGGTGAGGTTGTGCGGCACCCAGCGTGATACTATCCTCCTCACGCGAAGATGGCTGTGTAGAATCTCGTGAACGCTTCCCGATCCAATCTTCAATATGTGTTGAATCTCCTGATATGTAATTCGCCTATTGTCTTGGATTAAATTTTTCACTGCTAGCACGTTTTCTTCGGTAACAGCCGTCAAAGGGCGACCGCTTCTTTCGTCATCCCCCAAAGTTGGTCGACCGCGCTTGAATTCGTTATACCAACGATACACGGTTGCCTTGGAAGGGCCTTCATCCATGAATGCCATTTGAAGTCTATCGTACGATTCATCCGGTTTCAGGCGACACTTGAAATCGTATAAAATCATAGCTCTAAAATGTTCCCGGCGCAGATCCATATTTCAGTGAGACACAATACTTTGAATTAACTCGCAAAAAATGTGGAGGGAAATTTTGAAATTGGAACTTACTTATTTTTACTTATAAATAATCATATTTTCGAAAAACATAATAACTGGCCAGTCTCCCATATATAAAAACTTTTTTTCGCAATACTTTCTGAGGGGCCTGGTATATATATAACTCTCGTGTCACATTGTTAGTTACCATACTCCTCCGAAATGGCTGAACCGATTTGTATGAAATTTTGTGTGCATATCGGGTAGGTCTGAGAATCGGCCAAAATCTATTTTTCATATCCATAAAAAAAAACCCGCGAACGAAGTTCGGGGTACTAGACAATATTTTTTTAATCTGAAAGTTTGATTGGAACCTAACTCAAGCAATTTCTACGTTTAATCAAATTATATTCATATAAATAACTAGCTGTCCGGCGCAAATTCGTTTGCGTCACATTTGCCCCGTTTTCGCAACATTTTTCATTGCTGCTCCACTCCTGTTGGTCTTAGCTTGATGATATATAGCCCATAGCCTTCCTCGATAAATGGTCTATGTAACACTGAAAGAATTTTTCAAATCGGACCAGTAGTTTTAGAGCCTATTCAATGCAAACAAACAAACAATCAAATCTTTCCTCTTTATAATATTAGTTTAGATAAAATTAAGAAGAGCTCATGGCTAAATAATAACAGCCGCTCGGGTCTATCTTTAGGTTACCCCGTGCTTATCTAGACTGGTCCGCGGATGTGTGACATCCCATAACATACCGAGTTTCTTCTGTGACTCAGGAAATATCATAACTCGTTGACCCAAAAGTCTGCAAACCAGTCTTACCAAGGGGTATCGAATTATCCGGTACTAAATAATACACACACGTCATAATATTGTTAACATTACTGGGATACAATTTGATCCGCTAATACAGCATGCTGCCGCTTATCGCTTCCCGCATACAGTCGCACCAGAGCGGGTGAGGGCTATGTTTTGCTCCGTACACCACTGGGCGAGATATTCCATAACTTCATTAAATTCCAACTTGGCACATAATACCTAGTAGGCAAAACAGTTTGCCCAATATCGGGACCATATTGAAGATAGCAATATTTAAGCCTGTTTGGTTCAGGTCCGAAGGGACTTACGAACCAATAACTTTAAGTTCGTTCTACGTTTTGTACTAAGCAACGACTTATTGTCAGGCCTACGATGTCCTGCCATACTTTAGTACTAACTCTGTAACAGAAATATTGTAAAACCAAATGATTTTAAAAGAGTAACCATGGAGTTTCTTGCCGGTTCTTCTCCATAAACCAACGACCAACCCGAACCAAGCACCTTTTTGGCGACGCTTTTTTTAAGTGCCCCTGTAGGCCTATGTAAAATAAAAATAATTTGATTTTTGATTTTGATTTTGAACGGTGGTGGTGTGGCGCATAGTGTAAAATTGTGTATATATATTTTTATATATATACACAAATATACATATTTATATATTACATACAATATATATTTTTTTTTATTGATGTTCCAAAAGTGTTGATTTTGGATCTGAAGGTAGTAAGGACCATTTATTGTCCCAACACCGAGAAGCAACGTTACCGACGTAGCCCGAAGAATTGCCAAACTTAAGTAGCAATAGACAGGGCACATTGCTCGCAGAACGGATGGCCGACGGGGCCGAAAAGTTCTGGAATGACGACCGCGAACAGGAAGACCATGCGTTGGAAGGCCTCTCACTACGTTGACCGATAACCTGGTGAAAGTTGCGGGGATCCGCTGGATGCGAGTCGCACGGGACCGGTCAATGTAGCTACACTTGGGGGAGGCCTATGCCCAGCATTGGACGTCTTTCGGCTGAAATTATAATGATGATGGTTGTCCCCTTTGCACCTAACCATAATTTGCCTAGCTGTTCCCCAACGGTCGGCTTCCAGTCTAACCGGATGCAGCTTAGTACCAGTATTTTACATGGAGCGACTGCCTATGAAATCCTAAAAAAAACCTATTTACCAATAAGTCAATGCGACTTATATGGCATATAAAAATGGCTTTAAAACACGTTGTCTAATTACGATTAGGCTTAAAAGCAATAAAATCAACAAAGACTAATTAACTCCGATTAGATACGACGGACAATAAAAACTTCGTTTGAAAACACATGTACTAAGATAGACAGAAATGCCTGTTTTTAACCGACTACTAAAAAGGAGGAGGTTATGTATTCCACCAGCACCTTTTTTAGGGTACCCAAAGGGTCAAACGGGACCTTATTACTGAGACTTCGCTGTCCGTCCGTCCGTCTGTCACCAGGCTGTATCTCATGAACCGTGATAGTTAGCCAGTTGAAATTTCTACAGATTATGTATTTCTGTTGCCGCTACAACAAATACTAAAAACAGAATAAGATAAATATTTAAGGGGGCTCCCGTACAAAAAAAAATATTTTTATAAATTATGGTACGGAATCCTTCGTGCGCGAGTCCGACTCGCATTTAGCCAGTTTTATTTTCATATATTATTATGTGTACTGATTTGTTCGTGATGATTAGTCTGATTTAATGGATTCTAATGTGACGAAATTGAGAACTAAATTATTATGTACACCCGCGAAGGAGCTCGTGGCCAAATAGTAACAGCCGCACGGGTCTATCTTTTAGGTTAAGCCGTGCTTGCCGAGGTTGGTCCGTAGATGAGTGACCATAATTACATACCGAGTTTCCTCTGTGCCTCGAAAAGCACGTTAAGCCGTTGGTCCCGGCTGTCATTTGTAGATCTTTGACAGTCGTTACGAGTAGTCAGAAGCCAAAAGGTGTCTGTTCTGTATGGTGACGGACGAACAGAATAGCACCATCCCATATCTTCCCGTGGGTGTCGTAAGAGGCGACTAAGGGACTTGCCAGAGAATGGGCAGCAGCGTACTCTGTGCTTTTTAAAAACCGTACTGCGATCGTCAACCCGCCTGCCAAGCGTGGCGATTATGGCAAAACCCCCCAAAATGTCAATGTGGCGAAACTTGGGGGAGGCCTGTGTCCAGCAGTGGACGTCTTTTAGGCTGAAATGATGATGATGATGAAACGTCTAACATCCACTCTTACTAACCCAGTTACTGGGTGTGGAGGTCAGATAGGCAGTCGCTTCATGGAAAATACTGGTTGGCTGCAACCGGTTAGACTGGAAGCCGACCCCAAGATAGTTTGGGAAAAGGCTAGGCAGATGATGATTGCATATAGCACCCTCAGGTAACGCGCTGATACGTGTGTTTGTTACAGTTACGCTAATTAATGTGTGATATAATCTCGCAATTAATGTTAAAACCAGCATTTGGTCGTTAATTATAGCATTTTTTGTCAATATACAAGGTGATGTTTTGCATCATCAAATTCAAGAAGGTAACTATGCTAACGATATAATAAAACGGGTAGGATTTTTTTTTTCTTGTTTTCTGAAATCGGCAAGTGTGATTCTCGCCCTATAACCGCGCTTTAACACATACTAAGAATCTCAAACGTTTATTCGATAATTTCTTATTCCCTGAACCACGATAAGGGGGTTATTCTAATATACTGACAAACTTAAACAACTAAAAAACAGGGCAAGTGCGAGTCGGACTCGCGCACCAAGAGTTCCGTACCATTATTTATAAAAACGAGCAAAAAGAATCACTTTTTTGTATGGGAGCCTCCCTTAAATATTTATTTTATTGTGATTTTAGTATTTTTTGTTATAGCATCAACAGAAATACATAATCTGTAGAAATTTCAACTGGCTAACTATCACGGTTCATGGGATACAGCCTGGTGACAGACGGACGGACGGGCGGACAGCGAAGTCTCAGTAATAGGGTCCCGTTTGATCCTTTGGGTACGGAACCCTAAAAAACAGCTTTTATTAATTAACTAGGTACCCTAATTTAAATTGATTATTTATGTCTTTGGTGTCAATTTCCTGAATTTTGACGAGGATGCAAAACAACACCTTGTATAAAGTATGCCTAGTGGTTGAATACCAAGTATTTTTTTTTGTTTTTCCGTAACTAATTTATGGGCTTAATTAACGACACTTTTAGTATTCAACATAAACGGATAAGCAGAAGCATGTTCTACCCACATTTTGCATGAGTTTTGATGAAATACCATGTGAATTTATTGTTATCTATATCTATACATACAAATAAATAAAATTGAAGTGTCTGTTTGTAATATTATAATAACCGCTTTTTACTACATGCATATGAATATATATACGGTACATATACCAAACCACATTTTTTTTTGTCTGTCGGTCAGTTTCTTCCGCCTAATCTCTAGAACGGTTGGACCGATTTTGACGTTACTTTCACTGGCAGATAGCTGATGTAATAAAGAGTAACTTAGGCTATTTATATTTTAGAAAAAATCTAAAATTATTATGAAAAAACTATATAACCGTTTTGTTAAATTCCACGCGGACTAAGTCGCGGGCACAGCTAGTTGTAATTTAAAAACTTGGAATACAGACGCCAGCTGACCACACAAAGTAACCCGAAACTGTCAAATTTTCCCAATTAAACTTGAACCTTATTCTTAGACGATGAAGTTGAAAATCTATGAAAGTGACCGATTGTTGCATCTTGATGTGCTGTCATCTGTACCTAAAACATTATCATTACTATCTGGCAGGACAGAAGTTGCTGCTCTGTATGGTGTCGGACGTAAAGAATAGCACCATCCCATATCTTCCCGTGGGTGTCGTAAGAGGCGACTAAGGGATTTGCTAGAGAATGGGCAGCAGCGTTCTGTGTTTTTGTAACAACCGTACTGCGATCGCCAACCCGCCTGCCAAGCGTGGCGATTATGGCAAAACCCCCCAAAATGCCAATGTGGCGACACTTGGGGGAGGCCTATGTCCAGTAATGGACGTCTTTTGGGCTGAAATGATGAATGATAGAAGTTGCGACCCACGGATGCCCCTCAAGTTAAAGGGGAAAATATACAAGTCCGTGATACGACCTGTCGTACTGTACCGGATCGGAATGCTGGGCATTGTTTAATTAATTGTTCTTATAATGTTTTATTTTTACTTTTGTATAGATTCTTTTTCATTTAAGTACCTATTTTTTGTGAATGTGTGGACATTGTAGGCTTTTTAAATTCATTATCTTTATCTACCATTTGTAGTAAGCAACGACTTATTGTCGGGCCTACGATGTCCTCCCATACTTAAGTACTAACGCTGTAACATCCAAATATTGTAGAACCAAATGATTTTAAAAGAGTAACCATGGAGTTTCTTGCCGGTTCTTCTCCATAGGAAACGACCAACACGAACCGTGCAACTTTTGTCGATGTTTTATAAGTGCCCATGTAGGCCTATGTAAAATAAAATATATTGATTTTTATTTTGAGTCAAGAAAACGGATGAAAAAGATTGCATGCCGCAGAGATGAGAATGTTGAGATGGATGTGTGGAGCGACTAAAATGGATATAGTTAGAAATGAGTATATAAGAGGAAGTTTGAAAGTGGCGCCTGTTACAGGGAAGATGAATGGGAGTCGTCTGTCTTGGTATGGGCATGTGATGAGGAGGGTTGGAACACCACGACTTACTGCTCGTATGTCGGCGCTGCCACCACTGGGCCACCACTGCTCTTAATACAGACGAAAAATATCTCTCAGGCATGCAGGTTGATTTGAATTGGGCCTGGTAGATGGCAATATGCTCGCCCTCGATTACATGGGACTTAAACATAACTGGCGAATTGTGGGTGTACAAAATGGGTACCTACACAGCTGCCTATCCCTTTGGGGATTACAAGCGTGATGTTATGCAGGTAGTCTAGGATTCTAGGTAGACGATACGAGACTGTGACCTTTCATAAACACTGCAGTGGTATACAAAGGTCACCACTAGAGGATTCGATGCCGGTCGTTTTTTCTAATCCCGGGATTACGGTATTACCTAAAGTTAAACCCGGGATCCCGGGATAGTCCCAGGATTGTATTGGTAATGGAAAGTGGTAACAAAAGACCACTTCGTCGACGATCTTTTATGCGGTTCAGTAAATGTGTCTTCAATCTAGAAGCCAAAATTGAGTCATTGTCACGCAGTTGTTGAAAAAGAAACTTGAATGTCGCATCAGCCGTGCACAAATTGACGTCAGAAAGACAAAGTGCTTCTACAGATAATTTAACTGGCGCCAAGACCTTGATTATCTCATTAATGAGTTGAAAATCTGATTCCTCAAATTGTACAGGATTATTTAGGTCAGTAAGTGCCTTTTTTATGCTATTTTTAAAAGATCAAATCGCTCCATCATTGTAAAGACTATTCTAACGCGTTTTGCAATCGAGCAGTAAATTAAGCTTTCTTCCATGTTCTCTTTTAACATACACACATCAAAAGTGTCTAGGGATCAACATATATTTTTGCAATAACTTTTCTCCTGATTGATATTAATTAAAATTTTCTTTAAGGATTCATCAAATAAAGTGTTTTCGTTTGTCACAGTAACGATAAACCAAGTCACCTTTGCATTAATAAAGAAATTTGCCATTTTCTAATAAAGGGATTTTTGACATTTGAACCACTAACATTAAAATTCGAAAAAAAGACTGAAATAACAGTTTTCTTTAAAATTTTATTGGGTAACTTAAACAATTAATAATCCGTGTTTCTACCGCGAACACTAACAACACAAGAACATCGGTTTGGCATACTCAAAATGAGTTCATCCAAATCACGCTGTGGAATGGCCGCCCATGTTCGTTGCAACAACAAAAAAAGGTCTTCTTGCGACTGGATACCCTCCATATTCGGCAGAGCTCTTCTCTGTAGCATATCCCATGCATGCTCAATCGGGTTCAAGTCTGGCGACTGAGCAGGCCAGGGCAGGACATTGATGTTAGCTGCGGCGAGAGTCTGTCTTACAACTCTTGCGGTGTGCGGTCGTGCATTATCATGCATTAACTGAAATAAGGGACCGATTTGCACTTGTAGAGGAACGATGACGTCTGATACAATCGTCTCAGCATAAATTTGAGCGTTGAGGTTGCCTCTGATCCAAATCAACTCAGTTCTTCCGCCGATCCAAATACCCGCCCATACCATGATGGTTCCACCACTATAAGGATGGACTTCCTGGCAGGATTTTAATCGCTGTTGGCGTCCAGGGGTTCTCCAGTGTCGTATACGTCTTGTATCCGGTCTCATACCAAAACGAGACTCATCAGAAAAGCACACGAAACGCCATTGTTCTTCTGCCCAATTTCTGTGTTCAAGAGCCCATTGATATCGAATCCTACGATTGTGCATTGCTATAGGTGGTACCCGTAGCGGTCTTCGGGAATGAAGGTTCACTTCATGCAAGCGGTTTCTGACTGTTTGGTCGCTAATTAAGTTCCCTGAAGAGTGATGAAGCCTCACGGCTAACATCATGGCGGTTATTGTTGGAGCTCTTCGAGTTAAGATTTGAATGTATCGGTCTTGTCTCCGTGTGGTGCAGCGATACCGTCCTCCATGGCGCTCAGCCACGGTACCAGTGCTTCGGTAACGTGTCCAAAGTCGACTGATAACACTCTGACTTGTATTCAGAGCTAAAGCCACAGTACGTTGCCGGGAACCAGCTTCTATCATTCCCACGGCTCTGAGCATTTCTTCCCTGCTTAAATGACGTCGCCGCTCCATAATAACGTTGGTTTTAATCAGTAGTAGGGAAACAGTAGCACTAATAATGTCTTCAATGCGTTGTATGTTTTTATAGGGAAAATATTGACAGCTGATTTTCATCTTTTACTCGAATTTGATTCACAGTTCCTGATTCAAATTATGAAATGCACCAAAAAGGATCCATATAAATTTATAAAATCATAAATTTATTACAAAGCCACATCTCAATCTCAAGAAATCCGCATAAAAATGCTTGATCCCTAGACACTTTTGATGTGTGTATTTTTGAAGTATAGTATCATTTTTCAAATTAAATGTCTTATCAAGAAATAAGTAAACAATACTTTTAAATCCTTTTTTTTTTATCTGTAAGTATTTGCTGTGAATTTGTGGCTTGGCGTTGGAGGGCACGCGTGTGCGTTTATGCTCTGGCGTTTAAAAGGTTAAAAAATTTATCAATCCCGATAATACCAGGATTTATGAAATTTTATCCCGGAAAGATCGGGTCAAATCTTTGACCGGGATCTCGAATCTCGGGATCGTATCGTATCGTCGTATCGAATCCTCTAGTCACCACTTAGTATTGGCTAGTTGCCAATTCCACCACTTACCCCCGATTAAAAGCCTGATCTGAAGCACTGCATCGTATCTGCCTAGCCTCTTCTCAACTATCTTGGTGTCGGCTTCTAATCTAGTGCCGGCTTCTCTTCCCTGGTCATTATAATCGGGATCTCTTCAATGTTGGAGTGAATCGGTTCCTTCTAGGTAAGCGTGCAACTCAGGGTATTATCATCGCTTCAAATCCTGGCGAGTTGCGGCTAAAGGCAAGATAAATTCGGAAAAAAACTACCGCTTTATCATCATCATCAGCCTAAAATGTTCCCACTGCTGGGACACAGGCCTCCTCTCAATGAGAGGGAGTGGGCTGTAATCCACCACGCGGGCACAGTGCGGGTTGGTATATGTCACATGTCTTCGATTTTTTTTATTTCTGGATCTTGTCGGTTTCCTCACGATGTTTTCCTTCACCGTTTTTGAGGGCAGCGGTGATGAAATAAATTACACAAAGTAATGCGCCTGCGTGGGTTCGAACCAACGGCTTACAGATCGTAAGTCGAAGCTGCCACCACTTGGCCACCGCTGCACTCCTCCCTCCCACCTCTTTATAAATGGTGTAGATTATAACCGCTAACTGTCTCTATTATACATTTTATAAAGCTGAAGAGTTTGCATGTCTGTTTGTTTGGTTGAACGCGCTAATCTCGAAAACTACTGGTTCGAGTTCTAAATTCTTAGTGAGATAGTTCCTCTCTTTAGTGTTGGATAGCACATTTATCGAGGAAGGCTATAAGCTATATAACATCACGCTACGACCAATAGGAGCTGTGCATCAATGAAAAATGTTGCAAAAACGGGGTTAATGTGACACAGACGAAGTTGCGGGGGTCAGTTAGACCAACAATATGTGACTACTCTTTCTATTAACACCTAAGAGCCTTAAGCCTTAAGAACGTTACGGGATTTCATACAAACTTTCAAGTCCTTATTTTCCGAAATGACCGAACCGATTTTAATGAAACTGCATACGCATAAGCAGGATACATAGGTCTAAAAACTTACTAAATCACATTACAAAAAAAGTGTTTAATATAAATTTGTGAGGATCTCGCCGGTTCCGAGGATATAATCCTCTGTCGTTTTAAATTAATCTTTATACTTCTGAACAAACATGTAGACTTCATAGATATAGAGAGAAATTTTGAAAAGCCTTTTAAAAAAAGATAATTGGAAATTTCTGTGCCTGTAGATAATTTATAATCGGTCTAATTTAGCTGTGCTGTAATACTATTTTGCGAAAATGTTTTTTAGATGCGTATGAAGTTTTATTAAAGTCAGTTCAGACATTTCGGAAAATAAGGACTTGAAAGTTTGTATGAAAATTTCATTTAACTTAATAATATATTAAACATACATTTAATGTCGTAAGGCGTAAACGCTCATACAAGTTTAATAAACTTCCTGCAGTGCGTGCCCCCACTCATTTTAAAATGACCTCCTTTTAAAAATTTAATGTTGCCCTTTCTCAGTAATACACCGCTCATGGTCACCCTATTTTTAGAGTTCCGTTACCAAATGGCAAAAATAGAATCCTTATGGTTTCGGTCTGTCTGCCTGTCCGTCCGGCCGGCCGGCAGAAATTTTACCCCTAGACTATTGGCACCGCAAGGTTGAAATTTGGAGAGCAGGGCTTTTAAAATTGAAGTGTCTGTTTGTAATTACTAAATAAGATAAAATATTTTTTTAATTTTTTGTCTGTTTTTTTTTCGACTAATCTCTGAAACGGCTGGACCGGTTTTGACGGTACTTTCACTGGCAGATAGCTGATGTAATAAGGAGTAATTTAGGTTACTTCTATTTTAGAAAAAATCGAAATTTATTAAGTATAAAAAAAAAAACAAAATAACTTTTTTGTTAAATGCACAGCTGTCTAATATATAATATTTATATAATATTATAAATGCGAAACTTTGTGAGGACGTTTGGATGTCTGGATGTTTGTAACTCTTTCACGCAAAAACTACTGAATGCATCTGGATGAAATTTGGTACAGGGATAGATAAAAGTCTGGAATAACACATTGGATACTTTTTATCCCTGTAATACGATCCCGTGGGACAATTACCGAACAAAACGCGGGCGAAGCCGTGCATATAAGCTAACATGTAATAAATAATAGTGCGATTAAAATTTCACCCTCACGTTTTACACCTACGTGCTACATAGCGATTAACTAGTAGGAGTGGCTTGCTTTTTAATTACCAAATACTTGGCAAAGGTAATTAGAGCCGTATTTTTTACTAGCTGCCCCGCGCAACTTCGTCTGCGTCACATTTTCCCCGTTTTCGCAACATTTTTCATTACTGCTCCGCTCCTATTGGTCGTAGCGTGATGATATATAGCCTATGTCCTTCCCCAGGTTGAAATCTATCTTCTTGCCAAATTTCATTACGATCCGATCTCCCGTTTAGTCGTGAAAAGGTAACAAACTTTACACCTTTAAACCACCACCACCACACCACCACCACCTTTTAACTTTTGCATTTATAATATTAGTATGGATATTCGACATTTCACCACGGCTTACGTGGTGTTCGGAAATTATACCAAGTAATTTAAGTTTTTTTTTTTAAGCAATGCTCCTCATTAGGTATTTCTCCTGTATCGTGGGTGCGTTTACAAACATTTAAACTGACATACACAGACAGCCAGACCCGGAACAACTATCTGTCCATACAAATATTTGTTCCGTGCGGGGATCGACGTGACACGCAGCGCAGCAGTCGATTGCTCAACCTCTGCGCCAACCATGCCATCAGGCCAAAAGAGCGTGCTGCAGAGTTAGAATAGGTACTTTTAGTACCTATCCTAACTCGGGTGGCGCTCGTGGCTAAATAATAACAACCAGAATACGCGCGGGTCGATCTTAAAGGTTATAAAGCCGTGCTTGCCGAGGTTGGTCCGTGGATGGGTGACCATCATTACATACAGAGTTTCCTCCGGTCCACGGAAAGCACGTCAAGCCGTTGGTCCCGGCTGTCATTTGTATATGTTTGACAGTCGTTACGAGTAGTCAGAAGCCAAAAGTCTGACATCCAAAGGGTATCTTATTACCCAGTTACTGGGTTGTGGAGGTCCGATAGGCAGTCGCTTCATGTAAAATACTGGTACTCAGCTGCATCCAGTTAAACTGGAAGATGACCCCAAGATAGTTTGATGATGGGGTGGTAACTGAAAGTCTGACAACCAGTCTCCGCATGTAAACAAAATTGAGATTGGGTAAAAATTGCAACTAGAAAAATTACTATTAAAATATTAATACATCATTGGTCCAGCTTGTCTATTATCATTTCGCACGCATCATCAGCACGTCAGGGTGAAACCGTCAGGGTAACCCGCGAAGTTAAAGTTTTATTTCGTTTTTGCAAATTTTCAGGTCAATCGTTGTATGTTGATTAATAGTATATTTCATTACGAGTGCGGAAAGTCTGTCATTGCAAAGAGTTCCGACAAATGTCTACCCGAGCCGAGGCGCAGCCGAAGGTGAGGGTTGACAGTCGGAACAAGTTGCAATGACGGTTACGCACGTGTACTGAACAACTATTTTTAATACAGTTGCGAAAAAATGAAGTAATTTAATAAAGAACATTTTTGGAAAATAGCGCCAACCGTAAAATGATATAAGCAGAGTTTTTTTTTTGTTTTCTTCACTCATTCTGGGTAGGCAAAGGGAACTATGCCCATACAGCCAAGTCTTCAGTAGATTTTTTTTATTGATATGAAACGAAAATAAAATTTAATACAATACAATACAATACAATACAATACAATACAATCTTTTATTTCAGACAACTAGGCCCATAGAACACAATACATATATAATATAAGCATAAAATGACTAACTATAAACTAATACATACTTTATAAAACTAAAACTTTAAACTATTGTACACGAAGTGACGGCGTCGTGTCGCGCTGCGTGGTGTTTAATGAGATGAAATGCAATTAAACCTTATCTAACTCATTAAATCAAATCATTAAATCTGATATTGAAACAAATTAGTAGCTTCTTAGAAATATTTGCATGAATCATAAAAACTTCTATGATTTTTTTTTAAAGTAAAAACTTCGTGGTTGGTTTTTTATTTTTAATTTTGACAGTTGGGAAAGAGAACGCACGAGTTCGGAAAAGGTAAAGAAAAAGCTCGAGTGTGTAATAGCCCACATTCCGAACGCTATACGTCCCTGCAATACGCCACTTTTTAAGCAACTGTATTAAAAAATATGATTAGTGGTTCTAGCGGCCATTTTCAGTTGAGAGTACACGCGACATGTTAGATTTTGTAAGGTCTTTTTTGTCGCTTAGAACCGTCATTTGCTGGTCCATTGCTACAAACGAGCTTAAATCCAGACTCCGTGGCTGCTACTGAGATATCCCTGACGGAAAAACTCAAAAACACTTTTTGGCCAACTCGGGAATAGCAACCAGACTTCATGCTCAGCAGACCAACGACGCAGTTAAAGTACTAGTTAGTAATACTATGCTATCTTGTTTTAAAAACTTAAATAGTAAACTACCATTTTCATCTTCACAGTCGTCCGATCAAATATAGTTCCCATGGCGAACAAATGGTCACGACATTTTGCTGTTTTTCGCGCGTTATCAAAACAATATGGCGTCCTCAAAACAGCTGTCAAAACAAACGCCATATTTTCAGACATTTGTATAAACAAATGGAGGTTAACTTAACATTACAATAGGATGTGCCGTGTGTGTGTGGATGTGATGTGTGTGTGTGTGTGTGTGATGTGATGTGTGTGGATGTGCATTGCCTAAATATTTTCAATAAGTTACCTGTACAAGGAGCTCAGGAGCTCATGGCTGAATAATAACAGCTGCACGGGTCGATCTATAAGGTTAAGCCGTGCTTGCCGAGGTTGGTCCGTGGATGGGTGACCATAATAATTACATATCGAGTTTCCTCCGTGCCTCGGAAAGCACGTTAAGCCGTTGGTGTCATTTTGTATATCTTTGACAGTCGTGACGAGTAGTCAGAAGCCAAAAGTCTGACATCAAGTCTTACCAAGGGGTGTCATATTACCCAGTTATTGGGTTGTGGAGGTCAGATAGGCAGTTTCTTTATGTAAAATACTGGTACTCTGCTGCATCCGGTTAGACTGGAAACCGACCCCAAGATAGTTTGGGAAAAGGTTAGGCAGATGATGAAATTGCGTGTACAATTTAAAAACTCTTTGAGTCCAAACGAATTCAAGAGCAAATTAAAGTCGTTGTTATTGAAGAAATGTTATTACAGCATTGAAGGGTTTCTCAAAGATAAAAGCAGTTCGAACGAATATATGATTATATTTTACGGACTTTATATATATCCAACATATTCTTTTTTTTGGATTGAATTTATATTGATTTTGAATTATTATAAAATATAATTAGTATAAATGTAATGCACGCAAAATACGCGCTTTAGACGTGGAGTTGCAGAAACCAGCCCGCTATACAATACAATACAAATGTAATGTAATGGTGTGTTATGTAATGTTTTATGTTAAATTATTGTAATTAAGAATAATAATGTTGTGACCAATGTGGAATGTAGCGATTGTTTTTTTTCCTGGCTTTACGATGATTGTTTAAATTATGTGTTACATGTATTGTGAAAACCACTTCGTGTATATTCGACACAAATGTACAGTCAACAAAGGAGATAAGTAACCACATTCTCATACTACTAGTATGAGAATCTGGTTACTTATCTCCTTTGTTGACTGTACATTTGTTTAAGAAAAAATAAACTGAATTGAATTGAATTGATTTACAATATCAACAGGATCTGGACACAAGTTGCCATGTTGACCTGGAAGTCCATGAATATACTCCGGAGACAGGTTGGCCGAAGCAATAAAAACCTGTTCACCATGTCTACCATGATTTCTTAAAACATTATTGTTTTACTCTTTTTCCAGTGTGGGAAAGAGATGGCGCTAGACGTCTTGTATAGCTCCGTCTCTGTCCCACACTGGAATTAGAGTAAAACAATACTGCTTTAAGAGGTCATGTTAGGCCAGCTGGTGTAAATTCATAGGTGATTCTGCCTCTCTGTCGCCAAATCTTGGTCTGACTCTATTCAAATTGTCATCCAAAAGCATAAATAAAAAAAAATAAAAAAAATTGTCACAGGGATATGTCAAATTGTGCTGTCATTGTCATTCCCGGTAAAACTCATGTTATGATACAGTATCCATTGGGAGCTACGGCTAACATATATAACCTACTTGTTCTTTTACCACTTTTGATTACGTCACTAAGCAGTGACTCTTGTTTAAGTCATAAAATCTTCAATGAAATACTGAAATTCTGACAGGAAACTATGACCATAAAAGATGGTTTAATCTTGCACCTCTTTTTTTACGTTTTTTTTTTCTTTTTCCCCAGAGCAACCATCAAATAACGATGAGCTGAACGAAACATGAAACAACGCCATCTACCGGCCGATGGGCGGACTACGTAAGATCATGCAACTAGCGCCATCTGTTGAGTGCTAAACGAGATGCCACGCTTAAAATATGCGTCGGTCGCCAGAGTTGTTGTTATACTCGGCCTATTTTGTCTATGGCTGCAGATTATGCTCTCGGCGTCTGGTGGGGGCATGTATAGGGATGGAGGTATGATATTTTTGTATTTTTTTGTTTACTGAAGCACACTTTTGAAACAGGACAGCAAAGGAACGTTGACCGGCATTGAATGGTTGCGACGAAATGTTTTGCTCGTTTTCGCTAACACAATACCAATTTTTTTTTTTTTAATTTTCTAGAAGACTGGGTAAGCATAACGGATAGGGTGTATAATATATTTTATATTATGTCAACCAAATAACAAGTCTTCGCCTATGTGACAGAAAAGTGATGAAATAGTGTGTCAACAACTCAAAACTGTCCCCAAAACATAACTAATTCCCCAATATGATAATAACAATGTCTATTTTTTTGGACATTGCGCTTAAAAATAGCGTTATTTATACACAAAATGGTTATTTAACGAAGTAAGTTGATTCTTCTTAAAAAATGGGATTAGAATCCAAGTAGTAATGAAGTAATTGTTTTTATAGCTTTTTTTATTGTTGTATAATTTCAGATAACGATATAATATTGCGAGGACTATTGATTAAAAGTTTATCTACTGATGTTATGCAAGGTTTTTAATTGTTTTGTTTAACCTTGTATTATTGGTTTCATCTTATATCGTTTACTTTGGGGATTCATCTTTTTAGTTTTACTTGACTTACATTTGAAATCTTACATCTTATCTTTGTCTTAAATCTTATCTTTGTTTCTGTTTTCTCATTTTTATTTTGTTTATTTATTTGAGTGTGTTCTTGTAAATTTTATTGAAACTTATTTAGAAGGTATCTTTTGATTTAAAAAAAAATCTTAGTTCTTGAACATTTCACTTTATTCAAACCCATGTAGTAGATCAAATCAAATCAAATAAAATCAAAATATTTTATTGTACATAGGCCTACATGGGCACTTATAAAACGTCGACAGAAGAGGCACAGATCAGAGGCACAGGCAGATCTCTCGCCCAATCTTAACAATCATAAAAAATAAGTTTTTTTTTTGTTGTAATTACATGAGTTTGTGACACAGGATGTAGGGATAATATTAATTAATTTACTTTGATTAAATCCGAATAATATTTTATTCTTGCTTGAGTACAAGTCTTGAGAATTATTTTTTTGCGTCCGACAGTTTTAGTTCAGAAAAAAATAAATATATAAATATGTTCACGGGATAACACTACTAATAAAATACTACATTTAAAACTTGTCTGACCTTTGTCGTTATTGTAATTAATCAAATATATTACTTTTTGTTGAATAAACTTTACTTTAATCTTCTATGTAAGCGTAATAAATTAAAAATTAAATTTAAATTTTTCAGATAATGAATCCAATTACGAACCTAACCTAAAATTGGATTCAGAACTACTAATATTGCCATATCAAGGTTTTTTATTATTTTATTTTTTCTGTGTTTGTCTATTCGTTATTTTTTTCTAAATTGTTTATGTGAAGCTATCAAAAGTGAATAAGTGTGCTAAGAAAAATGTTATTAAAATTAAAATTTTATTTTATGTATTTCATCGCTAAATATTGTGTTTTGTGCGTATGTACTATCTTCTGTTTTTATTTTAAGATTATGTTTCATACACCTCTGCCTAAAGCTTCGGGGAAAACTAGCGTAACTTTATGTAATTTTATTCTTCCACGTACCATCACCAAACTGGGTATCGGGGCACGGTAAGGACTATCCTTGTTCCCAGCGTTAAAACAGTTAAAAACGTTCTATTCCTTGTATTTAGTACGAGTACATAATTCTGAACTCACCTACATATTAATATAATTTTTTCAACGGTAATTATTTAAAAAAATATCAGCTGTTCCAATCATTTTGACGTTGGGTTGACAATGATGTACTGCTGGCCGACCATGACGTCTTAAAGCGGTATTCATTCATCATTTCAGCCCAAAAGACGTCCACTGCTGGACACAGGCCTCCCCCAAGTCACATTGACATTTTGGGGGGTTTTGCCATAATCGCCACGCTTGGCAGGCGGGTTGGCGATCGCAGTACGGTTGTTACAAAAGCACAAGCGGTATTGTTTTACTCTTATTCCAGTGTGGGAAAGAGACGGAGCTATACATGATGTCTAGGGCCGTCTCTTTCTGAAAAAGGAGTAAAACAATAATGTTTTAACACGTCATAGTTGGCCACTTGATGAAGTGGTAGCCGTATTACCGTCGGAGTTTCTCCCATTCTGTATAATCATATTTTATCCAACATTTTAAGCACCTCTTGGCAATTTCTCTGCTTCGCTAGGCAGATGCAAAAAGTGTGCTTTTTGGGACTGACTAATTTATTATTGACCTTCAAAAAGTGCTGACTATCAACATAAACTTGAATAAATGACGTTTGATTTTTTTTTTAGAAAATCACATTTTCAGGGGTTAATAAAAAAATAATTTGGGAGTATCGCTTAGTAATGTGTTTTAACTATTTTCTGTATAACACTGTCTATCATAATAATATTGGCTTAATACTCTTGTAAATAACTCATGTAAAATTAATACTCCAAGGTTGAAATCACATTTTCATGCACGGATCAGCGTTATCGAGTATCTCTGTCTCATTCTGTCACTTAAAGACACCATTTGGTGGAGCGAGAAGTCCGGTCGCAAGCATCGGGATTAATTCGCATCGGGAGCACTATAACGTGCCATTGGGCCTCTCCGTTTCGTGGGTTTAAATACTAACACCCGCATTGTTTGCAAATTACTTATGCAAACATTTTATCCAATAGACAGAGTTTACACTTTTTTTTTCTGAGTAGCTTCTGGCTGAATAATAATAGCCGCACGGGTCGATCTTTAAGGTGCTTGCCGAGGTAGATCCGTGGATGAGTGACCATAATTATATACCGAGTTTCCTCCATGCCTCGGAAAGCACGTTGAGCCTTTGGTCTCGGCTGTGATTTTGACAATCGTTACGATAAGTCAGAAGCCAAAAATCTGACATCCAGTCTTACCAAAGGGTATCGTATTACCCACTTACTGGGTTGTGAAGGTCAGATGGGCAGTCGCTTCATGTAAAATACTGGTACTTAGCTGCATCCGATCAGATTGGAAGCCGACCCCAAGATGGTTTGGGAAAAGGCTAGGTAGATGATGATGAGACAAGAATTTAAACAAAGTAAGAACCATCAATGCAAACAAAGCTAAGAATTCTTACTACTAATTTAAAAATTACTTTTATTCAAGTAAAATAAAAGCTTGTAATAATCACTTTTACTAGTTTGTAGATGCGGATGTCTAGAGGCAGAAAGGGAAAAAGATGCAAGAAAATGCTGATCTATGCGTGTAAATGTGATTTTACCTCAATTTTCCTTAAAATAAGCAATCCTCGCACGATTATCCGATCGCCGAGTTCATATTTCTCTCATTCGTGCCAAAATACCGAAAAGCGCCATCTGTTGGCGATGATTGCTTATTAGGAAACAAAAATACCGAAAAGTGCCATCTGTCGGCGATAATTGCTTATTATAACAGCCTTCTGTTGCGTTTTCAAGACGACTTTCATGTGTTTTAAAAATCCGTGAAAATAAAGGTTCGAGATATACAAATAAAAACAGTGTCTAAAAATCTAAGCATAGTGCATCATCGTGGTTTATAAACACTGACACATATGACTAAAAGTGACAGAGACGTCGCTTTACAAAGCAGTACCTTTATTTTTATCTAAAATTCGATGTACCATGTTTTACTACACGTAATTCGTTATATCTGGGTCCTTTTTTTTCTGTGGATCCTACGTGTCATTTGTGAATTATGATAAAAAATTATTTGTGCTGCTAGCAGTTTGCGTAAACTACCCATAGATGGCGCTATTCCCAAAAATTACGTTAAGGTGGAAGCGAAGCGACCTCGAAATTGAAATTTTCTTACTTTTTTGTAGTTTGCCAGTCAGTCAATGTCAGGTTGTATGTTGATGAAAATATGATTAACGACCTTAATACGCATATGTATTTACAGAATCATCTTTTTTTTTTAAAAAATCCAGCTGTGTGCGAGTTGCACTCGCGCACGAAGGGTTCGTACCATTTTTTATAAAAAACGAGCAAAAAAAACATTTTTTTTGTATGGGAGCCCCCCTTAAATATTTATTTTATTCTGTTTTTAGTATTTGTTGTTATAGCATTAACAGAAATACATAATCTGTGATAATTTCAACTGGCAAACTATCACGGTTCATGAGATACAGCCTGGTGACAGACGGACGGACGGACGGACAGCGAAGTCCCAGTAATAGGACCGTTGACCCTATGGGTACGGAACCCTAATATTGAATCGCTGAATGTGTTGCTAAGCTCAAATCTCGAGAGCAGCTGAACCGATTTCGCTAATTCTTTTTTTATAATAGTCCTTGAAATACAAGGATGGTTCTTACGAAGAGAAAATTTAAAAAAAATGCCTGGAAAATATTAATAAAGAATCGACTGTTAGGCGGTACGAAGCTCGCCGGGTCAGCTAGTAATAAATAAAATCATCAATACAACCTATTTAAGTTCTTTTAATTCCAGTAAATGATTATTTCATGAAAAAGTCGAATTTCCGGGGCCACCGTGTCACTTCCATCTTAAATATATTTTTATCTTACGACACCTCCAAGTTAATATGCGTAGGATTTTATTTCATGCTACGGTTTCTTTTTTTATCGTAATTTCACATCATTGCCACATACACCTTTCCAATTTAATATGGTATATCTTGTTCTACCTTTTGTAGTCAGCAACGACTTATTGTCGGGCCTACGCTGTCTTCCCATACTTAAGTACTAACGCTGTAACATACAAATATTGTAAAACCAAATGATTTTAAAAGAGTAACCATGGAGTTTCTTGCCGGTTCTTCTCCATAAGAAACGACCAACCCCATGTAGTGCCCATGTAGGCTTATGTAAAATAAAATATTTTGATTTATAGAGCAAATAGACCCCGAGTTACATTCAGAGAAACGATGAGGATGAACAAAACTGACAAAATGAGGAAATTATAACGTATTTAGGGGTATTAGGAACAGGGTGTAAAGTCAAAGATAGAAAAGACCAGACGATGTTATGTCTAGTGGGCAACTGCCCGACAGTTGTTGTCGGGTGTCTGTATTTAGTCATAAGTCGCTGTAAACTTTGCTTGCGAGATTCAGACCATATTAGTTCTTCATCGTTTTCTCATAGATGGCGCTGTAGTACTTTTTGTTATAAGTTGCTTTTTGTAGGTCGCCACACGGTAAACGCGATTTGGCTACGAAACCCTAAAAGTCTACTTCTTTTAAAGTAAACAATTGTGTTTGTCAAAGAATTTCTACCCACGAAATACTTTTAGCTCTTGCATCTGCATTACGTTGGACAACATCAGAATAATTATGAAATTGGTCTGTTATGTTAATTAATTAATGCATTTAATTATCAGAAGCACTGGCAACCAGCCCAGTTTACGTTATTTTAGAGAACTTGACACATTTCCCACAAATATAAATGTTACATATAACAGACTAGCTGTCTCGCGCAACTTCGTCTGCGTCACATTTTCCCCGTTTTCGCAATATACAGCGCCATCTATTGAATACTAACTCAATCCAGTCAACAGATATCGCCATCTGTTAGAATCGTTTGGAGCTAACAGATAATTGCGACTTAATTTGCTATAAAATAATATTGCGACTATAAATTGAGATGTAAGCTATCCTATCTTTCAAGTTCGATCAAACAGCACACGGTGTGCAAATTTGATTAAAATCGGTTAAGTAGTTTAGGAGTCCATGCCCGACAATCAACGTAACACGTAATTTTATACATATATCTATTATGTAATACGCTAGGCTTTGCATGCGACATCGCCCGCGTGGCTGTCGAAAATTTTCGCACAGCAACTTGCTGTCGGGATAAAAAGTATTCAATTCTAAATAACCGAGGGTTTCTATGACGCCTTAAAGCAGTATTGTTTTAACCTTATTTCAGTGTGGGAAAGAGACGGAGCTATTGAGTACGTCTAGCGCCGTCTCTTTCCCACTCTGGAATAATATTAAAGCAATACTGATTTAAGACGTCATGGTAGGCCACCAGGTCATGGTCTACTCGTCTCGCCAAATTTTATCGAAAAGTGTTCAGTTCTTAAAGAGCGAAAAGATTACAGATCGACGGACGGAGAGAGTTACTGTACTTTATTCAGATTTATAATATATTAGTATTGAAAATAGTTCTTCGAAGTGTTCGAGTCAAATTCAAAGCATTTAATTCAATTAGACCGTTACAGACAGTTTTGAAATTGTAAACAAAAAAAAACGCGATGCTACAGTCCCAGTCACAAGGCATAATAACTTGTGAAAGTACTGTAGTTGCCCATTTTAAAGCGTAGATCTCTATGGAGAAGAATGGCAAGAAACTCCATGGACACTCTTTTAAATCAAAATATTGTTACAAAATAGCACCATCTGTTGAGAGAATTGTACGTTTGGTTGAGTTTAATGTAATCTACCACTAGGGTCCGGTTGTGGCACAATATAAATTGAACCCTATTCGGTTCTCGTTAAGATTATTTTCAACAATCAACAGTATGTACATTGTCATCTCTTAGTGTAGCTACTAACACAGCCCAATCCAAATTCAACTCTATTCTTTCAACCTTACCATTCATTTTTCTTTCATCTTCGTCATGTCATCTAAAAGGGGACAACTGCTAGCTACAGCACAATGTAATCTGAACTATATTTTAATAGTGAAACGATTGATTTCAGAAGAGCTGATGAATGCCAACGACACTTCGAAGCAGGTACTAGCGCTGGTTCCTCCTGAATTACATAAGTACTTGACAGTACATCCGAGGAATTCTACAGGTTGGTCTGAAATATTTTTTATTATAATAATATAATAATAATAATCCATTTATTTCAGGCAACTAAGGCCGATAGATAAATACACAAAATAATCTTATACAATAATAAACTAATACATACAAAAACCTTATTCTACAAATTACAAATTACTACGATATAAATTAATACGAAATTATCATTTAGGTAAAAATATGACTGATTTATGGTTCTGACTGAGCTTTTGAATTCTTCCAGTGTAGATTCTATTGCTTTTCGTTTCAGAAAAAAAAAAACAGTAGGGCAACGGTCGAACAATTGACAAAAATAATTCTCAGTGATTCGACGGTCGAACTAATGAATCGAACTAGTGAGAACAAACCTCTCGATTAAATAAATTCGATGGTCGAACAAATGAGAAAAATAATTCTCAGTGGTTCGACAGTCGAACAAGTGAGAAGAAAAATTCTCCCTAGTTAGAAGATCGAACTAATGATTCGAACTAGTGAGAACAAACCTCTCGATTAAATAAATTCGATGGTCGAACAAATGAGAAAAATAATTCTCAGTGGTTCGACAGTCGAACAAGTCAGAAGAAAAATTTTCCCTAGTTAGAAGATCGAACTAATGATTCGAACTAGTGAGAACAAACCTCTCGATTAAATAAATTCGATGGTCGAATAAATGACAAAAATCATTCTCAGTGGTTCGACGTTCAAAAAGTCAGAAGAAAAATTCTCCCTAGTTATACGATCGAACTAATGAATCGAACTTGTGAGAACAAACCGTTTTTCGTGGTCCTATAATAAAACTTTTTTTCCAATAATTAATTATTACTTGACACCCGAGCAAGCGAACAGCAAATAAAAAAAAAAACCGGCCAAGTGCGAGTCGGACTCGCGCACGAAGGGTTCCGTACCATAATTTATAAAAACGAAAATAAAAACACTTTTTTGTATGGGAGCCCTTAAATATTTATTTTTTTCTGTTTTTGTTATTTGTTGTTAAAGCGTCAACAGAAATATACAATCTGTAGAAATGTCAACTTGCTAACTATCACGGTTCATGAGATACAACCTGGTGACAGACGGACGGACGGACGGACGGACAGTGAAGTCTCAGTAATAGGGTCCCGTTTGACCCTTTGGGTACGGAACCCTAATTAATCGGTTTCTAAAACTATTTAGATTTTTTCAATAACAAAAAGAAACGCGATGATGGGCGGGGAAGGGGGGGAAGGGTAAACCTCACAACAGTCACGAAATATCACGAAACGGGAAGGGAGGCTATAAAAGTCTCTTTTTTTCCTTAGCATATCAACCTATAATGTTCCCTCTGCTGGGACACAGGCCTCCTCTCTATGAGAGGGAGTGCGCTGTAATCCACCACGCGGCCCCAGTGCGCGTTGGTACTTCGAAATGTTAGTTCTTTAAAATAGTTGCCTCGTTGGTTGAGTGATCGCAATCACGACTGCTAAACATGAGTACCTGGTTTCGATTCCCGGGTAGGGTTAATTAATTTTTATTAGGATTTTTCAATTCAGAATTTCTCAGCAGCAGCCACGGACTCTGGATTTGTGTCCGGCTAATTGTTTTTGTAAATATTGCCCCACACTAGAAATGTCCCCTATATCGTGGGTGCGTTTACAAACATTTAAACTCACATACACAAACAGCCAGACCCGAAACAACTATCTGTAGGCCATACAAATATTTGTTCCGTGCGGGGATCGAACCCGTGACACGCAGCGCAGCAGTCGATCGCTCAACCACTGCGCCAACCATGCCGAGGGCAATAGGTAGGTGGGCGATTCCTATTACATGGGACTTCAACATAACTTGCGAAATGTGTGTGTACTATTAGATACACCTCTGTTTAATCCCTCGGGAATTAGAGTCGTGATGTTATGCTAAAATATTCTCTTTTCCATTTCCAGCGAACTCCACAGAGCGCATAACAGTTAAGAATATAACAGAGATCAAGAGGGCGATCAAAAGGTACAATGACGCGCAGACGATTTACAATGAAGATATCTTCGGTGCAGTACAAAACGACACTGTTATAATAGCAATACAGGTAAGCTGTTGAATCTAGAAAAAAATTGTTTTCAAATATTTAATACTAAGTAGCTGTGCCCGCGACTTCGTCTGCGTGGAATTTAACAAAAAAGTTATTTCTTTTTTTTATAATAATGTTAGTTTTTTTTCTAAAATAGAAGAAGTCTAAATTAATCCTTACTACATCAGCTATCTGCCAGTCAAACTCCCTTCAAATTCGGTTCAGCCGTTCCAGTGATTAGCCGGAACAAACAGACAGATAAAAATTGTAAAAAAAATCTATATAATTTTGGTATATGTACCGACGCATTTAGTAAAAATCGGTTATTTTAATATTACAAACAGACACTTCCTTTTTTTATTATTATTACTATCCCACATTGTCCCACTGCTGGGCAAAGGCCTCCATTCCTTCCAGCTGTTACGATGCTGTGCTACTTCTTTCCAATTCTCAATTCGTGTGCTCCTGTGAGCTATCAGCTGTTAGCCGCGTTACGCTGTTGTCTACTTTCGTTCCGTGCCACAGTGGGTAGGCAGAGCACCCTCACGGCTCGCAACCCCGAATTTCATACGGCTGTTGTGTTATTGTGATAAAAGTGAATGAGTATTAAAAAATGTATTTTTGTGAAAGTTGTTTGTTATCATGAGTACAATCACGTGTTTAAGTATCGGTCACTAATTACCACTCACCCTATAAATATAAGACCACCGCGCGAGCTTCCTCTACCAAATGAAAAAGAATCACGGAGAAATCAGTGAATATCATTTCAGCCCAAAAGACGTCCACTGCTGGACATAGGCCTCCCCCAAGTCACATTGACATTTTGGGGGGTTTTACCATATACAATCGCCACACTTGTTAGGCGGGTTGGCGGTCGCAGTACGGTTGTTACAAAAGCACAGAGAACGCTGCTGCCCATTCTCTGGCAAGTCCCTTAGTCACCTCTTACGACACCCACGGGAAGATATGGGATGGTGCTGTTCTTTACGTCCGACACCATACAGAGCAATACAGTGAATATACATGGAAAAAATAGGTGCTGGAAGAATATAATAACCTCATTTTTTAGAAGTCGGTTAATAAGATTAAAGCAGAACGTAGGTACGGTCCTAGAACACAAAGAGCTAAGAAGGAACTTGGATGGGTTTTAGTCAGTACAAGTCTGACACTCCCTTCCGCTCCGCCCAGAGCGGGAGAAGTCATTTGATGATTTACCAGCCGTAAAAAAAATGGTACGGTAATGAAAAAAACCGGCCAAGTGCGAGTCGGACTCGCGCACGAAGGGTTCCGTACCATTATGTATAAAAAAAGAGCAAAAAAAAACACTTTTTTGTATGGGAGCCCCCCTTATTTTTTTATTTTATTCTGTTTTTAGTATTTGTTGTTATAGCATCAACAGAAATACATAATCTGTGAAAATTTCAACTGGCTAACTATCACGGTTCATGAGATACAGCCTGGTGACAGACGGACGGACGGACGGACGGACGGACGGACGGACGGACGGACAGCGAAGTCTCAGTAATAGGGTCCCGTTAGACCCTTTGGGTACGGAACCCTAAAAAAGAAACGGTGCGGTAATGAAAAAAAAAGATAAGTTTTTATTTTTTTTTCTCTTTTTCTTTTACAATCAAACTATTAAAATAAAATTATAATGATGATAAGCAGTACTGATAGCCTAGTGGTGTCCTACCTACGGACTGTCTAGTCATAGATAACGAGTTCGAACCCAAGACACGCGTCTCTGATTTTTCGGATTCATGTGCGTATATCATAATTCTCACTTGCTTCGGTGAAGGAAAACATTGTGAGGAAACCAGCATGCCTGAGAGATATTTCTCGACGGCATGTAAAGCCAAGAGTCAGAGGTCCATATGCAGCATAAAACTCTTGACAACAGGTTGACACTAACTACACGATAAGGAAAGAAAAGAAATCTAGAAAAAGATAAAATTAAAACTTACGGTAGGGTAATGAAAAAAAAAACAAAAGAAACATTTTAAACATTTTTTTCTCTCAGCTTCTATTACAATCAAATTATTAAAATTAGTATCAAAAATATATTATTATTTACCGTTTATTATGCAGTTAATATTATGCAGCATTCAATGACAAATCCACCCTTAGCAACATTATTGGTAAGGGCGGAGACGCGGCGTGGGCTATCGCGTCGCGTTTTTATTTCGTTCACGGAGAGGCGGCGCGTGTAGCGGCCCGCGCTAATGACAAATACATGACAATGTTGTTTACGAAGACGCGAGGCATGAAGAGATGCGTACGACGCCGTTTGCTCCGTCACGGGTTTTACTACGCCGCTTCTCCTTGAACAAAGTATTAAACGAACTGTCCGCAATGCTGCGTGCGTCTCCGCGTTGAACGTCACATCACACTGACAACCAGTCTTACCAAGGGGTATCGTATTACACAGCGCTAACTGAGTTGTAGAGGTCAGATAGGCAGTCGCTCCATGTAAAATACTGGTATTCAGCTGCATGGAAGCCGACCCCAAGATAGGTTGATGATGACATCGCCATATGATTAAAATTGATTGCGGACCGCGCCTCACAGTGCGCCGCCTCTCCGTAAATGAGCCCTGTTAACGCTTTTAAAAAAAAGTCCCTCACTCGACATTTACAGTGCTGCAAGTAACTTTTGCCTTGATATCAAAAAAAGATTTGACATTGAAAATCTGGTAGTGTCGTTTTACATTTCAAAATAGGAACTAGGTATGTAGAACTTAGCTTTAAACGGTTTGCGCCATTGTATTGAAAGAACAAAATTGCGGGGGCAGTTTCACAAAAAAAAGTCACACGCCAAAGCGGTTGTCTTTTAATCACGTGAGATTCAAAAAGGGGGGAGGGGGACAGAAAAAAGAAACACAACGAATCACCATGTGGTGGGGATTGGGATAATGTGACAATCACGTGTGTTTTTCATGGTACAATAAATAAACATTTTATATAAGTCGTGTAAAAAATCTTTTGCAAATTTTTAATTAAAAATCCGTGCAAGTGAATTAGTGTCTAAAAAAAACAGATTCTAAAAGTATGTGACCTTTTCAATAAAATAGAATTATACGTGATGCTGTTGGGGCAGGAGGGGGTAGCCTAAAACCTCACGACGTATCTATCACCAAGGGGCTGAGGGGGGTAAAAAGTAGCCTAAAAAACCTCACAAAATTAAAGGATGACCCCAAGTCACGCAGCACTGTAAACATTTTCGCAATGTCTTGAAAAACAAAATGGCGTTCCTCTTTAGGACATACGCCAAAATATCCATGGTCCCATCCTAAAAAATCAAGGCAAAAACTTTGGCTTAGCCATTTTCCTTCTAGCCAAGATCAGATCTTTGCCAACCAGACCAGCCAGACCCGCCATAGATATGGACTTAGGCATAATTCTTGCCCTTGCAGCTTTTCTTTCTTGGCCTACGTCCTTCTCTTCGTGACTCTTTCTCTTCTTCGATTCCACCGAAGAGGACAAAGACCTGGAACCCGGGGAAAAGCCTGGGGACTCTTGGCGGTGTTCCATCCAGATGTACTGGTCATTGGAGGGTACGTCGCGTAGGATTTTGAATTTTCTCGGCGCCTGAAGTTATAGGGATATGTTATTTTGTGGGTGTAGACCATTAACGAGCGTACGGCATTTCATACAAACTTTCAAGTCCTTATTTTCCGAAATGACTGAACCGATTTCAATTAAACTTAATAAGTATAAGCAAAATATATAGGTCTAAAAAGTTACTGAAAAATATTTTCGAAATGTCTTTTTAAATATCGGCCAAGTGCGAGTCGGACTCGCGCACGTAGGGTTCCGTAGGTACCACTATTTATAAAAACAAGCAAAAAATCACTTTTTTTGTATGGGAGCCCCTTAAATATTAATTGTATTCTGTTTTTCAACGGCAACAGAAATACATAATCTGTTGAAATTTCAAGTGGTTAACTATCACGGTTCATGAGATACAGCCTGGTGACAGACGGACGGACGCACGACGGACGGACGGACAGACGGACAGCGAAGTCTCAGTAATAGGATCCCGTTTGACCCTTTGGTTAAGGAACTCTAAAAAAATTCTGTCTATAGATAATATAAATTGTGTGTATTACGCTTTTTTTTAATATTTTTTTTTTCTTATTTACACTATTATCAATTTATATTCATCAAATTTTTTAACACTATTCTCAATTTAAATTTGTTAAAATTTATTTTATATTTTTTAGTTCAGTGTTCTATAAAAAGCGTGTTTTTTAGTTTTTTTTTTTTACTATTATTTATTTCTACCACACTTCCCGGCTCTGTGCGTCCTTCAACCAGGTGTCTCCCGCAACTTTGACGATATCTTCGACCCAACAAGCCGACGGCCCTAGTTTCTTACGCATTCATTATGTACTTACCAAGTATTCGTTGCAAACCTCGTACGCCGGTATATACTGCGGTAGATATTTTTGTTCGTCAGAAAGTTCTGCTTTTGGTATTCTGGCTAACATCTGTTTTGGCCAATCTGGCTTTAGGTACCTGAGGATTAATGTCAAACTTCTTATCTTTTCTATTTTTGTGCGAAAATCTTAATGCGGTTCACAGAATACATCTACTTACCAAGTTTCAACAGTATAGTTCTTATAGTTTCGGAAAAAAGTGGCTGTGACATACGGACGGACAGACAGACAGACAGACATAACGATTCTATAAGGGTTCCGTTTTTTGCCATTCGACTACGGAACCCTAAAAATGATTATTAATTACCGTTTATCATGAAATATACAAATCCACAATTAGGGTCATTTACGGAGACGCGCCTTTGCGTCTCAAATTTGCGTGTCAAACATCGAAGTTTTGAGTATGAATGTGGATGGGTATAAGGGTAGAGGAAGACCAAAGAAACGATGGATGTACTGTGTGAAGGCTGATATGGCAAGAAAGGAGGTATCTCATGAGATGACAAGTAATTGAGAAGTATGGAAGAAGAAGACATGTTGCGCGGACCGCAAATAAATTGGGATAAGGGCAAGAGAATGATGATGATCGAAGTGCACACCTTATCTTCATCATCTGCCTAGTCTTCTCCCAACTGTGTTGGGGTCGGCTTCCAGTCTTATCGGATGCAGCTTAATACCAATATTTTACACTAGCTGTCCGGCGCAACTTCGTTTTGCGTCACATTTTCCCCGTTTTCGCAACATTTTTCATTGCTGCTCCACTCCTATTGGTCGTAGCGTGATGATATATAGCCTATAGCCTTCCTCAATAAATGGGCTATCTAACACTGAAAGAATTTTTCATATCGGACCAGTAGTTTTGGAGCATATTCAATGCAAACAAACAAACAATCAAATCTTTCCTCTTTATAATATTAGTTTAGAAGGAGAAACTGCTACCCTCAGAATCTGTATAATACTGATATCTCAGGAGGTAGGGATGCAGTTTCTTCCGGTAAGACCGGTATTTGGCTGCATCCAGTTAGACTAGCAAGAGCAGCTGTGGCAGCCTCGACTTCCAAGCAGTATGCCGTGGGTTCGAACCCAGGCAGGCGCAGTACTTTGTGTAATTTATTCCATCACCGCTGCTCTCAAAAAGTTACTTAAATAACAGTTTTGAAAAATAGTGTTACAGCTAAATTGGACCGATTTTTAATTATCTATAGAAACAGAAATTTCCAATTATCTTCATTTTTAAAAGACATTTCGAAAATGTTTTTGAAAAATAGTGGTACAGCTGAATTAGACCGATCATAAATTATCAATAGAAATTTCAAATTATCTTTTTTATTAACGACATTTTTAACATAACTCTTTAGACCCATGTATCCTGCTTAAGCGTATGAAGTTTCATTAAAATCGGTCCAGTCATTTCGGAAAATAATGACTTGAAAGTTTGTATGAAATGTCGTAGGCTTAAACGCTCTAAGGCAGGATAGTCATAATTATGAGTAGCACTAGGAGGAAATGGTAAAAATGTAACGTACCACACCAAATCCCAGTGGTCTAGATAGACAGGCTTCGGCAATATTATCTTCATCCATCGTAGAATGTCGCTCCTGAAACATTAACGCGGTTCATCATCATTTCAGCCTAAAAGACGTCCACTGCTGAACATAGGCTTCCCCCAAGTCACATTGACATTTTGGGGGTTTTTGTCATAATCGCCACGCTTGGCAGGCGGGTTGGCGATCGCAGTACGGTTGGTACAAAAGCACAGAGAGAACGCTGCTGCCCATTCTCTGGCAAGTCCCTTAGTCGCCTCTTACGACATCCACGGGAAGATATGGGATGGTGCTATTCTTTACGTCCGACACCATACAGAGCCCGTAACGTTACCGTGGTTTTTGACAGTAAATACATTTGTTATAGACCTGATTTAATGCTACCGTTAGCCTGTGTCCCCACTGCTGAGTAAAGGCTTCTCCGCATGACTTCCAAATCCTTTGATCCAGAGGTAATGTGGACCATTGGTCGTTGGTTCTGTCCAGCTCGTCTCGCCATCTCCTGCGAGGTCTACCGCGTCGCCTTCTGGCTATGTTAGAGCTCCACATCGTGGTTATTTTGCACCACAGCTCGTCGGGCAGCAGACATGGCTGAGCTGATTTATTTTCTTCAAAAAGGTCAGGTGCGTGTGTAAGTGCGAGCTGCGAGAGAAACATCACTTACTCATTTCGCGCGACACACGCCGGAATAAACGCGTCTTCAAGCGTTATATTTTTTGAATCGCAAAATTTGTCGCGCTTATACGCGCGTTAGCTGATACTTACTTGTATGCGCACACAAATACGCTAGCCTGTAACCGCTCTTAGACAGTGCATTGTCAATGAGTGAACGAATGAATTGACTTAATGTTCTTTTACCTGGAGGAATTCTGAAGATGGCGCCGATAACTGAAAAGCTGTGTGGTAATCGGTTGGCTTAGTATCTGATGCGGAGGTATAAGAAAAATGTCGTGAGGATAGTTTTGAGTATGAATGTGATGGATATAAGAGTAGAGGAAGACCAAAGAAACGATGGATGGACTGTGTGAAGGATGATTTGGCAAGAAAGAAGGTGTCTGATGAGATGACAAGTAATAGTGAAGTATGGAAGAAGAAGACATGCTGCACCGACCCCAAATAAATTGGGAAGGCCGGAGAATGATGATGAGAAGGATTTACCTGGTCCAATTCTGTCGTATCCCCCAACTAGGTCCTGTTCTAGACTTAAACCACTTGCAGTAAGTGGGGGGCTTCCTAAACGGCAAGCCAACGCTTCTCGCAAACAAAACGTAGTCAGTGACGAACACCTTTCTGACAGCTGCTGTTATTTTCTGAAAGTTGTTGATGACTTGATGGACAAAAACAAAATGCTCAAGGTTTTTTCTAGGCAAGCGTGCTACACCCTAAACCGTATTATCGCTTTACATCAGGCGAGTTGCCGCCAAAGGCACGCCTTTTTAGTATTAAAAAAAAAAAAATTGTCTCAAGCCTTGACTAAATTCAGGCTAAGAGGGGACTCTAGTCCCGAGGAATTTGAAGAATAGGTATTTGAAGAAACTATTGCCGTCGCGCTGCGCCCGACCAAGCCCGCGTAAAATGCGAAAGGGACAACTACAGCTCAGGCTGATTTTATCTAAAAAAAATCTTGACCAAAAGACGTTTTGTATTCCGCTGTTTTCTTCTTCAAAACTAAACTGATCTAAATAATTCTGATAACAAAATTTTCAGGAAAAGTATATATATGCTTCTATTATTTTCTTTTTTGTTAAAAACTTATCTAGTTTGTCTGATGGTCGTCTGAACATGGCGGTAAAAACGGGTTTTTTTCCGGTTTTTGTTGTCATAATTCTTTTTGTGATAATGTTTTGAAAAAAAGGAAATGATAGGGCGGTGGCGACCTCTCGTGTCCGGCCCTGGTTCAATCCATGGTCCGGAGCGAGAGGGAATGGGAAGCCGTCGCCTCCTTCTGCGAAGCAGTCATGCTAGTGAAGGAGGTGGCGGAACGTGAGAGGGAGAGAACCTCACGTCCCAGCCGCCGCGGAAGACGCCCCGGGCGTCGGGGGGCAAACAGTGGCCCCCGGCCACCGTAGGCGTTCGTGTTCCACGCGCGCCTCAAGGAGATGTCAGCAAATCGGAAGCGGTCCGAGAGGGCCGATGCCTGCCGGGGCTGCGGGTTGTTCGAAAGAGATACCGTGGCCCTGGAACACAAAGGGCTAAGAAGGAACATGGATGGGTTTTAGTCAGTCAAGTCTGACACTGCCTTCCGCGCCGCCCTGAACGGGAGAAGTCATTTGATGATTTTCCATCCAAAAAAAATAAAAAAAATAAGAGGGCATGTATTTATAAGACCTAGATTTTTTTGAAAAAAAAACATTGCTCTAGAAGCATTACCCACGAAGAAAACAGCGGAATACGTTTGTATGCATAAAGGCCCACTAGAGTCCCCTCTTAAGCCGGGATTGCCTAAGTTAGTCCAGGGATGGGTGACCATGACCATTCAATACATACCGAGTTTCCTCCGTGCCTCGGAAAGCACGTTAAACCGCCGTGATCCCGGCTGTCAATTGTACATCTTTGACAGTCGTTACAAGAAATCAGTGGCCCGAAAGTCTTGACAACCAGTCTTACCAAAGGGTACCGTATTACCCAGTACTAACTGGGTTGTGGAGATCAGATAGGCAGTCGCTCCATGTAAAATACTGGTATTCAGCTGCATCCGGTTAGACTGGAAGCTGACCCCAAGATAGTTTGGGAAAAGGCTAGGCAGATGATGATGTTGTACACTTACTTTGATATGCTCAAAATAATGGATGTTAATTTCTGGTAAAGCTGATGGGTCTTCTAATCGCAAGAGTCTTCTGCCATTAATATGGTTATCGATTATACATTTCTGTAAAAAAATAGTCATATTTTTTTAGGATTATCTTTGGCTGAATAATTTGTTAATATTCTATAGGGTGGAAGGGACACAGACGCTAAAAGGATTACGTATTCAGTACATCATTCTCCCACCCCACCACATATTTGCATTTTTCGGTAATTAAAAAAAAAAAACAGCTGCTCCATGCCATTTGCGTTATGTGCATTTTGACCCTGTAGGACCTACACAGTTGAAATGTATGAACAGCTAACTTTTTTTAAAGAAATATCATAGTCATCATCATCATTTCAGCCGAAAGACGTCCACTGCTGGACATAGGCCTCCTCCAATTGTCGCCACATTGTGCAGTCCCGTGCGACTCACATCCAGTGGATGCCCGCAACCTTCACCAGGTCATCGGTCCACCTAGTGGGAGGCCTTCCAACGCCTCGTCTTCCGGTTCGCGGTCGCCACTCCAGAACTTTTTCGGAAATGTCCTTAACGAAGCCGAAAGGGATTTGCTCTCCCCGACATTACGATAATTTTTTGTTCTACACAGTACCTGGGAACCTTCTAGTTACGGAGATATTGGAGGTCAAAGTTCCAACATTTTCACAAGTTTTTTTGTAAAATTGCCAGTTTTTATTGTTATTACTTTGACTGGCGGGTTGGCGATCGCAGTACGGTTGTTACAAAAGCACAGAGAACGCTGCTGCCCATTCCCTCTCTCAGATCGCAAATTCTCATTAAATGCAACAGCCAAAATAACGCTGCGTGCTAGCGTGTAGCACTACAAAGAAGATGTCTTCCGAATTCGCGGGCTTTCTCGTATAAAGCCAAAAGGCCGAAGTTTTCCCCGACATTGCGATATTTTTTTTTTGTTCTGGACTATGCCTAGGATCCATGTGCTTGCGAAGATATTGGTGGTCAAAGTTCCACCAATATTTTTTTTAAATACTAGTTTTCAAGGTTATACAAAAACTCCATGACCCGTCTACTATTCAATGCAAACATCAGCACAATGTTTTGAGTGCGTTCCGCTGAGTTTTACCGTATAATGTGATTTTACGGGTCCATATTGGCTCACCTAAAGTTCTTTACCCGAAATTGTTCTTCCTAACGATTTGTAATCCGAATGATCATTCTTCCTAAAAGGAGATGTTCCAGAAATGTATGGAGCCTGGGCTAGCACTATGTACACTATATGTAAATATTGCTAAATAATACAGTAACCGTTTTTTATTATCAATTTTCTTTAATTTCACTTCGTTTTAATGTACAGTCAACAAAGGAGATAAGTAACCAGATTCTCATACTAGTAGTATGAGAATCTGGTTACTTATCTCCTTTGTTGACTGTACATTCAAATTAATTTGGTCAAAGAGAGCAACACAACATAAAAATTAAACATGGTGGATCAGATCAGCACGTGATCAGCAGGCGAAAAATTTCATTTTGACAATGACATTTGATTGACTTCTATTACGATACACGTCAATCAAATGTAATTGTCATAACGTCTTTAGTAAACAAAACAACTGGAATTTCAAAAATCTCGGGTTTTGGTTTGTTTTGTTTGGTTTGGTTGAACAAAACAACAAGTTCAATCCAAACTCAGTGCAAAGAAAGACTCAAAGACGGCACTTCTTAAAACTGTCAAAGTCGTCAAACGTCAAACAACTGTCATGGCTGCCCTAAAAATAGGGTTAACGTTGTAAAAAACTTTTCAAATGATAATTATTGTACGACTATACCCTTCTTCAAATTATTTTTTTAGTATTTTTATGATATTCCTCTATTTTTTTCCTATTTATCTATGTAGTGTACATAGTGGTAGCCCAAAATCAAACATCTCCTTTGTCATCCTAAAGTTTTCGTTCATACTATTTGTAGTGCTACCGGCGATGTTCATAACACTCATGTTTCCGAAAATTGTAATTAATAATATCATTAATGTAAATAATTTAAACTCCTACTGTTTTTTATCATAACGCTTTTATCCTTAGACATAATTACCATAATATTTTCATTGATACTCAGATAGAAACATTTACCAAGTGTAATAAAAATATATGTGGGTAAAAGATGATATTTATAGTTTTAATTTGGGTGGGGATTAGGTCAGAGTGTCGTCTTGGGGGCACTATGAAAAAAATACTTAGAAAAATTTTGCGACCAATTTCGAGGTAGCGCTCGCCGGCCGCTTTCGCGGCACCGCTCGCTTCGCTCGCTCGGCTCGCGCGTAGTTGGTCACAGTTCTAACCTAACCTAACCCATGGATATCTTTCCAGGTACACACCGCAATAAATAAAAAAGTAAAATTTACGCAAAATTAATGTATATAATACTGATTATTATGAATAAAAAGAAATCTAAACAAAAAAAAAGATATGACTTTGAATAATAGTGTAAAAGATGGTTATGTTGAGAAAATATAGGAAAACAAAAGTATAATAGCTGTTTATTGCTACTGACATTATGAAGTTGAATGCTTCGGAATTATGAACATTAGAGACAGAGTAGTTAGGAATTGCGATTGTTAGGATGAAAAATGTTAGGAAGAACATTTTCGGATTTCCAATTATCGGAGTTGAAAATTTAGGTGAACTTTGGCGCACCCGTGATTTTACACCCCAAAAAAGGTCGTTTCCCAGTTGGTATACATCTTGTATAGTCCTTACCTTAATCATCATCAGCCTATAATGTTCCCACTGCTCGGACACAGGCCTCCTCTCTATGGGAGGGAGTGGGCTGTAATCAACCACGCGGGCCCAGTGCGGGTTGGTAGATGTCACATGTCTTCGAATTTTTAGGTCTAGAACATGCGACTTTCCTCACGATGTTTTCCTTCTTGTTTTTGAGGGCAGCGGTGATGAAATAAATTACACAAAGTAAAGCGTCTGCCTGTGAACCTACGGCTTACTGCTCGTAAGTCGGGGCTGCCACCACTGGGCCACCGCTGCTCTCAAATCCTTACCTTATATTGCGGCAACCCGACCACCTCTCCCATCCATTCTGCGACCTGTACCTCGTTCCATTCAAAGGGCTGAGGGAAATCCAATTCGTCGACAACGGCTGCAGCTATCTCGTATAGAGTCAGAGGTGAGACCAGACATTGCCGCAGTTTTCTGAAAATAAGATTTGTTTATTTCTTATCTGACCAGCCTATTCCCAACTTTATTGGGGTCGGCTTCCAGTCTTACCGGAGGCAGCTAAATACCAGTATTCTACATGAAGCGACTGCCTATCTGACCTCCACAACCCAGTTAGTACTGGGTAATACAGATACGTTACACCTTGGTAAGACTGGTTGTCAGACTTTCGGGCCA
Organism: Cerastis rubricosa; assembly: GCA_949152445.1. Lineage (NCBI taxonomy): Eukaryota > Metazoa > Arthropoda > Insecta > Lepidoptera > Noctuidae > Cerastis > Cerastis rubricosa. The sequence continues at coordinate 4,198,961 of OX424551.1, read as the reverse complement.
CTGACTACCTGTAACAACTGTCAAAGATCTACAAATGGCAGCCGGGACCAACGGCTTAACGTGCTTTCCGAGGCACGGAGGAAACTCGGCATGTAATGATGGTCCGTATTACCCAGTACTAACTGGGTTGTGGAGGTCAGATAGGCAGTCGCTTCATGTAAAATACTGGTACTCAGCAGCATCCGGTTAGACTGGAAGCCGACCCCAACATAGTTTGGGAAAAGGCTAGACAGATGATGATATCTATTATGTGGAGTTAGGTGTGGAGATTATGCTAGTCACTCTAGTCTATATATAGACTAGCTGCTGCCCGCGACTTCGTTCGCGTGGAAATTTTGATGGGTTTTAGGCGTATGAAAAATAGATGTTGGCCGATTCTCAGACCTACCCGATATGCACACAAAATTTCATACAAATCGGTTCAGCCGTTTCGGAGGAGTATGGCAACGAAAACTGTGACACGAGAATTTTATATATTAAGAGATATATAAATTACACGTCACGTTGTTTGTCGGGGATGGACTCCTAAACTACTAAACCGATTTTAATCAAATTTGTATACCGTGTGCAGTTTGATCCAACTTGAAAGATAAGATAGCTTACATCTCAATTTATAGTCGCAATATTATTTTATTGCAAATTAAGTCACAATTATCTGTTAGCTCCAAGCGATTCTAACAGATGGCGGTATCTATTGACTGGATTGAGTAAGTATTCAATAGATGGCGCTGTATAGGAGCGGAGCAACAATGAAAAGTATTGCGAAAACGAGGACAATGTGATGCAGACGAAGTTGCGCGGGACAGCTAGTCAGTTATAAATTTGCAAATGTTTTGTTTTCATAATATTTGTATTTTGATCTTGAAGTTACCACCGGGGGTCACCCGAAAATGGGTGACACCAGGTACGGTCCGCCCCCGCCGCTCTCCTCTTGCTACGCCACTGCTAGTCAGTTATATAATTTCACTCACATAGGCCCTGGCTTAATACCAGCAGTCATGACGAGAACCTTTGGTGGTGGTATCTCTACAGACTTCTCCCGCCGCGGGATCTTGATCACTACTGGTCTTCGCCTTTTCTTATGTTCTTCATCAGGTTTCCCCTGAGCGTTGTAAAAAAATTACTTATTAAAAAATGGAGAAGTTTCATGATGTTCTTTTTATCTGGTGTCAGAGTTTTATGGGATGTGATGAAATAAATTACACAAGGAATGCGCCTGCCTGCTGAACCCACGGCTTACTGTTCGTAAGTCGGGGCTGCCACCACTGGGCCCCCGCTGCTCTCAAAGAAGTATAAACGTAAACGAACTAAAAGAACTACGTAAAGGAAACGTAGATAGTACGTTGCTTTAGTAGATTTTCTCTTCTTAGCGTGTCGACGGCAAATCGCTAAATATGTTTAGCCCAAAACTCAGTCAAGCGAAGTCCGCTGATGCAGTCATAAGATCCTCAAGTGATAAGGGTTTATCTTTATATGGCATACGACAAAAGAAAATACTTACTAAATTCATATCGCTTTCATTCTCTTCGTCTAACATTTTGAAATTATAAAATATTAATAATAAATAAATTCTAATTAAAAAATAATACTTCGCTGGTTTGCTGTGATTTAGTCTGACAGCGCTGTCATGTGTTTTTTTTTTTATAAATTGTCTTATGTCAAAAGGCGTTTGTGTTGAAACTTTTTTTGACCGAATATGAGTTGATACTTTTTTTTCAGAACTCTTGTGGTTTTTAAAGCTGAGTTTGGACCAATGATTTTTTATTATTTACTAAATTATATGCCTTGTTGATGGCAATAGGCTCGTCCCCTATTAGATGGGACTTAGGAGCGTTTACACCTTACGACATTTCATACAAAGTTTCAAGTCCTTATTTTCCGAAATGACTGAACAGATTTAAATGCAACTTCATACGTATTAGCAGGATACATAGATCTAAAAAAAAATAACCAAATACATTTTTGAAAAATAGTTTTACAGCTAAATTAGATCGATTATAAATTATCTATAGAAACAGAAATTTCCAATTATCTTCTTTTTGTTAAAGACATTTCGAAAATCTTTTTTAGTAACTTTTTAGACCTATGTATCCTGCTTATGCGTATTAAGTTTCGTTGAAATCGGTTCTTCTCCATAGGAAACGACCAACCTGAACCGAGCACCTTTTGTCGACGTTTTATAAGTGCCCCTGTAGGCCTATCTGAACTAATATTATAAAGAGGAAAGATTTGATTGTTTGTTTGTTTTTTTGTTTGTTTGTATTGAATAAGTTCCGAAACTACTGGTCCGATTTGAAAAATTCTTTCAGTGTTAGATAGCCCATTTATCGTGAAAGGCTATAGGCTATATATCATCCCGCTAAGACCAATAGGAGTGGCGCAGCAATGAAAAATGTTGCGAAAACGGGGAAAATATAACGCAAACGAAGTTAAGCCGGACAGCTAGTTTAAAAAAAAAATAGATTTTTTATTTTGATTTTGATTTTTAATTGTCTGTTTGTCCCCAGGTGCACACCCGCCTAACTTACCTCCGTCACCTTATAGTGTCGCTAGCTCAAGCTCGGGAGATAGACAGGACTCTACTCATCTTCTCACACGACTACTACGACGACGAAATCAATTCTCTAGTGAGGAGCATCGACTTTACTAAGGTAAACTTTATTTCATAAGCGACAAGGTTCGAATTGCTTTGCAAAAAATACGTAATAAGCAGTGATCGGATTAGGTAGATTGATTTTTGGTACTTGTATCATAAATGCACGCAGAAAGAATAACATGGATAAGCCATTTTTCAGGAAAGTAATTCCGGTATTTCCGGATTCAATTAAATATTGTTAATGTTGGTAGTGATATTATTACTACTCAATTCAAAATTCAAAGGAAGGTATCAAAACTAAATTAATTTATTATGTATCTATTGAATAATAAAAACAATTGAATTCCGATTAAAGCAATAATATTTTTATGGCTACAACTTTTTATAAATTGTTACACTTAAATCAACAAATTCTGGAGGAATGTCCATATTAATATATACTTTTTCGGATCAATGACCCCAATTCAATCCACCTACTCCGGTCACTGGTCATAAGGTTCAAATTCCTTTGCAATTGAGATTTATTCAGGAGCTTTCATTGTAAATATTTACTCAAAAGTGAACTTATACTACATAGTTGGAAAGTAGATTGTTGAGTGTAGTGAGGAGCATTGACTGGTTGTCAAGACTTTCAGGCCACTGACTACCTGTAACGACTGTCAAAGATCTACAAATGACAGCCGGGACCAACGGCTTAACGCGCTTTCCGAGGCACGGAGGAAACTCGGCATGAAATGGATGGTAACCCATCCGCGATCCGACCTTGGCAAGCACAGTTTACCAAGTTCAAATCTCACAAATATTTTGCCGGCACGGTTGGCGCAGTGGTTGAGCGATCGACTGCTGCGCTGCGTGTCGCGAGTTCGATCCCCGCACGGAACAAATATTTGTACGGCCTACACATAGTTGTTCCGGGTCTGGCTGTTTGTGTATGTGAGTTTAAATGTTTGTAAACGTACCCACGATGCAGGAGAATATCCTAGCGTGGTGCAAAGTAAAAAAAAAAAATTTGTTCGACCATCCTGAAAACTCCTTTTTGCCAATCAAAAACATACTTGCCATTCAAAAACATCACATAACTAGTTGGAACTAAGATCTCTTTTTGTATGTTTTCCAGGTGATGCAGATATTCTATCCCTATTCTATACAAACGCATCCTCAAGAGTTTCCCGGGATGGACCCCAATGACTGCCCCAGAGACACCAAGTTTGAACAGTAAGTAGAACTTTGTTTTGAAGTTGTGCTCGCCCCAGGGCTGCGGGACTGTTCGAAAGAGATACCGCGGCCCTGGAACAGAAAGGGATAAGAAGGAACACGGATGGGTTTTAGTCAGTACAAGTCTGACACTCCCTTCCGCTCCGCCCAGAGCGGGAGGAGTCATTTGATGATTTCCCAACAGAAAAACAAAAAAAAAGGTTGTGCTTTCCGTCAGTCTGTGGAATTCAACGGTGGCTTCTCTGTTCCCTGTTTACTATGATCTATATCTCTTCAAAGTTCGACTGAATCGGTATCTTCTAGGCAAGCGTGTTCCATCGGGCCGGCTAGCGGCTGCGTCATCGCTTCACATCAGCCGAGTTGCAGCCTAACGCAAAGTTATTTAGTATTAAATAATACATTTTAGGGGGTATGAGGCAGAGAGTGTAAAGTTCCTCAATACTCCATAGAAAAGGGATGATCCTCCGACCAGATAGGTGTTATATCTGGTGGGCAACTGCCCGACAGTCGTTGTCGGGTTTTTCTATACAGGGTGTTAGTTTTCGAACTTATTTCTTATTTTTAAATTGTTATGTTTTATTTCATTTCTTTATGTTCTCTAGAGGGAGCCTATCTAGCTAGTGGAAGCTATAAACGCTTCCAATGGCACCTCATTTGTGAAATTATGATCAGGAGTTCAGAAGTTATGACGGAACAGATGAACATACATACATATATACCGGTCAAAATCATAACCCTGCTTTTTGCTTCGCCGAAATCGAGTAAAAAAAGAAGAAAAAAAATGCATATCAATACACCTCCTTCTAACAATATAAATGCGACTTTCAGTGCAGTAAAACAAGAGTGCAACAACGCCTTGTATCCAGACCTACACGGGCACTACCGGGAGGCGAAGTATACTCAAACGAAGCATCATTGGTGGTGGAAAGCTAACAGGATCTTCAACCAATTGCAGTGCACTGCTGGCCATACAGGTAATTACTAGCTCAAAGGTTTTTATCTACTTCATCATCATCATCATCATTTCAGCCCAAAAGACGTCCACTGCTGGACATAGGCCTCCCCCAAGTCACATTGACATTTTGGGGGGTTTTACCATAATCGCCACGCTTGGCAGGCGGGTTGGCGATCGCAGTACGGTTGTTACAATAGCACAGAGAACGCTGCTGCCCATTCTCTGGCAAATCCCTTAGTCGCCTCTTACGACACCCACGGGAAGATATGGGATGGTGCTATTCTTTACGTCCGACACCATACAGAGCAGTATCTACTTCGGTTTCGTTATATTCGAATTACAAAATTGACAGCGGTTTCATTATGATACCCATAACGACACAAGTTGCATTATGCGAATCATAATGCAACTTGTACAAACTTGAACATACAGCCAGGTACCTATAATATTACTTCGAAATCGAGACGATGTAAATGATGTTTTTAAAAATGGAACAAGTTTAGAACAAAAGTATCGTATACTATTTAGATGTTGCGGCTACAAGATCTTTGCCTTATACTTATATAAAGACCATTTCAGACACGTATCTGCATAGTCCTCATGTGAGTTTGCCAAGATTTTGTCTGGACCTTAAAAGAGACTGTGACCTCTGAGTTTGTTTCGGCTGTTTCTTCTCAGAGTAGTCAGGTACGAAACACCGGCCCCATCTAGTTTAAAAAAAATGACGTGTAAAAGTGTTTGTAAAAACCTACTTGCAAAATAAACATCATTTATCATTTATCATTTAAACAAAATAAAAAAAGTGGACGCGGCAAAAAAAATCTGAGTGAAATTTTATTAAAAATGTCTTCAACATCAAGTGATATAGAAAATACTCCACCAGATATAACAAATAGAGCAGTTGCGGCTACTAATAATTGACTACCAAAATCAAGACATGTATATGAGAAATTTTATGAAACCGAAGTAGTTAAAAATACTTATTTGTCTATATCTGTGTTTTATTCCTTCCTTTGTAGATAAAATCTTGTATGCAACTGTACGTTATTGGTCTTTTAATAACTCGTGCCCACCTATTTCGGTAAATGGCATGGTCCTAAAAATGGCACTCGTATTAAAAGACCGTCCATAACGTAACAGTTGCATAAATAGCTATTATCAAACCAGTTTATTGCAAAAAAAAAAAACACTGGCCTACATCGGCACTAATAAAACGTCGACAAAAAAATGCTCGGTTCGGTTTGGTCGTTTCCTATGGAGAAGAACCGGCAAGAAACTCCATGGTTACTCTTTTAAAATCATTTGATTTTACAATATTTCTGTTACAGCGTTAGTACTAAAGTATGGGAGGACATCGTAGTGCCGACAATACGTTGTTGCTAACTACAAACATGTTGAACAAGGGTTTTTTTTTTTTTTAAATCACCTTATTCGATGCCTGGCTAGGGATATAGATTTTCCAAAAATCCGATGTTGCAGTTTTAGTTGCCATCATATTCGGGCTCAACGCTCCTTTCAGTATTTTTCGCTATTCTTCATAGTTTAGGGTTTGGCCTTTCATCCACTTGAAAAATTCACCCTGTATATCTCGGCTCCGATGCATTTTGGGGAATAATAATAATTGTTTATTAAAATAACGATTTACACAAAAATTTTACAAAATTAGGGCATTCAAAACTAAAGGTATATAATATTAGGATTCTACCTGAACTAGGAATAAACCTGTATCTCAGGTAGCACACTCAAGTCGTTACACAAATATTATCTAAGATTTCTTAAACAAATACCTTGTAAATAACATCTATGTACAACGTGTAACGTTAAATGCGCAAAACCTCAGACACCCCAAATGATTTTTAATTCAATTGACCTAATTCTGAGAGAAAAAAAATCTTTAAAAAAATCGTAAATGTTTATGTGCTGTTTTAGTTTTACTGGCAATTCTGATCGTTTCTTTCTTTCTTTTTTCCCCGCGTATGAGAAAATTTTAATTGGACGACAAACATTTGTGTTTGTTTATCTATTTTGGCGGGTTTGCGCACGTGGTGGCTTGACCTATGAACAAATAGACAGGGCAACAATTTTAAAGAAGATTTTTTGAAAAATGTGACCTATATTAAAAAGTGGTTCAATTGATCCTGCTCGTTATTCTGATCTAACTGTTTTCGGGTTTTGCGCATTTAACGTTACACGTTGTATATAAAAATCAATGCCACTTTTCGTTGTATTTTATAACTCGAGAACGGCTGGGCCGATTTGGCTGGTTTCGGTTTTGAAATGTTTGTCGTAGTCCAGGGAAGGTGAGAAAGGTAGGGTAGGCTAGGTTAGGTAGGTAGGGTAGAGTAGGGTAGGTAGTTAGAGCAGGGTAGGGTAGGTAGGTAGTTAGAGTAGGGTAGGTAGGTAGGAAAAGTGCATTTCATTAACTTTTGACAGAACGAAGTCTGTCCGGGCAGCTAGTATCTATTAAATGTAAGAAAAAACCAGCTCTTAATTGTTCATAGAAGAAAATGAAATGTTGTTCTTACTAATGAAAAATTTTACATTAGTGGCCGCAGAATTAAAAAAAAAATCATGCCACTTTTACCCAAACCCCTTATAGAACTTCTCCTTCAATCCTCAATTCCTCTATTCCAGGTTACGTCCTCTTCCTAGAAGAAGACCACTACGTAGCAGAAGACTTCCTGCACATCCTCAGCCTCCTGAAGTCCACGGCGGACAAGAGCTGTCCTCAGTGCGACATTCTGAGTCTCGGGACCTATCTAAAGACTTATCAGTATCATTCCAATGGTGATAAGGTTGGTGGTGATTTTGGTGAATTTTGTGGTGATTTGTGACTTGGGACGGCAGCGCCAAGGATTTTAGCAGTAAGGTCCAAAAACTTCCCGGCTTACACACATTAATCAGCATAGATCGGAGTAGGTAGATTGAATTGGGGACATTGATCCGAAACGTATACAACGTGTAACGTTAAATGCGCAAAACCTCAGACACCCCAAATGATTTTTAATTCAATTAACCTAATTCTGAGAGAAAAAAAAATGTTAAAAAAAAACGTAAAGGTTTTATGAGCTGTTTTAGTTTTACAGGAAATTCTTATTTGTTCTTTCTTTCCCGCGTATGAGAAAATTTAAATACTTGACCTATGAACAAATAGACAGGGCAACATTTTTAATGAAGATTTTTTGAAAAAATGTGACATATATTAAAAAGTTGTTGAATTGATTCTGCTCGTTATTCTGATCAAACTATTTTCAGGTTTTGCGCATTTAACGTTACACGTTGTATATTAGAATGGACATTCCTCCGGAATTGGTTGATTTGATTGAAATTTAAGGGCAACAATTTATAAAAAGTTGTGGCCATAAAAGGGCTACAAATAAAAATAATTATTAATGCTTCGATCGGAATTCGATTGTTTTTATTATTCAACAAATAAATAATTAAAAAAAATTGTTTTGATACCTTTCTTTAAATTTTGAATAACTGTACTTTTCTCTAGTTACCCACAGTAAAAAAGTAATATTTTTGTTCAATATAGTCTGCCTTTATTTCAATTAATTGTTTGGATATTAATCCTTAATTTTATAGTTGAAGCGGGAAACTTTTGGACCTTAAGAGCATTTACATCTTACGGCATTTCATACAAACTTTCAAGTCCTTATTTTCCGAAATGACAGAAACGATTGTAATGAAAATTCATATCCATAAGCAGGATACATAGCTCTAAAAAGTTACTGTTTTCAATATTTCTTGTTTACAAAAAAAAAGTTATTAACAAATATTTTCGAAAAGTCCTTTAAAACAAAAAGATTATTGGATATTTCTGTTGCTATCGATAATTTATAATCGGTCTAATTTAGCTGTACCACTATATTTTTTTAAGTTTTAAGTAACTTTTTAGACCTATGATGTATCCTGCTTCTGCGTATGAAGTTTCATTAAAATCGGTTAAGTCATTTCGGAAAATAGGACTTGAAAGTTTGTATGAAATGTCGTAAAGTGTAAACGCTCTTAATGAAATTCATTCATACGTAACAAGATACAGAGAGAAGTTTAGAGATAGACTTCAAGGCATCAAAGGGATTTCCCTTCATCAATGTCGGAATCTGTATCTTGTTTCCACTACCTACGTATGAATTTACATTATGTAAAGATAAAATGCTCTGCCGTCCCGGATTCCACATTAGGCAGTGTACAATTATGCCAGAACATGTTTGCGCTTCCGGTAATCTACGTCGTTCCAAAATAACTAGCACGAATCGATGTGTTACAACGGCATAATCACGTACGAGCGTTTGTATGAAAAGTATAACGGGCTGGCCGCTCTTAAGTGCATACTTTTTTTTTAAGATTTGTTCGTATAGTCAGCGAAAAAATTAGGAGCGACAACGCCGATCACACAACACAACAACTACAGTCTGATATCCGTATCTTTATTTTTACAGCTGACTGTACTTTTTTAATGATTTTGAAACGTACTGAAACGGGAAACCTACTTAATTTATATCCGTTTTCAAATATTTCGTGAACTTATTTAACAATTCTACAATTCCTTCTAAAAATATAGCGTAAGAAGAACTTAAACCTCAACTACATACAGCAAGTAAAGGCGGCGAATGAAGAACGAAGGAAGAAGCATGAAAACGCACCGACTTGGAACTTCCAAGTGTACCCGCATCTTTATACGGCGACACAAAAGGTTTTAATGTTATTCTATATTAGAAGGGGATTATATATTTTTATTATACAAGGTGTAGGGTACTCCGACGCGAAAACGCTTACTCAGTACACCATTCGGAACCATCCCACGTAGAAATATTTCATCGGTATTTTTTTTTAAATCCTACATGAGTGCAATACCTACACGGTCAAACTGTATGGAACTTTTTTTTTTGTAATAACTTATTATGTTTCTATGTGGGGAGGCTCGTAATGATATACCGAGTACGTGATAAGCGTTTTCGCGTTGATGTCCCTAACACCTTGTATTAGCATTATGCTGTGCTGCGCTGTTGTATACTGAGCTAATTTTGATGTGGGGATTTTTCGCTCGTTGAATCGCACGAGGGTTTCGATCGTATTCGATCTTAATTCAACACATTTTCTTCTTGCATTCCCTCCTGTCAGATGTCACAGCATCATTTATTCATCATACAACCCTTCCATCTTTTCTCTGGCCTTCCTCTCCCTCTCCGTCCAACAAAATTTATATTCTCTTTTAATCATATGAGATTCGTCTCTGATTCAATAATAAACTAGCTTAAAGAAGTTCAGTTCAGCGCAACTTAGCTTAATGCTAATAAGTCTTCCTTTTCGTATGTTTAGTATTTTGATATGGATTGTTTTTTCTATTACTATAATCTGTAAATAGATAACTTATACTTGTTGACAGGGACACTGACGCACAAACGGTTAACAGAACATCATTCTTGTCACATAGAAATGATGTTCGATATTTATGTGTGGGGGGCCGCATTGAATTTTTTCATTTGAAAACCTGGTATCCCTTTGTGGGGCCGTGTGCCTTCCACCCTGTACAGTGTAACATTGGTGGATGATAGCTATATAATTTATTTATATAGCTATCATTGATCATTTCTTCCACTATAAGCTTTGATTCCTGCTAATGCGTCTTGTATGGAAATGGCACGACAGCTTTAAGCAATGCCTTTTAGAGGGAGACTGGTTTTTATTATATTTATTTTAGCCAACACTAAAATATACCAGCCCCCGTATTAACAAACGCTCGGATTCGATTTCGATTCGGAAAGTCGTATGTCTATCTCGCTCTCTTTCGTAATACCAAAACAACATAGACATACCACTTATCGAATCGAAATCGAATCCGAGCGTCTATAGGGGGTTAGCAAGTATTGGATTTGCAACTCTGGGATCAACGATGTGAGTTGAAAATTCAATATCGCAATACAATTTAAATACACGGTGTAAACAGATCCTTCACGAAGCCGGCAACTAAGCATTCTGCACATGAACCTAAGTAACTTTACGCAAAAATTATTGCTGGGAAACGACTTTTATTTTTGGCGTGAAATATCATGGTTTACGGTAGGACGCAATGCCGTTAAACGTAAAACTCGTGGCTAAATTATAACAGCCGCACAGGTTGATCTTTAAGGTTAAGCCGTGCTAGCCGAGGTTGGTCCGTAGATGGGTGACCATAATTACATACCGAGTTTCCTCCGTGCCTCGGAAAGCACGTTAAGCCGTTGGTCCCGGCTGTCATTTGTAGATCTTTGACAGTCGTTAAGTGTAGTCAGAAGCCAAAAGTCTGACATCCAGTCTTACCAAGGAGTAGCGTATTACCCAGTTACTGGGTTGTGGAGGTCAGATAGGCAGTCGCTTCATGTAAAATACTGGTGCTTAGCTGCATCCGGTTAGACTGGAAGCCGACCCCAAGATAGTTTGGGAAAAGGCTAGGCAGATGATGACGGTAGGACTCAATGTAACGCACTCAAAACATTGTGCTGATGGCTGCATTGTGTAGTTATGGAGGTATTTAAAGTAACTTTAAACGCTTTTAAAACTTGTGAAAAAGTTGGAACTTTGACCTCCAATATCTCCTTAGGGGCTGTCCATTAATCACGTGATGTTTTTTTGCATTTTATAACCCCTCCCTCCCCTTTGGGGATACGTGGTGAGGTTTAAGACTAAAAACCCCGCTCCCACCCAAAATCACGTGTATTTTTAGTACCTACGAAGAATCTTAAATTTTTTGAATATTATCTTTAAATACAAGTACTTCGTTCGTTGCCTGGCAACGGCGACTCAAGGTCGCACTACACGCCCCTTTTCGGTTTAGAAATCGCGCGTTTGACGAAACAATAAATATAAACGTGAGTTATTTTACTACACGCCCCTCCCCCCTTGTGATATTTCGTGACTTTTGTTTAACCCTTCCCCCCCCTTTCAAGCTTCACGTGATAAATGGATGGTCCCTTAACTAGAAGATTCCCAGGTATGGTCCAGAGCAAAAAAATGATCGCAATCACGGGGAGAATAAGTGCCTATGTGCATTTCGGCTTCGTGAAAGTTCTTTTTATACCCATGTATACAGTTTGTCACCTACTCTTGGTGTAAATTAGCATTAAAGGCATGACAGCTTTGAGCTAAGCCACTTTTAAACTGGTATTCAGGCTAACTAAAAAGAAAACTGATCAAAACAATATGACACCCAGCGCAACAGCGCCGAAATATCGGGAACTCAAAACAAATAATAAACATGGTAAATATCCCGTTACTAGTGTTATTGATAATATGACATCCGCTCTGAAAATCACATAACACACTAGCTGCCCCGCGCAACTTCGTCTATGTCACATTTTCCCCGTTTTCGCAATTTTTTCATTGCTCCTGCGCTCCTATACAGCGCCATCTATTGAATACTTACTCAATCCAGTCAACAGATACCGCCATCTTTTAGAAACGTATGAAGCTAACAGATAATTGTGACTTAATTTGCAATAAAATAATATTGCGACTATAAATTGAGATATAAGCTATCCTGTCTTTCAAGTTGGATCAAACTGCACACGGTGTGCAAATTTGATTAAAATGGGTTAAGTAGTTTAGGAGTCCATCCCCGACAAACAACGTGACACGTAATTTATATATATATAGATTATGAAAACTTAGGAGGAGCTTGTGGTTAAATAATAACGGCCACTCGGATCTAATTCCAGAATAAGCCACGCTTGCCTAGGTTGGTCTGTGGATGGGTGACCATCATTACATACCGAGTTTCCTCCGTTCCTTGGAAAGCACGTTAAGCCTTTGGTCTCGGCTGCCATTTGTAGATCTTTGACAGTCGTTACATGTAGTCAGTGGCCCGAAAGTCTGACAACCAGTCTTAACAAGGAGTAGCGTATTACCCAGTACTAACTGGTTTGTGGAGGTCAGATAGGCAGTAGCTTCATGTAAAATACTGGTATTCCGCTGCATCCGATTAGCCGTCCCCAAAATATTTGAAAAAAAGCTCGACAGATGATGATAATAAAGACTTATAAACTTGTCAGTAATTCAACAATTAGGTACGTTGTTATTTTCTTTCGATAATTAAATAATCATAAACGATTTTGGCTCGCGTTAGTTTTTGGTGTTGTGTAGTTATTTAATCAGTTTTTTTTTTAATAAATCTGTAGCAAAAGTATTATTTTGATAACATATTCAAGGTGTTGTTTTGCATCCTCGTCAAATTCAAGGAGGTAACTATGCTAATGATTCTCGTCCCGAATCAAAAATAAAATGGGAATGTAATATTTTTTTTCTGATTTTCGGAAATCGGTAGGTAAGTGTGAACCACCCGTGTTTTAAACGCGGCCCGTCTGATCCTCGCCTTATCACCTCGCTTACACACATACAAACAATCTCAAACGTTTATGCGATGATTCTTATTCCCTAAACTACGTTAAGCGGGGTTATTCTGAAATACTGATTAACTTAACCAAAAAAACCAGTATTTTTTTTTATAACTAACTAGGTACCGTAATGTATACTGATTTTTATGTATTTTGTGACAACATCCTGAATTTTGACGAGGATGCAAAACAACACCTTGTATATATAATATATGTGTTATTAAGGCCCGGGTACAATAAAATTAAATGGGTATAATTATAGCATGTTAAGTATGTAAATATAGTACCCAAGCCTTTTAAGCAGAGGTCGGAATTATGTAGAGTTATTTTTGTACTTGCATCGAAATGTTAATATCAATATGAATCTTACCTAGCGTGTGCGTATTGGAATTTTGCAACTTCGGAAATCCGATGTCGGATGGTTTAAATTGTGTAAAAGTAAATAACTTTTTAAATTAATAAATCACAGGATTTTTCTGTTCTTTAAGATTAATCTCTGGATTTGAGGCATATCCACTTTATTCTTTCGCTGTATGAAATCAGTGTAAATACAGAGATAACTCTACCTAATTGCGACTTCTTAGGGCATTAGACAAGGGACAAAGATGAATTAGAACGCTTTTTTTTAATGTAATGGCCTGTCTTCTTTTTTCTTTTCAAATCTACCAACGCATTGTAATCATGTTATTTGGTCCTGTATAATTGTAAATATTTTTCCTAATATTGTATAATAACTAGGAATCGGATATTCGGATGCATATTTACCTAAAGTTCGTTTTTACCTGGCAAACGGTTCAAAACGACGACGGCACGGTTGGCGCAGTGGTTGAGCGGTCGACTGCTGCGCTGCGTGTCGCGGGTTCGATCTCCGCACGGAACAAATATTTGTATGGCCTACAGATAGTTGTTCCGGGTCTGGCTGTTTGTGTCTGTGAGTTTAAATGTTTGTAAACGCACCCATGATACAGGAGAAATTCCTAGTGTGGAGCAAAGTTAAAAAAAAAGAAAATTAACAAACAAAAAAAAAAACAAAACATGTAAGGAAGTGGCTTCTGTAAATGCCAGTTTCTATCACGGAATTTCATAATTCTTTAGTGTTTATAAAATGTAGTTCTCAAAAACTTAATGAATATTTATATTTCATTTAATACCTGGCAATACATTAATTTAATATAACAAGGAAAAGAAATACTAAGTAACAGTATTTGTATTAAAACAATGAAATGAAAAAAATACTTCTTTTTTTTAAATAAACCGGGATTTTTCCCGTACTGAAGCGCGCTCCTTATTAGTCAACACTCAAACTTTAGGTAAATAAAAATATGTTTCCGAATATCCGATTTGTAATAATAACACATACAAAGCATCAAAATGCTCATGCATGTTCTTACTTGGGTAATTTATTGCACCCTATTTTCAACTTTATTTCAGTTCTGATTATCTCTCAAACTCGAGCATTTTGCTGCTGACCCTACTATCTATGAAGTACAGCTATTATAAATTTGCTTTTGAAACTGTACAAGTTACTACATAATGCTGCTCTTCTTTAACTGATTTCCAAAAGGAGGACGCTTTTTTGTTCATTTTGGAAGATGTAGATGATACCATAGTAACTTCTAGTTACTATGTAAAACGAGATTACCCAGCCTCCATAATTTTTGGCGTATTTTCAACAACAACCAACAGTCTCAGATATTTTGTGGTTGAATAACTTTTCGGTGACTTGACAATAAAAAAAAATGTTTATTAGGTTGTGCTCTATTGAAATAACATGTTATTTGTTGGCTGGCAAAAAAATAGCCCAATCTGGGTCTCCTTTGTTTTTGCATAATTATAACAAGAATTTGTATGGGATATCTCGACTAAAAAAGTTTGGTGGCAAAAAAGTTAATACAAAAAACATAGTCTTCGAAAGTAAAGTTATTTTCACGATAATTCAAGTCTTCTTTTTTGGAAGTCTGTTATCTTTTTCTCAGTATGGTGTTAGAAATGTGTTATTCAGTATCTTTTAAGGGGCTCCTTTAAAGTTGACTGCATCCACCGTAGCAATGTCGCCAAATCGCAATGAAATATATACAAGGTGGAGTAGAGGGACACCGAAGGATCCTCCACATTGAAATTTTTCATCGGTATTTTAAGAAAAAAATTGCTGTCATTAATTTTGCCCGTGTGGTTAAAAAAAAATACAGATGAAAATAAATGTGTGGTTTTGAAATGATATAGTGAAGACGTAGTAACTGTGTGTGCATCGGTGTTCCTTCTACTTTGTATTTAATTAAGAGTTTTAGGCGATTGACACACTGCCACGCAACATGCAGCGTGAAGCGTGTCAACGCACCAACGCGCGTACTTGCGGGAGTGCAGATCTGCATCATCGTACAGGTTTTTTACGCACTCACGCTTGTAGTTGCATTTTGTGGATTCACGGCGGCTCTAAATCATTTCATTCAAGCCATCCAAAATCACAGACGGCACTACGAGACTCGGTGTGCCATACCTTGCGTCTCGCTCCGCACCCACGCGCATGTGCGCATGTTTCTCCGTTTGTAGGCGCGTGGTTCGAATGAACGCGCGTGGATGCATTTTCGGTGTTGGACTGTGCGTGTTTTCTATACAAACGGAGATACTTACAAGCAACGTTAAAACACGCGCTACGCTCCGTGGTGGGTGGCAGTGTGTTAATCGCCTTATGCATTACGCTTTGCTGTGCATGGCGAGTTATTTTAGAGGTTGATTTCTTTTTGTGCTTATAAGCTCTTTTCGTGATAGACTAATAAAAGTAAAAGCTAGTACAGGTATAAAAGGGTAAATTAAACTAGTTAGATCTGTCATGGGTATCGCTATACAGGGTGATAGATAATTGGGTGCATCCCTGAAAAATGCTCAAGAGCGTTTACGCCTTACATTTCATGTAAAAGTCATTTCGGAAAATAAGGACTTGAAGTTCTTATTTTCCGATATTACTGAACCGATTTAAATGAAACTTCATGCACATAAGCAGGATACATAGGTCTAAAAAGTTACTAAAAACATTTTCGAAAAATAGTGTTATAGCTAATAATTAGTCCGATTAAAAATAATCTATGGAAACATAAATTATCCAATTTTCTTTTTTTTGTGCTTGCGTTTCGAAACATTTTTAGTAACTTTTAGACCTGCTTATGCGTATGAAGTTTCATTGAAATCGGTCGAGTTATTTCGGAAAATAAGGACATGAAAGTTTGTATGAAATGTCGTAAGGTGTAAACGCTTTTAAATCGAATGCACATATTAGAAAGTAATAATGTTGTTTGTGGTTAAAAGGCATGTGAATAAATATTTTTATTATGATTTCTAACGACGGCATACGATCACGCATCATTCTATACATTTCCAGTATAACAAAACCTCGCTTTGTATAGATTACCCGTGCAATGAGAGATCCGCTTAAATTGGTTTTGTCTAGGTTGATTTGTCGTCGTGGATACAAGGTGGATTTCTCAATATATTTTCTAATTAATTGAATAGGTTATTAAAGTTTCTGATTTGTGTTAGTGTGACGCTTATAACTTTGTTAACACGGTCACAAAATCATGGTTGTCCCTGTGATGTTATTAAGGCTGATTTATTAGTTTGACAACTGTTACAAAAAAAGCTTGACAACAGTTTCAAAAATTAACTATTTATCATTAATACTAAAACGGGAAATTTACCGTGGTAACTATTTGTTTTGAGTTCCTGATACTTCGGTGCTGTTGCAAGCACCATGATCACGGATAAACTGAAGTTGTTGCGGGTGGGTGTCCTTGATCATGTTGGCTGCAACAGCGACAAAAACCGGGAACTCAAAACAAATAGTAAACTTGGTAAATATTTCGTTTTCAGTGTCATTGTTACCTGGCTCCCGGTAGTGATCTGCAGTGCCCCATTTGGCCCCTTATTCACAAACGCTCGGTTTCGATTTCGATTCGGAAAGTCGTATGTCTATCTCGCTCGCTTTCGTAATGCCAAAACAAGATAGACATACGACTTATCGAATCGAAATCGAAACCGTGTGTTTGTGAATACGGGGGCTGGAAAGCTTTTAATCGATTGCGTACAAAAATAGGCCACTGCAAATATAATCTGCCAAAATGGGGTATTACTAATTCCTTCAACCGAGTGCGAGTGCGGCGCTCCGGTTCAAAGTATACCCCACCTGCTGGAGTGTCCCAGGTGTCCGTCGACCTGCACTCTCGACGACCTAAATAACGCCTCTGACGCTGCTGTAAACGTGGCCCAAATCATACATTAAAGATATATTACCTACTAGCTGTCCAGCGCAACTTCGTTTGCGTCACATTTTCCCCGTTTTCGCAACATTTTGCATTGCTGCTCCACTCCTATTGGTCGTAGCGTGATGATATATAGCCTATAGCCTTCCTCGATAAATGGGCTATCTAGCACTGAAAGAATTTTTCAAATCGGACCAGTAGTTTCGGAGCCTATTCAATGCAAACAAACAATCAAATCTTTCCTCTTTATAATATTAGTTTAGATAAGATATATAAGTATCATCGATATGACAAACAGAAGTGTCAATGATAGTGTTAGTGACCGTCTGGCCTATCATGACGTCTTATAACATTGTTTTACTCCTTTTCCAGTGTGGGAAAGAGATGGCGCCAGACATCCTGTATAGCTCCGTCTCTTTCCCACACAGGAATAAGAGTAAAACAATACTGCTTTTTAAGAAGTCATGGTATGCCAGCTGGTCAGTTTAAAAACTTATAAAACTTATTTAGCTTCAGAGAATAGTGAATTTTAATAATATTGATATTACCGTATGTTTTGTTGTTATTAATTAATTAGAAATACACCTTGTATAAAATTGGGTTTTTGTAAGCTGTAAATAGTACTCTATGCCTTGCTCTTTTAAAGCATGCTTAGTTATAAGATGAATGTAAAAATTGATTATATTTTTTTTGTTTTTTTTAGAGAATTCTTGTTCTTTGTATTTATTGCAGTGTAATTATTAATCGTAGATTTTATACGTACCTGTCATTTGATACCTGTCAAAAAACCTGCCCAAAAATTTTGACAGCTCCAACATTGCAGGCCCCAAAAAAAAACAAATGTTGCCACTTCCCAATTTTAAATTCTACCATTTCACCCCACAGTGCTGTCAGTTCAAAACCCATTTTCTACCATACATTTTTAATGTTTTCAGGTGGAAATAACGCCATGGCATTCTAGCATGCATAACATGGGTTTCGCATTCAATAGAACTGTTTGGAGTCATATTATGAAGCAACAGAGTCAGTTTTGTGCATATGATGATTACAATTGGGACTATTCGTTGTTGCATCTGTCACAAAATATGCCTGGAAGAGATAAGTTCAAAGTTATTGTATGTAAGGGGCCGAGAGTGTTTCATATTGGGGAATGGTGAGTTTAATCAGTATTGAAGATATAATTTATGACGTGAAAACTTCTTTAGTGGCGTTGTGCACTTTTGTGATGGCTAAATAATGTTAAACTCGCGTCAGGACATGTGACTGTCAGATTTTATTGACATCAGGTTATGAAGGTATTTGAACTTTATGACATCTGTCATTGAGTTTGGGTTTCCAAAACTTGATAATTATCTTTTGCACAAACAAGACCTTCGGTTTGTCCAAAGAGGTATAATTCGTATGACGGATTGTAATAGTTCTGAAGGGTTAAATTTTTAATGTACTATAAATTGTCATGTTTGTGTACGATAGCGCAATAAATGAATATTTTATTTTACCACATAAATGATAGTACTTTTATACTGACAATTAAAGCAATTCGTGCAAAATGATTCCGTAAACATTCCCAAATATCAAAAAGGCACAACGTTGATATTCAAGTTTTCACTTATGCCGCACTCACGGAGTGCAACCCGTTATTTTTTCAGTTACCTATGCCTATAGTATGACCACCTCTTTGGTCTAGTTGTCGCAAGTGCGACTGCTGAGCATGAAGTCCTGAGTTCGATTCCCGGGTCTGGTTAAGTGTTATTGGGTTTTTCCATCAGGATTTACTCAGTAGCGGTCACGGAGTCTGAATTTGTGCCCGATTGATGGCAATAGGCTCGCCCCCTGTTACATGGGAGTTAAATCGTAACTTGCAAAATGTGAGTGTACTATTAGGTACAGCTTTGCCTAACCTATCTGGCATTTCAGGCGTTATGTTATGTTAAATAACAATGAATGTCTTTCGTACCTTCCAGCGGCTTCCATCACAAAAAATCAAACTGCAATGCCTCAACAGTGATCAGCAAAGTACAAAAACTCTTACAAAACGCGAAG
Source organism: Cerastis rubricosa (assembly GCA_949152445.1). Lineage (NCBI taxonomy): Eukaryota > Metazoa > Arthropoda > Insecta > Lepidoptera > Noctuidae > Cerastis > Cerastis rubricosa. The sequence continues at coordinate 4,179,524 of OX424551.1, read as the reverse complement.
CCCTACCTATTTCCTACGCGAGTCAGTGCGACCGTTACTGCTGGCGGCGCGAAGCATAACAAAAAGCTTGTCAAGGGCAACGGCGGGTGGGGAGACATCAGGTGAGACATATTTCTTTAATTATAAGACTTATTGTCGGGTCAATGCTGTCCCCCCGTACTTAAGTACTAACGCTGTAACATTCAAATATTTGATTTTAAAAGAGTAACCATGGAGTTTCTTGCCGGTTCTTCTCCATAGGAACATCTTCGTGCACATGTAGGCCTATGTAAAATAAAATATTTTGAATTATCCGACCAAGCCCCCGTAAAGTGCGAAAGGGACAACTGCAGCTCAGGCTGATTTTACCTACAAAAATCTTGACCAAAAGACGTTTTGTATTCAGCTGTTTTCTTCTTCAAAACTAAACTGATCTAAATAATTCTTATATCAAAATTTAGAGGAAAAGTATATCTATGCTTCTATTATTTTCTCTTTTGTTAAAAACTTATCTCATTTGTCTGATAGTCGTCTGAACATGGCGGTAAAAACGGCCTTTTTTTCGGGTTTTTGGATTGTCATAATTCTTTTAGTGATTGAAAAAAAGGAAATGATAGGGGCATGTATTACTACAACCTAGATTTTTTGGAAAAAAAATCATGGCTCTAGACGCTTTATCCACGACGAAAACAGCCGAATACCTTTGTATGGAGAAAGGCCCACTAGAGATCCCTCTTAAGAGCTTTCAGATTAGAAGAATATAGAGAACATTATTTTTATGTCTAATAAATTCTTTATTTCTATTTTTTAGAGATCAAGAGCTATGCGCCAACATGACCAAAATAGGACGCCAGCCACGTCGCAACATATACTACGCATAATAGCATAGATTGTACATATAAACACCTATTACATGGCACTCAAGCTAAACAACTAGCGAAAATCGACCTTATCTGTTTGAAAGTAGTGTTCATATTTATTTGATACGCTAATGTAGGTATATGCAAATTAAGTTTTCATTTTTTGTTGCCCCACACTAGGAATTTCTCCTGTATCGTGGGTGCGTTTACAAACATTTAAACTCACATACACAAACAGCCAGACCCGGAACAACTATCTGTAGAGTAAATATTTGTTTCGTGCGGAGATCGACCCCGCGTCACGCAGAGCGGCAGTCAATCGCTTGGCTTCTGCGCCAACCGTGTTGTCAAACTTAATACAAATAAGGTTGGTTTTTCGGATAGCTTGAGCAAGTCTAAGTTAGTGAACTTAAGTCAAAGATCCATAGAGTGCTATGGATCTTTGACTTAAAAATAGCTGGTGAATTAAGCGTGTACCTTCTAGGTAAACCTCTGCACATCCCTTCGGGAATTACAAGCGTGATGTTATGTACATACATTCCACAAGCTTTTATACTGAAACAACCCCTTGAACACCCCCAATTAATGACTGGTGAATAGTAGGCTAGGCGTACTATAGGCATAGTTTTGCCTGACTCTAATATAAACCAACAACCTCAATTTATATTGAGGTGTTGGTTTATATTAGGTTGGTTGTTGGTGGAAAAACCCAAAAACACTTTGGTGTTATTTGGATAGCCCAATGAATATATACAACGTGTAACATTAAATGCGCAAAACCTCAGACACCCCAAATGATTTTTAATTCAATTGACCTAATTCTGAGAAAAAAATACATTAAAAAAAACTTAAAGGTTTTATGTGCAGTTTTAGTTTTACTGGCAATTCTGATCGTTTCTATCTTTCTTTCTTTTTTTCGCGCGTATGAGAAAATTTAAATTAACGACAAACATTTGTGTTTGTTTACCTATTTTGGCGGGTTTGCGCACGTTATGGCTTGACCTATGAACAAATAGACAGGGCAACATTTGTAATGTTTTTTTTTTTAATGTGACCTATATTAAAAAGTGGTTCAATTGATTCTGCTCGTTATTCTGATCAAACTATTTTCAGGTTTTGCGCATTTAACGTTACACGTTGTATATATAATTAATAATATGGTTTTTCCACCTCTCACTAGCAGCCACAGAGTCTTGATTTGTGCCCAGTTGGTTGGAGCGTTCAAATATTACGTAACGAATTTGGGGGAAGGGGGTCTTGTGAAACGTTACGACATTTAATACAAACTTTCAAGTCCTTTTTTCCGAAATGACAGAACAGATTTTAATCAAACTTCACACGCATACGCAGGATACATAAGTCTAAAAAGTTACTGAAAAACATTTTCGAAAAATAGTGCTACAGCTCAATTAGACCGATTTTCAATTATCTTTTGTTTAAAGACATTTCGTAAATATTTGCATTAAAATCGGTTCAGTCATTTCGGAAAATAAGGACTTGAAAGTTTGTATGAAATGTCATAAGGCGTAAACGCTCTTAAAGATTTGTAAAGATGTTTAAGGATTATAAAAATAATATGTTCTTTCACCAGCATTGCACAAATTAAATCCATTATTATGGACTCGAAATCCATCTCACCATCCTTTAAGATTGCGTCAACGAATTTGAAATATAAAAAAAAAACATAATTATGTTCTTAATGAATATAAGAATGGTAGGAAAGTCAAAATGTTATGTAATTTTTTTTTGTTTTGCCTTTCCATACTATATTTGCCTACTATTGTTTTTTTTATTGTTATTTTATCTCTCATATGGCGTTTATTCTCGTCGCCATAAGGGTTGTGTTAGAGATAAAATAACTGAAAGGATTTGTAAGCCATTGATGTACATTCTCATTTTTTTTTCTTCTAATAACTCGAATGGTACTTTATAGTAGTCCAGTTTATTTTTGGTGTTGCCACAAATTGAAAAATGCTACTATAATGTTAGTTTTTTTTTAAGATAGCAACATAACGTATTAAAATGTACTTATTACTTAGCTGTATATAATTTGTTACTAACAATGTATGATTTAAAGTGTAAAGGGTAGAAACACCGATTGTCGTACATGAAAGAGAAAAAGTGATGCTTTAAAGTAGTTATTATTCTGATAGGTCGATAATTGGTGCGTTTGCCCTGATTTCTGTTATTTAATAGTAAAGTGATTCTTTTTTTTATATTTCACTGCTTTGGCAGAAATATTGACGATTATACAAGGTGTTGTTTTGCAACCTCGTCAAATTCTAGGAGGTAACTATGCTAATGATTCTCGACCCGAATCAATAATAAAATGAGTAGGTAATTTTCTTTTTTTTATTTATTTACTGAAATCGGTAACTGTGAACCACCCGTGTTTTAAACACGGGCCGTCTGATCCTCGCCTTATAACGTCGCTTACACACAAACAAAAAACCTCATACGTTTTTTCGATAATTTTATAAGCCCTAAACCACGTTAAGGGGGTTATTCTGAAATATTGACAAATTTAAACAACAAAAAAACGCAGTGTTTTTAATAATTTACTAGGTACCGTAATTTATATTGATTATTTATGTCTTTTGTGACAACATCCTGAATTTTGACGAGGATGCAAAACAACACCTTGTATAGGTAATTATTTTATTTAATATCTTTAAGATGGCCGTCCGGTAATGTTATGCCAGAATAACTGAAAAAGACGCTTAGTCTGTTTTTAAACCAAGTTTTATGTTAATACAACTCTTTCTCGAACTTATTTCTCGAATAACATTAATTATTGGTAAAAAACCGGCAAAGCAAGGGCACCGTAGCACCGTACCAAATTTAACGTATGTAATTATTTTGATCGAGCAAAAAATGGTCTCCTGGCGCCAAGTGGCCCGCGCTCACAAAACCACTTATTGCTGGAGTTCTATTTACATTTTTAAGTATTTGGTTAAAAAAAAAATGAGGCCCGCCGGTGTCGAGAGCAGGGTCCAAGCTACCGGTGGTTAGGGCTCCGGAGACAGCGGGTCTACTCTTAAGTCCGTCAACGATCATACGGGTCCGTCAAAAACTAGCTTTACACTTCAAAATGAATCCTACTCCGCAATATTTTCGTACCTAGCCTACTCGTATAAGCATTCCTCAATAAATGGGCTATCCAACGTTGAAATATTTTTTCAATTCGAAACAGCAGTTCTCGAGACCCCAAATAAATTGGGATAAGGGCAAGAGAATAATGATGATAATTTACTCTTTAAATGACAACAATAAAAAACCGGCCAAGTGCGAGTCGGACTTGCGCAAAAAGGGTTCCGAGTGCGAGTCGGACTCGCGCAAAAAGGGTTCCGTACCATTATTTATAAAAACGAGCAAAAATATTACTTTTTTGTATGTGAGCCCTTTAAATATTTATTTTATTCTGTTTTTAGTATTTGTTGTTATAGCGGCAACGGAAATACATAATCTGTAGAAATTTCAACTTGCTAACTATCACGGTTCATGAGATACAGCCTGGTGACAGACGGACGGACGGACGGGTCCCGTTTGACCCTTTGGGTACGGAACCCTAAAAAGAACAAAAACACTCGAACTAATTTAAAAAATCTCTTCTCTCTCGAAAAGTCAATATTTCTGTTTGAAAGTTGTAATTGGTATATTTTTCAAAATGGTGCAAAAACACTTAGGTATTAAATATAAATAAACAAAATAAATGTATCGTCAAAATATTGTTGCCCTTTTACTAGAGAAAAGATTTACTTGTCAATGTCAATCAATATTTATTTAAAAGTGGCTGACTCTTGAGCGTGAGGTGTTGGGTTAAATTCTTGAGTCGGGTGTAGTAGTTAATGAGTTTTTCTATCAGGATGTTTTCAGTAGCAGCCACGGAGAATAGATTTGTGCCTGGTTGATGCCAATAGGCACCCCCTCGTCTTTTACATGGGAGTTAAGAGCGTATACGCCTTACGACATTTCATACAAACATTCAAGTCTATATTTTCCGAAATGGAGGAGCTCGTGGCTAAATAATAACAGCCGCCCAGGTCGATCTTTAAGGTTAAGCCGTGCTTGACTAGGTTGGTCTGTGGATGGGTGACCATAATTACATATCGAGTTTCCTCCGTGCCTCGGAAAGCACGTTAAGCCGTTGGTCCCGACTGTCATTTGTAGATCCTTGACAGTCGTTACGAGTAGTCAGAAGCTAAAAGTCTGACATCCAGTCTTACCAAGGGGTATCGTATTACCCAGTTACTGGGTTGTGGAGGTCAGATAGGCAGTCGGTTCATGTAAAATACTGGTACTCAGCTGCATCCGGTTAGACTGGAAGCCGACCCCAAGATAGTTTGGGAAAGCGCTAGGCAGATGATGATTTTCCGAAATGACGGAACCGATTTTAATGAAACTTAATACGCATAAGCAGGATACATAGGTCTAAAAAGATACTATAAAACATTTTAGAAAAATAGTGTTACATGAGCTAAATGAGATCGATAATAAATTATCTATAGACACAGAAATTTCCAACTATCTTTTATTTTAAAAGACATTTCGTAAATGTTTTTAGTAACTTTTTAGACCTATTTATTTATAATTAATTGATTTATTTCAATCAACTTTGGATCATACAATTATACTAAATTACAAATTATTAAACAAATTAAAGATGTTACATATAAATGTATCCTGCCTATGAAGTTTGATTAAAATCGGTTCAGTAATATCGGAAAATAAGGACTTGAAAGTTTGTATGAAATGCCGTAAGGTGTAAACGCTCTTAAACATAAGTCGCGGAATCTATGTGTACTATTAGGTACACCTATGGTTTTCCTGGCTACTGCTTACTCTGTTTCGAGTACTGTAACCGTGATGTTACGTCTGTACTATTTGACAAGTAAATCTTTTACTCTAAGAACAATTTAAGAAAGTTAAATAAATGCACAATAGGTAGAAAAGATATTGTATAAAGTATTGGAAAAAAAACTTTTATTTATGACAAAAAAGTGTCGTTTACACTATGGGCCAGGTTGGTAAACAATTTTGAACTGTAAATTTTTTGGAATAAGAATTATAATTCGATGTTTCTTGGGAATATCTCAGTAGCAGCCACGGAGTCGGGATTTGTGCCCGGTTGATGGCAATAGGCGCGCCCCCTATTACTTGTCCCTATGGGACTTGAACAAACGTTGGGTGTGTTAGGCAAAATCTAGTTTCGGGTAAATGAACGATGACCGAAGTTGATCCAGCATGGGCCATTGTGTAAATGTACCTAAACAATTTGTATTACCTAGTCATTGCGTTGCTTGTGCTGAACTACATAAATTATTTTTAAAAATGTATATTATTTTAAAAAAATATATATATATTTTAAAAAATAATTTCAGCGCCCTCTAGCGGTCTATGACAATAAACGCCTAAACGTTTTGAAAATAACTCGAATATATTAGTTTTTATAATTTTCAAAGAAAATGTCTTATAATGTGTCGCCTAAAGCTAAGTATGGTAGCATTTCATACGAAATAGAAACTTATTTGTATGACAGTAAAATTTATAACCCAGTAAACGACGGTGACCAAGTGTCACATTAAATGCGAATACGAACTTTAACGATATACAAATAAGGTTGATTTTTATATGAATTGCTATTGTCGTTACCTTGAACAATGTCAAATTTCACTCTATTTCTAGCTTTATATACGATATATTTGCACTTCCAAACTGAATTTCAATGTACATAAAAAAAGCCTAAAAAATAAAAAGAGGCAACTTTTTTCTTCAGTAAAAATTGGGTCAGTCAAAGACATATGTTTTACGTACTGAGCGACAGTTGTAGGGTAAGCAAATCTTGCCGAGGACGGTCTATGGGTGGGTGACCATTCACAGCATACCGAGACCCCTCGGAAAGCACGTTAAGCCGTTGGTCCCGGCTGTCATTTGTAGATATTTGACAGTCGTTATAGGTAGTCAGTGGCCCGAAAGTCTGTCAACCAGTCTTACCAAGGGGTATCGTATTACCCAGTACTGGGTTGTGGAGATCAGATAGGCAGTCGCTCCATGTAAAATACCGGTATTCAGCTGCATCCGGTTAGACTGGAAGCCGACCCCAACAGAAAAGGCTAGACAAATCATTAATGATTATTTTTTTGGTTAAGAAAGACATTTTTTACCTTAAAAGCGGGTAGTACGTAAAACATAGATAGCATTGATACTTACTTTAAAAACATGTCTTTCTGACAATAACTCTTCTCTCCATATATATAAATCATAGATTGCCATCAGAGCCTTCCATGACGTCTTAAAACAGTATTGTTTTAATCTTATTCCAGAGTGGGAGTGAGATGGCGCTAGACGTACTCTGTAGCTCTGTCTCTGCCCCACACTGGATTGATATAAAACAATACTGCTAGAAGCTTTTTGCCTTTACCGTACTTAGTTCGCGCAAAAAAGGTGAGTCTTCACAGAGCTGTAAAATCTTCGCGGATTTTTTGGATGTCCCTGAATAAACGTCTGTATCAGCATTGCCTTTAAGTATAAAATTCGACGCAGACATTAAGCGTCTCCTCGTGCCTGCCGATTCGTGAGCACCCAATTCTATACTTAAATACAGTATTGATACAATGCTTTATTCAGTGGCATTAATAAAGGGGGCTTGGATTATTAACACTGAAAAGAATGAGCTTGCACATCCCGCATGAAACGATATATACGATGTTGAGTAAGAAAGAGCGAAAAAAAAAAGAATACTATTCCAATCTCACTGCGACAAACGCGAACTTACATGTTGGGACATTGACATTGGGCTGCGGAACTGTTCGAAACAGATACCGTGGCCCTGGAACACGAAGGGCTAAGAAGGAACATGGATGGGTTTTAGTCAGTACAAGTCTGACACTCCCTTCCGCTCCGCCCAGAGCCGGAGGGGTCATTTGATGATTTCTCATCCGTAAAAAAAGGGACATTGACACACAAACGGTTACTTAGTATTCAGTTCATCATTCCGAACCCCCCCAAAAATCAGCTTCTTCCTACAAAAGTGAAATACCTATACGATAATTTTTTTTAAAAGTTATCGTTGAAGAAAAAAAAACGTGTGCGTCTCGGGACGCTCGACAGAAGTGATAACTTAAACTAATCTAAGCCTGCTGCGGTATACGTGAGAGAAAGGGAAGTCAGATAGAGTGGCGCCGTAACGCGTTACGTTACGAAGCGGATTACCCTCCCATAAGAAGTTATCACTTCAAAAACCATCAAGACTGTTAAAACAAACATCCAAGACAGCCAAATAGTTCCACTGGGACTTCGTGGAGCTTTATAGTCTCTGCGCTTTTCTAATGGTCGCCATTTTTGATTCTGACGCACAAGTTGCCTACCATGACGTCTTAAAACATTATTGTTTTACTCCTTTTCCAGTGTGGGAAAGAGATGGCGCTAGATCCTGTATAGCTCCGTCTCTTTCCCACACTGGAATAAGAGTAAAACAATACTGCTTTCAGTCGTCATGGTGAGACAGTAGGAGTTGCAGTGGTTTGGGAATAGTGTGTCGGCTTCGCACGGTATGGAGAATCTATGATTTAAATATATGTAATAAAATAACAAATTTTGAAAATGTATTGATAACCAAAAATGCCCAAATGCCTTAATATAGAAGATAATTGTACGGAAACGAGTACATTTTGTTTAAGCACAATTTTTTTGTGGTATTGCCCTTTAGTTGATGATAATATTAATGTACTGTCACGGACATTGGCGGTTGACCACTTCGGGGGAAGCGACATTTATACAGCAAGATTTTTTAGTCACCGTCCAAATTTTTTCTAGGCATTATAGATCATACCCTAACTCCATTTTTGAAAAAAAAACGATATGTGAAATTTTCATATGAAATCATTTTCTCGAAAAAATTATCCGCTCTGCCTGGTCACTAAGATAAACGTTAAAAATACTACACTTGGCGCGCAAACATTCAATGTGGCGGGGGCGGCCAGCCCGCGTAGTTACCCAGCGTGTACCTACGCACGGCGCGGCACAGTCCATGATATCTCAATATTTTTGTATTGAGTGATACTAACAAAAAAAACATGTATTCATTGGTTTTCGCCAAAGATTAAAATGTCTAAATTTAGACGGTGACTAAAAAATCATGCTGTATAATCTTATGTTTTTTGCAATAAGCAGGACAGTGTCAGAAAGTGTGATAAGTGTGCAGTTAAAGAATTATAATAATTAAAATCATCAATACAACTCTCTCGGTCTATTAAATCCCATTGAACGAATATTTCATGAAAAAGTCATAAAATAAGATTCAAACTTAGGTTTGTATTGACGACTAGCTGTCCGGCGCAACTTCGTTTGCGTCACATTTTCCCCGTTTTCGGAACATTTTTCATTGCTGCTCCACTCCTATTGGTCGTAGCGTGATGATATATACCCTATAGCCTTCCTCGATAAATGGGCTATCTAACACTGAAATAATTTTTCAAATCGGACCAGTAGTTTCGGAGCCTATTCAATGCAAACAATCAAATCTTTCCTCTTTATAATATTAGTTTAGATTTGTTTAATAAGTAACGATCCTAGTTTCACTGTCAAAAAAAGTTCGAATTCAAGTCGTAATGTCAAATTAAAAAGAAGTAAATTAGCGATTTTTTAACAGTGCATTTTCATACTAATACGATAATGGCCCTGGTGACCTTATAAATAAGGTTGAAAAGTGGTCAACAGCTATTGTTTGCTATAGTCCAATTTAAGCCCATTTTATGGCTTCACAAATATATGTAGAAAACCACAGAATCATGTAGTTCAAATGCCATGTAGAACACAAACAATTTTGACAGACAAATGTGAATTTTAAACCGAAAATACTACAGTCCTGTTTCATTTGTATTAAGCTACATAAGCACTTTGTATTATATACACATAGATATGAATAAAATCTTCAATGTCTTAAGGAGTGGCTATTGTAATCCATAGAGAATCTCTTTCAGCCGAGAAAAGCATTGCATCCATGCAATAAAAACTGTCTAACAGTCGGGTGACTATTTAACTTATGGTGGAAGCCCCAGCGTAGACCGCAAAATTAAAATTTTATTACGTTTTTTGTAATTTGCCGGTCAGTGTCGTGTCTTTATGGTGAACAAAATATGATTCGCGAAAGTAATATGTATGTATGCGAAGAGCTCGGGGCTAAATAATAACAGCCGCACAGGTCTATCTTTAAGGTTAAGCTGTGCTTGCGGAGGTTGGTCCGTGGATGGGTGACAATAATTACTGTATAACGAGTTTCCTCCATGCCTTGGAAAGCACGTTAAGCCGTTGGTCCCGGCTGTCATTTCTAGATCTTTGACAGTCGTTTCGAGTAGTCAGAAGTCAAAAGTCTGACATCCAGTCTTACCAAGGGGTATCGTATTACCCAGTTACTGAGTTGTGGAGGTCAGATAAGCATTCGCTTTATGTTAAATACTGGTACTCAGCCGCATCCGGTTAGACTGGAAGCCGACCCCAAGATAGTTTGGGAAAAGGCTAGGCAGATGATGAATATGTCTTGTATGCACAGTATCTTATCTTTAAAATCAATACAAACCTCTAAGTGCATTTAATTCCATTTAATGACGTTTTCATGTAATAGTCATTCAATGCGAATAAAGGGGCTATATTGATGACTAGCTGTCCCGCGCAACTTTGTCTGCGTCACATTTTCACCGTTTTCGCAACATTTTTCATTGCTGCTCCGCTCCTATTGGTCGTACCGTGATGATATAGCCTATAACCTTCGTCGATAAATGGGCTATCTTAAACTGAAATAATTTTTCAAATCGGAACAGTAGTTTCCGAGATTAGCGCGTCCAAGCAAACAAACTCTCCAGCTTTATTATTTAACTAGCTTCCTGCCCGCGACTTCGTCCGCAAACCTTAATAAATTATACACCTAAACCTTCCTTGTGAATCATTCTATCTATTAAAAAAAACCGCATCAAAATCTGTCACGCAGTTTTAAAGATCTAAGCATACATACAGGGACAGACAGCGGGAAGCGACTTTGTTTTAGTGATTTAATAATAATATATAGATTTTAATTATTGTAACTCTTTAAAGCCATATTTGTTGCAGTCGCGAATCATATTTTAATCAACATAAAAACTGACACTGACTAGCTAATTGCAAAAAACTCCATATAAAAAATAGTGCGTGGAGCCCCTCCGCGTGGAAGAAGTGAAACTTAACGCAACAGTGCTTTCATACCCCCTCCATGGTAGCGTTAAACGTTTAACGCAACCTTGTTGGAAGTCGCATAAGTAGTTTCACTTCAAAATGTATGCCGGTGGCGTCGTTTTGTGCGTGTGGCCGGTGGGACGTGTGCGGGGTACCCTAAGTGTGGAATATTCGATTCAAAATTCGCTTACTTCAAAATGTTTGTAAACCATTGATGTTAAATATTTGATTAAGTCCATCCATACATTTTGAGCAAGCAACGAAGAATTAAAAGCTAGTTATTATAATATTATTAAATAGTTAGAGTCATGTAAAAATTGAATTTTGACTGTGGCATAATAATTATATTGTAAAAAAAAAACATTTGTAATAAAAATATAAGACATAATAAAGTGCAGTTCGTTTTGAAAATGTTGTTTATTTTTTTTAATCCCGAACATGTTTTTTTTTTATATTGAATCATCACACAGGCCTCCTCTCTATGAGAGGGAGTGGTCTGTAATCCACCACGCGGGCCCAGTGCGGGTCGGTAGATGTCACATGTCTTCGAATTTTTAGTTCTAGGACATGCCGGTTTCCTCACGATGTTTTCCTTCATATTAAATAATACACCATGTTTGAAGGGTTGGAAAGTTGTTTTTCCAAAAACTCATCTGCGTCATTAATACAGCGATTCCTTGGTCGACCAAAGTGTTTTTGGGTTTTTCGAACAGGAATTTCCTCAGTAGCAGCCACGGAGTCTGGATTTGTGGCCGTTTGATGCCAATAGACTCGCCCCCTATGGGCCCAATTAGATCCAGGGACATAAACATAATTGGCAAAATGTGGTTGTACTAGTAGTTACACCTCTGCCTAATCCTTCGGGGAGTACAAACTTGATGTTATGTTATAGCCAACATCGGGACTAATGAGCGTGGTGAGCAGAGTTCGTTTTTAGGGTTCCGTAGTCAACAAGTAACCCTTATAGTTTCGCCATGTCCGTCTGTCTGTCCGCGGTTTCACTCAAAAACTATTAGTACTAGAAAGTTGTAATTTGGCATGAGTATACATGTTACTGACACCGAAAAATTGGTAAAATAAAATTTTGAAAAAAACTATTATTTAGGGTACCTCCCCTACATGTAAACTGGGGATGATAATTTTTTTTTCATCTTTCCCATAGTGTGGGATATCGTTAGATAGGTCTTTCAATATTAGGGGTTTGGGAAGACCATTTTTTGATTAAGTAAACCGTTCGTGACTTATCAAGCTTTAAAGTACCAATTTTCGTTAGGGTCAAGTGTCCCCCCCCTGTACAGACTAAACGGTTGTAGTTAGAAATACAAATGTCACGGCAGTAGTACCTATATATAACGAAGTTTAAAGGAAAACTATCTCACTTAAGTAGGCTTTAAAAGTTTACGAGTAATAGTCGACCAATTGTATTTGACTCGAAAATTTCGAATAACTCCATAGAAATGTGGATAGATGGCGCTAAGCGTCAATTGTATCGCGCTGTTTCATTCCTAAATAAGTTTTATAAAAAAAACAGTTGTTGTTGTAGTTGTTTGTATAGGAAGTCAAATTAGGTAGGTAGTCAAGTTTGGCTTTTAATTAGAGCATGGTACGAAACTATCAGTCAGCGAATACGACCCGCACTTGGCTGTTATGAAAACTACGGAACCCTACAGTGCGCGTGGCCCGACACGCGCTTGACCGGTTTTTTGAAAGTATAAGCATATTTTCACTCAAGAAATCCCTTAAATTTCGACATAGCAAAGTATGACGGGCACAACTAGTTGCTACTAAAATTAAACAGGCGCTAAATTTGGAAGATTTTATTTTTTAATTACTCTTTAACCGTTGATAGCACATGCGTTGGCTTTAAATATGATAACGAACATTGCTCATACGTTGCTTTGGTAGGCATTTCACACTCAGATAGTTGGTAATTTGTTCAGATTTAGAATACACTATCCATTCTGACACCAGGTTGGCGGCTCACATACTTTTTCTAATAACTGTGTTTTTAAAATAGTACATAGCTTCAAATTTTACGTACATTCGGAATATTGCTCGCACATTGCCCTCACGCATATCTCATGGCCATTTGTAGTCATATACCCGTCAACCTGATGCACACCCTTTTGCCTCTTCTACGTTCATACTTCTGGTCAAACACGCACGCCGGTTCCGAGTACTACACCAGACCTGGCTGAAGAACCCCACAAATAAGGGCAGAGTACGTCTTTCCAGCTAGGGCGTCCCCTCCCGGCTGTTGGGAATCGCACCCAACAAACACGCAGTCGGCACGCGCGGACGACGTGACCGACCTACGCGTAATCGTTATCGGCATCGGCGAGCGAGGGGAGCTGCGGACGGCGTCGGCCGGCTTGCCGACACTCGCTTCCTCGGACACTACCTCGATGGACGAACCTCTCAAAGCCTTACAAAATTATTTTATGTTTGTCCGGGACAGTTCAACATTGTAAATTCAATCGGCAATACACCAAGCCACTTTAATTTTTCTATACAGTATACAGTCCACTTTAATTTTTCTCTCTTTATAATTTTAGTTTAGATGCATGTTTGTTCAGCAGTCTAAAGATTTATTTAAAAACCGGCCAAGTGCGAGTCGGACTTGCGCACGAAGGGTTCCGTACCATTATTTATATAAACGAGCAAAAAAATCACTTCGTTGTATGGGAGCCCCCCTTAAATATTTATTTTATTCTATTTTTAGTATTTGTTGTTGTAGCAGCAACAGTAATACATAATCTGTAGAAATTTCAACTGGCTAACTATCACGGTTCATGAGACACAGCCTGGTGACAGACGGACGGACGGACAGCGAAGTCTCAGTAATAGGGTCCCGTTTAACCCTTTGGGTACGGAACCCTAAAAAGGCAGAGGATGTATATCCTCGAAACCGGCGAGATCAGAATTATATTAAACGATCTACCAAAACTAGCTAAATATAATAGAAACTGTTTAATCATGTGTGTTCAGGTATTTAATAGAATTCCAAAGGACTTAAAAACCTTTAATCTTAGATTGTTTTAAAAAAAGCTACATACATGTTTGAGCACTCATAGTTTGTACTGTTTAGAACATTTTTTTGACATGTAAACTACGGGAAACTTTGTAATATGTATTTGCATGCAGTGATAAAGCAAAACATGTATGCTGTCTGAAAACAACTTTGTACCTACACCATGTTTTATGCAAGTAAAATTGATTTGATGATGATAATTATGTCTAAAACACATAAAATAGAACTTAAAGCTACAGGTATTCAAAATAAATCCACAGATTCGTAATAGAAAAATATATTTAATTATTTACTATCAACATGTACTAGGGAACACATTCGTTTATTTTTCAAACAAACAATTCGAAAATATTCGATTGCATGAAGCATCAAAAATCTTTTTCCACCAGAGCTGGGCCAAGCTAAGTTTACTACTCAAAAATCAACCTTATTTTCTTAAAACAAAGACCACTTTAATTTTGGCAACTTCTACTATCAAAAACCTTGTAATCATGTAAAAAAAACATAACTTAACGCCTATAAACCCTGAAGGGGAAGGCAGAGTGTAACTAATAGTACACCCACATTTCGCCAGTTATGTTTCAGTCCCATGTAAAAGGGGGCGAGCCTATTGCCATCAACCAGGCACAAATCCAGACTCCGTGGCTGCTACTGAGAAATTCCTGATGGAACAACACAATAACACTTTGTCCGTCCCGGGAATCGAACCCAGGTCCTCTCAGCAGTCGTGCTTAATCACGAAAATAAACACTTATTATAATTTAGACATACATCGTCAGTAATAGCACGGCAACATCAACCTTACTGCTATGTGCATAAAGTTCACTGTGATTTGGACAGCAAGGTCAGAAGTAAAATTACTCTTAAAAGCGTTTATACCTTACGACATTTCATACAAACTTTAAAGTCCTTATTTTCCGAAATGACTGAACCGATTTCAATAAAACTTAATACGCATAAGCAGAATACATAGGTCAACATTTTCAAAAACATTTTCGAAAAATTGTGTTACAGCTTAATTAGTTTAAATTTTTTAGTAACTTTTTAGACCTGTGTATCCTGCTTATGCGTATTAAGTTTCATTAAAATCGGTTCAGTAATTTCGGAAAATAAGGACTTGAAAGTTTGTATGAAATAGCGTAAACACTCTAATCTCTGGCGGAAAAGTAGCTTTCAAATAAATCAGCATGACGTGTATTCAGTTACATAGGTAACTACACAAACGTGACATAGTAACAAATAATTCCTAAGGCCAGGACTCCACCAAAGCGGAGCAACAATTGTGAGCAAAAACCAACGAGCGCACAAGAACCAATAGGCATGATGACAGTAAGCAAGAATCATTAAAATAACGAGTTTATTTACTGAATTATAAGTAACATATTCCGAAATAAATTTTTATTTTTATTTCTAACACGAGATTATTTATTTATTTAATGAAATAAAACAACAAAATTCAGCAGTCCGCCATGCCCAGTTGAACGCCAATCAGAGTCGAATACGTCACGCCTATGTAAACATGTCACTGTCACATAAATTTCATATGAATTTCGACGATCTCTGTTCTTCTAAACTGTTTAAACCTGCCTATTTCGTGATTTATATCCATCAGTTGCATAATTTTGTGTTCTTACGACCATATAAAGTCATGGAACAAGGATTTACCAAGGCAAACAGCTCTAATTTGCCCAGAGTTGATTTGTTAATGCTGGGGGAGTTCCTAGCATCGAACCAAGACTTCTGTTCAGCAGAATTTCGAAATGTTAAAACTACAATGTAAGTATAATATTAATTAATAATCTAAAAAACAATTTAAAAATCCCAATTCTATTTCAGAGAGCACCTTTTGATATATTTAGTGTTAGAGGTTATGTTATTAGAATAACTTACTTACATTTCGACTTTTTTGTTTTAGATCGTCCAGACCTTCTTATGGGGATGACGCTGTGAGTTATGTTCAGTTAAAACGGGATGGAAATCTGTGCACAGTAAAATCTAAAATCTGTCCAGAACACAAGGTCCACGCGAAGTTATATGGAGTGACCTTAGTAGTTGATGAAGTTAATGAAGCAGTCATATCAGTACAATGCCATGACTGTGTTGCATCACAAGGAGGCTGCAAACATGCCATAGCATTTCTCGTGTGGGTCCATCGTCGAAGTGAGGAACCTTCCACTACATCCATTGAATGCTACTGGATGAAGTCTAAGCTATCCAGGGTTGGAACTACCATAAAATATTTAACATCAAAAGATTTATCTAATGGCAAGCCTAGTTTGCCATCAAATACTGCCGTATTTGAAAAATTTATAGAGGAAGGCAAGAAAAGGAAACTGCCTGACTGTGAATTAATGAAATATCAGAAAGATTATGTCAGTGATACAATAGAAAGATTCTCCATGCATAAACTGGTGTTGAAATTCAAGGAAAATTCCTTTGACACTTTTTTGCAGAAACTTATTTTAACTGATAAAGATGTAAAAAAAGTTGAAGAAGAAACAAGGAATCAGCATCAAAGTTGCTTTTGGCACGAATTAAGATATGGCAGGGTGACGGCTTCACGAGCATATGAGTTCAGTAGGTGCAAGACCAGTGACGGAACATTGATCTCATTGATAATGGGAGGAAAAATCCCAGATACATCGGCTATGAAACGTGGTAGAGTATTGGAGGATGAAGTTAGGGAAACTGTCAGTACCAAATTGGGAAAAAGAATTAAAAAATGTGGCCTATTTTTATGTCAAAAATATCCTATGATAGCAGCATCACCAGATGGGATCTGTGAGGACAGCATCATAGAAATTAAGTGTCCAATAAGTATAAAGACTTATAAAAACTATATTAAAAATGGAAAACCAACTCAGAAGTATTATGGGCAGATGCAACTACAAATGAGTTTGTCAGGTCTTCACAAAGGCTACTTCTGTGTTGCTGATTGTAACTATAGTGTTAATAAAAAAGTAGACATAATAAGTGTCACTTATGATGATAAATATGTTTCAGAGTTTATGAAAGTTTTAGTATCTTTATGGAAAGATAATGTTTACCCATTGTTGTACCAAAGTATTATTTAGTAAATAAAACAAACATAATATAAACTTTTAATTTTATTTGATCAAGGAATCCTGTAAATTTATTAAACCACAGGCAATAGTAATAACATCATCAAGTACTTTAACTAGATTATGATTCACACAGGCATGTGGCTTTAACAAACTAAATTCTCTCAAGCGACGAATCACTCTCTCTATGTGAATTCTTAAACTAGCTATTTGTTTAGTTTCCCTTGCCTCAGTTTTTGAAAGTTTAACCCCAGTTGTAACACTTGGAGGTCGCACTAGTTTCACTCCATGTTTTAGTAAATATGATTCTACATGCTTGAATCCCCTGTCGGCCATCACATACATGCCTGGTTGCAAACACTTAATAAAATCGCATGATTCTACCAAACATGTGTCCGTTATTCTTCCTCCATATCCTGGTGAAATGTAATTCACTAAACCATTTGGTGTACAGGACACAAGATACTTAATAGTGTTAGCTTTTTTATATTCTGACCAGGAGAGAGATTGATTCAAGGCTTTTGAAGGCTTTTGTATCTCAATTTCTAAGCAGTCAACAATGCAACTTACATGATGATATTTATGTCTAAAAGCCATCGGTAAGTTGTTTATTATGCTATCTTTATTTAATTTTACAATAAAAGGACGCATTACGCTAGCTAACAAAGAAATATGTTTTAAAAAGATCTTGCTAGCATAACTTGGAGTCATACAAAAATCATCACCAAGCTCTCTGAATGGGTTATTTAATCTAATTTTTTTTAAACACATAAGTATATGAATAGCAGGAATATTTGTGTTTCCTTCAAGTAAATCTATCAAAAAATAACAGTTTGGAGGGACACCAATGTAAGAACGTGGATTCCTGCTAATTTTGAATATGGTATGTTGCAGAATTTGAGATGCCTCTTGCTTTTTGTCATCTTGTATCAGCTCACTGCAATCTGATGTTGATTTCATTTGAAGAGATATTGTTGCTGGCGATGATCCTCTGTGCGTTATAGATGGTGTATAAGAAATATCACTATCAGATTGGTTTTCTGTTGCAAATATTTGCCTTGAAGGCATGTGTAAGATCGGTGTTTTTGGCTTAGTGTTGGTAAAGCATCTTCTAATCTTAAATGGTGATGTAGAAACAGATTGGAGATCAGGTTTTACCGGTGATGTCATCTGATTTATAACTTTAATTTCTGATTGAATGGCTTTACTTCTGAACTTGTGTGTCATATTTACTTGGATTGATTTTTCTGCCGTTTTAAGTTTTTCTTGTGTAATGTTTTCTAAGTCCCCAAGTAGAACTGAAAAACAACCACATTAAATAAATAATAATAAAATTATGGAAATAAAAAAAAGACCTATCATTCAATAAAAATATAAAGATATTGCACTTATTTTCAGTAAAATCAATAATCATTGAATAAACTAGGTATATGTATTATTGTATTCCCGAGCAATACTTAGGCATAATAATTGTACTTCAATCTTTTAGTAGGTCATAATAGAAAATTGATATCTATATTGTTTTTAATCAGTAAGAGTACTTCAGTATTTAAGTTTAGTTAATTTCCACTTTAAAATATGTACCTGCACTTCCAGATGATGTCTCTCCAAGCTCCGAGGGATTTGTAGTAATATTTTTTTTTTCTAGATCTTGTATACATTCTTCAATTAATAACCTTCTTTGTTTTTTCTGAATATATGGTCGTTCTGTGGTATCAGATGTTCGTTTTCTTCTATCTGCTTGGCATTGAAATTTTGTGGGTATACACCCTGGTTTCATTCGAACCTGTGACACGGAACCCATCAAATGATACTCCATATAGTTATCCATATCTTTTGGTAACTGGAAAGTGAATAAAGTACCGATTAAGATCTAAGCGACTATGAAAGAAAGTAGTGTGATTATTTCAAGTGATAAATATAACCTCAAAAACGATCGAACTTGTTACCTCTAGGTCCCGGCCGTTCCATTTATGGAACGGACGGACCTTTGCCTTGAGCCTCGCCGTTCCATTTATGGAACGGCTCGAACCAGCAAACTTAAACGCTAATATAAAAAAAAGTAAATTTCTAAATCGTTCTGTCAAAATTTACCTCTATGGTCAACTAGTAGTCGATTCAAACAAAATTAATCGTTAGTAATACTAAACGGCACAACATTATTAAAAAAAATATAGAAACTCGTCTATGTCGAATGTCAAACGCAATGGCAACCCGTGTTATTATGTTCGGAAAAGTGTTGTTTTTGTGAGATATACGTTGTAAAACTTTGGTAAGTAAATGTATAGTATGTTATAAGTGTATAATGCAACTTTTTAGATAGTCATTTGCTTGAAAAAATAACAAAAAAATTATGATTTGAGCCAACAAAAAATCCTTTGTTGTGAAGTTTGTTAGTCGAAATAAAAAAAAAATATTTTACTCTTGAACCATGTAAAATGGTCTTGGAAACAATAGTAGCAAAGAAAAAATAGTGATAATTCATTATTTCATGTATTCGAGGCATATCTATTCATATTTATTGATATTTCAAGTATTTTCATGCTTTGAACAGTGGAATTCTAAAATGGCCGATTCTAACAAGAAGTTTGAGTTAGGATCTTATAAGAATAATGTATGTAGGACTCCTAAAAAACACTGTCATTAGATTACTTGTATATTTGTGATGTTAGATATAAATTTTCGTGTAAATTGAATGAGTAGTTTTACCAAACAAAAATAAGCAACGAAAACAGACGTATTTGCTGCGACCTCTCTCATATCTATGGGATATGTATAATTCTCAAGTAGTTCTAAAAGAGTTGGTTATTATTAATAAATGGCCCCGTTCATCACGAACCCGACACTGTTTACCGTTTAAGATTAGAGCTAATATAACTCGAGTTATAAGTGTTTATCTTTACGATATCGGATGACTCACGCAATGGCGTAATCAAGGGGCCCCCGAAGGGTTTCACGCGGGGTTTTACTGTTACGCGCGAAAGGACAGTGAGGTTAAATTTAGTTAAGGTCATGAACTTTTAAATAATATACTAATAATTATAGTAAAAACTTACGTCAAAATGATCTTCACAGAAATAAATTGGAGATTTTGGACTTATAGCTCTTGGATCTCGCCGGGCAAGATTAAGCCACTTATATCTCATCGTTTTGTTGTTTGGCACGTAAACAAACAATTTGTTAGGGGTCTTTATGGACGAATTACCGCACTGAGGGACCGCACACCACTTATACACTTTAGAATTCATATTAAATTATTTTTTTGCTTTGTCTCTCTAGCAAAAACGATATGTTTACAAAGGCGTGACGTCACAAGCAGACGCCATGACAGCAGCCATCGTTTTGGCGCGATTTTTTAAACATGTAATTAAAATCGCATTTTTTTCTGTAAAAACCTCTGTTAATTGCAGAAATAATATTTTTTTTGGTAATACTAGATATTAAGGAATATTATAGAACAGTTTTTCAAAATCAGTCATCATGCCTATTGGAAGCATCTTGCAAGTCCCTTCCCCGCTCCACAAGCCTTCGCTTTGGTGGAGTCCAAGCCTTTGTATGCATTCCAGAGAACAGCTGGCCTACCATGACCTCTTAAAGCAGTATTGTTTTACTCTTATTCTAGTGTGGGAAAGAGATGGAGCTATACAGGATGTGTAGCGCCATTTCTTTCCCACACTGGTCAAGGAGTAAACCAATGTTTTAAGACGTCATGGTAGGCCAGCTGAACGCAATTACAACTTCTGGACCACTTTCAAGAGATGTTAGTGTCATTAAGAGCGTTTACACCGTACGGCATTTCATACAAACTTTCAAGACATTATTTTCCGAAATGACTGAACCGATTTTAATGAAACTTCATACGCATAAGTAGGATACATAGGTCTAAAAAGTTACTAAAAAACAATTACGATATATCTTTTGAAAAAAAGATAATTGGAAATTTCTGTTTCTATGGATAATTTATAATCGGTCTAAATGAGCTATAACACAATTTTTCGAAGTTTCATTAAAATCGGTTCAGTCATTTCGGAAAATAAGAAACTTTCAAGTCCTTATCTTACCTTTCCGAAATGACTGAACCGATTTTAATGAAACTTCATACGCATAAGCAGGATACATAGATCTAAAAAGTTACTAAAAAACGATTACGATATATCTTTAAAAAAAAAGATAATTAGAAATTTCTGTTTCTATGGATAATTTATAATCAAACTAAATGAGCTATAACACAATTTTTCGAAGTTTCATTAAAATCGGTTCAGTCATTTCGGAAAATAAGGACTTGAAAGTTTGTACGAAATGTCGTAAGGCGTAAACGCTCTCAATACAGATTTTATGACTGGCCACAATTTCAGAGAATAAAAATGGCTGACAATTACAGAGTCCAAAATATTCACACCCCGTTACTCTTAATCATCTTCAGGGTTGACTTTTCTCTTCCCTCGTTTATCCACAAGCGTAGGCTCCCATTGACGGGCAACGCTGCAGTAGAGTTGCATGGCAGCTCGAGCATCTTCAACTGAACTGTGTTCTCCGGACTGTATGTCTATACCGAGGATCTCTTTAGCTAGGCGTTTTAAAGATGGTGTGCTGCCTTTGGTGATCTGAAAATGTGCGAAATGGAGAAGTTAATATAACATAATCATCATCATCATTTCAGCTCAAAAGACGTCCACTGCTGGACATAGGCCTCCCGTACGTGTCGCCACATTGACATTTTGGGGGGTTTTGCCATAATCGCCACGCTTGGCAGGCGGGTTGGCGATCACAGTACGGTTGTTACAAAAGCACAGAGGATGCTGCTGCCCATTCTCTGGCAAGTCCCTTAGCCTTAAGACACCCACGGGAAGATATGGGGTGGTGCTATTCTTTACGTCCGACACCATACAGAGACACATAACATAATATCATGCTTGTAATCCCCAAAGGATTTGGCACAGGGGTGTCCAATCCAAAACACCAATATGTATACAGTTTCATAAATTTTAAAGCGATTTTCGCGAGAAATGACGATTGTAACTTTGAGATTGATGAGGATTGGTCATAATAATATGACTTCAATAAAAGTTTATTACAAAAAAATTACCGACTTTCGAAAGTAAAGTTATTTTCTACTTTTTAGTGTATTTTTTTAAACTCAGTTATTTTTTTTAGTTGTGTTATCTCACATAAATCCTAGTCAAGTATGAATTTTACATTGTGACACCAGCACATCTTCCATGCCATACAAACAAATAAATTAAAAAATGTTCATAAAATGAAAACTACTGGGCTAAACTATGTTAAATTTTTATGGGACCAAATGCCAATTATTCCACCTCAAACTAAAGCAGAATCATGTAAATCGGATCATAAATCTCAATATAATTGGTATACATACATAAAAAAAATACCAATAGGATTGATAACCTCCTCCTTTTTTAAGTCTGTTAAAAATACTATGTTCCCAACAACATGTTTTAACCTTTGCCAAGCCACAAATTCACCGCAAATACTAATAAAAAAAGGGATTTCAAAAGAATTGTTAACTTATTTCTTGATAAGACATTTAATATTGGCCTAAGATCCCGCCATACAAGGACCTTCACCGAGCTGGTTATTGGATGAAACTTATTTTATATTAAATTTAATATGTCAATAATTATATTGAACATGGGTTGTCTAAAAAATTTCAGTCCAGGATATGATTAATAATTTTTTTTTTAACAAAAAATTTTGGAACCTTTCACTGGTTTGGTTAATAAACAAATTCCGTACCAAACGAAAGTGTAAAGCCCATAAAATATGCAAACGTTAGGTTGCCTTTTTTAATTCATTAACCAGACCGGTGCAAGTTATGAGTATCGATTTACCTGTTTATACCTGCCTACCCTAGAGTTGTGACGGGAAAAGAAAAGGCAACCTAACTTTTGCATATTCTATGGGCTATATACTTTCGATTGGTATGGAATTTGTCTATTAACCAAAAAGGTGAAAAGTTTCAAAAAAAAAAAACGTCCTGAATGAAATTTGGAGGCAACCCATATGCAATATATTTATTGACATATTAAATTTAATATAAAATAAGTTTCATCCAATAACCAGCTCGGTGAAGGTCGTTATATGGCGGGATCCTATACTATATATAGATCACATTTTAAAGATATATAAATAAACACACAAAGGTAATGATTTAAATTGCTTATTTCGTCTTGTAGTGCACCACACTTTTTGTCACATATTTGTGTCGTTGGCGTACAGGGCACGCGCTTGCTTGTGACATATATGTGACGCTGGGGTTCAAAATGTTTATCTTTTTTTAAAGTTGCTTAGTGTTGGTGCTCGTAGCTGTACCGAATTATAGTACACCCACATTTCGCCAGGTATCTTTAAGTCCCATGTAAAAAGGCACAAATCCAGACTCCCTGGCTGGTACTGCGAAAAGTGACAATGGAAAAACCCAATAACACTTTGCCCTACCCGGGAATGGAACACAGGACCTCATGCTTAGCAGTCGACCTTGCCACCACTCAACCAATGAGGCAGTAATAACAAGCCATTTAGATACGTTCTAATACTTACCTTCCTAAATGGTTTATATCTTGAAGTGTCTCTAATATTTCTTTTAGGATGCGACAAGAACAACACAGCCAAATCATTCTTCAATGAATGGCCGACTAGAATACGGCCTTTTATCAATTCTGAAACTTCTTTCTGCACTATGGTAAATTCTTCTCCATTGAGTAAATCCTCTTTTCTCACTCCGCTAATGTCAGTTCTATAGTCTTTGACTTCTTCCCTCGCTTTCACGAATTTGTCGTAGATACAATCGCCGAATTTGTTGACTATGGAGACTCTAGCTAACATGTGGTCATTACCATCATATCCTATGCCTACCATTTCACAATCCATTGCTAAAAACTTCGTTATACGATTTTTTGTATTATTTTTCACAACACCATTCTCTTTTTTTGATTCACTATTTGTTTTTAAATCTATGTTATTGACTAAGGTATCCGCATTTGATGCCAAGTATAAAGTTTTCATATTTTGAATGTTTTCATGGTCTTTTGCCTTTTTCTTTCTGGCACGACGGAAGGTGCCCGAAAATTGGGCTTTGTTGTTTTCCTGTACTGGTTTTTCGGTTTTCTTGTCCATAATAAGGCTGCTTGATAAGAATTTTTGCCAGTTTGCATCTATTACACCTCGGAGTCCTACAGTTTGGTTAGGTTGTTCATTTGAATTTCTCTTCTTCTTTTTCGTTGACTCGGTCATATTTACATTAAAAATGTAATGCAATAACAACTGTAGTATATAAAATATACTGTTTATGACACTAAATACAATGCGAAGCACGAATTCAAATGCAGATTGATTAATGAAGCCATTTGACATCTTCTTGACAGAACGCCCGCATGGCGGCCATAGAGTAACTAAAGTCACTGGCAAGCCTGGCAAGTATTCTGACGGGACGTCTAGCATCTCTGCTAGGTGGAATTTTACGCATTTCTAAACTTTATATTTATCACACCAACAAAAATAAAATCGCTTTGAATATAGTCAAGTTATTTTTTTAAATTTTGATTGAGTTTTTCACTGGTGTTTCTAATGAAATCTAAATAAAAAACATAAAATGTCAAAAACATCTCATAGACAAAACTATGAGGTGCGTTCGTAAACTAAATAGTATTACCAGTCAACACGACAATAATGGCTTACCTTACCAAAAACTTGTGATGAAAAACCACTATAACTAATCTTTTCATTAATGATGTATTTTGTTTGAAATATTTCAAATACAAAAGTTAAAAATATAAAAGATGAATCAATGATTCCATTATAAACTTTCAGAACACACCAAAGGCTGGTAATAGAAACACAAGAGTGTTCCGAGCGCAATACTTGCTTTACTTTTACTATTACTTTAGAAATTTGTATAAAACCAGCAATGTACGCAACAAAATCCATACTCTCAAAACTTCAGCATCGTAGTACAAGCCACAAATGTAAATACAAGATTTGTATACAAAAATGTCTGGAAATGTCAAATTGAGCCGACGTGTATGTTGTAGAACCGTGGTGGGAGAATTTGTGAAAATGTTATCTTGTTCGTAACGTAACTATGAGGCAGTGTTCGCTTTCTAATCGCGCCGGGCAGACATAGCACGATAAAAACATGTCTTACGATCATTTTCTCGAAAACTTAAATTCCTGTGGCCAAGGACATCTATTGAAGTACTGGCCGGAATTAAACGAAAAAGAGCGGGACCAGTTAATCAGTGATTTAAAAAAAATCGACTTCGCCGAAGTGAATGAATTATTTAGGCGCGCGAACGATACAACTAAAGTTATTACAGAAAAAGTTGAAGATTTAAAACCGATTCCTGACTCTCATTATGAAGCTGTTCCTAATTTGAGCAACGAAAAAATTGAGGAGTATGAAAGTATTGGTTTAAAGGAAATTAGTGATGGGAAAGTGGGTGTGCTACTGCTTGCCGGGGGCCAAGCTACCAGACTTGGATTCGGTCATCCAAAGGGTATGTACAATGTTGGATTACCGTCCCAGAAAACTCTGTTCCAAATCCAAGCTGAAAGGATCGTGAGGGTGCAGCAAATGGCTGCCGAGAAGTATGGTAACGATGGAAAGATTACCTGGTATATTATGACTTCTGAACATACAAAGGGACCGACTGCTGATTACTTTAGGAAGCATTCCTACTTCGGTTTAAATGAGGAGGACATTGTCTACTTCGAACAAGGAACACTGCCTTGCTTTGATTTTGAAGGGAAAATATTCCTTGATGAGAAACACCATGTTTCTTCAGCACCTGATGGAAATGGAGGACTCTACCGAGCTCTAAAAGCTCAGGGTGTATTAACAGACATTGCTAAACGCGGTGTTGAGCACTTACATGCTCATTCTGTAGACAATATTCTTATTAAAGTTGCTGATCCAGTTTTCATCGGCTACTGTAAGAGTAAGAATGCGGATTGTGCAGCCAAAGTCGTTCAGAAATCAACCCCAAGTGAAGCCGTTGGTGTTGTGTGCCGAGTAAATGGACACTACAAGGTTGTGGAGTACTCAGAGTTGACCGATGAGGCAGCAGAAAGTCGTACCGCTGACGGTAGACTGACATTCTCAGCTGGAAACATCTGTAACCACTATTTCTCTTCTGAGTTCTTGACAAAAATCTGCAACTTTGAATCTAAGCTGAAGCTCCATGTGGCCAAGAAGAAGATTCCTTACGTAGACCACGAAGGTGTCCGTCAAAAGCCAACAGATCCGAATGGGATAAAAATGGAGAAATTCATTTTTGATGTTTTTGAGTTTGCTGATAACTTTATTTGCTTAGAAGTTGCTAGAGATGTGGAATTCTCTGCGTTGAAGAATGCTGATGCTGCGAAAAAAGACTGCCCATCTACTGCTAGAGAGGATCTATTAAGACTACACCAAAAATACATTAAAGAAGCTGGTGGAATCGTAGAAGACCACATTGATGTGGAGATATCACCGCTCCTTTCATACGGAGGGGAGAATCTTGAAGACTTGGTTAGCGGTGAAGTATTCACTATCAGCTCATACCACCTTAAGAGTATGCAAGAAAGTGCCTTGAACGGGAATGGAGTCAACGGTACCAATGGTACCAATGGGACCAATGGTAACCACTAGGATAGTATCATGTGCAAGATATCGGTTGTTAAAGTTTTAAAAATGTTACACTAATCAATGGACAAGGTCAATGGACTAGTGTTGTCTCTCGGACTTTTAAATTCAAAGAAAGGGTGTTTATATGTACATACATATTTATTTGTGTTGAAAATTCAATGTTTTCGTTTTTAGATTTTTTTTTTAATTCTCGGAAAGGACTAAGTGATGTGAAATTTAAGTCATTATTGGTTAGGAAATATAATTAGGCACATTTTATTATAATTTGCTTATAATTAAAGCAATAATTAGTTTATTACGCATTATTTCTAATTAGTTTTTACGCAACTCATTTAATGTTATTGCCTATTTTCATTAACATTAAGCAACTCCTAAGCAATATAGATGTACTCTTGGTACAGCTCTGCCTAACTACATGAAAATAACAGGCGTGATGTTATGTTTTTGTTGGAATTTCAACTCACAGGACCAACCTGAAAATTGAAAATCCCACATTGCAGTTTTTACCCGACTGCGACGCTAAGGAGGGTAATGTGTTTATCAGCCTATAGGTATATTATGTATGTTTGAGATATTAATTGCGGTGATAGTGAAAAAAGGTAAATATTTTGTGTTTGTGTAAGTCAAAAAGCCTAGCTTTTATGAAATTGTTAAAATTAATCATTTATACGGCGTAAACTATATCCGTAATTTTATTGTAAATGAGGAAAAGAAATAGGTTATTTTAGTTTTTTTCGCTCGTTTATCACTTGTTTCGCGGGAAATATCTGATATTATTTTATTTTTAAAATTCGAAGTATTGTGAAGTAGCGTTTTTTTTATCGACAATTCTTTTTTACATTAAACTTTTGGTCTACACTAATATAAACACGCAATGTTTTGTAAGTTTGTATGTAAAGGTAATTTTGGAACTACTATTCCGATTCCGAAAAATTTTTCGCCAATGGAAAGCTTCATCAACCCCGAGTGTTAAATGCTATATTTACCTTCCCATTATAATTATAATTTCCGACCCAAACGCGAGCGAAGCCGCGGACAACTGCTAGTCAATAAAAAAAACCGGCCAATTGCGAGTCGGTATCGCGTACGAAGGGTTCCGTACCATTATTTATAAAAACGAGCAAAAAAGTCACTTTTTTGTATGGGAGCCCCTTAAATATTTATTTTATTCGGTTTTTAGTATTTGTTGTTGTAGCGGCAACAGAAATACATAATCTGTAGAAATTTCAACTGGCTAACTATCACGGTTCTTGAGATACAGCCTGGTGACAAACGGACGGACAGCGAAGTCTCAGTAATAGGGTCCCGTTTGACCCTTTGAGTACGGAACCTAAAAAATATCGCTGCTTACATCTTCGACTTGTTAGTCTAGTGGTCGTTAGATTCGATTCCCGGGTCGCGCAAAGGGTTTTTGGGTTTTTACATCAGGAATTTCTCAGTAGCAGCCACGGAGTCTGGATATGCGCCCGGTTGATGGCATTAGGGCTCGCCCCGTATTACATGGGACTTAAACATGTTATGTGATTGAATTTTGCGCCAGAATTTCGCTTTTATCTCAAGGTCGTCGTACGCGAATCTTGTTTTGGTTTCATTAAACCTGTTTTCTTACTGACCCCCTTTTGTTGAGGCGCGATAGTATTACGTTCTCACATAATCATGCCGAAATCAGTTTTGAATATATAAAAACAGAGAAAAAATGTGATATAATGACTACGTGTGGATTTATCGCGAAAGATAAAATATCTTAAGATTTGTATCAATGATTTTTTTGATAGACAATAATATCTAGATTTTCGTTTTTTTAAATAAAATATTGCTCTAAAGGTTATTTAGTTCTCTACCTTAAAAATATAATAGTACGTTTTTATTGATACATACAAGCCACTTAAATTACTGTTTCGGGCATATTCTCAACAGAATGTCAAATCTCCGTGCTTAGCCGAGCGTGGAAATTCCCTAGTTCAATAATATTAGGGATTAATTTAGGTATCGTAGAGTCCGTAAAAATGAACATTACGGGCTTATTTACGGAGACGCGGCGCGTTGTGCGGCGCGGTCCGCAATAAATTCAAACATATGCAGTTTTACTTGCAGCGGAGCCCGCTGATGACGTTCGTTTCATGCCCCGCGTCTCCGTATACAACATCGTACATTGTCATATGTTTGTGTTTGCGCAAGTGATAACGCGTAAACGGCAAAAATCGCGCATAGCACCGCGTCTCCGTAAATGAGCGCTAAGCAAGAGTTTTCATGTAGAAAGAAAAAAAGGCAACTTTTTTTATTTTCTTGGTGGAGTATTAAATACTTAAATAAATTGTAAACATTTTGTTTTAGTCATCTCTTATGGGTGTAACATAAAAAAATATATCAAAAAAATCTGCAGCCAAATCGGTCGTATGTCGATCCCTCATATAAGTACATGCGGCAATTGTTTTTATGTATTTAGAGATGGCATCATTGATTTCGCATTAATATTTTTACTGTGTTATCTAAATAGGAAATACTTTTGCTTAATTATATTTTTGTCGCGCAAAAGATCTATCTACTCTTCGTATTGTTAATTAAAAGATAAGTTTTATAAAGCTAAATTACTGCCAATTCGACACAAACATTTTTTTTTTTTTTTCTTTAACTGCCAAAATTCACTAGTTTTAGTATATAAAGTCGGGGAAATAAATTGTTAAGTAAGCAATTGACAGCCAAGTTTAAAAGTCCGTATTTTAAAGTTTCGTTCTTTGACAGTTGTAAGGGCACAATATACTACAACAAAATAGGGTAGTTGAATTGAAACAACTAGAGATGGACCGAACATGGGTTTCACCGAATACGTACATTCGGCCGAATATTCGGTAAAACTTTTACCGAACCGAATATTCGGTAGGTATATTTGATTCCGTTCCGTCGCACAAATGCAGGTCTAAACTTGTTTACGCTAAACGCGCGGATTGCCGCCAGACTTCCTTCAATTAAGGCCTAAAGAGTTTAAACAGCATGTAATCCTAAAACAGCTAGATACCTATATTTTGCATTAAGTTATTATCTTTTTACTTTAATTGAAAATAAAGCTTTAGTGACGACAAAAACAGAAAGCTACACTCTAAAATACTTACCTCATTACACTGTACACTCAAATCATGATAATACACGGGTCAATAACAGTAAAAACTTTGAGTATCACTTTGCCGATATTCGGCCGAATATGAATATTCGGTAAAGCTGCCGAATACGCCGAATACCGAATATAAAACGAATATTCGGCCCATCTCTAGAAACAACCAATCAATTGACATCCTGCTTTCTATTAGCTGTCAAAACACGAAACCCCAATAGATTTTGTATGGCCTCGGGTTTCCAGGCCAAAAATAAAAAAAAGTTTTTTTTAAAGAATACATATATGTCTAGAGATTACTGATCAATTGATTCAACTATCCACTTGGCTTAAGAGCGTTTACACCTTATAGCATTTCATACAAACTTTCAAGTCCTTATTTTCCGAAATGACTGAACTGATTTTAATGAAACTTAATACGCATAAGCGCGACACATAGGTCTAAAAAGTTACTAAAAACATTTTAGAAATGTCTTTTACAAAAAAATATAATTGGAAATTTCTGTTTCTATAGATAATTTATAATCGGTATAATTTAGCTGTAACACTATTTTTCGAAAATGTTCTCTAGTAACTTTTTAGATCTACGCATCCTGCTTATGCGTATGAAGTTTCATTAGAATCGGTTCACTCATTTCGGAAAATAAGGACTTGAAAGTTTGTATGAAATGTCGTAAGGCGTAAATGCTCTTAATAAATTGACGGTAACAAAATAATATCCCAGTGTACAAACGGCGACACGTCATGCTGTACAGTTCCAATATATCATAGCCTCGCTTTGCATAAATTTCCCGTACAATGAGACATCCACATAAACTGGTACTGTATAGCTTGATTGGTCACCGTGCGTACAATAATTTAAACGAAGTCATCACAAGAATCATGTTTTAAAATCAAATTATGTAGATAAATAATTATTACTAAGATAGATTTATGGCAGCAACTTCAAAATATTAGGGAACAATTTACTGTAATTATAGTTGTTTTAAAAACCCTATGCTGATAGCTTTTAAGTAATCCTTTCGCCGTAGGATGGTGTTGGTGACACTAGATGAACCGTTCCTTTTCAATTAATTTAAGTAAGTACTACAGTTATTTACTGATTCCATATTTTACGACTATACAGGATGTAACGGAAAGGGTATATACATACTTAAGGGTGTGCTACAGACCATCAAACTGAACATGTTTCTCCATCGGACAAACATGGTAAGAGCGAAATAATTGTCTACTGCCTCGTACAAAATTGCAATTCCTATTCGACCTAAATGTATGGGGAATCTGATATTTTTTTTCGCTATTACGATGTTTGTCCGATGGAGAAACATGTTCAGTTTAATGGTCTGTAGCACACCCTTAAGTATTTACTAGCTGACTGGCGCAACTTCGTTTGCGTCACATTTTCCCCGTTTTCGCAACATTTTTCATTGCTGCTCCACTCCTATTAGTCGTAGCGTGATGATATATACCCTATAGCCTTCCTCGATAAATGGGCTAAATACCACTGAAAGAATTTTTCAAATCGGACCAGTAGTTTCGGAGCTTATTCAATGCAAACAAACAAACAATCAAATCTTTCCTCTTTATAATATTAGTTTAGATATACCCTTTCCGTTACACCCTGTAGTATTGAGGGTGCAGCTAAAATATTCAGCCATGTTTGTAAATCAGGGTAACGTTCAAGATTGAAAAGGAACGTTTCATCTAATGTCCCCCTAACCATCCTACAGCGAAAGGAAAGGGTCAAATCGCATCTGCACGCACCGACATCGTTTTGGAGAATCTCTATCTCATTCTATCACGTAAAGATGTCATTTGGTAGAGCGAGAAGTACGGTCGCAAGCATCCGCATTTATTCGTATCGGAATCATTTTAAAGTGACAGCGCTATTGTACCCGCGGAATTCAAATTTTCTTACGTTTTTTGCAATTTCAAAGTCAGTGTCAGGTTGTCATTACGAGTAGTCAGAAGCCAAAAGTCCGACATCCAGTCTTATCAAGGGGTACCGTATTACCCAGTTACTGGGTTGTGGATGTCAGATAGGCAGTCGCTTCATGTAAAATACTGGTACTCAGCTGCATCCGGTTAGACTGGAAGCCGACCCCAAGATGGTTAAAAAACATTTTCGAAATGTTTAAAAAAAAAAAGATGATTGGCAATTTCTGTTTCTATAAATTTATAATCGGTCTAATTTGGCTGTAACACTATTTTTTGAAAATGTTTTTAGTAACTTTTTAGACCTATGGATCCTGCTTATGCGTATGAAGTTTTATTAAAATCGGTTCAGTTATTTCGGAAAATTAAGACTTGAAATTTTGTATGAAATGCCGTAAGGTATAAACGCTCGTAACGTGCGATTGGTTGGACCTCTCACTCTAGTGAGTTGCCATTCTAAGTGACAGAAAGAGAAAAGATGCTTTAAAATGATCCGAGCGTGCAAATGTGTTTTCACCCTAAAATAATGTAAATAAATTTTAACCATTGTAAAAATATTATCGTAATAAAATAGGGTAGTCTGAGCCTAGGGCATGGCCTAGAATAATTAAAATAGCAATATTATATCTCTATTTACATTATTATTTACAAAAAAACGGATGTTATCATTATTTTCAAAGCTATTATTTTGTTTTCAATTATTGATTTTAAATCTATTTCTTTACTTTTTTTCGTATTAAATAAAATTAATTAGTTTGTTTTATGTTAACAGTAATTATTGAGTGTTTTTGTAAAATCTCATGTTTTTAGCATTCCTATTTTTATGTTATTTATAAAGGAAAGATTTCAGCTGGCCTACCATGACGTCTTGAAGTAGTATTGTTTTATTCTTATTCCAGTGTGCGAAAGAGACGGAGCTTTACAGGATGTCTATCGCCATCTCTTTCCCACACTGGAAAAGGAGTAAAACAATAATGTTTTAAGACGTCACGGTAGGCCACTAGAGCGTAAATAGTTCAGAATATTGAAATTGTTCCGACTAATAATCACAAGCGCTACTGTTGAGTTTGAGGTCCAGGGTTCGAATCCCAAGTCGGGCAAAGTGTTATAGCGTTTTTCCGTCAGGAATTTCTCAGTAGCAGCCACGGAGCCTGGATTTGTTCCCGGTTGATGGCAATAGGCTCGCCCCTATTACATGGGACTTAAATATAACTGGCGAAATGTGGATGTACTCTTAGGTACTTTGCTTAACGCCTTGGGAATTACAGGCGTGATGTTATTTTAATCGGAAGAGTTGTATTCGTAACACACTTGTATTATATTGTGTACTTAAAATCTTTAGTCCTAATGAAATAAACGAGATTTTATATGTTATAATTATCGTTCCTTTTAATGATAAAATTATATATAGTACCTTTTTTAAACAATGTTTGCATTTTATTTTTTAAATTTCGCCTGACCGCGACTCCTGGAAAGAGGACTTGGGGAGTGGCCAGGGCCAACAGCTTAACGTGCATTCTGAGGCACGGATGAAACTCGGTATGTACTATAATGAATCGTTACATAAACATCCAGGGACTAAGCTAGGTGAGCACGGCTAAACCTAAATATCGACCCGAGCGTCTTTTATTATTTATCTACGCTCCACGGAACCCTAAAAACTACAGACCACAAAACATATTCCAAATTCAAAATTAGTATTACAAACTTATTAAGTTTGCAATTTCAAAATGGCGCAACATGTATTTTCGTAATTCTCGGCTGTGGTTTGTGTTCAGGTTAAGAAACTTGTTTAGCGGGTTTTGTAATAAATACATTACGATCACGGCCTTAATGTCAAAATGCAAGAGTTTATTGTCTATGGAAGTTCGAAAGGTTAGGTTTTAAAGTTCAAATGTTCATCAATAGCCTAGTCTTTTCTTAACTATGTTGGGGTCGGCGCTCAGTCTTACCGGATGCAGCTGAATATAAAGAACGACTGACTCTCTGATAGGCATGGGCAAAAAATATCGATATATCAATATATTGATATTTTTCCATACAATTGTCGATAAAATATTTTTCCATCCAATTATCATACAGGGTGTTTGGTGCATCGTGTGCCAAATTGAAATGGTCGACTGGGAGGGTCATCTGCTATCCTCTCAGACCCCTAAACAACTCTCATGCCCTGTGGATTTTTTTTCATCGACTTTTTATTGTTTTATTAACAAAATACCCAAATTTTACATTCAAATACAATTTTAAAAAAAAGTATAAGTCGTAGACTCTGAATTTTAATTTTATTTAGATGTGTATTGTATTCCAGTACTTTTGAATTCAAAATTAGTGACATTAGCCACCTTGTTTTTTTAAATTAACTCGCAAGGTTTCGGACTTCGATTAACGCTGACCATGTTACAGCTATTTACATGGCTATAAAAAAAAAAAAACTAAAAGCGACCGGGATCTTCCAACTCCCTCAAAAATTCTCTAGTCTATCCTCTTGCTAGTGATGTGCCACATGCCATAAAAATCTTTTTACAACTTTTTGAATTCGCTAGAATTGTGAATCAAGTCACAAAAAAATCAATTCCAAATTATGATTTAGAAAAATATTTTTGCCTAAATGATACCTGAAAAACTTATTAAACCTGTTATCTCACTCTTATAAGGTAAAATCTGTCTCGTATCTCTCTTCTGGGGGAGAAAGGGGGGTTCTAGAAATAAAAAAAAATGCATTTTTTAAATTATTTAATAATTTTGTATCATTTAGGCAAAAATATTTTTCTAAATCATAATTTGGAATTGATTTTTTTGTGACTTGATTCACAATTCTAGCGAATTCACAAAGTTGTAAAAAGATTTTTATGGCATGTGGCACATCACTAGCAAGAGGATAGACTAGAGAATTTTTGAGGGAGTTGGAAGATCCCTGTCGCTTTTAGTTTTTTTTTTATAGCCATGTAAATAGCTGAAACATGGTCAGCGTTAATCTAAGTCCGAAACTTTGCGAGTTAATTAAAAAAAACTAGGTGGCTAATGTCACTAATTTTGAATTCAAAAGTACTGGCGTACAATAAAATCTAAATAAAATTAAAATTTAGAGTCTACGACTTATAATTTTTTTAAATTTGTATTTGAATGTAAAATTTGGGTATTTTTTTAATAAAACAATAAAAAGTCGATGAAAAAAAATCCACAGGGCATGAGAGTTGTTTAGGGGACTGAAAGGATAGCAGGTGACCCCCCCCCAGTCGACTATTTCAATTTGGCACACGATGCACCAAACACCCTGTATATATCGTCGATATTTATAATCGCGATATTTCGATTTTCGATATTTATTTTGGAGTATCGAATTCATATCAATTTAATTTTTTTTTTTACGCAAGTTTGTTTTCGTTTTTAATGTTATTATATAAAATGTCCATATCTGATGACTACTGGTTTGGTTAAATTTTATATAATTATTTAGGCTCGAGCATTAATAAAAAATACAATTTTTGTTTATTATTTTTTACGAAGTTTGAATACTTTGGGTTATATATGCATGATAATCATACGAAAAATCGATATTTTTCACTCGATAATTGTCAATACTTTTATACGATAAATATCGATATATTTTTTTTACTTGCCCATCCCTGCTATCTGATCTTGGTTCCACAACCCAGTTACTAGTTAGGACGATACGGTATCCCTTGATAAGTTTTGCTGTCAGATTTTCGGGCCACTGACTACTTAAATGAAAAACAAAATGACAAATGACAGCCAACCGCTGCTTTCCGAGGCACGGAGGCAACTCGGTATGTTATGGATGGTCACCCATCCGCAGGCCAACCTTCGCAAGCGTAACTTAACCTTTACCGAACCGTGCGGCTGTTATTATTTAGCCACGAGCTCACGAATGTTAGTATGCAAGATTTTATTGTCTATTAACGTTTGAAAGGTTGGATTTTAAAGTTCAAACAATTATTGAAACGACTACAATGGCAGGATATAAAACTTTTGTTAAACACCGGTTATTGGCTGTCATTTGTAGGTCTTTGACAGTCGTTACGAGTAGCCAGAAGCCAAAAGTCTAACAACCAGTCTTACCAAAGGGTATCGTAGTACCCAGTTTAGCTGGGTTGTGGAGGTCAGATAGGCAGTCGCTTCATGTAAAATACTGGTATTCAGCTGCATCCGGTTAGACTGAAAGCCGACCCCAAAATGTTGGGAAAAAGCGGGCAGATGATGATAAATGCCGCTTATCTAAACTTTTTTTAAGGCTTCATTCTTGTTATAAACAACCTTGCCTTGCTTAGGGACTTCTTTGTCTGAAAAAAGGTTTTTTTTTTGTTTTAGGCAAACCTAGAAGAGTTGACGTTTTTAGTTGGTCGTTTAATCTTCAATAGTTTGAAGTAGCAGTAGGAAATTCGAAGTCTTTTTGTCGAAATAATACAGCTGCCTCATCAGCATGATGTTTAGCACTGATCTGCATGGTCCGCATGTGACTTGACCAATTTACTTTAAATTTAACTAAATAAACATTAAATACAATATGAAGAATGCGAGATCACTTCTTCTCAGAAATTCGCTACTACTGCCTCCCAACTGCTCTATCTTCCGAACATACGCTTGACCCAAAAACTAGAACCACTACCTATCCCACGCAACTTCGTCTGCGTCACATTTTCCCCGTTTTCGCAATATTTTTCGTTGCTGCTGCGCTCTTATACAGCGTCATAGAATCGTTTGGGGCTACAGTTAATTGTGACTTAATTTGCAATAAAATAATATTGCGACTATAAATTGAGATGTAAGCTATCCTATCTTTCAAGTTGGATCAAACTGCACACGGTGTGCAAATTTGATTAAAATCGGTTAAGTAGTTTAGGAGTCCATCCCCGACAAACAAAGTGACACGTAATTTATTTAGAAATATAGATAGATAGATATATGGTAATTATAACCATTACGGTAATACGTATATTCTATGGTCTGACTAAAGTCGGGTATATGACTATTTCCACAACCAAAAACTTCTCTCCGTTCCCGAGAAAATTAATAAAAATTAGAGTATAATAGAATATTATTTATTTCTGAGTGTTGTAGTTTCATCGTGAGTGTAATACAAAAACTTATCTTTTGTTTGTACTTGCTTATCAGTCTACGTACCTACTAATGTTAATTTCAATAATCGTTAAACCAAATTGGTTTAGGTAAGCAAATTATAAGAAAGTGTTAATTATCATGCTCTAAGACTTACACTCGTAGGTATCATATCATCATCATTCTCTTGCCCTTATCCCAATTTATTTGGGGGCGCAGCATGTCTTCTTCCATACTTCTCTATTACTTGTCATCCCATCAGACACCTCCTTCCTTGCCATATCATTATCATAAGCATTTACTCGAGTTTAACTATTACTGATGGAAATATTTATACAATACAACAATACAATATCCTTTATTTCAAGCAAACTAGGGCCTCACAATACATATACAAGGTGTAACGGAAAGGTAAACTGCATCAGCCTATAATGTTCCCACTGCTGGGACACAGACCTCCTCTCTATGAGAGGGAGTGGGCTGTCATCCATCACGCGGGCCCAGTGCGGGTTGGTTGTATGTCACATGATGATGATGATGAAAACAAAACATTCTGCATAACATTTACTATAACTATTAAAAATAAAATCGATATAAGGAACCAAAAGCATTATTTTCATAGAATGTCATGAATTAACATGCTCTAATAGCTCCCAAAATCAATTTACCATAGGCCTTCATGGGCACTTATAAAACGTCGACAAAAGGTGCACAGTTCGGGTTGGTCGTTTCCTAGAGAAGAACCGGCATGAAACTCCATGGTTACTGTTTTAAAACCATTTGGTTTTACAATATTTGAATGTTACAGCGTTAGTACTTAAGTTTGGCAGGACAGCGTAGGCCCGACATACAAGAAGTGCTTGCTTACTACAAATGGTAGCACAAGACAAAAAAATAGATAGGTACGTCATCTCACTTACTTGAAACAATTGTGTAAACAAACATCTACTTATTTACATGCAATTCAAGTTGTTACATCAAAAACCCTGTGAGTATTGCATGTCTATACCAGTCTCAGACTTATTAGAATATCTTCGCTAAATCTATACTAGAACTAGCTGTCCCGCGCAACTTCGTCTGCGTCACATTTTCCCCTTTTTCGCAATATTTTGCATTGCTGCTCCACTCCTATTGGTCGAAGCGTGATGATATATAGCCTATAGCCTTCCTCGATAAATGGGCTATTTAACACTGAACGATTTTTTCAAATCGGACCGGTAGTTTCGGAGCCTATTCAATGCAAACAAACAATCAAATCTTTCCTCTTTATAATAATAGTTTAGATAATTAACTCGTCCAAATGTAGGGAACAACTGATTTTTGGACTGAGGTTGTTGGTGTTTTACCAATAACCCTGTATACTAGCTACTGCCTGCGACTTCGTTCGCGTGGAAATTTTGATGGGTTTTAGGGGTATGAAAAATAAATGTTGGCCGATTCTCAGACCTACCCGATATGCACACAAAATTTCATACAAATCGGTTCCGCCGTTTCAGAGGAGTTTGGTAACAAACACCGCAACACGAGAATTATATATTTTTACTAGCTGCTGCCCGCGACTTCGTTCGCGGGGGTTTTTATGGATATGAAAAATAGATGTTGGCCGATTCTCAGACCTACCCGATATGCACACAAAATTTCATCAAAATCGGTCAAGCCGTTTCGGAGGAGTATGGCAACGAAAACTGTGACACGAGAATTTTATATATTAGAAGATACATTAGAAGATTTTTCTAATATTATTGTAATATAAAAATATATGGACACTTATAAAACGTCGACATAAAGGTGCTCGGTTCGGGTTGGTCGTTTCCTATGGAGAAGAACCGACAAGAAACTCCATGGTTGCTCTTTTACAATCATTTGGTTTTACAATATTTGAATGTTACAGCGTTAGTACTTAAGTATGGGAGGAAATCGTAGGCCCGACAATATGTCGTTGCTTTCTACAAAACGTAGAACGAATAAAAAGTCACCAAGGATCTAGGAATCTATAAGGCCTACAATGTCCACACATTTACAAACAATCGAGAAGTAAGAAAAGTAGTCTATACAAAAACAAAAATGAAGAAAATATCACAAAAAGACTAGATTAAACAAGTGACGTAAATGTTGTCATCCGTGCTGTAACTGTCTCCCTTCCTATCTATCTCCTCTAATCTCCGCTTTGCACATCTCCGTACAGCTTCGGAGGATACACCCTAGCTTTTACACATCTTCTATCCCTTCCACTTTGCACATCTCCGCTCATCTCCGCTATGGTGGTAACATACCCCCTTTGTCATCAATTATGTCTCAGAACAAAGAACATTCTTGAACCTTAAAAAAAAAAAAACGTTGTGACAAATCACAAATGCGCACAGCTAATAAATATTTTCAATATCAGACAAAACAGGTTTCTCCTAAGCGACAAGTCGTCGTTCTAAAAGCGTACGACCTTCAAGTTCCTTTCACTTTCTGTTTTATATATTACTTAGGTAACACAAGTTGTTTATAATGTGCCAAGAAGTTTACAGTTCAGCGACTTTGTTTAATAACATAACTTAACTCCTGTCATGATGTCATGGCTGCCAACTGTAAATATTTGACATTCGTTACAGATAGCCAGTGGCTCGAAAGTTTGACAACCGCGCAGTCTTTCCAAGGGGTATCGTATTATCCAGGACTAAATGGGTTGTGGAGGCCAGATAGGTAGTCGGTCCATGTCATCATCATCATCTGCCTAGTCTTTTCCCAAACTATCTTATAGTTTGTGGAGGCCAGATAGGTAGTCGGTCCATGTCATCATCATCATCTGCCTAGTCTTTTCCCAAACTATCTTATAGTTTGTGGAGGCCAGATAGGTAGTCG
This sequence comes from Cerastis rubricosa, assembly GCA_949152445.1. Lineage (NCBI taxonomy): Eukaryota > Metazoa > Arthropoda > Insecta > Lepidoptera > Noctuidae > Cerastis > Cerastis rubricosa. Next base: position 4,139,770 of record OX424551.1, on the reverse strand, counting down.
GTCCATGTCATCATCATCATCTGCCAAGTCTTTTCCCAAACTATCTTATAGTTTGTGGAGGCCAGATAGGTAGTCGGTCCATGTCATCATCATCATCTGCCAAGTCTTTTCCCAAACTATCTTATAGTTTGTGGAGGCCAGATAGGTAGTCGGTCCATGTCATCATCATCATCTGCCAAGTCTTTTCCCAAACTATCTTATAGTTTGTGGAGGCCAGATAGGTAGTCGGTCCATGTCATCATCATCATCTGCCAAGTCTTTTCCCAAACTATCTTATAGTTTGTGGAGGCCAGATAGGTAGTCGCTCCATGTCATCATCATCATCTGCCTAGTCTTTTCCCAAACTATCTTATAGTTTGTGGAGGCCAGATAGGTAGTCGCTCCATGTCATCATCATCATCTGCCTAGTCTTTTCCCAAACTATCTTATAGTTTGTGGAGGCCAGATAGGTAGTCGCTCCATGTCATCATCATCATCTGCCAAGTCTTTTCCCAAACTATCTTATAGTTTGTGGAGGCCAGATAGGTAGTCGCTCCATGTCATCATCATCATCTGCCAAGTCTTTTCCCAAACTATCTTATAGTTTGTGGAGGCCAGATAGGTAGTCGCTCCATGTCATCATCATCATCTGCCAAGTCTTTTCCCAAACTATCTTATAGTTTGTGGAGGCCAGATAGGTAGTCGGTCCATGTCATCATCATCATCTGCCAAGTCTTTTCCCAAACTATCTTATAGTTTGTGGAGGCCAGATAGGTAGTCGCTCCATGTCATCATCATCATCTGCCAAGTCTTTTCCCAAACTATCTTATAGTTTGTGGAGGCCAGATAGGTAGTCGGTCCATGTCATCATCATCATCTGCCAAGTCTTTTCCCAAACTATCTTATAGTTTGTGGAGGCCAGATAGGTAGTCGGTCCATGTCATCATCATCATCTGCCAAGTCTTTTCCCAAACTATCTTATAGTTTGTGGAGGCCAGATAGGTAGTCGCTCCATGTCATCATCATCATCTGCCTAGTCTTTTCCCAAACTATCTTATAGTTTGTGGAGGCCAGATAGGTAGTCGCTCCATGTCATCATCATCATCTGCCAAGTCTTTTCCCAAACTATCTTATAGTTTGTGGAGGCCAGATAGGTAGTCGCTCCATGTCATCATCATCATCTGCCAAGTCTTTTCCCAAACTATCTTATAGTTTGTGGAGGCCAGATAGGTAGTCGCTCCATGTCATCATCATCATCTGCCAAGTCTTTTCCCAAACTATCTTATAGTTTGTGGAGGCCAGATAGGTAGTCGCTCCATGTCATCATCATCATCTGCCAAGTCTTTTCCCAAACTATCTTATAGTTTGTGGAGGCCAGATAGGTAGTCGCTCCATGTCATCATCATCATCTGCCTAGTCTTTTCCCAAACTATCTTATAGTTTGTGGAGGCCAGATAGGTAGTCGCTCCATGTCATCATCATCATCTGCCTAGTCTTTTCCCTAAATATCTTGGGGTCGGCTTCTAGTCTAACCGGATGCAGCATAGAACAAGTATTTTACATGAAGCGACTGCCTATCTGACCTCCCAGTAACTGAATGATACGATACGCCTTGGTAAGACTGGATGCCAGACTTTTAGCTTCTGACTACACGTAACGACTGTTAAAGATCAACAAAAGACAGCTGGGACGTGGGAAAAGGCTAGGCAGATGATGATGATGATGATGTTTGTCTCTGTGTCTGCCTGTCTGTTTGTTCCGGGGAATCTCAAAAACGCCTGGACCGATTGCCACGGGACTGGTTTACTGGCAGATAGCTGATGTTATCAGGTATAACGTAGGCTATTTTTATTTTTGAAAAACGATTATGGTACCGTGCATTTAAATGAAAACCCTTGAAACTGTCAACGAAATCCGATTCAACTAGGACATTCTATTAAAAAAAAAACACTTGGACGAAGGTTGCAGGTAACAGCCAGCTAATACGCTTAAGCTAGCGTTTACGCCTTACGGCATTTCATACAAACTTTCAAGTCCTTATTTTCCGAAATGATAACCGCTTTTACTGAAACTTCATAAGCATTAAAAAGTTACATTTTGGAAAAGTAGTGTAACAGCTAAATTAGACGGATTCTAAATTCTCTATAGAAACAGAAATTTCCAGTTATCTTTTTTTTTTTAAGACTTTTCGAAAATGTTTTTTAGTAACTTTTTAGACCTATGTATCATGCTTATGCATATTACGTTTTATTAAAATCGGTTCAGTCATTTCGGAAAATAAGGACTTGAAAGTTTGTATGAAATGCCGTAAGGTGCAAACGCTCTCCGCCTAACCAATCAGGAAATACAGGCATAGGTAAACCCTACGCGGCCTACGCCATTATTTTCTCTACAAAACCTAACGCGTAGTTTTACACGCACTGCAACAAGTGACTGCATAACTAAAGGTTCACTGCCCTACCCTAAGCGGAGGTTGAGTGGAATTCTAAACACGTATGGCCAGTATGGCGTCGTATGCTACCAACGAGATATGGCCAATATTTGTACACAATATGCTACCAACAGACTGGGCCAATTTTGGTTAATGTTGGAATGCTGTAGTATGCGGCTAGAAGCATGAAGGAGGAGTTGGCAAATATGAAAAAAAAAAACGGAAGCCGAAAGTCGAGCAACAAAAGTAAAATCAAACCAACAGAGAAGTTTCGTAAAATTGTCTTAAGTGCTGTCCCGATACATCGTGAGTAGAATTTTAAAGTTCACTAACAAATGTCAAATGGCGCAGTGCGTTCTAAACTTCTAATGTCATGGCCATTGCGGGCTAACGGCGGAATAAAAGAATAGGATCTTCTTCACAATAATATTTATATATAGTCTATACCTACTAATATTATAAAGCTGTTGAACGTGCTAACCTTGGGAACTGCTGGATCAAATTGAAAAAATGTTTTTGTGTTGGATAGCTCATTTATCGAGGAAGGCTATAGGCATTTAACATCACGCTACGAGCAATAGGAGCGGAGCATCAATGAAAAATGTTGCAAAAACGGGGAAAATGTGACGCAGACGAAGTGATATGGGTCAGCTCATCTGTCCAACACCACCCCAAACCTTTACGCACACATATTTAGTTAAAAATGTGTGCGTAAATGCTTCGGTACCTTTAGGTAATAAGTAGGTGGGTTTTGGGTCTTCAACTCCGTATAAATTGAAAAAATGCAGTGCGACATCCGGTGGCGTAGCTACCTTGGGTGGCACCCGGTGCGGAAGTTGGTGGTGTCTTCCATGACCCCATCGAAAGTCAAAAGGAATAAATTTTTCATTACTCATACTCTGAAAGTAGGTCTGAAGTAGCCTGAGGAGCGGGATGAAAGTAATACTTTTCATCCCTAGGGAGAATCGCTTTCAACTGACAGATGTCAATATTTAAAAAAAAACTAGTTCTATTTACACATGTTTATTGAACCATGTTCCAACTTCCTATGCAGCCACGATGTAAAATTGAAATAACTTAAAGTTAAGTATTGTTTAATGAATATTTATTTTTTAAATAACTTTATTATAATTTAGTTTCAACAATTTCTTTAAAATAACAGAGTTGGGCAAAATCTTTACCATTTTTCAATGACGAAATTGAAAAAGAATAGCTGAATAGCTGGCTGGTCACAGAAAAAAAAACAAAACAGGCGGGAAAGCGGCAATCCGAAATAAATTTTACTATTTGTTTCTTTTAGCTAATTTATTTTTTTATTTTTACTTTCCTTGTAGGTATTCGTAATGAAAAGCACAGTGTTTACCTCGGGTTAAAGACTTATTTAGTCCCTCGAACCATTGAAACCCCGTCTCGGGACTAAATAAGTTACTTTCACCCCTGGGGTAACAATGTACTATTAAATGATAAACGTCATGGATTATTTAATATTTCTTTCTAGCTTTGACAGCTGCAAACCCGGAAATAACTTCTTCAAAATAATTTGGATTGTCTTTTGTTCTATGGTCAATATACCAAGATTGGGCCATTCATTGTTTACCGCAAGTAGTTTTATTATTAATTTTAGTTTACTCGTAATCACTCTAAAGAATTTTAGTGCAATCATTAGATTTGGAAGAGATGCTGTAAAATCTCATTCTACAATAATTTTAAAAAGTCTAGTAACACATTTAAGTGTCTTCGTAGTCTTGGTATCTCCAAAAGTAATTATGTTTCTGAGACCTGATCTCAAAAATCTGTAAATTTAGATGTAGCTAGTTTCAGTTCTTCAGTATTCGTTCTGTTAGCGTTATGTATTGTAAGTTAGGTACACGAAGTAATCTGGGAAGGCAAGCAGGCAGCGAAGGCTTCTGGGCCTGTGTGAAAGAGAGCCATACTTAGAGATGATTACTAAGTTTTCGTGCCTCAACTGCAATGCAATAATGCTGCAGGCATGTGGTTTCAAAGGACTAAGTCTGGGATACATAGCTCAATATGGACAGAAAGCACATGTCCATGATTTTTCGCTAGAGTGCCAAAGGAAGGTTTCCTTTCATAAGTTCCTTCATGGCAAACAAACATTAATGGTATTAAATTATCGGTCAAATGATGCCAATTGCAAGGACATTCCAAACTTTTTTAGGGTTTCGTAGCCGAATGGCAAAAAACGGAACCCTTATAGATTCGTCATGTCTGTCTGTCTGTCTGTCCGTCCGTATGTCACAGCCACTTATTTCCGAAACTATAAGAACTGTTGAAACTTGGTAAGTAGATGTATTTTGTGAACCGAATTAATATTTTCACACAAAAATAGAAAAAAAAAACACTAAATTTTGGGGTTCCCCATACATAGAACTAAAAACCATTTTTTTTTTCATCAAACCCATACTTCTCAGGTATCTATGGATAGGTCTTAAAAAATGATATTGAGGTTACTAATATCATTTTATTCTAAACTGAATAGTTTGCGCTAGAGCCACTTCCAAAGTGGTAAAATGTGTGTCCCCCCTCCTCTAATTTCTCAAGTAAGAGAAGGAAAATTGTGAAAATATTTAGGATTGTAGAAGGTAAAAAAAACTATCCACGAAAATTGGTTTCAAAAAGATATGATGTTCAGTTTTTGAGATATGGGACTTTTTCATCAAACTGCAGCAGTAACTTTGTTTTTGATTAACATACTATGAAAAACCAATTTAGTTTTGCGGTTGAGTGGAAGTTTACTAACTAATACTACTAACTAATGAATGACAGTTCAAAATATTGTTTGGGGCTATGGAACCCTGTGTGCGAGTAAGACTCGCACTTGACCGGTTTTTTTTCTGTGCTTTGTTTCAATTTAAAGCTTTTCGCCTCTAAAAGAGATCCTTTAAAAGTAACTATTGATTTTTGCTGAAAAGCTAAGTACAAAAGCGAGCGGAGCAAGCTCGAAAATTTTGCATTTTGCTTGGGATAAGTTGTTTCTTATGTCAGACAGGAAACTGGGGCTCCCTTGCATCTTGGGACCCTAGGCAAGTGCCCAGTGGAAAAGATGGCCCTGACTGAGTTTCCCCGAAACAGCTGTGCCAGGGATTATTTCTTTTCCTAATGTTTGATCTGCTCGCCAAAACGATGAAGGAAAAAATCGTGAGGAAACCGTCCCGGAACTGAAAATTCGAAGACATGTGACATCTACCAAACCGGACTGGGCCCGCGTGGTGGATTATACCCCTCTCCCTCTCATAGAGAGGAGGCCTGTCTCCCAGCAGTGGGAACATTATAGGCTGATGATAATGATGTTTGTATCTTGTTCTTGAAGTTGACACCGGGTGTCACCCCAAAACCGGTGACTCCCGGTGCGGCCCGTCCCCGTCCGCCGCCCCCTCCTTGCTACGCCACTGACGATATCACACTCCTAATGTTTCTTTTATAAATCCCTCTCAGAAATCATTAATGAGAAGGTGGTTGACCCAAACAATAAAGGATAAAGGCAGAGAAGCGCATGCAACCAACCAAATACAATTATCAAATTACTTTCAATCCACGCTCCATTTATTACTGATTCGTTTGTAGCACTAGGTATTTTCCATACCAGTAAAACACCTATATAAACACGACAGACCTCATTTGCAAACGTGTCATCCTTTAGTCTATGCTCTTTAGAATATGTAACTTTCGCGCGCTTATAAATGTCAACGATAATGGCTGGAAATGTCAAGGTCAACTGACGTTCTTTTATTACCGACGGGCGACGATTAAATGCCGAGAAGAGACTACCCATTTTATTTTATTGTCTTTTTAATTTGTTATAATAAGTAATACTGCTATTTAACGTTTCCTGGTTACATTATTTTAAGTTGAATTTTAACTTCCAGTTCATGTGTTTTGTAATTATAGAAACACGGTTACATTTAGTCAGGTAAAAATCAATTTATCATCAAAACATAGAATAATACAATTATTTATGCCATTTCAAAATACTTAAGAACCCTTCCATAGTTACCTAACGTACCTGCCCCCGTATTCAAAAACGCCCGGATTCGATTTCGATTCGAAATTCGTATGTCTATCTCGCTCGCTTTCGTAATGCCAAAACAAGATAGACATACGACTTATCGAATCGAAATCGAAACCGAGCCTTTGTGAATAGGGGGCCTGGGCACTGATCTTCAGTGAATCCATCCATAAAAAAATCTGCTGTTGTACATTCTGCCTGCAGTTTCATACAGAAGTACACACACACACTTTTGCAGGAAACTGCAGTTTTCTGGGGAATGATGTCTCTGAATTAGTGGTAACCGTTTTAGTTTCGGTGTCCCCTCCACCTTGTCTACAGGTATTTAACAAACTTCGCTTCTCTAGCGCAAAGGACGACACGTGCTCGAGCCAGCCTGCGATGCCAAGCCTATAGTTTTAAATGGGATTAAATATAATGACCACCAAAAAATACTTTAAGATACTAAGCTCCGTTACAAAAAAAAAAGAAACCTATTCAAAGACCAAATGAAGTTAATTATTACCAATTTTTGTGGCAAGGAGAACTAAGGATGCAAGTGCGAGCGAAACGAGCTCGGGACATTGGGCACCCAGACTCGGACAGGTTAGGTTCGAAGGGGATGGCGGGGTCTAGAGATGTTGTTGTGTTAGGTTACTTTAAACCCTGCAGACAGAAATAGGAGCCCTGCGTAGCGGGGCTAAGTCGACTACGCTTTAGTTTGGAGCTGTGGTTTGGAGTTTGCTCTAATAAGATAGCATAATGTACAATTTTTGGTTATAATTTCACATTAAAATGTGGTTTTAATTTTGGTGATCATTTATTATTTTTGGCAGTATAAAATGTTTTTTTTTTAATAAGGTTAAATTTACTTTATATCTGGTGTTTTATTAAACATAAGCCGTTTTACATCAGCCCCTAAAATATGGAATCATTCAGATCCGGCCTGTCCTTTTGCTTCCCTCCATCGACGCCCTAAGCCAAGGCTCGTACCCTGCAAGGGGTGGCCTTAGATTGTAGTCTCTTAGTTTATAAGTTTTATGCCCTGGCTGTAGGCCTTACACTCAAGGCATCCAAAGGATAGTCCGGTTAAGCAGAAGCCAACATTATAGGTAGACCTGCGAGATACTATTAAAGAAAAAAGAACTAGGACAAAGGCATTGAAAAGCAGCGGTGGCCCAGTGGTAGCAGCCTCGACTTACGAGCAGTAAGCCGTGGGTTCGAACCCAGGCAGGAGCATTACTTTGTGTAATTTATTTCATCACCGCTGCTCCTAAAAACGGTGAAGGAAAACATCGTGATGAAACGGGCATGTCCCAGAACAAAAAATTCGAAGACATGTGACATCTACCAAGCCGCACTGGACCCGCGTGGTGCATTACAGATTTACAGCCCACTCCCTCTCATGAGAAGACGCCTGTGTCCCAGCAGTGGGAACATTATAGGCTGATGATGATGAAAGGTATTGTTAGGGAATTAAGGTTGTATTTAAACACATTTCCAAAAGAAGTACATTTAGTTTACTAAGTTTCAAATTTTGTTAAAATCATATTGGCTGATTGAACACATTTCCTTTGCCTGTCACGTGACGACGATCGTTTGTAATTTTTGTCTGTTGATTCAACGCTCAAAAAAGAGGTTGAGAATATTGGGGCGGAGGTTCATTTCGAACCCGGACCACCAAGAGAACAAGTTGTAAGGACCTACTGTAAGTCAGTCTGATTTAATAACTATATATTCTTTAAAATATCATACTGTGTTATAAACTGTGACCGTTATTTTGTTTTAATGTGATAATTCTATGGTGTAACTATTGCTAGTTTTGTAATTTTAATTAGAAAATATGTACAATGCGTTACATTCTAGAGTATTGTGTGGTATAAGTGAGTCGATTATGTGAAATCATGATAAACGATAATAAATGTGGGATTTGAATATTACTCTAAAAACTTTTTATTAACATTATTCCTTCTGGCATAAAGAAATAAAAACAGATAAATACAAACAATATCTAGTAGAAGCATAACTATTGATTTTGCTAATAAATCAGAAGTGGGATAATTCAGCGCCCATAATTAATACAAATATATTTTTAGTTACACAATTTTCTACCTGCTATTTAAATAAAATAACGGTCACGTCATGTTGAACAAAAGAAATTAAGAAAGAAATACATGTTTCGCTGTGTGCTTTAGTCATGTTTAAATTATAACGGAGATGCAGATTTTGATCATTATACGAATGCATATTAATCATTGTGGGGTGTTCCTTTAAATGCTTTGCCATGGCTACTCTATGGAGGTATTGGAGGAACACCGCGGAATGTCCATTCTCACCTTGCCGGGGCTACACTCCGGGATGGGCGTGGGTATTTCCTTTGGTTATATATGTATTGGTTTTAAATTATAACGGAGATGCAGATTTTGATCATTATACGAATGCATATTATTCATTGTGGGGTGTTCCTTTAAATGCTTTGCCGTGGCTACTCTATGGAGGTATTTGAGGAACACCGCGGAATGTCCATTCTCACCTTGCCGGGGCTACACTCCGGGATGGGCGTGGGTATTTCCTTTGGTTATATGTGTATTGGTTTTGGTGTCATCCGACATGTATCTTGCTGTTAGTTTTTTTTAATTAACAAATGCACTTTTTCATAGCAAACAGCGGAACGTGATAATATATACACATTAAAGGAATTCAATACAATCATGTCAATGATTACTCGAATGATATTTAATAGAATAACTATGTTTATTGCTTTACTGATAATTTTATTTCGCTGGATGTCTGTTCTTTTAGCCCTTGACAACCTGTCATATTTTTGTGTTTCTCCTCCACATGTACCTCCTAAGGTTTTATGAATACTATTCTAATCATACCAATATTTTCCTACTATCCCGATACCGAATTTGACTGACTGGACAATAATTATAAAAGATTGTGACAATGTCGGATAGGACGTCTGCTAGAGAGGCCTATACACCTCCACGTGTAGTAGAGCGTAGGAGTAGATCTAAGGAGAGGAACACGCGGGTTCGATATCGCGGATCCAAACGTCCTCTGACACGCTCGCGATCTACTACACATATGGACACCTCTAGAAGCTCAACATTGGCTTGTTCAAATGCTAAACAGTCACGATATAGAAGTAGATCACCGAAGCGAATGCGAAAGCGCCGCACCAGAATTTCTCGTTCTACTGGGCGGTCACGTAGCATAGATTCACGGTCTTCTAAAACATACAGGGGACGTTCGCGCTCTCGTCGGCATAAAAATAAAAAACGCTCGCGCCATGAACGCACACACGTAGAAAAGAGACATGTTAGCATAACTTCAGTAACGAGTACTACAACAATATCAAGTTCTTCTGACTCGAATAGCAGCAGGCATAGACGTAGCCCAGCGAAATCAAACCGTACTAAAGGGCGAAAGCAAAGTGTTACTTCTAAATCAAAAGAAAGTAGTGTAATGGAGAAGTTAATAGATGCGCTAAATAAACGTAATAAAAATAGCTTCATAGGCGCCAAAGATGTTATTCCAAACTTTGATCCGAGTCAAAAAAATCAAACGATGACATCGTGGTTAAAGAAAGTTAACGAAACCGCTCTCATATATTGCTGGAATGATAAAGAAATTATTTATAACGCATTACCTAAGCTCGCTGGTCTTTCACGCAGATGGTATGAAGGCTTACCGTCAGTTAAACTTAACTGGAAGGAATGGCAGGCTAAGTTACTCAAAAGTTTTCCTGACGACCAAAATTATGCGGATAAACTCATCGAGATGTTAGACAGGAAGAGTAAGAGGGATGAAACTCTAGAAGAATACTTTTATGATAAGGCAAAACTTGTTAATCATTGTGGAATTAAAGGGAAAAACGCAGTGGACTGTATAGTACAGGGCATATATGATAATAATATCCGTCTGAATGCGTTAGGCTCAGACTTTAGGCGACCGAGTAGGCTACTCAAGTATTTACGGAATATTTCTTGCAAAACTATAAAGGAAATAAAGAAAACCCCCATGCAAACTAAAGAAAGCATACGAAACAATAAACAGCCATCGTTTAAAGTCCGTTGTTATAACTGTTCGGAGCTTGGACATACTGTTCCGAAATGTCCAAAGGCTCTCCAAAAGTGTCCAAAATGCAACAGAATGGGCCATTTAGCTGAACATTGCAAGCGTGATGCAGATAAAGATAAACATCCATTAAATCCCGTCAATAAGGTACAGTTGATCGAAACCAGTAAAACTACTCGCAATATTTATACAAAAAATATAACAGTAAACGGCATACCTAAAACTGCATTTGTCGATTTCGGTAGCGAGTGCACGCTTATTAAACAAAGCACGGCAGACGAATTAAAATTAGACACCTCGACAGTCGGACTCCCTGTTTTAAAAGGCTTTGCAGCTGGTGTAGTTTTACCGTTAGGTAAGGCATCCGTCGAGATAAGCGTGGACTTCGTTACTGCCGTAGTAGAAGTTTTTATTGTACATAATGAGTTCCTTAACACAGATGTACTAGTTGGTCAGACTCTAACTGAGTTATCTGAGGTTAGAGTTTACAAAACAAATAATAATTTGGTGTTATACTCAGCGGTGGCCGAAGCAGAAAAATCGGAAGTTTACGTTGAATCAGACGTAGATATTAATGGGCTAGTCGGCGTAGATATACATTTAGGAAGTAAACACACGGGACTAATATATTTACCAGGAAACACTTGTTTTAAGACTGGGGAAGAAATTGTGATCCCGCAAGGTCTATATGCAGTTAAAAATGGCCTAGGAAAGATATTAGTCATAAACTTATCTGGGGATAAACATGCTTTGCCTAAGGGAAAGCTTATTGCAAGGGCTAATTTATTACCGATCTCTCTTGACATTTATAGTGATTTCCAAAGGGCTGACAAATTAGGGATCTACAAACTGACGGCCGACAAACCAAGCAATAATAATCCTGATCCCCTGACAATGAACATGTTAAAAATAGGTTCTGAGACAACTGAAAAACAGAAACAACTACTTTTGAAGTTGGTTAATGAGTATCGTGATTGTTTTGCTTTAAACGTGAGCGAGCTGGGAACATCAACTATTTCCGAAATGCATATTACTCTTACTGACAGCTCTCCAGTCTCTTACAAACCATACAGATTACCATATAGCGAACGCATAGTAGTTCAAAAACTTGTAAATGAGCTTCTTGATAACAATATCGTTACAGAATCTAATTCTTCTTACGCAAGCCTAGTTAAAAGTTCTAGTCAAAAAGAAGAATAATGATTATCGTTTATGTGTAGATTATAGGGCACTTAACAAAAAGACCGTAAAGGACTCGTACCCTATGCCAGTCATAGATGACCAACTAGACCGACTTAACGGCAAAAGATTCTTTACAAGTTTAGACCTAAAATCGGGGTACTACCAGATTCCGATGGCAAAAGATTCGACTCATATGACAGCGTTCGTAACTCCTGACGGACATTTCGAATATACGCGAATGCCATTTGGTTTAGTCAATGCACCAGCCGTATTTCAACACATGATAAATAAAGCCCTAGGGAAAGATAGATTCGACCTAGCTTTACCGTATATGGATGACATCTTAACACCCGCTACTGACGTAGACGAAGGTATGGAAAAATTAAGGAAAATCTTTGATTGCCTCCGGAAAGCCGGATTGACCTTAAATATCGAGAAATGTTTCTTCTTTGAAACTACGTTAGACTACTTAGGATATGAAATCTCTAAAGAGGGCCTGAAGCCCGGTAGTAGAAAAACCGAGGCAGTAGCTTTATTCCCGACACCAAGCAGTGTTCATCAGGTCCGTCAATTCGTTGGTCTTGCAAGTTTTTTTAGACGATTTGTTCCAAACTTTGCGAGTATTGCTAAACCTTTGACTTCTTTAACAAAAGCAAATATCCCTTGGGTTTGGGGTAGTCTCCAAGAGGAAGCATTTAATACAATTAAAACTAAGTTAATTGAACGCCCCATTTTGGCTCTGTATGATACAACTTACATAACGGAGGTCCATTGCGATGCCAGCAAATTAGGGGTAGGCGGAATTCTGCTTCAAAAACCTGACGAAAAATCTCCTCCTAGGCCAGTGGCATATTTCAGCAAACAAACAACTAAAGATGAAGAATACCTTCATTCTTATGAATTAGAGACTCTTGCGGTTGTCCTGTCACTAAAGAAGTTTCGTATATATTTAATTGGTATACAGTTTAAAGTGTACACGGACTGCAACGCATTGAGGACTACACTGACAAAGCGTGACTTGATGCCGCGAATAGCACGATGGTGGTTATTATTACAAGAATACGATTTCACCATTGAATACAGGCCAGGCGACAACATGAAACATGTAGACGCATTAAGCCGAAATCCTATTGCTTATCGAGACGCGCGTGAACTGTTAGATGCTAGGGAGTATGATGTCATGAATATCAGTACTACCGATTGGCTTCAAACAGTTCAAATGTCTGATCCTAAATAACAACACATCAAACTGATCTTAAAAAGTAACAAAAAGGAGGTTAAAGATATTCACACAAATTTCCTCCTCCAGGATGACAAAATCTATAGAATAGTAGGGGATAAAAAAAAATGGGTTGTACCTAACGGGGCACGATGGCGTATTTGTCAGTTATGTCATGATGAGATGGGGCACTTTGCGGTCGAAAAGACTCTAGATAAAATAAAACAGGACTATTGGTTCCCAAAAATGAGACGTTTCGTTCGCAAATATGTGGAGGCATGTCTTAATTGTGCATACAATAAAGCATCTACTAGTAAACCTACTGGTTACTTACATCCAATCCCCAAAGGTAACGTCCCATTTCACACTCTTCACATGGACCATCTAGGACCATTTGTTAGGAGTAAAAAGGGGAATTCTTACATACTGGGTGTAATTGACGGTTTCAGTAAATTTATTTTTATAAGACCAGTAAAAGATGTAAAAACTAAAACCACTATCAAGACTCTGCAGGAGATATTTGACGTAATAGGCAGTCCGAACATAATAATCACCGATCGCGGTACTAGTTTTACATCGGCGGCATTCAAAAGCTTTGTAAAATTAATAGGTGCTAGGCACGTACTGAACGCTGTAGCAACACCACGAGCCAATGGGCAGATTGAAAGATATAATCGGACAATTCTCGATTCTTTAGCCGCAACTAATTATGATCAGGCGGAGCGTGACTGGGATGTCAGAGTAGGTAAATTGCAATGGAGTTTAAATAATATGACCAATAAAACCACGGGAAAATCTCCTTCTGAAATAGTATTCGGACGTCGCACAATCTGTCCTGGGGAGGGTCCCATTTTAAACGAGCTAACCGATTTAATAGATACTTCTGAATCGGGTCCATCTAGAGATGAAATACGGTCGACTGCTCTTGAGAACACCGCAAAGAATCAACACTATATGAAAAATAAATTTGATAGCGGTAGGGCTCCAACGAAGTTCTTTCAAATAGACGATTTAGTCATGATTCCCAATCATCACAATCCAGCAGATGGAAAAAGTAAAAAGTTATGTTCAAAGTTTCGGGGTCCCTTAAAAATAACTGCGGTTCTAGAAAACGATCGTTATGAAGTCTCTAGTATTGAAGGACATTCAAAACGTAAATATAAAAGTATTTATCCAGCAGACCAGTTAAAACGTTGGATAACTTTTGCACCTAGTAATGAAACTGACGGCGAAGACAATGACTTTACGAGTAATGAGGCTGATGAAAGAGTTAGTTACAGTTCCGATTCAAATTGAGATACAATCCTTACGTTATGACTAATACCGACTTGCCTACATAGACTATCTACTAGACTCATAACAAATACGGTCTTTCCTCCCCAAATCCTTCCCAGTTATATGATTACAGAATAAATACTACGTGACGGGCTGCATCTAGCTACTCTGGAGCAGCTTGTAAGTATTAGTAGTGGACCGAGGCCGAAGTACAAGCGGTAGTCGGTAACAATGACGTATGCCGAAGTACAAGCGGTGTTCACGCCCCTTAAAAAGTGGACCGAGGCCGAAGTACAAGCGGTAGTCAGTAACAATGACGTATGCCGAAGTACAAGCGGTGTTCACGCCCCTTAAAAAGTGGACCGAGGCCGAAGTACAAGCGGTAGTCAGTAACAATGACGTATGCCGAAGTACAAGCGGTGTTCACGCCCCTTAAAAAGTGAACCGAGGCCGAAGTATAAGCGGTAGTCAGTAACAATGACGTAGGCCAAAGTACAAGCGGTGTTCACTCCCCCTCTAAACTTTTTCTTTCATCTATATATATTAATCTTTTCTTATATATATTTATTAATCTTTTCTTTATTTAGTTTATTTCCATCATCATGTCGTAATTGAACTATGAATCGTTGCTTTGTACCAGTCCCAATAGAACTCTACTAATATACTTCTGTTTTCAGGTTTCTACACTACCCCAATAATCACGTTAGGGGCTCATTGCACAAACGTACGCTAAGCCGTGTGGGCGCGCTCAACTCGCCTTCGTGTCGCCGCGTCGAAACCAGATCGAGCACATGATGCGAGCCAACGATGACCCGATGCCAAGCTGACGGGTGTGCGGGATGACCTTATTCGTGTACCTATTCAATCAATTAATTCAAGAATTTCTTATACTTATTTGTTTACGTTACGTTATATTTTCATGTGTACTACACTACTACATGTGTTCTACTTATACATTTTTGTTTTAGTTGTTTCTGTTATATTTAACGTTAAAGGAATTATCTTGGCCTAGGTGCATATTACCTAAAGAATTATATACTTATCTGAATTGATACAATGTATTAACGACGTTACTATATTTTCATGATCTTTGTTATTTATTTATAAGTTATTGTACTAGTTGTTTATTATTTTTTTTCTTATATTTTTTTTTCATACTAGTTACTGTTTTAAAACGTTCCTATACATTTATTCATGTATTTTTTGTTGTCAATAAGGTGTTTGGTCAAGAACCTAGTGTTCTATCTACTTTGTATAGAGCCACACAAATATACTCGAATGGCCGGAAAGCAATGGGGTCATTCCTTCTTCAGGACGGCCGTCTGTTAGGGAATTAAGGTTGTATTTAAACACATTTCCAAAAGAAGTACATTTAGTTTACTAAGTTTCAAATTTTGTTAAAATCATATTGGCTGATTGAACACATTTCCTTTGCCTGTCACGTGACGACGATCGTTTGTAATTTTTGTCTGTTGATTCAACGCTCAAAAAAGAGGTTGAGAATATTGGGGCGGACGGAGGTTCATTTCGAACCCGGACCACCAAGAGAACAAGTTGTAAGGACCTACTGTAAGTCAGTCTGATTTAATAACTATATATTCTTTAAAATATCATACTGTGTTATAAACTGTGACCGTTATTTTGTTTTAATGTGATAATTCTATGGTGTAACTATTGCTAGTTTTGTAATTTTAATTAGAAAATATGTACAATGCGTTACATTCTAGAGTATTGTGTGGTATAAGTGAGTCGATTATGTGAAATCATGATAAACGATAATAAATGTGGGATTTGAATATTACTCTAAAAACTTTTTATTAACATTATTCCTTCTGGCATAAAGAAATAAAAACAGATAAATACAAACAATATCTAGTAGAAGCATAACTATTGATTTTGCTAATAGTATTTTGTTCAAAACTTACCCGAAATTAAATATTCATAATATTCCGCGAGCAGGATATATTAAATTAGGTATATTTTAATCTGATGACCTTGACAGAGCGACATCGTAACATAATTTTACAGAAACCGATAAGAGGTTACCTACACAATCATGACGTTAATAAATAAATATAATTTATCGATGCATCTTAATACGTAATTATTATAATAATATAATTAACCTTTTCTAGTTTATCTCTGTGGAGGTGATCATGATTTCCCAACCTCTCGTCAGTACGCGCGACGAACATTCAAGCCATACAAAACCAGTTTATGCGCATCTCTCATTGCACTGGATATATAAAAAAACACGCCAGGTGCGAGTCGGACTCGGGCACGAAGGGTTCCGTACCATTATTTATAAAAACGAGCAAAACTATCACTTTTTTGTACGGAAAAATTAAATATTTCTTTTACTATGTTTTTAGTATTTGTTGTTATAGCGTCAACAGAAATACATAATCTGTAGAAATTTCAACTGGCTAACTATCACGGTTCATGAGATACAGCCTGGTGACAAAGGTGAGGAAACTCGGTATTATATAATGATGGTCATCCTTCCACGGAGCAACCTAGGCAAGCACTGCTTAACCCGTGCGGCTGTTATTATTTAGCCACGAGCTCCTCTATTTCATCCATTTTATTTTCTACTAGCTGTGCTCACGATTTCGTCCGCGTGGACATTTAACAAAAAAGTTATATTTGTTATTTTTTTCGATTTTCCATTTTTATTTTTATTCTTTTAGTTTTTTCTAAAATAGAAGTAAGCCTAAGTTACTCCTTATTACATCGGCTATCTGTCAGTGAAAGTCCCGTCAAAATCGGTCCAGCCGTTCCAGACATTAGCCGGCACAAACAGACAGACAAAAATTGTAAAAATAGTACATTGTTACCCCAGGGGTGAAAATAACTTACTTAGTCCCGAGACGTTCGTTCGGGCACCAATAGTTCGAGGGACTAAATAAGTCTTTAACCCGAGGTAAACACTGTGCTTTTCATTACGAATACAAGGAAAGTAAAAATAAAAACATGAATTAGCTAAAGAAAAAAATAGTAAATTATATTTCGGATTGCCGCCGCTCTCCCGCCGGTTTGGTTTTTTTTTCTGTGGCCAGCCAGCTATTCAGCCATTATTTTTCATTTTCATCATTGAAAAAATGGTAAATATTTTGCCCAACTCTATGTTATTCTAAAAAAAAATGCTGAAACGAAATTATAATAAAGTTATTTAAAAATATATATATATTTTAATCAATACTTGTTAAGTTATTTCAATTTTACATCGTGGCTGCATAGAAAGTTGGAACATGGTTCAATAAACATGTGTAGAATTAGTTTTTTTTAAATATAATTTGACATCTGCCAGTTGAAAGCGATTCTCCCTAGGGATGAAAAGTATTACTTTCATCCCGCTCCTCAGGCTACTTCAGACCTACTTTCAGAGTATGAGTAATGAAAATGTTATTTTGGTATTTGTACCGTATATATACATTCATATGCATGTAGTAAAAAGCGGTTATTTTAATGTTACAAAAAGACACTTCAATTTTATTTATTTGTATAGATGTACAATAACCATTATTATTCCCTTTATTCATTTTACAAACATACGTTTTACATTTTTAAATATTTTTACAAAATTATATACAAAAACATTTAAAAACATAAAAAAATAGTAGCCCACCGGTATCGAGCACAGGGTCCAAGCTACCGGTGGTTAGGGCTGCAGAGACAGGAACCTCCTCACAATGCGGGCCGTATCGAGGAGTACTGCCTTCTGAATCTGGCTCTTGATCCAACTGCCAAGTGAGAGCTTCGACAGATGTTCGTCGAGGCTCTTGGCCATAAGGCCATTGGCCGTTACGACAATCGGCACAATGATAGCCGAGTCCACATTCCACATGCTGACAACCTCGTGAGCCAAGTCGAGATATTTTATTTGCTTCTCTTTCTCAGCCTTCACGAGGTTCTCGTCATGCGGGATGGTAACATCGACTATCATTACGCGGCGCGCTGATCGGTCTATCACCACTATGTCAGGCTTATTGGCAACAATAGTCCTGTCAGTAATGATAGGCCGATCCCAGTACAGCGTGACATGGTCTTTCTCGAGAACTGGGTCGGGCACATACTTGTTGTACGGTACCTCAGATTCCACAAGTTCATATTTCAAGGCAAGTTGCTGGTGAATAATCCTGGCCACTTGGTTGTGTCTGTGTAAGTACTCACCGTTAGCCAGACGAGAACAACCAGAAATAATATGTCTAATGGACTCACCCGGACGGTGGCATGCCCGACACACGTCCACCGTCCCGTCCTTCATAATATGTTTCCGGTAGTTGTTCGTCAGCATAACTTCGTCCATAATCGCACAGACAAAACCCTCAGTTTCCCCAAAGAGGTCGCTGAATCGTAGCCAGGACACGGATGCTAGAAAATCTACATCAGGCCCATGAAGAGCCTGGTAGAAGCGACCGTGAAGCACCTTGCCTTGCCATACTTCCTTGCGGTCATCGGTAGTAAGTACGACAGGTTTGCGCCAGTTCTCTTTAGCCATGGACAGCGGGGTGAGTACCTTGTCCACTGCGACCACATCTCGGTGCATACCCACCTCGGCTTTCAAAAAATATTCTCTGAGGCTGCACACCTCGCGCTGAGTAACTTTAGTCCTATCTCCTTGCTTCACACCGTTACTGTCTTTTATGTGTGTTATTGTGGACCTGCCTGTATCCATCCTGTTCTTAGAGAGCGGTTGTTTGTTAGAGCTGTATGAGCGAGTTGTGTATTGTAATTTCTAAAGTCGTGTCTAATGCTTCTCTTTACTTTACGATCGAGTTTTCTGTAACTTATAGACTGAAAGTTCTTAGTCTGTCGTTCCTCGATAAGACTATTGACATGTATTATCATTTTTTTTTTATCCTTGACAGTATTTAATTAGTAAAATTTGACTTTTCACTCAACTTTCCAACTTGACATTGTATTAAAATCATATTATAATTACATTAATGGGGATATATCTTTATTTTGCGTTTTTGATGACATACTAACTATTATAAATATATTGTTGCGGCCTAAAACTTGGCCACTTTGGCTTTTTATGCAAATTTTAATATTTCTACACCGGCAACGGTAGTGTATGTGATACTGTTTAATATTAAGACCTTAATGTACCATTCACTCAGAAATAAATATTATTCTATTCTATTCTATTCTAAGGTGAATTGTGCTGGGGTGCTGGGTCAGAAAACCTCCTCGAGAGCCTGATGGCGCTGGTCCCTCTCGATACGTCTGGAGGGAACAGTGGCTGTTGGGACGGTGCACCCTGGGCGCCGGCAGTGTCCTTCCCCGAGGAGTGGGAAGAGATTCCCATTCTCCGGGGAATGTCACTGCCGGTGGCGAATATTCTGACGTGGTGGGGTCCTTGGACCAACGCGGCGTTTCTCCGCGTGACCCTCTGAAAAGCAGAGGGCACAGCGGAGGAGCAAGGGCGGGCTCGGAGTGCACTCACCCTGCCTCCGAGCAGACAGCGAGGGACGCAGTCCTTCTCTGTCCCCGTCGTTCTCGTAATCCCATCATCGGAGTGTCGTGGATCACGTCTCGCGGCTTCGATCGGGACCGAGGGTCTTGGCTTAACCGCCTGGACCGCGA
Source organism: Cerastis rubricosa (assembly GCA_949152445.1). NCBI lineage: Eukaryota > Metazoa > Arthropoda > Insecta > Lepidoptera > Noctuidae > Cerastis > Cerastis rubricosa. Next base: position 4,120,003 of record OX424551.1, on the reverse strand, counting down.
GGTAGAAAACCTCTATAAAAAGCTACCCCGAATCTCAAGCGGCGGCGCACCGTGAGGGGATGTATGGCTGACGGGTGTTCCCATGGAACAATCAGTCTTTAGTGCGACCCCCGCCAGAGTACCAGCCGACCCTCTGGCGGGTTATAAATGTCCAAGGCTTATCCGGGTACAGGGGGCACTGCCCGGATGGACCTCTTATTTCCCCCACACTCGTGGGAACAAAAATGAAAAGTAATAAAAAGACACAAAACCCAGCTGGCGACGGCAAAGAGAGGGAGAGGAGGGATGCGGTGTCGGAGTCCGACGCCGCATCTAGTGATGTGAGCGCGGGATGCTCTGAGAGCTCCCGCTTCGAGAGGACTGGGGCTGCTGCGGAGGAACGCAAGCGGTCCAGACCGGAAGGCGACCGCGAGTCGTCTTCCGAAGGGGAGCTTGCCTCGGCCCCTAAAATCTCCACCAGCAGGCGTGGTGGAATAAGGGGCCTGGGGAGGGGGCTCTCGGCCTCCGAAAGATCGGGGGTGGCCGGTCGCGGGCAGGCCCGTTTGGGCACCTGTGATGACGCGGCAGGTGAAGTTGGCGGCTCCGATGTGGAGCGTAAGGCCAAGTTTCAAAAGGAGGTGGAAGCTGCAATAAGGGTCGTGGCCTTGAAGAAGTTGACATCTTCAAAACTCGGGGCCATACCTGCGGCTTCCGCCTCCATCATGGCGGCGGTGGAGGCAAGTTATCCTCCACCAAGCGAAGTGGCCAAACTGCGGGCGGAGGTCGCCCGCCTGACGGCTGCCACGGAGCTTCTCCACGAGGAGAATCTGAAGCTCCGGGCAGACCTGAGTGGTCTGCGAGAGTCTGGCTCCCGCGAGGTGCCCCAGCAGCGGCAGAGCCAGCCCGCGCCTGTGGAGAACCAGCACCTGTCCTGAACCTGGTTCGGCAGGAGCTGGCTGCCTTCCAGGCGCGGTTTTCCGTCTTGGAGGGCATTGTCCTGCGCCCCCCTCTAGCAGCAAACAAGGCGGCCCCGGGCCCGGGGGCAAGCTCGGGCCCGAGGGTGGTCTTGGGCCCGAAGGTGGCCTCATATGCGGCTGCTGCGGCTGCGTCAGGAGCAGGGCAGTCTCAGCCCTCCGGCAGGACTAGACCGGGCCCCGGAAAGTCGGCTCCGCCAAAGTCGACAGCGGCCCAAAAGAAGGGCAAGGCGGCTCCCCAGGCAGCGACGGCGCCTCCACCAGCAGCAAGCCGGCCACATCCACCGCCGCCACCCCCCCCGCCCGCCATGGCCGAAACCGAGTGGCAGGTGGTCGGGGAAAGGAAGAAGGGGAGAAAGGCGGCCAAAAAGGCCAGAAACGAGGAGCGTAGGCGCCAGCACAAGGCGCGAAGCGTCGCGGCTAGACTCCGCGCCCCGAAGACCGCAGCTGTAGTTATCACGCTACAGCCGGAAGCGGAAAAGAGGGGCGTGTCCTACCGTGACGTGCTCGCGAAGGCGAAAGCGACAGTGGATCTCGCAGAGCTCGGGATCACCGAGGGCCTCCGGCTTAAAGTCACCGCAACAGGGGCTCGAGCGCTGGAGATCCCTGGTGTAAATAGCGGACCGTCCGCCGACGCTCTGGCTGAAAAGCTTAGAGCGTCCCTAGATGCGGACGAGGCACGAGTGTCCAGGCCAGTCAGATGCGCAGACCTGCGCATCCTGGGTCTGGACGACTCTGTGACCCAGGAGGAGGTGGTCGCCGCCGTCACCAGGACCGGTGGGTGCCCTGCCGAGCAGGTCAGGGCAGGCACCCTACGTCCGGACCACTCGGGCATGCGAACCATTATGGTAAGCTGCCCTGTGACGGCGGCGCAAACAATAGTGGAGGCTGGAAGGCTTCTGGTGGGCTGGGTGTCGGCGCAGGTGAAGCTGCTGGAACCCCGGCCTCTGAGGTGTTACCGGTGCCTAGTGGGGCAACACGTGAGTTGTCGGTGCACCTCGGAGGTCGACCGCAGCGGCGTCTGCTTCCGATGCGGTCAGCCCGGTCACATGGCCGCGGCTTGCTCCGCCGCGCCGCACTGCTCTGCATGTGCGGCGGCGGGCAAACCGGCCGATCACCGGGCAGGGGGCAGGGCCTGCGCACCACCCACCAGGACCAGGGGCAAGGGGAGGCCTCCAGCCACCGCCTCCACCGTCGCCACCACCGCAGCCACTGGCACTGTCGCTTCCGCCGCTGCCGCCAGTGCTATCGCCGCAACACCTGTGGCGGGGCCCTCACAGGGGGCCCGGGAGGGGGCTGAAATGGAGTGCCAATAATGGCCCCATTACGCCTTCTCCAGGCGAACATCAACCACTGCCGCTGTGCTCAGGATCTGTTGCTCCAGAGCATGGCGGAATGGTTGATTAACGTCGCCGTGGTCGCTGAGCCGTACTTTGTCCCGCCCAGGGAAGACTGGGTGGAGGACCTGAGCGGCTCAGTGGCCATAATTTCGTCGGCCGCCGCCGGTACCCCGACCCTTGAGAGTGTCAGGAAGGGTCTGGGTTGCGTAGCAGCACGGTTCGGGGAGATCGTCGTAGCGGGAGTCTACTTCTCCCCGAGCCGAACTCTCGCCGAGTTCCACAACTCCCTCATGGAGTTGAGTGTCGTCATCCGAAACTATTCCCTCCCCGTGCTTGTGCTCGGGGACTTCAATGCCAAAAACTTGACTTGGGGTTCTCGTTGCACGGATGTGCGGGGTAGGATGGTGGAGGACTGGGCTCTGGAGGTGGGCCTGGTCGTCCTAAATCGGGGTTCTGTCCCCACGTGTGTGCGGATGCGGGGCGAGTCGGTGGTGGACATCTCGTTCGCTAGCCCCGCTCTGTCACCGCGTGTCATTGACTGGCGCGTCATGGAGGGGGTGGAGACCTATTCCGACCACCGGTACATCCGGTTCGATGTCTCTGCCCCGGACTCAAGCGCGCCGGTCCTACAGGCCCCGAGTGGTCCGCGATGGGCGCTGAAGCAGCTGGACCGGGAGCTCCTCCTGGAAGCCTCGATAGTGCAGGCCTGGGTGTCATCACCGAACAGGCCTGCCGACATCAACAACGAGGCAGGGTGGTTCCAGGAGGCCATGTCCGACATTTGCGACGTGGCAATGCCCCGAGTTCGGCCAGGAAGCGCCCGGCGTCAGGTGTACTGGTGGTCGCGAGAGCTGACGTCTCTGCGCGAGGCGTGCGTCGCCGCGCGGCACCCGTACGCCAGGCATCGCAGGCTCCGCATCCGCCCTCCGGATGCGGCAGCCATTGAGGCGGAGCTGTACGAGGGATACAGAGCAGCGAAGACCGCCCTCCAGGAGGCTGTCCAGCGGGCCAGAGACCTGGGCCGCGAGGAGATGCTGGAGACTCTCGACAGAGATCCGTGGGGGCGCCCTTACAAGATGGTGCGGGACAAACTCCGCACCTGGGCCCCCCCGCTGACGCAGAGTCTCCGCCCTCAGCTCGTGGAGGACGTGGTGAGCGCTCTGTTCCCTCTGCGAGGGGAACATCCTCCCCCGCCTATGGCTCCGCCGCTTGCGGTGCCGGAAGCGGACCACATCGAGGACGATGACGACATTCCGGAAGTGACCGGGGTAGACCTGAGAGCGGCGGTAGGCAGGCTTAAAGCCAAAAATACCGCCCCGGGACCCGATGGCTTGCCTGGCAAAGCCTGGGTCCTGGCCTCGGAGGCTCTCGGGCCCCGACTGGAAGGGCTCTTAAGCGCATGCTTGGAGAGAGGCCAGTTCCCGCTTCGTTGGAAGACGGGGAAGCTGGTCCTCATCCGGAAGCCGGGGCGCCCTGCGGACTCTCCGTCCGCATACCGGCCCATTGTGTTGCTCGACGAGGTGGGCAAGCTCTTTGAAAGAGTCATTGCCAACCGCCTCGCCGGGCACCTTGTGGGGATTGGGCCGGATCTTGCGGAGAACCAGTTTGGTTTCCGCAGAGGGCGCTCGACGGTGAACGCCATCATGCGCGTGAGGGCTCTCACGACGGGGGATGCGGTGTCCAGGGGTGGGGTTGTCTTGGCGGTGTCTCTTGACATCGCCAACGCCTTCAACACCATGCCCTGGAGCTGCATTAGGGAGGCACTCCGGTATCACCGGGTGCCGACCTACCTTCGTCGTGTGGTCGGGGACTACCTGACGGACAGGGCCGTCATCTACCCCGGTCGCACCGGAGAATGGAACCGGCGAGAGGTGTCGTGCGGTGTCCCACAGGGATCGGTTCTGGGGCCGCCCTTGTGGAACATCGGCTACGACTGGGTGCTGCGCGCCGACCTCCCTAGCGGTGTCAGTGTAGTCTGCTACGCTGACGACACGCTGGTGCTGGCACAAGGGAGGTCGCACGAGGCGGCGGCCGAACTTATGACACGCGGGGTTGCGATAGTCGTGGATAGAATCCGGCAACTGGGTCTCGAGGTGGCATTGCACAAGTCCGAGGCCATGTGCTTTCATGGGCCTCGGAATGCGCCACCGTCGGGATCCATACTGACGGTAGGAGGGGTTCCCATCGGCGTCGAGTCGACGCTGAGGTACCTAGGGCTTGTCCTCGACAGCCGGTGGAACTTCGTGGAGCATTTCCGACGTTTGGCCCCCAAACTGGAACGGGCAGGGGCTGCGTTCAAGCGGCTCTTGCCCAACCTGGGGGGTCCAAACGCCTCCTGCCGCAGGCTCTACGCGGGGGTCGTGCGGTCCATGGCCCTTTACGGGGCCCCGGTGTGGGCGCGTTCTCTGAGGCGGCGAGCCGCCCATTACCTGAACGCGCCCCAGAAGGTGGTAGCCGTAAGGCTGATCCGGGGATACCGCACGATCTCCGGCGAGGCGGCGAGCCTCTTGGCCGGATTGCCGCCATGGGATCTGGAGGCGATAGTCCTCGCGTGCCTGCACGAATGGCGCGCGGAGGCACTACGCCGGGGGGAAACTCCGCTGCCGCGGCAAATTGTCGCTCAGCGGACAGACCTCCGGCGCGATCTCATGGCGACATGGAGGGAGCGACTGTCGCAACACTCGCAACCCCGTGCAGGGCACGCCACAATAGTGGCGATAAGTCCCCTCTTTGAGGAGTGGCTGGAGAGGCGCCACGGCGCCCTCACCTTCCGCCTGACGCAGGTCCTCACCGGACACGGTTGTTTCGGGAGGTTCCTGCACCGAATCGGGCGGGAGGAAACGCCCGGGTGTCACCACTGCGAGGATCGGCCGGAGGACACGGTGGAGCACACTGTGGAGCTATGCCCCGCTTGGGCTGAGCACCGCCGTGTCCTCGTAGCGGCGATTGGCGGCGGCGACCTCTCGCGTCCGGCCCTGGTTCAATCCATGGTCCGGAGCGAGAGGGAATGGGAAGCCGTCGCCTCCTTCTGCGAAGCAGTCATGCTAGCGAAGGAGGTGGCGGAACGTGAGAGGGAGAGAACCTCACGTCCCAGCCGCCGCGGGAGACGCCCCGGGCGTCGGGGGGCAACCAGTGGCCCCCGGCCACCGTAGGCGCGGGCCTGTGGACGGTGAGTAATGGGCTAGCTCACCGTCCGTCCGTCATATGACGACAGACCGTGCCGACGGCGCGTTCGTGTTCCACGCGCGCCTCAAGGAGATGTCAGCAAATCGGAAGGGGTCCGAGAGGGCCGATGCCTGCCAGGGCTGCGGGTTGTTCGAAAGAGATACCGTGCCCCTGGAACGCAAAGGGTTAAGAAGGAACATGGATGGGTTTTAGTCAGTCAAGTCTGACACTCCCTTCCGCTCCGCCCAGAGCGGAAGAAGTCATTTGATGATTTCCCATCCGAAAAAAAAAAAAAAAAAAAAGGTGAATTGTGCTATTGGTGAGTTTCTTTTGTTTTTTTGGTATAGCTCTTGATATTTTGGCTAGCGGTTTTTATGACGTGTTTTAAATTGTCGTATTATATATCGTACAATAACCATATTTTTATAAAATTGATAACAAACGGATTTCAACTGCAATTACAAAGCAATCAACAATTTCATTGTGAAATGCTTTTAACCTGATTAACGGAGTGGTACCATTATCTTGAGATATCGAAACACTTGAAGATACTTATTATAGTAATTGATTGTATTTATTGTGAAGATCTTTGTCCTTACTTGACAACAACCAGTCAGTGACCTCAGAATGGAATCACAGCTCACTACTTAGGACTAGTCTTTGCTAAGTAGGATCCATTAATATAGGTGCTGTTTTGCATCCTCGTCAAAATTCAGGAGGTTGTCACAAAAGACATTAATAATCAATTAAAATTACGGTACCTAGTTAATTATTAAAAAAACCGGCCCAGTGCGAGTCGGACTCGCGCACGAAGGGTTCCGTACCATTATTTATTATTTGTTGTTATAGCGTCAACAGAAATACATAATCTGTAGAAATTTCAACTGGCTAACCATCACGGTTCATGAGATACAGCCTGGTGATACAGACGGACGGACGGACGGACGGACAGCGAAGTCTCAGTAATAGGGTCCCAGAACGGAACCCTAAAAACGCTGATATTTTGGTTGTTAAAGTTTGTCAGTAGGTATATCAGAATAACCCCCTTAACGTGGTTATAAGAAATTATCGAATAAACGTTTGAGATTGTTTGTATGTATGGAAGCGCTGTTATATGACGAGAATCAGACGGGCCACGTTTAAAACACGGGTGGTTTACCTAAACTTACCGATTTCAGTAAATAAGAAAAAAAAACTTATCCATTTTATAATTGATTCGGGACGAGAATCATTAGCATAGTTACCTCCTAGAATTTGACGAGGATGCAAATCAACACCTTGACATATGTCATTATAATAATATTTATCCGTGGTGCTAGGCAACTCGACTTATCCCAGTTGTAAACGTCCCTTTGTGCCTATTGGCCTTGCTTCGTTCTCGCTCTTGCTCCTTCGCTATTTTTTTCTGATTAATTTCGTTGCGAATCCAAGACAGGAAGCGACAGAGTAGACCAAGAACTTCAAATCTTACGATGTTTGCAATTTGCCGGTCAGTGTCTGTCTTTGTCTAACAAAATATGATTCGCGGCTATAATGTGAACGTAATGTGAATTATAATGATTAAAATCATCAATAAGACCTCTTTAAGTTCATTTAATCCCATTAGATGACTATTTCATGAAAACGTTATTCAATTAAACGTAATTTTAATCTAATATATAAAATTCTCGTGTCACAGTTTTCGTTGCCATACTCCTCCGAAACGGCTTGACCGATTTTGATGAAATTTTGTGTGCATATCGGGTAGGTCTGAGAATCGGCCAACATCTATTTTTCATATCCATAAAAAACCCCGCGAACGAAGTCGCGGGCAGCAGCTAGTACAATTCTATAAATACGTACGTTTTACTGCCGCGAATTATAATTTGTTTAACATACAGCCTGAAACAGCAAAAAACGTATTTAAATTTGGACGCGGGATAAACTGTCGCTTCCACCTTAAGAGCGTTTACGCTTTGCGACATTTTAAACAAACTTTCAAGTCCTTATTTTCCGAAATGACAGAACCGATTTTATTGAATCTTCATACGCATAAGCAGGACACATAGGTCTAAAAAGTTACTTAAACACATTTTCGAAAAATAGTGTAACAGCTAAATTAGACCGATTATAAATTATCTATAGAAACAGAGATTTCCAATTACCTTTTTTTTTAAGACATTACGAAAATGTTGTTAGTAACTTTTTAGAATTACGTATCCTGCTTATGCGTATGAAGTTTCATTAAAATCGGTTCTGTCATTTCGGAAAATAAGGACTTGAAAGTTTTTTTAAAATGTCGTAAAGCGTAAACGCTCTTAAGGTGGAAGCGACAGTTTATCCCGCGTCCAAATTTAAATACGTTTTTTGCTGTTTCAGGCTGTATGTTAAACAAATTATAATTCGCGGCAGTAAAACGTACATATTTATATAATTGTATTAAAATTACGTTTAATTGAATAACGTTTTCATGAAATAGTAATTTAATGGGATTAAATGAACTTAAAGAGGTCGTATTGATGATTTTAATCATTATAATTCACATACATTCACATTATAGCCGCGAATCATATTTTGTTAGACAAAGACGGACACTGACCGGCAAATATCAAAAATCGTAAGATTTGAAGTTCTTGGTCTACTCTGTCGCTTCCTGTCTTGGATCCCGCAACGAAATTAATCAGAAAAAAATAGCGAAGGAGCGAGAACGAAGCAAGGCCAATAGGCACAAAGGGACGTTTACAACTGGGATAAGTCGAGTTGCCTAGCACCACGGATAAATATTATTATAATGACATATGTCAAGGTGTTGTTTTGCATCCTCGTCAAATTCTAGGAGGTAACTATGCTAATGATTCTCGTCCCGAATCAATTATAAAATGGATAAGTTTTTTTTTTCTTATTTACGGAAATCGGTAAGTTTAGGTTAACCACCCCTGTTTTAAACGTGGCCCGTCTGATTCTCGTCATATAACCGCGCTTCCACACATACAAACAATCTCAAACGTTTTTTCGATAATTTCTTATAAACACGTTAAGGGGGTTATTCTGATATACCTACTGACAAACTTAAACAACCAAAATATCAGCGTTTTTAGGGTTCCGTACCCAAAGGGTCAAATGGGACCCTATTACTGAGACTTCGCTGTCCGTCCGTCCGTCCGTCTGTATCACCAGGCTTTATCTCATGAACCGTGATGGTTAGCCAGTTGAAATTTCTACAGATTATGTATTTCTGTTGATGCTATAACAACAAATAATAAAAACTGAAAAAAAAAGTGTTTTTTTTTCGTTTTTATAAATAATGGTACTGAACCCTTCGTGCGCGAGTCCGACTCGCACTGGGCCGGTTTTTTAATAATTAACTAGGTACCGTAATTTTAATTGATTATTAATGTCTTTTGTGACAACCTCCTGAATTTTGACGAGGATGCAAAACAGCACCTATATTAATGGATCCTACTTAGCAAAGACTAGTCCTAAGTAGTGAGCTGTGATTCCATTCTGAGGTCACTGACTGGTTGTTGTCAAGTAAGGACAAAGATCTTCACAATAAATACAATCAATTACTATAATAAGTATCTTCAAGTGTTTCGATATCTCAAGATAATGGTACCACTCCGTTAAACAGGTTAAAAGCATTTCACAATGAAATTGTTGATTGCTTTGTAATTGCAGTTGAAATCCGTTTGTTATCAATTTTATAAAAATATGGTTATTGTACGATATATAATACGACAATTTAAAACACGTCATAAAAACCGCTAGCCAAAATATCAAGAGCTATACCAAAAAACAAAAGAAACTCACCAATAGCACAATTCACCTTATCGAGGAACGACAGACTAAGAACTTTCAGTCTATAAGTTACAGAAAACTCGATCGTAAAGTAAAGAGAAGCATTAGACACGACTTTAGAAATTACAATACACTAATTCTAAAGAGCTACTAACAACATTTTCGAAATGTCTTAAAAAAAAAGGTAATTGGAAATCTCTGTTTCTATAGACAATTTATAATCGGTCTAATTTAGCTGTAACACTATTTTTCGAAAATGTGTTGTAACTTTTTAGACCTATGTATCCTGCTTATGTGTATGAAGTTTCATTAAAATTGGTTCAATCATTTCGGAAAATATGGACTTGTTAGTTTGTTTGAAATGTCGTAAGGCGTAAACGCTCTTAGATTGTTTCTCTGGGACTTCGTTGAGTTCATTGTCTCAATTTCTGGTGGTCGCCACTGTGTTTTCGGGCTTACGGGGGTTGCAGCGGTTTGGGAATAGTGTGGGGCTCACCCATGATAAAAAGACTATAGTTTCATCTTCCTGCCTTTGTCGTATGGTACTTGGGGTCTTCGCAACACGGCCTTCTCTTCTATTCTCCTGTATCAACCGTCACGCGAGAGCAGCGGCTGCCCAGTGCTGGCAGCCCCGACTTACGAGCAGTAAACCGTGGGGTCGAACCCAGGCAGGCGCATTCCTTTGTGTAATTCATCACCGCTGCGCTCAAAAACGGTGAAGGGAAACATCGTGCGGAAACCGGCATGTCCTAGAACTAAAAATGCGATGACATGTGACATCTACCAATCCGCACTGGGCCCGCGTGGTGGATTACAGCCTACTCCCTCTCTTAGAGAGGAGGCCTGTGTCCTGCAGTGGGAGCATTATAGGCTGATGATGATGATGATGATGAACCGTTACGCTATCATTTCACCTTTTTCTTTCATATTCCTCACACAATCCATCCATTGTGTCCTTGGTCTCTCTCTCTCCATCTATCAACACTCTTTTAGTCTCATATTGCTACCAAAATGTATAAAACTTTCTCGTTACACAGTTCATAATTTAAAACAGGGTCATTAAAATCTACTTGGAACTGATAATAAAGTACTTACTAGTAATCATAATTAGCATAATGGAAAATCAATTACACTATTATTTAATTACGTTATCGCCGGAAAAGGAAATGACGTCATAGATAGATAGTGCACGTCGTTAAATTGTTTCATATTCATAGACAATTAGAACTGTGTTTTGTTTTTGCTCCGAGCAAATTGGATAATGTGTGACATCCTTTGACAGGACTTAGGACGAGGTGGCCGACCATGACATCTTAAAACATTATTGTTTTACTCAGAGACTTAAAAACACCTTCATAAAGGTTACAGAATTATAAGTGTAACATGTTGAATCGGTAACAGAATCATAATGTAACAGATATGTATCTGTAACAGATATAAAAGTGTTAACAGAACAGTGTTAATAAGTTTAACAGGTAAACGCAGCGTACTAAATCTATAATTGATTATTTCAGTTACACATATTAACACTGTTTTTAAAACAGTTTTAACATAAAAACACATATAAAAGGTTATAGATTGATTCGGTAACAGTATTGTATCTGTTACATTTAAAAGTGTTTTTCTGTTAAAACTGTTTTAAAAACACCTTAATACGGTTACAGTTTGAGTCCCTGGTTTTACTCCTTTTCCAGTCTGGGAAAGAGATGTCGCTGGAAATCCTGTGTAGCTCCGTCTTTTACCCACACTGGAATAAGAGTAAACCAATACTGCTTTAAGACGTCATGGTAGGCCAGCTGAAGTCAATGACCTCATGGATTTCCAAAGAAATTCAACATCATCGTCATCATCTGCCCAGCGTTTTCCCAAATATGTTGGGGTCATGGTCAAGCCACGCTTGCCTAGGTCAGCCTATGGATGGGTCACTGGCAACCACTACAATAGTGCCGAGACTCGTGTCGACTTCGTATAATCGGCGGGCATTCGAACATTTTTGACTGTACTTAATTAGTTAAAACGATTGAGGTCGATCTTTAAGGTTAAGCCGTGCTTGCCGAGGTTGGTCCGTGGATGGGTGACCATCTTTACATAGCGAGTTTCCTCCGTGCCTCGGAACGCACGTTAAGCCGTTGGTTCCGGCTGTCATTTGTAGTCTTTGACAGTCGTAAACTTAAGCTATATGCACATGGTCTAAAAAAAATCTTAAAAATGATCGAAATGTCTTTAAAAATATATATATATAAGTAATTGGAAATTTCTGTTTCTATAGATAAGTTATAATCGGTCTAATTTAGTTGTGACACTATTTTTCGACAATGTTCTTAGTAACTTTGTCGTATGGCGTAGACGCTCTTAATTTTATTCTTATTCTTATTTTTTTCCAATCTAAAACCAAAATGTATATTATTATTTGCTAATTTCAAGAATATGACGTAACGCTAGGTCTTATCTCAAAAAAAATCTGTGTAAGTATTGATAATATTTACAATGCCACCAGTCGATAAGCTAAGTTTATTGCAACAAAAGATATCTTAGCTATAAAAAGATATTATTATTGCCTTTATTCATATAAATTGATACATTTTTAAATAATCCTTTTAAAAACAAAAATTGAAAACTTTTTTAAAATACTTTTTTTGTTTTTTTTTCTCGTTGTACCTACACAAGTTTTTATATTGCAATTTGTATGTATATATATATTTAATTTTGTGTTCTCTAAAGAATAAGTTGGCAAAGGATATTTAACTTATACGCGGCGCTGCGTGTCGCGGGGATGGAACCCGCGACACGCAGCGCAGCAGCTAATCGCTCGGCCTCTGTGCCGACCGAGCCGTCCGAACTTATATTACTTATCTACCTATCTATTGTGAAGTACCTAGGTAATAAAGCAATCATTAACCAAGTGAGGGGCTTCCCCCTACATAATGACATTGAAATACTTTTCAATTGGGCTTGTTCATTTATCTTTCTGCCCTTGTCCCTTGTGAAATCAGGTTCACTCCTATCCAGCCTGTCCCCATGCTGTACTCCCCCAGCGACGCCCTAAGCCGAGGCTCGAACCCCACAGGGGGTGCCCTTAGCGAGTAGTCGCCTACTTTGTAAGTTGTTGTGCCCTGGCTTTAGGCCTTGCACTCAAGGCACTCACAGGATAGCCCGGTAAAGCAGACGACAACCTCATAGGTTGAACAACGATAAGCCATTTAAAAAAAAAAACTTGTGAAATCCGCACATGACCTTTTTAATGGCCTTATTAAAATCAATGCTTGACTTTGACTTGAAATCTATACAGGGTATATGTACTGTGTTGAGCAATAAACTTTAGAAATTGAACCTCCTTTTTTTTTAGGATGGGAAATCATCAAATGACTTCACCCGCTCTGGGCGGAGCGGAAGGGAGTGTCAGACTTGACTGACTAAAACCCATCCATGTTCCTTCTTAGCCCTTGTGTTCGGCCACGGTATCTCTTTCGAACAACCCGCAACCCAAATTGAACCTCCTTACATAGAAATTTTTAGTCGGTTATTAAAAAAAACCGGCCAAGTGCGAGTCGGACTCGCGCACGAAGGGTTCCGTACCATTATTTATAAAAAACGAGCAAAAATATCACTTTCTTGTATGGGAGCCCCCCTTAAATATATATTTTATTCTGTTTTTAGTATTTGTTGATAAAGCATCGACAGAAATACATAATCTGTGAAAATTTCAACTGGCTAACTATCACGGTTCGTGAGATACAGCCTGGTGACAGACGGAAGGTCGGACGGACGGACGGACAGCGAAGTCTCAGTAATAGGGTCCCGTTTGACCCTTTGGGTACGGAACCCTAAAAACAGCTGTTTACACGGTTAAAATGTATGGAACAGGGAAAAGTTGATTATTTTTAAAATTACCGATGAAAACTTCTATGTTCAGAATGTTGTACTTGTACTGAATGAACGTGATAACGTTTTCACGTTGGTGTCCCTGCCATCCTGAGGTGAAGACGAGGACAGTTTCACTTTGTTTTAAAATAAACAAAAGAAAATACCCAATCAAAACGTTTATCGTTCTTCCAAACGACATGGTAGGTAAATAAAGTAAAGTAGGTACATACCTAACTTACATTTGATTTGCGATAAATCCGATAAGAACGTGCAAAGTACATTTTGTTAAAAACAATGCAATTTTAACGTTGATAAATTATACAAGGTGTAAGGAACACCGACGCGAAAACGCTTACATAGTACTCAGTACGTCATTAGGAAACCCATAAACCATATAATTATTTTTTTCAGTTATTAAAAAGAACAGCCGTTTCCTAAAGTGCAGTAAAAATTTATGGAACAGCTAAATTTTTTTTCATCCCACCATCTCGGAAAGAGTATTTTTACTCTGCGATATCTGAGTGCAAAAGCCGTTTTTATTCTCTAGAGGATAAAGTAAATTGAATTTAGAACATCGTGTGCACTAAGTTTGTGAATTAAAAAAAACATTAAACCTATTTACTGCTACCTCTATGGTGCCGAATATTTATATAAGCAACTTTGCACTCTTGTATAACAAATAACTATTGTTCCATTTCTATTCCAGAGAGGGAAAGAGAAGGAGCTAGACGACCTGTATAGCTCCGTCTCTTTTTCACTCTGGAATAGGAATGGAACAATAATGTTTTAAGACGTCATGGTACGGACGCAGGGGGCGAGCCTTTTGCCATAAACGGGCACCAACCAAGACTTCATGGCTGCTACTGAGTAATTCCTGATGGAATAACCTAATAACAGTCTGCCAGACCTGATAATCGAACCCTGGACCTCATGTTCACCAGTCGTGTTTGTGCCAAGTAGACTAACGAGTCGCGACGAAGAAGTTCTTTGTACTATAAGTCATCATCTGCCTAGCCTTTTCCCAAACTATCTTGGGGTCGGCTTCCAGTCTGACCGGATGCAGCTGGTACCAGTATTTTACATGAAGCGACTGCCTATCTGAGCTCCACAACCCAGTAACTGGGTACTACGATACCCCTTGGTAAGACTGGATGTCAGACATTTAGCTTTTGACTACTAGTAACAACTGTCAAAGATCTACAAATGACAGCCGGGACCAACGGCTTAACGTGCTTCCCGAGGCACGGAGGAAACTCCATATGTAATTATGGTCACCCATCCACAGACCAACCTCGGCTAGCACGTCTTAACCTTAAAGATCGACCTGGGCGGCTGTTATTATTTAGCCACGAGCTCCTCAAGTTCTTAGTATTGTAAGTATAGATATAAACATTCCGCCACATTCCTCGGTGAGGTGTGGCTAATCTTGAGTGATTTGAATTGCTAATTTATCCACGACTACCACAGTTGATGTATTTATTATCAAAACTAATATTATAAAGAGGAAAGATTTGATTGTTTGTTTGTTTGCATTGAATTGGCTCCGAAACTACAGGTCCGATTTGAAAAATTATTTCAGTGTTAGATAGCCCATTTATCTTTTATCGCCGGACAGCTATAGTAGCAAATAAATATGCACTTTACCTAATTTATGAAATGGACACAGCATTGAGACAAAGTTTTGTTATTCTCTGGTGCAGAATTTGTGGCACACCAAAAATATGTAAAATACTAGCTGTCCGGCGCAACTTCGTTTGCGTCACATTTTCCCCGTTTTCGCAACATTTTTCATTGCTGCTCCACTCCTATTGGTCGTAGCGTGATGATATATATATAGCCTAAGCCTTCCTCGATAAATGGGCTATCTAACACTGAAAGAATTTTTCAAATCGGGCCAGTTGTTTCGGAGCCTATTCAATGCAAACAAAACAAACATACAAACAATCAAATCTTTCCTCTTTATAATTTTAGTTTAAGTTTATTATAGCAAAAAAATATGCACTTTACCTATTTTATGAAATGGACACAGCATTGAGACAAAGTTTTGTTATTCTCTGGTGCAGAATTTGTGGCACGTCAAAAATATGTAAAATACTAGCTGTCCGGCGCAACTTCGTTTGCGTCACATTTTCCCCGTTTTCGCAACATTTTTCATTGCTGCTCCACTCCTATTGGTCGTAGCGTGATGATATATAGCCTATAGCCTTCCCCGATAAATGGGCTATATACCACTGAAAGAATTTTTAAAATCGGATCAGTAGTTTCGGATCCTATTCAATGCAAACAAACAAACAATCAAATCTTTCCTCTTTATAATATTATTATAAGTTTAGATTAACCATAATACCAGGGCATATTACTGGTTAATACGACACCCTTTGCTAAGACTGGTTGTCAGGCTTTCGGGCCACTGACTGCCTGTAACGACTGTCAAAGGTCTACAAATGACAGCCGGGACCAACGGCTTAACGTGCTTTCCGAGGCACGGAGGAAACTCGGTATGTAATGGCGGTCTGGTCTCCCATCCATGGACCAAATTAGAGACGCACGGTTAAACCTGAAGACTGTTATTATTAAGCCACCTGTTATTATTATTATTAAGTATACTTCCAATAAGGAAAGGGTTGCCAGCTACAAGCCTGCAGGCCGGTGACCTCGAGGTTCGAAAGTAAATGACCTTAGTCTGTGGTCACTGGTCGGGCGCTAATGCATTCTCTTGACAAGCGCTCTATGTCTTTTTGTTACAACTTTTATACATCGATTTTCGATCACGTGTTTCGCTTATTTATGCAATGAAATGAAATGATGTTTATTTTTCTAAATACGGATCAGTGGGTTGTCTAAAAAGTCAATCTCCTCATCCATAATTATTCGATTCAGCATAAAATCAAAATCCATTTTTTTTATTTCACATAGGCCTACATGGGCACTTAAAAAACGTCGATAAAAAGGTGCTCGGTTCGGGTTGGTCGTTTCCTATGGAGAAGAACCGGCAAGAAACTCAATGGTTATCTCTTTTAAAATCATTTGGTTTTAAAATACTTATTTCTATGTTACAGCGCTTGTAAGTAGTAGGTACTTAAATATCGGAGGACATCGTAGACCCGACAATAAGTCGTTGCTTATTACAAAACGTAGAACTAGATAAAAAGTTACCAAGGATCTAGGAATCTATAAGGCCTACAATGTCCACACATTTAAAAACAATCGGTAAATAAGAAAAAGAGTCTATACAACAACAAAAAAAAAAATTAAAAAAATACAATTTAAGGATAGATTAAACAAGGGACACAAATGTTAACATCCGTGCTGTAACTACTCTAAACAAAAGGTGTAAAGATTTAAACCCGTGGTCGTCAAACTGCGGCCCCCGGGCCGCATGCGGCCCGTCGCTGGTATTTGTGCGGCCCGCGACGAACCAAAATAATTTTACAAATGATACAGATTTATGAAAATGTAGATTTCAAAAAATCAAAATCAAAATCGCCTTCCAGTCATTTAAAAGACACCATGAGGATTGCATATAGTCCCAAAGACGTCAACATAGAAGAAACAATTAAAAAATACAACATCTTTATTCGTAAAGTTCACCTATGTAAATATAAAAGTTAATTTTAAAGTTATTCTTAATGTTGTCCTTTCTAATAAAAATCTCAAATAAGTAAGTACATATTTTTATTTACATTCACTTGCACCTGCGTTTCTAGTATATACATGCAATTCACAAGTGTGCGGCCCTCAGTACTATCGCAAATTGTACTATGTGGCCCTTGACCAAAAAAAAACCCCCGACACAAAAACCTGTAAAAAGCCAAAAATAAATTAATCCAAGCGTCGTAGCGTCGGGGGTCCGCTTTGTTCTGTGCTTGTACTAAGCGGTCTTCTTAGCGGTCCCCCGACGCTACGACGCTTGGATTCATTTATTTTTGGCTTTTTACAGGTTTTTGTGTCGGGGGTTTTTTAAATTTTTAATTTAATTTTTTTTCATGCTTTTTAAACTTATTTTATTTTTGCCTAGCCTTGACTTTCCTACTCCTGGTTAACGAAACCAAGGAAAGATATAAATTAAACAAAATATAAATGGGGGGGGGGGTGCACCCCGCCCCCCTCAGCAATGCCCATGGTGACAAGCGACAACATTTCAAATAGACTACCTGTGAAAGTTTTTAAATCCCTACATCAACTAGAAAAGACGTGATGATCTTCAAACGGCTGAGCAGATTTTCATGAAACATAGCTAAGAACACTCTCGATTAAAATACCTTTCAAACGACACCACTTTTATCCAAATCGGTTCATCCGTTTAGGAGCTACGATGCCACAGACAGACACACAGATACACAGATACACAGATACACACGTCAAACTTATAACACCCCTCTTTTTTGGTCGGGGGTTAAAAAGTATGACGACCGCTGATTTAAACAATCACATATTAAGTACAAAGAGTGGACGACATCGACGTACAAACCACGTGTTCAGTACTTCATACTGAACACCCTCACATATCAATTTTTCATCGGTTTTTTTTGTTTATTTATTTTGTGAGTGATTTGTTTGTACATAAATATGTACAAACAAATCACTCTCAAAAAATAAAAACACAAATCTCTCAAATCTCTTTTAAATCTCCTGTCTCATATTTTTCATCATCATCATAATCATTTCAGCCGAAAGACGTCCACTGCTAGACATAGGCCTCCCCCAAGTTTCTCCACATCGACATAACATGAAGGGTTTTGCCATAATCGCCACGCTTGGCAGGCGGGTTGGCGATCGCAATACCGTTGTTACAAAAGCACAGAGAACGCTGCTGCCCATTCTCTGGCAAGTCCCTTAGTCGCCTCTTGCGACACCCACGGGAAGATATGGGATGGTGCTATTCTTTACGTTCGACACCATACACAACGCACATATATCCATATTTTATATCCTTAATTTTGTCCGCGTAGGTATTGGTCTTGATAGGAAACATCTGATTTTTTTTTAAATTACCGATGAAATATTACTAAATATTTATACGTTTGTGCGTCGTCTCCGCATATCCGCAAAAGTTTCACAGTCATCAACAACTATATTTATCACTCTTTTGTTAGTCACATTATGTTGAATCCTCGTCAAATGTCCATACCAAGACAGACGACTCTTTTTTAGGGTTCTGTACACAAAGGGTCAAACGAGACCCTATTACTGAGACTTCGCTGTCCGTCCGTCCGTCACCAGGCTGTATCTCATGAACCGTGATAGTTAACCAGTTGAAATTTCTACAGATTATGTATTTCTGTTGCCGCTATAACAACAAATACTAAAGACACAACAAAATAAATATTTTAGAGGGCACCCACACAAAAAAGTGTTTTTGTTTTTGCTCGTTTTTATAAATAATGGTACGGAACTCTTCGTGCGTGAGTCCGAATCGCACTTGGCCGGTTTTTTGTTACATGTTCAACAAGTAATCGAGCAAATATTTCTAATCTCTTTAAAAACAGTTCACACGTTTTGAAAAAAACCTTGATACATAACTGCCTTATTATGAGCAAAAGACCTTGAAATCAAAAGTAACAGTTCAGTGCATTATAGTATTAATAATAGACAGAACATGTCCGAAGCAATCTATTAAGATGTCGCAGTCAAAACTGTTAATCGGACAAAACGACTTTTGACCGGTGTCAATAAATACCTATCTTCTTCTTCTTCTTTCTTCTATATAAATTACGCGTCACGTTGTATGTCCGGGATGGACTCCTAAACTACTTAACAGATTTTAATCAAAGGGCATTGGGTAAGTTTGTATGGACCAGTGGGATGATTTTTTTTCACAGCGGCCACATACATAATTGTTGCTAACGTATAGTGGAATATATGATAATAATGACTCCTAAAAGAATTTTGCCGAAAATTATATCGGAGCTGAAATATCTGATGTCAAAGTTGTGATGTTCCTACTAACAGATTGCATACTGTTACGTATTTTATCAAAAAATAACTCTTTCCTATCGTTTGCCGTATGTCATTACTTCCCAGAATTTGATCCTTAGCAGCGACACTATCGAATGGTGTAATAATATAGGGTGTTTTTTCTCTCAAAATGAACGGGTTGGATTCCTGCTAGGAATATTAATTTTTCAAAAAACCAATGGTGCAGTTTTAGTTTTTATCAAAAACCGGGCTCGTGACTCCTTTGAGTGTCTTGCTATTCGTCATAGCATCGGATTTGGAAATTCACCATGTATATCTTGGCTCCGATGCATTTTGGAAATATTTGTTCATAGAAGAAAATGAATGTCTTACTGTGTTCTTACTAACGACATATTTTTCATTAGTGGCCGCAGACTTAAGAAACCATCCAATTTTACCCAAACCTCGCACACCGTGTGCAGTTTCATCCAACTTGAAAGATAGGATAGCTTACATCTCAATTTATAGTCCCAATATGATTTGATTGCAAATTAAGTCACAATTATCTGTTAGCTCCAAACGATTCTAACAGATGGCGGTATCTGTTGACTGGAATGAGTAAGTATTCATTAGATGGCGCTGTATAGGAGCGGAGCAGCAATGAAAAATATTGCGAAATACGGGGAAAATGTGACGCAGACGAAGTTGCGCGGGACAGCTAGTACAGTATAAAATGTTGGGCCACAAAAGGGATGAATGAAAGGCATTTGCATGTGGCTGAGCTGACAATGCTAAGGGGGATGTGTGGTGTTACGCGAATGGATAGAATAAGGAATGAGTACATTAGAGGAAGTATGAAAGTGGCGCCGGTGACTGGATCTGAAAGGATGTGTGGTAATCGGTTTGGTATAGGCATGTGATGCGGAGGAATGAAGAAAATGTCGTGAGGAAAGTTTTGAGTATGAATGTGGTTGGGTATAAGAGCAGAGGAAGACCAAAGAAACGATGGATGGATTGTGTGAAGGATGATATGGCAAGAAATGAGGTATCTCATGAGATGACAAGTAATAGAGAAGTATGGAAGAAGAAGACATGCTGCGCCGACCACAAATAAATTTGGATAAGGGCAAGAGAATGATGATCGGTCAGTACCATTACACTTATTAAGTTATCCATTAACAATGTTTTGTTTGAGAACGCCTCAATAATAATTACGTATGTTTTTCAGAGGGTCACAAAAAAGTCTAACAAAACTACCTAATGAGTATATAAGAAAATGTTAATTATTGTTAAGACAGGCATCACTGATGTTGGAGATAGGACTCGACGGGTCACATTTCCAGGATGGGTGATTGGTTGACAGATCGGCCAGAATCATCAGTACATCACACAGTGGGTGCAGGCCCAAAAATCGCTGGCGTGACGATTTGGACTCGTTCCCGGCTGAGAAGGCAAAACACCGAGAGAATTAGAAAGAAATGGGGAGGCCCAGCAATCAATGTTATTATTAAAATTATTATAAATAACCGGTCAAATGTAGTTTTGCCTAATTAACACATTTGACTGTGGCATAGGTACTATATTTAGCAACTTATTCACTGTTCCGCGTCTGAAATGCAATCAACATTCACTTATAACCTTGGTGCTGCATTCTACACCTTTTTCTCAAGAATTTTTCAAGCATTCTTTTGTTTGTAAACATAATTACGATCTACGATAGCACTTGAGATAACTCAGATGGAAAGAAGTGCAAAAAAGATTATAACATTATCTCTTGTGATTTTCCCCTAGTCCTAAGTTTTTACTCGATCATAAATCAAGCTAGAAGTAATCATCATCATCATCTGCCTAGCCTTTTCCCATACTATCTTGGGGTCGGCTTCCAGTCTAACCGGATGCAGCTGAGTACCAGTATTTTACATAAAACGACTATGAAGCGATTGCTTATCTGACCTCCACAACCAAGTAACTGGGTAATACGATACCCCTCGGTAAGACTGGATGTCTGACTACTCGTAACGACTGTCAAATATCTACAAATGACAGGCGGGACCAACGGCTTAACGTGCTTTCCGAGGCGCGGAGGAAACTCGGTATGTAATTATGGTCACCCATCCACGGACCAACCTCGGCAAACAAGGCTTAACCTTAAAGTTCGATCCGTGTGGCTGTTATTGTTTAGCCACGAACTCCCTAATCTTCCATACAAATAAATGAAATTGAAAGGTCTGTGTGTAATCCGTCATCTACCCCGGTCGCACCGGAGAATGGAACCGGCGAGAGGTGTCGTGCGGTGTTCCACAGGGATCGGTTCTGGGGCCGCCCTTGTGGAACATCGGCTACGACTGGGTGCTGCGCGCCGACCTCCCTAGCGGTGTCAGCATAGTTTGCTACGCTGACGACACGCTGGTGCTGGCACAAGGGAGGTCGCACGAGGCGGCGGCCGAACTTATGACACGCGGGGTTGCGATAGTCGTGGAGAGAATCCGGCAACTGGGTCTCGAGGTGGCATTGCACAAGTCCGAGGCCATGTGCTTTCATGGGCCTCGGAATGCGCCACCGTCGGGATCCATACTGACGGTAGGAGGGGTTCCCATCGGCGTCGAGTCGACGCTGAAGTACCTAGGGCTTGTCCTCGACAGCCGGAACTTCACGGAACTTCGTGGAGCACTTCCGACGTTTGCCCCCCAAACTGGAACGGGCAGGGGCTGCGTTCAAGCGGCTCTTGCCCAACCTGGGGGGTCCATACGCCTCCTGCCGGAGGCTCTACGCGGGGGTCGTGCGGTCCATGGCCCTTTACGGGGCCCCGGTGTGGGCGCGTTCTTTGAGGCGGTGAGCCGCCCACTACCTGAACGCGCCCCAGAAGGTGGTAGCCGTAAGGCTGATCCGGGGGTACCGCACGATCTCCGGCGAGGCGGCGAGCCTCTTGGCCGGATTGCCGCCATGGGATCTGGAGGCGATAGTCCTCGCGTGCCTGCACGAATGGCGCGCGGAGGCACTACGCCGGGGGGAAACTCCGCTGCCGCGGCAAATTGTCGCTCAGCGGACAGACATCCGGCGCGATCTCATGGCGACATGGAGAGAGCGACTGTCGCAACCCCGTGCAGGGCACGCCACAATAGTGGCGATAAGTCCCCTCTTTGAGGAGTGGCTAGAGAGGCGCCACAGCGCCCTCACCTTCCGCCTGACGCAGGTCCTCACCGGACACGGTTGTTTCGGGAGGTTCCTGCACCGAATCGGGCGGGAGGAAACGCCCGGGTGTCACCACTGTGAGGATCGGCCGGAGGAGACGGTGGAGCACACTGTGGAGCTATGCCCCGCTTGGGTTGAGCACCGCCGTGTCCTCGTAGCGGCGATTGGCGGCGGCGACCTCTCGCGTCCGGCCCTGGTTCAATCCATGGTCCGGAGCGAGAGGGAATGGGAAGCCGTCGCCTCCTTCTGCGAAGCAGTCATGCTAGCGAAGGAGGTGGCGGAACGTGAGAGGGAGAGAACCTCACGTCCCAGCCGCCGCGGGAGACGCCCCGGGCGTCGGGGGGCAACCAGTGGCCCCCGGCCACCGTAGGCGCGGGCCTGTGGACGGTGAGTAATGGGCTAGCTCACCGTCCGTCCGTCTTATGACGACAGACCGTGCCGACGGCGCGTTCGTGTTCCACGCGCGCCTCAAGGAGATGTCAGCAAATCGGAAGGGGTCCGAGAGGGCCGATGCCTGCCAGGGCTGCGGGTTGTTCGAAAGAGATACCGTGCCCCTGGAACGCAAAGGGCTAAGAAGGAACATGGATGGGTTTTAGTCAGTCAAGTCTGACACTCCCTTCCGCTCCGCCCAGAGCGGAAGAAGTCATTTGATGATTTCCCATCCGAAAAAAAAAAAAAAAAAAAGGTCTGTGTGTAATTCCAAAATAACATCTTTTTACTGAATGCTCAATGAAAGTATATACGGTACCTACTTATTCATTTTAATTTTGTCTTTCTGTTTGTTCCGTGTAATCTCCGAAACGAGTGGACCTATTTTGACGGGACTTTTACTGCCAGATAGCTGATGTTATCAGGTTGCGACATATTTGGTTCAACATTCACCCTGAGCGGCAACTTGCAAAACAACCTAAGAAAATTTGAAACCTGGCGCTTCCGCCTAAGTTTTATACTTCTACCTATCCCTTGCACACAGGCGTGATGTTGTTACGTTTGAATACTATTCGAACTAGTTTCCGCGCTAGCTTTAGCTCTGGATGGTGTCGGACGTAAAGAATAGCACCATCCCATATCTTCCCGTGGGTGTCGTAAGAGGCGACTACGGGACTTGCCAGAGAATGGGCAGCAGCGTTCTCTGTGCTTTTGTAACAACCGTACTGCGATCGCCAACACGCCTGCCAAGCGTGGCGTTTATGGCAAAACCCGCCCAAAATGCAAATTTGGCGACACTTGGGAGGCCTATGTCCAGCAGTGGACGTCTTTTGGGCTGAAATGATGATGATGATAGCTTCCGCGTAAATGCGACAAGTGCATTTGATTGAGATAGGTACCTACTACTGAAATAGTGCGAACTGTGCATCTGCACAGTTCGCACTAAAAAAAACTGTAGAACAGGAAGAGGCTGAACAAAAAAAAAATTCAATCAGCTCTCAAAATAGACAAATAGCCACAAACCAATTATTTGCCAAATAAATAACGATACAAATAAAAAACCGGCCAAGTGCGAGTCATTCTCACACGCCCACAGGGTTCCGTCTATAAACACCCCCCCCCCCCCCCCAGGTACGTACCTACAGGTTTGATAAAAAAGCAAAAGTTTCATTTATGGAGAACACCACCCTACTTTTATTTTTGTATAAAAGTCGTAAAGCGGTACACAGAATACACTTATCTACCAAGTTTCAACTAATAGTTTCGGAATAAAGTGGCTGTGACATACGGACGGACAGATAGACGAACTCACGGCCAGACAGACATGACGAATCTACAAGGGTTTCGTTTTTTGCCATTCGGCTACGGAACCCTAATGAGCGGCATTTGGCATTTTCAGGAACAAGTGCTGCCATCTTGTATCGTTACCAAAAGTTACGCGATGTCCAACAATGTAAAACGCAAACCAATGATTAATATTTTACACAAGGAAATTTTACTTTTAATGTTTATCAGGACCTTTTGTAGTTATTAATTACTAATGAAAACAATTTTCCTGCTGTTTTTTATGATCTAAAAATAGCACCAAATACGGCGTTCGATAAACTTCTAAACACATGCGCCATCTATTCATTTATTCAAACGACAAAATGTAGTAGGACATTCCGTACGTATTTCAATTGTGGACGCATCGTCTTTTCACTTTATTCGTATTATGTTGCCTTAGATTTGCTTTCTCGTTCGCGCAAACAGCTTTCAAATCTCTTGTCTCTTTCCAAAAAGCTCTCGCACTTGGGATGATGATAAATGGCGAACGGTCTTGACATTTCGTGCTATTATCAAAATGTTAAATTCTGTTATCGGTTGTTATTATTTACGTTTTATAAATAAAACAAGATGGTTTTCGGTGTAAATCAGACCCCTGTGACTGCCAGCTGGCCATTTATAGTGCTTGAACTGTAAAAACAAGAAAGGAAAACACCTAGTCAAGTGGGTCAAATAATCACAAATAGAACCAAAAAATGTGTTTAAACTGTCGATTAATAACATTTATCTGGTAACTCCGCCAGTTTAGAGGCTACAAGAATACTCTACTTCTCAGTTTTGATAGATAATAAGGTTTTATTGTGATTTGAACTCTGCGTATTTTTTTTCGTAAATAAATTAAGAAGTGAATTGTACTTGCGTTCTGTTGGTGTAAAGTGTAATTTCTACATCAATTTATCGTTTGTGTAAACATCTATTGAAAATGAACAGTGTTTAGATAATTTCCAAACATTCTGAAGTTTATATCAGTTATTTGTGGCGATGTAAAACAAGCCACAAGCGGTCATTAGAGGCTTAACAATCGAGGATCGTTGCCAAAGATTCTTAAAAAAAGTAAAGCCATAAACATTTTGGCGCCAATCAAAACAATTTCGAAAAGTTGATTATTTTGTTGTGTGATGTATAATTTTGGAAATTAAAATGGTGACGATGAATTCATCGGAAAAGGCGGCATCTAAGGCCTGTCAGCAAGGGCCATCCAGGTAAGTTTAAATACTAAAATAGCATCAAAAATACTTTGTTGATGTCTTGAAGGATAAAGTTATTTGTCAAAATCATACTTAATTTACAAATAAAAAAACCAACAAATTCTTTGAGTAATTAATCTTGTATTTATTTATTTAATTTATCTTACTTACAAATAAAAAAACTTACATAATTTAGAAATAAAAAAAACCAACAAATTCTTTGATTATGTAGTCATGTATTAATTTATTTAATTTATCTAGAAGACCACAACTGGGTTAATAAAACAATGGCCACCATTCTTTCTTTAGTACTTGTAGGATTTTTTATATTGCAATTTGGAAAGGCTGCTCATTATTTTTTTATAGCAAAAGTCAGTTTATTCAAAATAATTTAGCATTGTTAAAATTTTAATCAATCAAACTCAACTCAAAGAATTAATTTACTACAGACCTGTATCACACACTTGAATTGTCAAGAACTCAGTCAGGCAGAAAAAGAAAAAATAACTTTTTGTTATAAGAAAAAAGAAAATAAGGTTTAGCTATCAACGCTGAGCGTGTTTTTAAAACTTTGTGTCTGTGTTATTAGCTGTTGAGTAGTTCTCGTGAGGAGCTGATTCTGGTCATAGGATCAAGTCATGTCATAAAAATGGTTTGTCACCAGAACCAAAGGCATGCAATTTTTTTATCAATCGTATAAGAACAGTGTTTGAAAAGTGGTTTGCAAATTTTGCAGTGGACAGCTTGCGTTCATACGAACAGTGCAAGTTGACAGAATTGGGGTAAATACTCTTAATTTATGAACATACAATGCTTTATAAATATATGGGGTGTAAGCAGACACCAATGCGAAGATACTTACCACATACTCAGTACATAATTCTTTTGAACCCACATGACCCACACAATATGAGTACTATAGTATTTTTTTTTCTGCTCAGTGGTCATGTCTAAATAATAACAGCCGCATGGGTCACTCTTTAAGGTTGATCCGTGGATGGGTGACCATTATTACATACTAAGTTTCCTCCGTGCCTCGGAAAGCATGATAAGCCGTTGGTCCCGGCTGTCATTTGTATATCTTTGACAGTTGTTACGAGTAGTCAGAAGCCAAAAGTCTCACATCCAGTCTTACCAAGGAGTATTGTATTACCCAGTTACTGGGTTATGGAGGTCAGATAGGCAGTCGCTTCATGTAAGATACTAGTACTCAGCTACATCTGGTTAGACTAGAAGCCGACCCCAAGATAGTTTGGGAAAAGGCTAGGTAGAGTAAATTATTTTCTGCAACTAAAATACATTTTTAAATTATGCATGGTGTCAAAAACAAATGTTATCAAGCTAAAACTTGTTAGTAGTTTCATCAACAAAAACTTATCATTACTTCCTGCTACAATTAATATTAGAGCAACTTTTGTTGGAGATTCTACAATTATATCAATGGAGATTCTGTACATGGTGGACGGGATATCCATGCACAAACAGTTACCAAGTTTTAATGTGAAATAAAATATTTTGTTTTTTATTTAATTTTCGTACAAGTTTTCAGTATGAAATCCAAATCCCCCTACACTTAAATTTGACATCGTTAAATTATTTAAAGTAAATCTGCTGTTCCGTACATTTTGACCGTTTCGGCAAAAAAAACTATGTATGATCAAAGATTTTTTTTGCGGAAACGGTCACAGCAGATTTACTATAAATAATTTAACGATGTCAAATTTATGTGTAGGGGGATTTGGATTTCATACTGAAAACTTGTATGAAAATTAAATAAAAAACAATATATTTTATTTCACATAGGCCTGCATGGCCACTTATAAGACATCAACCAAAAGTACATGGTTGATTGGTTGTTTCCTATGGAGAAGAACCACCCAGAAACTCTATGGTTACTCTTTTAAAATACTAAATACTTAACTGCACAAATGATTACCACATAGGTAATTGTTTGTGCGTCTATCTGGTAACTCAGGGTACCAGCACAGTTTCTAAAATCCCAATATTGTTCCAGAGACAATTCAAAATGTATAAAAGAAGAAAAAGAAAAGGACAGGGAAAAGAGGGAGAACCCAGTATCGTTGTTACCGCCACAGGTGCAAGCTCTGATGTCCACCATACCTTCGCCGGAGGAGTCACCTAATTACCTTGTGTATAAGAAGGTATGTTGATGTACTATTAATACATCTATGATGCGAAGTAGAGACACGAATAGGTTGCATTAGATTTAAAGGTCACACAGCTCATTAGAGCCACCCGACACCCACCCCGCACCGTCTCGTCGCACGGCGTCCACTCGTTGTCTACAGGTGGTCCACGGGTGGACGCCGCGTTATCACCAATAAACGTCGCGCTGTCAACCAGTGGACCACGGGTCGTCAACCAGGGGACCCCGCGCGTTAACGCCTTAGTCTGGGAATGAAGGGAGGGTGGGGAACGGCGCATCACCAAGTATCGTTCCCGTGTGAATCTTCCCGGGCAGCGCGCGGTACACTCGGGACCCGCGCGTTGGCAATGCGCAGTTAACGCAACGCAAGCATGTGAGCAGCGAGTTGTCACCGAGTGGTCCACCCGCCATCCGCGCGTGGAGGGCTACGCTTCGGAGTTGATGTAGTGAGCGCATACCCATACAAGTCCATATAAAGAATATTGACCGCAGGAAGCGAGGCGATGTGGAGTGGGTGCCGGGTGGCTCTAATGAGCTGTGACCTTAAATAGGGTAGAAAAGAGCAAATTAGAGATATAAATAAGGTGTAGAAGAGAGGAATGTGGTGCAAATAGAAATAGGGAGATGAAACAAGAAAAAAACAAAATCTGTGAAAGTACTGTAGTTGCCTATTCCAAAGCGTAGACCTCTATGGAGAAGAATGGGCAAGAAACTCCATGAACTTGCTTTTAAATCAGAATCTTGTTACAAAAACCTTGGTTACATCATTCATGTTGAGATGGTACATTATGTGAGAACGATGTAGCAAGACGTGCACGTTAAAAGTGTCCATAGTAAAAACAAAAACAACAATTAAAATATAAAATAATTAGTTCGAAATGAGCCGTGGCAGCTAAGAGACGACCAGGCACAACTGACAGCGCCTGTTCACGAACATCACGCATGGATCAGCCATCATTCAACTCAACCATTTTGAAGGGAACTAAAAGAAAACTTATCATCGAGTTAGAACTTACGACCTTGCTCTGTATGGTGTCGGACGTAAAGAATAGCACCATCCCATATCTTCCCGTGGGTGTCGTAAGAGGCGACTAAGGGACTTGCCAGAGAATGGGCAGCAGCGTTCTCTGTGCTTTTGTAACAACCGTACTGCGATCGCCAACCCGCCTGCCAAGCGTGGCGATTATGGTAAAACCCCCCAAAATGCCAATGTGGCGACACTTGGGGGAGGCCTATGTCCAGCAGTGGACGTTTTTTGGGCTGAAATGATGATGATGAGACCTTACGACCTCAAGAGCAAGATCTGATGTCCACTATTCCATCACCCGAGGAGTCTCCAAACTACTTGATGTATCAGAAGGTTGTGATGTGTGTTGTGTTGTTGAACATGTAGAAAGAAATAGGATACAAAAGAGACAAAAAGAGAATTAGGTTGACAAATAGAAAGAAAAGGGTAGGTACAAGTAGGATACGAAATATGGTGCGGACCAGCTATAGAGTATAAACCGGCCAAGTGCGAGTCGGACTCGGGCACGAAGGGTTCCGTACCATTATTAATAAAAACGAGCAAAAAATCACTTTTTTGTATGGGAGTCCCGGGCCCTTAAATATTAATACTATTCTGTGTTTAGTGTTGTGTTGTTATAGCGGCAACAGAAATACATAATCTGTAGAAATTTCAACTGGCTAACTATCACGGTTCATGAGATACAGCCTGGTGACAGACGGACGGACGGACGGACAGCGAAGTCTCAGTAATAGGGTCCCGTTTGACCCTTTGGGTACGGAAACCTAAAAAAAATGACAGGGGCGAATAGATAGATCTCCCGATCGAGCTCCTGCCATAATCGCCACGCTTGGCAGGCGGGTTGGCGATCGCAGTACGGTTGTTACAAAAGCACAGAGAACGCTGCTGCCCATTCTCTGGCAAGTACCTTAGTCGCCTCTTACGACACCCACGGGAAGATATGGGATGGTGCTATTCTTTACGTCCGACACCTAACAAAGTATTTTCATTCAAAACACTCATATTATTCCGCCGTACCGCGGCTTAGTAGATGTTTCGGCGGACGAAGTTGCGCGTAAAGTTCTCATGATAAGCTCATGAGTTCAAGACTAATACTTCCATTCATGTTTTAAATTAGTCAGAAAAACCACAAATTAAACCGTGAGTTAAACTACAAATATTAGTAAAGTACTATATTTAATTATTTACTGTAAATGAAAACAGCTAAGGAAAAAGTAAAAAAAATAAATGTTTTGGGTCTGTTAATGTTTTGTATTTTTCTCTTTTTCGAGGAGGAGCTCGTGGTTAAATAATAACAGCCGCCCAGGTCGATCTTTAAGGTTAAGCCGTGCTTGCCGAGGTTGGTCTGTGGATGGATGACCATAATTACATATCGAGTTTCCTCCGTGCCTCGGAAAGCACGTTAAGCCGTTGGTCCCGGCTGTTCTTTGTAGATCTTTGACAGTCGTTATGAGTAGTCATAAGCTAAAAGTCTGACATCCAGTCTTACAAAGGGGTCCAGTCAACCAAGTTACTGGGTTGTGGAGATCAGATAAGCAGTCGCTTCATGTAAAATACTGGTACTCAGCTGCATCCGGTTAAACTGGAAGCCGACCCCAAGATAGTTGGGAAAAGGCTAGGCAGATGATGATTTTTCTCTTTTTAGACGTGATATCCAACTCGTGTCTAAATAATAATAGCCACTCGGTTCGATCTTTAGGTAAAGCCGTACTTTCCTAGGTTGGTCAGAGGATGGGTGTTCACCCATCACTTACCGAGTTTCCTCCGCGCCTCGGAAAGCTTGTTCAGCCGTTAGTCCCAGCTGTCATTTGTAGATCTTTGACAGTCGTTACAGGTAGTCAGTGGCCTGAAAGTCTGACAACCAGTCTTACAAGGGGTATGTTATTACCCAGTGCCAACTGGGTTGTGACTATTTATTTATTTGGTTAGCCAACAATTGTTTACACAGTACATTTATAATTTCGTTCTATCTGCATTTATAAGTGTAACAATTAATTAAAGGCTAACACCACATGCACAATTGTTGGTTACACACATTGTTATCGCACAGTTAAACTTTGTTTTAACATAAAATTAACAATTTAGGTTGACAACAACAATTGACAATAAAAATACAGAAGCTTAAAAGTACTAATAATAATTTTGGTTGAGTAGAAAATACAATTTTATATAAATTTTAAAACAAAATAGCATTTACTATAAAAGTTAAATTAAAATAAAACAAAAAAAAACATCAGGAGTTAAAATTTTAAAACAGCACACAACATAATCATATACAATTAAAAGCATTGAAATAAAATAAAACAATGACACAACATAAATAAATTCCATTAAATATATCACATTCCATCAAATATCTCTCAGGCATGTTGGTTTTCTGACGATGTTTTCCTTTCCCGAAGTAAGAGATAATTATACAATACGCACATGAATCCGAGAATGGCATAACTGTTATCTAAACTTCTAAACTAATATTATAAAGAGGAAAGATTTGATTGTTTGTTTATTTGTATGTTTGTTTGTTTGTTTGTTTGCATTGAATAGGCTCCGAAACTTCTGGTCCGATTTGAAAAATTCTTTCTGTTGTAGATAGCCCATTTATCGAGGAAGGCTATAGGCTATATATCATCACGCTACGACCAAAAGAAGTGGAGCAGCAATGAAAAATGTTGCGAAAACGGGGTAAATGTGACGCAAACGAAGTTGCGCCGGACAGCTAGTTACAACTATTTAGAACTGTACAATTCAATTGTGACATTCTCATTAACGATGCAACAACGCACATAATAAACGAACGCGGCGGATGAAGCTACTAAATTGGAATGTTTCGTTTCCGATACGAAATAACTATGACAACAATGCGTCTATTTCCTTAAGGACTATGTCCTGTTTTCCGTTCAATACATTATTTATAGATAACTCTAGCGACCCGTGTCGGGTTTGCACGGGCGTAATTTGCTAATGAAGAAAATTACATCATCATCATCTGCCTAGCCTTTTCCCAAACTATATTGGGGTCGGCTTCCAGTCTAACCGGATACAGCAAAGTACCAGTATTTTACATGAAGCGACTGCCTATCTAACCTCCACAACCCAGTAACTGGGTAATAGCCGGGGTTGCATGCCAACTTCATCATAAGAACTTAAGAGCGTTTACGCTTTATGGTATTTCATACAAACTTTCAAGTCCTTATTATCTGAAATGACTGAACCGATTTTAATGAAACTTAATAAGCATAAGCAAGATACATAGGTCTAAAAAGTTACCAAAAATCATTTTAGAAATGTCTATAAAAAAAAAAGAGAATTGGAAATTTCTGTTTCTATACATAGATAATTTATTATATCATCATCATCATCATCATTTCAGCCCAAAAGACGTCCACTGCTGGACATAGGCCTCCCCCAAGTGACGCCATATTGACATTTTGGGGGGTTTTGCCGTAATCGCCACGCTTGGCAGGCGGGTTGGCGATCGCAGTACGGTTGTTACAAAAGAACAGAGAACGCTGAATTTATTATATAATCGGTCTAATTTAGCTGTAGGTTAGGTACTCTTTTTCAAAAATGTTTTTAGTAACTTTGTCATTTCACTATCTTCGCAATAAATAAACCGTGCACAGTGCGAGTCGGACTCGCGCACGTAGAGTTCCGTACTATTATTTATAAAACCAAGCAAATTTTTTTTTTTTTGTTTGGGCCCCTTAAATATTTGTTGTATTCTGTTTTTAGTATTTGTTGTTATAGCGGCAACAGAAATAACTAACTATCACGGTTCATGAGATATAGCCTGGTGACAGACTGACAGACGGACGGACGGCCGGACGGCCGGACGGACAGCGAAGTCTCAGTAATAGGGCCCCGTTTGACCCTTTGGGTACGGAACCCTAAAAATGGCCTGCAACTTAAATATCATACCGGTCAAAACCATAACCCTCATTTTTATTTCGCCGTAGTCAAATAAAAAATAACTAAACATTCTTTGATGCTCGTATAAACCTCGTACTGACAATTACGAACACAATAGAAAAAAATACTGCAAAGTCGGTCGTGCATAACTGAAGTGATGACCCTACACACTTGCGGTATTTTTTTTTTATTTCTCTCATATTTCACTTCACAAAGCTCTCGGGTAAGCGAAAATGGAAAATAAATAAAGCGGTAATCTATTGACGGCTGCCTCGTTGGTAACAAGCGCGACTGCTGAGCCTGAGGTAACTAAGTATGTTCGATTCCCAGGTGGCCTACTAGAACGTCTTAAAAAAATATTGAGTTACTCCTTTTCCAGTGTGGGAAAGGGAAGGCGCTAGACATCCTGTATAGCTCCGTCTCTTTCCCACACTGGAATAAGAGTAAAACAATACTGCTTTAAGACGTCATGGTAGGCCAGCAGGTTTGGCCGGATTGCCGCCATGTGATCTGGAGGCGATAGTCCTCGCGTGGCTGCACGAATGGCGCGCGGAGGCACTGCGCCGGGAGGAAACTCCGCTGCCGCCGCAAATTGTCGCTCAGCGGATAGACCTCCGGCGCGATCTCATGGCGACATGGACGGCGCGTTTGTGTTCCACGCGCGCCTCACTGAGATGTCAGCAAATCGGAAGGGGTCCGAGAGGGCCGATGCCTGCCAGGGCTGCGGGTTGATCGAAAGAGATACCGTGGCCCTGGAACACAAAGGGCTAAGAAGGAACATGGATGGGTTTTATTCAGTCAAGTCTGACACTCCCTAAGCGGAAGAAGTCATTTGATGATTTCCCAGGCTAAAAAAAAAAAAGGTCAGCAGGCGGTGTGGGGTTCATAGCAAAATACTCGCCCCCTGTGGGACATAACTGGCGATTTCTGGGTGTACTATTAGTCACACTTCTGCCTAACCCTTCGGGGATTACAAGCGTGATCTTATGAATGTATGTATGCAAATAAAAACAGCAAATAAGCCTCAAAAAGCGTGCTCCCGAACTTCCAAGACATGAGGTTGACCAACAATGCAATGTACTTCCAAGACATGAGGTTTGGTTGACCAACAATGCAAATTATAGAAGTAACGTCTTTGGTTACAGATGGAGGCGATAATTGAGAAGATGCAAGATGAAAACACCGGTGTACCAGTCAGGACTGTCAAGAGTTTCATGACCAAGATACCTTCGGTAAGTAACTATATCGTAGCACGGCGACCAACATCATCTGCCTAGCCTTTTCCCAAACTATCTTGGGGTCAGCTTCCAGTCTAACTAGATGCAGCTGAGTACCAGTATTTTACATGAAGCGACTGCTTATATGACCTCTACAAGCCAATAACTGGGTAATACGACACCCCTTGGTAAGACTGGATGTCAGACTTTTGGCTTCTGACTCGTAACGACTGTCAAAGATTTACAAATGACAGCCGGGACCAACGGCTTAACGTGCTTTCCAAGGCACGGAGGAAACTCTGTATGTAATTATGGTTACTCATCCACGGTCCAACCTCTGCAAGCACGGCTTAATCTTTAAAGATCTACCCGTGCGGCTGTTATTATTTAGCCACGAGCTCCTCGCACGGCGACCAATCAAGTTATATAAAACCAGTTTATGCTTTGCACTGTACGGGCAGCTCATAAAAAGCGAGGTCAGGGTATCCTGGATGGCGTTGGGGGCCATCCAGTGGCCAACGTAGGCGCGGGCCTGTGGACGGTGAGTAATGGGCTAGCTCACCGTCCGTCCGTCTAATAACGACAGGCCGTGTCGACGGCGCGTTCGTGTTCCACGCGCGCCTCAAGGAGATGTCAGCAAATCGGAAGGGGTCCGAGAGGGCCAATGCCTGCCAGGGCTGCGGGACTGTTCGAAAGAGAATACCGTGTGTAATTTTACTTCTTTTGATTTATAGCATCGTATAGGACGAGAGTCTGTAATATTGTTATAATTGGTGGTAAATAAATAAGACTGCAATGAGGTATTTCCAGAAATTCTCCCGGTCCTAATTAAATAAATCAAATCAAAAATACTTTATTTTACATAGGCCTGCATGGGCGCTTATGAAACGTCGACAAAAGGTGCTCGGTTCAGGTTGGTCGTTTCCTATGGAGAAGAACCGACAAGAAACTCCATGGTTACTCTTTTAAAATCATTTGGTTGTGATACAGGTTTATCATAGTACAGGCATCGAACTTTGCAGTACTATTATTTCTAAGATGTATGTTGTATTGTACCAATTTTAACTTTTAATAAAATATATGTCGCAGTTGTCTTGATTTTATTCCGTTAGACACGGTCATCATGTGGGCAGAACATGGGTTCCGTGCTATGAAAACACACACTACACGAGGTACACTGCTTTTGTCGAACTCACTTACTACTCACAAATTACTTGAAATTACATTCCAACACAACACTAGGCACCATGAATCGGGGAACAGTTTCGGGACGTCTTGACTCCGCCGTGGTCAGACACAGACTGTCCGCCTCACAGCGAGCTCGAAACATCACGACTCTGTAGAAGCGCGCTTAGGTGTGGGTAGACTGGTAAGTAGGTCGCGTGCTACCTTTGGCGCGCTTGCCGATTCATTTTCTGTCCGTACTAATGACCGGATCCTACATATATTATTATTTAAATTTTATTGACCGTACTGTTGTATTCTCAACCTACGGCGTTGAGACA
Organism: Cerastis rubricosa; assembly: GCA_949152445.1. NCBI lineage: Eukaryota > Metazoa > Arthropoda > Insecta > Lepidoptera > Noctuidae > Cerastis > Cerastis rubricosa. Next base: position 4,085,047 of record OX424551.1, on the reverse strand, counting down.
AACGTTGCAAATCGTAGAAATGTTGCCAGCCCAATATTGTTATTATTTTCTTTCACAGGTCTTTACCGGCACAGACCTGATAGCGTGGATAAACCGTCACATACCACAGATGGACGAGCCGTGGGAGCCCGTTCATATGGCGTGCCTGTTAGCATCCCACGGGTACTTGTTCCCCATAGACGACCACAAACTCACTGTCATCAACGACAACACTTATTACCGGTAAGTGTACCGGGATAAAAGAGGGTAATTGGTAAAGAAATAGGGAAAAAAGAGAAATTCTATGATATTTGGGGAGAAAAAGAGTAATTGGGTGTTAAATAGGGTGAAAAAGAGAAAATAGGACACAAAAAATGTTTTTTACAAAAAAAGAAACCGACTTCAAAAAACACTTATCGAACTAAAAAGTTAAAAATAATACTATAACCTACCTATATTAATAAACCTCACCTAACCTACGATTAACCTATAATAAAATTTAATAATTCTTTGGAGTCGGTGCCAAGCAATATAATTAGAATTAATGAATGAATTAATATTTAGAAGCTGTAAGATTTATGTTTTGCTTTTTTCTGGCCTTAGCCTGTATATAGTCATTTAGGTATCGTATATTGCTTGGCACCGACTCCAAAGAATTATTAATTTTTATTATAGGTTAATCGTAGGTTAGGTGAGGTTTATTAATATAGGTAGGTTATAGTATTATTTTTAACTTTTTAGTTCGATAAGTGTTTTTTGAAGTCGGTTTCTTTTTTTGTAAAAAACATTTTTATTTCTTTAATTTTTAGTGACATATTTTTAATCTAATAATAAAATATGGGTAGGCCTAGTAAAGATGATTCTCGTGTGAGAAAAGGCGTCGAACTAAGACTGAGAAAAAGGAAAACGATTAAAAGAAATAAGGGAAAGAAATGATCAACGCATTTTGAATAAGAACCCTGATCATCGCGAAAACAGACTGTCAAAGCAGAGGACCTACATGTTACGTAGGTTGAATAAGGAAAGTCAAGTCTGTGGTTCACCTGGAAAATGCATACCGTTACAATTCCAAGAAGCCCAAACACAGCTAAGATACATTGTCTTATTATGGAGTTCCGGTGCCTGTCTCTTGGCTACATCATCAGATCTGATGGTAGAATGGTTCTTATTGAACGCAAATGCTTCACTTGTTGTATATAAAATACCAAAATCGCTGTACGTTTCCTATAAAACTTGAAGAGTTTCCTCGATTTCGCCAAGATTCCATCATCAGATCCCGATTTGGTGACTATAGGACCAAATGGAAAGCATAGGCTTTGGAATAAAACAATAATTTTCCAAATCGGTTCGTAAATGACTGAGTTATGCTCAAACAAAAAACGCAATGCAGAGTAAACTAAAAGTTAGAAATATTTAATTTTTGTTGATTTTTTCAGAAACGGCTTATCTGATTTCGATAAATTTTTCATGGGACCATTTGGAAAGTATACGCTTTTAAACAAAAAAAGAATTTTTCAAATCGGGTTGCAAACGACGGAGTTATGCGCGAACAAACATAAAAAAAAAATACAAACATCCGAATTGAGAACCTACTCCTTTTTTAGAAGTCGGTTAAAAAGAGCGATATAAGGAGTAAAGGAGAAATAGTGTGAAAATGAGAAATTATGACTCAAAATAGCAAATTGGGAATAAAATGACAAATAGGGTGAAAAAGAGAAAATAGAACTCAAAAGAACGATATAGGGATTAAAAAGATCTAGTTTGAAAATGAGAAATTAGGACTCAAAATAGCAAATTGGGAATAAAAAGAGAAATAGGGTGAAAAAGAGAAAATAGTACTCAAAATAGCGAAATGGGGAGTAAAAAAAGAAATAGGCTGATAATGAGAATGTATGACTCAAAATAGCAAATTGTGAATAAAAGGAGAAATAGAGTGAAAAAGAGAAGGGCGATTGAAATTGACTTGTTGCCTACAACAAGTTACTATAGGTGAGAGTAGTGCACACGATATCGCTGTCTCTTTCACACACACCGCCACATAAAGATGGACGAGCCGTGGAAGCCGGTTTATATGGCGTGCCTGTTAGCATCCCACGGGTACTTGTTCCCCATAGACGAACACAAACTTACTGACATCAACGATAACATGTAAGTAAGTATAACGTGACATCACTCTTGTGCATCAAAGAATGATGATGCCATCTAGCCGGTTTCGGCCACAGCGACTGCATTCGATGACTTTCTAGGGTGGGAAGTGTAAAAAGCTTTGGTGTGCTGCTCTTTCATGTGCTCTCAAGTGGCTAGCATATCCAACATTGGCCGAAAAACTCCGAGCCCAAAGCGGACATGACAGAACACCATTGACAATATGTATTGTAAAGCTGTAGGTGGCCTTGCTTTAAGGTCATCGCGCTTAATATCTAAATGCGACTTGCTTCTCTCTTCAAAGGCGTTGACCTGCTGATGCACTTAAAGAATAAAGAATAAAGGAAAGAGAGAAAGGAGATGTTTGATTTTGGGCTACCCCTACCACTATGTGCACTACATAGATAAATAGGAAAAAAAAATTGAGGAATATCATAAAAATACTAAAAAAATAATTTGAAGAAGGGTATAAATAGTCGTACAATAATTATCATTTCAAAAGTTTTTACTACTTAACCCTATTTTTAGGGCAGCCATGACAGTTGTTTGACGTTTGACGACTTTGACAGTTTTAAGAAGTGCCGTCTTTGAGTCTTTCTTTGCATTGAGTTTGGATTAAACTTGTTGTTTTGTTCAACTAAACCAAACAAAACAAACCAAAACCCGAGATTTTCGTAATTCCGAAATTTGTTTACTAAAGCAGTGATGACAAAGACATTTGATTGACGTGTATCGTAATCGTAATACACGTCAATCAAATGTCATTGTCAAAATGACATTTTTCGCCTGCTGATCACGTGCTGATCTGATCCACCATGTTTAATTTTAATGTTGTGTTGCTCTCTTTGACCAAGTTAATTTGAATGAACATTAAAACGAAGTGAAATTAAAGAAAATTGATAATAAAAAACGGTTACTGTATTATTTAGCAATATTTACATATAGTGTACATAGTGCTAGCCCAGGCTCCATACATTTCTGGAACATCTCCTTTAGAAGAGAAATAGGGGGGACAAATTGGGTGCGAAATGAGGAAAAAAACCGGCAACAAAAATGCACAATCTGTAGAAATTTCGACTGGCTAACTATCACGGTTCACAAGATACAGATGGACGGACGGACAGCAAAGTCTCAGTAATAGGGTCCCGTTTGATCCTTTGGGTACGAAACCGTAAAAAACAGGAGCAAAACCGCGAGCAAATATCTTGATAGTCATTTATATTTAATTGTCTGGTTACAGATTCCAGACACCATATTTTTGGCCATCCAACCAGTGGGAACCGGAGAACACTGATTATGGTAAATACCTACCTATTTTTTATTTCATTCTAACACGCAATAATAGGCAGCTGGATCAAGGGCTTGATTCAGAAAGCGGTACTCCTGGACACGGCTCGTATTGTTAGGAGGTTCCTTTCTCTGTAGCCCTGACCGCCGGTAGCTTGGATCCTGTTCCCGATACCGGTGGGCTACTATTTTTTTTATTGATTTTGTATAGGAATATTTAAAAATGTATAAAATACGAGTATATACGGAATTTTGCCAGAGAATGGGCAGCAGCGTTCTCTGTGCTTTTTTAACAACCGTACTGCGATCGCCAACCCGCCTGCCAAGCGTGGCGATTATGGCAAAACCCCCCTTCTTGGGGGTGGCCTATGTCCAGCAGTGGACGTCTTGCGGCTGTAACGATGATAAACGGAATTATAATCATTTATTTCAGGTCCGTGATCCATATGAAACAAAAAAACCCAAACACATAAATTATTGGTCTGCTTGCTTATCCTAGATTGCAAAGTTCCATTAGATACATTATTAAATTAACAAGTTAAAAGTAAAAAACATAATCAAATTAGAATAAAAATTTCAAATTAATTATTCACATTTTTAAATCATTAATAAAAAAATGTGAAATTAGAATTTTAAAAACAAAATACTTATTAAAGTCAAATTAATTAAATTAAATCATCATCATCATTTCATCATTTCAGCCCAAAAGACGTCCACTGCTGGACATAGGCCTCCCCCAAGTGTCGCCACATTGACATTTTGAGGGGTTTTGCCATAATCGCCACGTTTGGCAGGCGGGTTGGCGATCGCAGTACGGTTGTTACAAAAGCACAGAGAACGCTGCTGTCCATTCTCTGGCAAGTCCCTTAGTCGCCTCTTACGACACCCACGGGTAGATATGGGATGGTGCTATTCTTTACGTCCGACACCATACAGAGCATCAATTAAATTAAATAGTAAATGGAATGAATGGCAATGAAATGTGTCTCTACTAATTATACAATACGCATATGAATCCAAACTAAAACTAAAAAACATTTTAGAAAAATAGATAATTGGAAACTTCTGTTTCAATAGATCCATACTAATATTATAAATGGGAAAGTTACTCTGTTTGTTTGTTACTTTTTCACGACTAAACGGCTGATCGGATCTTAATGAAATTTGGCAAGAAGATAGTTTTTAACCTGGGGAAGGACATAAGCTATATTTCATCACGCTATGACCAAAAAGAGCGGAGCAGCAATGAAAAATGTTGCGAAAACGGGGAAAATGTGACGCAGACGAAGTTGCGCGGGACAGCTAGTAATTTATAATCTTATTTAGCTGTAACACCATTTAACGAAATTTTTTAGTAACTTTTTAGACCTACGCATCCTGCTTATGCGTATGAAGTTTCATTAAAATCGGTTCAGATATTTCGGAAAATAAGGACTTGAAAGTTTGTATGAAATGTCGTAAGGAGTAAACGCTCTTAATCGAACCTCGCGGTTAGCGGTCACCATCTTTCTCTTTCTAAAATGTTTATTTATTTTATGTTTTTCAGCGGTATACCTATGCAAGCGCACAATGCAGAACAAAGCCCGTTTGGAGCTAGCAGACTATGAAGCCGAGTCTCTTGCGAGACTACAGAAGATGTTCAGCCGCAAATGGGAGTTCATATTCATGCAGGCCGAGGCTCAGAGCAAGGTAAGCATAAACGTAACATCACGCTTATAATTTCAGAAAGCTTAAGAAGAGGTGTATTTAATAGTACGGCGGCACCGTTTACGCAGTGGTTGAGCGATCGACTGCTGCGCTGCCGTGTCGTGGTGTCGATCTCCGCACGCAACAAATATTTGTATGACCTACAGATAGTTGTTCCGGGTCTGGTTGTTTGTGTATGTGAGTTTAAATGTTTGTAAACGCACCCTCGATATAGGAGAAATTCCTAGTGTGGGGCAAGGTTTCTTAAAAAAAAAGTATATACACCTACATTTCGCCAGTTATGTTCAAGTCCCATGTAGTAAAGGCGAGGCTATTGCCATCAACTGGGCACAAATCTAATTTCCGGACTGCTTCTGAGAAATTCCTGATGGAAAAACCATTATTACTGCCTGACCTGAGCATCGAACCTAGGACCTCAAGCTCAACGGTAGGTAAGAGTAGTGTGGGTGATATTGCTGTCTCGCTCGCTCCTAGCTAGTAGTAGTGAACAAGGCAAGTTTGGAGCTAGCAGACTATGAAGCAGAGTCTCTTGCGAGAGTACAGAATATGTTCAGCCGCAAATGGGAGTTTATATTCATGCAGGCCGAGGCTCAGAGCAAGGTAAGCATAGCATAAACGAAACATCACGCTTATTATCTCAGAAGGCTTAACCTTTTGAACGCCAGAGCATAAACGCACGCGCGTGCCCTCCACGCGAAGCCACAAATTCACCGCAAATACTTACAAATAAAAAAAAGGATTTCAAAGCTGATAATAACATATAACTTGTTAAGACATTTAATATTTAAGATATACTAGCTGTCCCGCGCAACTTCGTTTGCGTCACATTTCCCCCGTTTTCACAACATTTTTCATTGCTGCTCCACTGGTATTGGTCGTAGCGTGATGACATATAGCCTATAGCTTTCCTCGATAAATGGGCTATCTAACACAAAATAATTTTTCAAATCGGACCAGTAGTTTCGGAGCCTATTCGATGCAAACAAACAAACAATCAAATCTTTCCTCTTTATAATATTAGTTTAGATAGATCAAATTTTTAAGATATATGAATAAACACACACAAACGTAATGATTTAAATTGTTTATTTCGTGTTATAGTGCATCACATTTTTTGTCACATATTTGTGTCGTTGTAGAGAGCACGCGCTTGCTTGTCACGTATAAGTGACAATGGCGTTCAAAAAGTTAAGTAGAGGTGTATTTAATAGTACGGCGGCACGGTTGACGCAGTGGTTGAGCGATCGACTGCTGCGTTGCGTGTCGCGGGTTCGATCCCCGCACGGAACAAATATTTGTATGGCCTACAGATAGTTATTCCGGGTCTGGCTGTTTGTGTATGTTAGTTTAAATGTTTATAAACGCACCCACGATATAGGAGAAAGTCCTAGAGTGGGGCAACATTTTTTTTTTAATAAAAAAAGTTTAATTTTATTTGTTTTTATCTTTTTTTCAGGTTGACAAGAAACGCGATAAATTGGAGAGGAAGGTTCTGGATAGTCAGGAGCGAGCGTTCTGGGATGTTCACCGACCAATGGTAAGTTCGAAATGACAGCATATGGTTTTATACTGAAAAAAAAAACTCTATTGCAGGACAGGGTTATTTTATGGTTGGATAAAATTCAGAAGGTAGATTAATAGCATGTATAAAGGTAGATTAATAGCATGTATAAAGGTAGATTAATAGCATGTATAAAGGTAGATTAATAGCATGTATAAAGGTAGATTAATAGCATGTATAAAGGTAGATTAATAGCATATATAAAGGTAGATTAATTTAATTATATTGCTGGACATTGTTTATGTAATTCTAATGACATGTGTATGTGTAATTTTATTTGTTCTTGATTATTTTAATGTAATGTTATATGATTTCTAATAATATTTTTTTATATAATGTATGGACTATGTCTGAAATAAATGAATTATTATTATTGTTGCGTTTACACCTTACGAAATTTCATACAAAGTTAATACGCATAAGCAGGATGTAACATAGGTCTAAAAAGCTAAATTTGACCGATTATAAATTATTTATAGAAAAAGAAATTTAAATTTTTTTTTAAAGACATTTCGAAAATATATTTTTGTAACTTTTTAGACCTATGTATCCTGCTTATGCGTATGAAGTTTCATTAAAATCAGTTCAGTCATTTCGGAAAATAAGGACTTGAAAGTTTGTATGAAATGCCGTAAGGTGTAAACGCTCATAAGGCTACTTTAATTTTTAGAAAAACGATTAGGGTTCCGTGCAAAAAACCCTTGCAATGGTTAAAAAATCCGAAGGTCGCAGGCAGTAGCTAGTAAACAATAATAATCTTAAATATCTCCTTTTCAGCCTAACTGCGTAAACACAACAGAGATCGACCCAAAGAAGTTATCTCGCATCAACGCGTTGAAAGCTAAGAGGCTGCGACAATGCCAGGAGCTGATATTACAACATAATTTAAAGGTAAGGCATACACGCTTGTGTATCCCGAGGGGGTAGACAGAGCTGTATGGTTTACCCACATCATCATATGCCTATCCTTTTCCCAAGTATGTTGATTTCGGCTTCTGATCTAACCGGATGCAGCTGAATCAGTATCTTACATGGAGCGACTGCCTATCTGACCTTCACAATCTACTTAATGGGTAACGCAATGCCCTTTAGTAAGATATTCGGGCCACTGACTACTCGTATCGACTGTCAAAGATCTACAAACGACAGCCGGGACCAATGGCTTAACGTGCTCTCCGAGGCACGGAGGAAACTTGGTATGTAATTTGTGATCACTAGAGATCGGATATTTGGATGCATATTTACATAAAGTTTGAGTGTTGACTAGGATAGCGCGCGCGTCAGTATGGAAAAAGGAGTTTATTTAAAAAATAAAAACTAGTCTAGTTACTTTTTCGTTTAGCTCGAAATGAATTATGCCCAGAAATATTTACCATTTTGTTTTAGCATTCGACATTTCAGCACAAAAATACGAATTCAAATAGTTGTTGTATTTTTTTCCTTGTTATTTTCAACAAACTTGCCAGGTTTTAAATAAATTTAAAATATTCGTTACGATATTTTGAGTACTAGATTTTGTACTTACTAAAGAATTATGAAATTTCGCAATCCCGCGACAAAAATTGGCATTTAAAAAGCCGCTTCCATACTTTTGTACCTTTTGCCAGGAATGAATGTACTTTAGGTAAATATGCATCCGAATATCCGATCAGTAGTGATCACCCATCTACGGACCAACCAAGAAGAAGAAAGAAGAAGAAGAAGAATCATCGCATAAACAACGTTGGATAGAACCGTTTTTTTTATCAGAAAATGTCACTCCTATATGAACCTGTTTGTCTTTTCCAGAATAACCCGATAGTGACGATCACGAATCCTCAGGAGAGTGAAGAAGAAATACAGAAGAAGAATGAGAATACTGTCAAGGAGAATGGTGAGAACGTTTTATTTTATATTTCACTAATACGAAATCGAGAGCAGCGGTGGCCCAGTGGTGGCAGGCCCGACTTACGAGCAGTAAGCCGTGGGTTAGAACCCACGCAGGCGCATTACTTTGTGTAATTTATTTCATCACCGCTGCCCTCGAAAACGGTGAAGGAAAACATCGTGAGGAAACCGGCATGTCCTAGAACTGAAAGTTCGAAGATATGTGACATCTACCAACCAGCACTGGGCCCGCGTGGTGGCTTACGTCCATATTTTTTTTTTGATTATTGTGTTCTTTTGATTTTGGCTTACTCCTCTCACAAATAGGAGGCTTGTATGTCAGCAGTGAAACTTATCATCATCTGCCTAGCCTTTTCCCAAACTATGTTGGGGTCGGCTTCCAATCTAACCGGATGCAGCTGAGTATCAGTATTTTACATGAAGCGACTACCTATCTGACCTCCACAACCCAGTAACTGGGTAATACGATACCCCTTGGTAAGACTGGTTGTCAGACTTTTAGCTTCTGACTACTCGTAACGACTGTCAAAGATCTACAAATGTCAGCAGTGAAACTATGGGCTATGTTATGTTTGAAGTGCATTGTGCGAGGAATGATAAATTATGAAAGTCACAGGCGTAAATAATGCCGTGACATCTTTCAGGGGAGAAAGGAAGAAGAAAACGTGTTGCGCCGATACCAAGTTACAAGGGACAGGGGCAAAGATGTTTCTGATTTTGCAATATAATGCATCTTCTAAAGTCTCTTATAATATCTTCACAGGCGAACCCTCGCAGCCCGACGTCGCAGCAGTAGCCCCCGGCCCAGCCACGAAGACGCCCAGCATCGAGCAGCAGATAGACAGCGCCAGGC